>JBBDGP010000458.1:4002500-4602500 GCA_037952835.1 Lithobates septentrionalis
GTGAATCTAGTGCTTCATCCTGGGAGTCCCTGCGTAGTCTGGATTTAGCAGGTGGAAGGCGTAGAGGCTCCCGATAGTAGTGGGCTGGTGTGTGGAGGGACTTGGAACCCTCTCTGTATGGGCTGCATACCCACAACATGCTTCGGGAGCTTGCCTGCTCCTCTCTTGGGGTCGTCTCCATTTTGGTGAAGACCAGTGGAAAGTCCGGAGAAAAAGTCAGCCAGCTTACCTGGCCGCAGCTGGTCCCAGCGCCTTCATGGCAAAGTGTGAAGGTGCCCACAGCTTGGGAGAACAAAACTGCTGCATTGTCGTGTGTAGGGGCTCTGTGGGAAGTGGAGATCACCGGCAGCCGAGCGGAGCTCCTTCATAGAGCGACCATTCCACAGCGCGGTCGCCATGCCCCCGAGGAGGAATGCTGAGGCCTCGCTCTTTGGGGACGTCACTGGTTGCTAGACGCCATGCGTAGGCGCCTAGTAACCAGTTAGGGCAGTGAGCTAGCGGGTGGTGGCTTCACATAAAACTGTTCTCGGCCGGCCCAGGGGTCCACCAGGACAAGACAGCGGCGATGTATCGGCTTATTTAGATGGCATCAGGTCGTGGCTGCTAATGGGAACGACGTCCCTGCTGTGGAAAAAGTGCAGGAACGTCGTTCCCGTCCCTGCTGTGGAAAAAGTGCAGGAACATCGTTCCCATGCGCTCCCACAGGACACAAGCCCTGTGCCAAAGCTCTGGAACAATATCCTAGGGCAGATAGGCCGGGCCCAAAAAGTCTGAGAACAGAGGTGCAGAAAATTAATCCCTTTCCCGGCCTGGGTCAGCCAACTGCATAAACTAACATTCTTTAGGCAACCTGCCTACATGTGTGTTGTTTGGTATTTCCCCTCACTTTGTTTAGTAAAATGTCAGCAGACCAGGAAGCAAAGTAAATCTCTTTAACGGAGTCCTAAATAACAGTAAAATCCCTGAGAGATGATGATAATATTTCACACTTTATCCAAAACTAAGAAAAAAGTTTTCACTGGACATGTACATAAATTAGGAACCAAACTGATATTGCTTGTTATCTCTCTGCAGCTGATCTTTCCCAATAATGGACTTACTATATCTTGTTCTACATTGTGTCTCTACCTTTACAAAGATGGCTTGCACAACAGAGTTTTGCGTCCTCTTGCTGTGTTATGGTGGAGAGTCCTTGGATTTTTCCACAGAGGGAGGATATGTTGCTGCAAGATCAGCTCCATCACCCGCAAGTAAACATTTTGAAGTTAGCAGATTGAAGATTTGAAAGTTTGAGGCTAGCTAGCTATGGAACATTTTTCAGAATCAGTTATTGGGGCAATGCTCAGGGCTAGAAAAGCTTCTACTAATATGACTTACTCCACAGTTTGGAATGCTATTGAAGTATTTGCCTCTACCAGGTGTATTAATCCTCCTCCGAGTATAACTGACGTTTTGGATTTTTTCCAGTTGGAAGTAGAGAAGGGTTTGGCCTACAGCACAATAAAAAGTACACATCTCGGTTATTTTGGCAAAGATAAAGGTCAAGTGGGCTTCTAATTCTTTTGTTATACAGTTTGTCAAAGCACTTCTAAGAATAAGACCACTCAGAAAGTCTACCTGCCCAAAATGGGATCTCTTGTTACTTTTGGATGCCTTGACTTTCCTTTGGTTCCTGACCTTGAAAATTACATTACCTATTGTTGTTACCTTGGCAACAAGAGTTGTGTTTAGGCCATGTCCCGAGTTTCTCCCGAAAGTGGTTTTCAAATAAATATGGAGTGGACTTTGCCAGCTTCCCCCCCCAATATGTTATTGGAGGTGGAAAAGAGATATCACATGTTGGATCTTATCCGTTTGGTCTCTGTTTAGCTGCAGAGGAGAACTACATACAGTTAAAAAGGAGGGACAGACAACTAATTCTATCACTGGAGGTACAGGAAAAGAGTACCAACTTCTGCCAGGACAATCCCTTCACGGTTTGTAAATTGTATGTGGGAGCACTAAAGATCAAAAGGGGTTGGTTGGTTTTACAGTGCGCTCAGCTAGAGGTATAGCTACTGCATGGGCATCACTGGCCAAGGTTCTAGCAGATGTTATCAACTAATTGGATGTGGCGGCTCCGTCTGATGCTAGTTTTGTGACTTCAGTTCTAGCTTCTCTTGTGGATGTGGTGGTTTCATCTGATGCTTGTTTTGCAACCTCTGTTCTAGCTTCTCTTGTTAATAATGTATGATTAAAGGTTTTTTTTTTTTATATATTATAAGCATCCGGCCTGGTCGTGTGTGTGTGTGTGTGTTTTCTTGTACTTTTTGCTATACTATAGCCCATATGTCCTAAGATGGGAATGTTCTAGGAAAATGGAAAATTATCAAATACTTAACGTACGTTACTCCGTACGTATTCATATTACCAAGCTCCCTTGCTGGTTATTTTGACTAGTTATAGGGAACATCTTCAGGCTGGAGAAAATATTCTTTTATACGCTAGGAAAAGGTGATAAGGGGCTGACCATAGGTTCATATGGGTGGAGCCACACCCATAGGTGCTGACATGGGTATGTGCTGGGAAAAGTAAATTACAGTATTTGATATTAACCACTTGAAGACCAAACCTTTTTTCTGACACTTTTTGCTGGAAAATTACTTGGTAAAATATAACAGATGGTGTTACACTGAGTAATTAGATATCTAACATGTCACGCTTTAAAATTGCGCACGCTCATGGAATGGTGACAAACTACGTCGCCACAGGCGATGTTTAAAAGCCTTTACAGCAGGGGTAGGCAACCACGGCCCTCCAGCTGTGGTGAAAGTACAAATCCCATCATGCCTCTGCCTCTAGGAGCCATGCCTGTGATTGTCAGGGTCTTGCAATGTCTCATGGGACTTGTAGTTTCAAAACCGCTGGAGGGCCAGAATTATTGCTATCACTGTGACGTTTGCGGAGATACCTCACATGTGTGGTGTGATTGCTGTTTACGTATGCATACGGGACGAACGTGTCTGTTCACCTTTGCGCGCAAGCACAGGGGAAGGGGGGTTGGGGGGCGCTTTGAATTTTTTTTTTTATCACATATGTCTCCTCTGCCATTACGAGCATCTGATCACACCAAGATTGGTGTGATCAGATACTTTCCAAATTTAAAAACCAGTGCGGTTTTTTGCTTGTCACTGCCAGTCTCCTATACCATAGAGGTCCTCAGGGAACTTGCGGTCCTTGACCAGGTCTCTGGTAAGTCGGCAGTTTCGCCAGTTTTCATTCCAGACTCGCGGGTGGCATGGTAGAACCCATAGAGGCGTGGGAGGGGGGGTTAGCTGAGTAGCCGCTACTTGTACATGATTCGGCGTTAAGTGGTTAATTATCTGTTGTTTAGTTTTGCAGCATTACTTTTGTGGGTATCTGCAGTATGTAAACCTCCTCCCCCTGCAGGCAGCAACTAGCAAATATCTGTCTACAGGAATTTCAAGCATTAAAAAAAACAGGAAACTTTTCTATCATATGTATTATTTTCTTTTCTCTTGTAATGTACAGAACTGAGTAAATGTGGTCGGGCACACATTTATTTCACAGTGGCACCATCTGCTATTTCCAGCTTTTCAGCTGGTGCATGCTCTAATTCTGAACTATAATCCTAATCTCTCAGCATGATTTATAGACAGTGAAGATTTTAGTGCCTTTTCCCCACAACCTTATTTTGACATCATCTTTAAATAACACTAGATAGGGAGTGATTCCTCCAGAATGATCCCCTGCACTTATTTGCACTTTTTAACATCAACACACAGTGGCTTATTTATAAGGCCTCGTACACACTGCAAAGAAGCTACTTCTTTGAAACCCCCCCCCCCATCTATTAATGCACTTCCATGTTATCCAATCTGTACATGCATACTATAGGCCAGGGGTGCCCAACCGCTGGCGGCCCCCGCAGCTCCCTCTGATGTGGCCTGCAACCTCCTGCTCTGGGATGACAGGCCGGGAAGCCTAGATTGCGGGTTCCTGACCCGCCATCCCCGAGCATCAGTGTGAAGAACGGAACAAGCACTAGAGGCAGCAGAGCCACAGCAAGGTGATTGAGGTGCAGGTAAACTGCAGGGCATCCGTGTGTAAGCAGCCTTTGGCCCCTTTCACACGATCTGTCTGATCCGGTCCACCTGTCTGTTTGTCAGACGGACCCTCCATTCACCTCTATAGAGCGGCAGGTGTAAACAGACTTTTTTACACCTGCCTATCTTCAATCCGATCCACTTAAAAAAACAGATGGGGATCCGTCTCTTTCCGTCTGGGCAGATCGGAGGCACCATAGAGTAGAGCGTGCTGTGTCTGTGTCTGCTCTGCATATGCAGAGCGGACATGGACCTGTCATGTGCCTGCTCTGCTCATTGTGGCCTGCAAACAGTTACCAAGTCACTAAAGTGGCCCTCGCTCTTCATAAGGTTGGGCACCCCTGCTGTAGGCGTTTTCAGGAGTTAAGAGGTTGAGGAGTTTACAGGCATAAAAAAAAAACCCTCCAAACTTGTGTCCAGAAGATAAATATGTGCATATACTTTATATAATGTACATATATACAATTATTTGTATATACTGTGTGTGTGTGTATGTATATGTGTATATATATATATATATATATATATATATATATATATATATATATATATATATAAAATCTTCATCAAGTGTACTGGGCATATTCCTTTCTAGGGGATGGGGGAGTGGCTGCGGTGTGAGTAGCGGTGTAGCTACTGATGTAATGTAGTGGTTTGTTGCCACTAGTTACTAACATCCACCATATCACCCTGCTGCCAGACCTCCATATATCCCCTGAGACAATGAACAGTCATTTTCTTTGTTTTGTTTATTGAGGGGATATAACTTAGTTGGGGAAAGGGTATATGGCATGCCCATAGATCAAATTACTTTGCCATTATCTTTATCAATTAGAACTGTTTGAGCCTTGAAAAAATTATGCACATGTATAACATCTACAGTCTCTTCCCTGCATCTCCATGCAGAGTATTGCTCCTCCTCTGCGTAACTCCTGCAGACTATTGCTCCCAGGAATCCTTCCTTCCTGCACAAACTTATTCTATAGCACATTACATTTTCTTGTCACATCCTCTTCTATAATGCAAAATATCCCACTATGAATAGTCTCTAATGCTGACTCTGGTTGCTGCTACTAGGCCAGAGGCCTGCAGTACTTCTCCCCGGAAGGCCTAGTAGTTTAATAGCATGTGCTGAACGGTGGACTACTGTTCCCAGCTAGCCCAGCTTGCAAATCCTGCACCCTTGGACTGTATTGAATTGACACTATTCCCCACAGTCTCTCCTCTGCTCCAGGACTCCTCATCAATGACCGTGTACGGATGAAGTTCCCTCACAGACTCCCTGGCATCAGGGGCGTTGCTAGGTGGCAAAAAGACCAGGGGCTTCAGCCCGAAGTCCGTGCCTGGCACCGGGGGGGGGGTCATCCCTGACGCGCACTGACCTACCTGATGCACACAGACCTACCTGACATACACTGTGACTGACCTACCTGACACACACTGACCTGACATATACTGACCGACCTGACACACACTGACCTGACATATACTGACCTACCTGACTAGACTTCAGGTGACGTGACCTCTGAGTCCTCCTGCAGCTCAAGCCGTACTGTGCGGTGCGCCCATCAGAGTAGAGTAGACTAGATAGCACTGCAGCAGGCACTCCACTGTTGACTCCAGGCAGCCAGAGCCATGACAGGGGAGGAGAGCCAAGCAGGGATCTCGTAGTGACACGGCGCGGCGGGCCGCATTGTAATTCCCGTCTTCTGGAGCCTACAGCGCCTATGATGGACGTCACACGTCCCGCGGTCCCGGCATTGGCCCAGTGGGATGTCCATCATAAGCACTGCAAGCTTCAGAGGGCGGGACCTGCTATGTCACTCGGTCATGCTCGCCACTCGGGGTCAGATCGGTCCTCAAGACTCAAGTGCAAGTGCGCGCTTTTCGTCCCGCCGTGCGCAGACGCAGTGTGTCTCTCTGGGCCAGCCACGCGTGCCTTTAATGACATCACACGTCCCGCGATCCTGGCATTCATTTGACCAGTGTGATGTCCGTCATAGGCAGCGCGGCGCCTATGATGGACGTCTCAGTGGTCCAATGCCGGGATCGCGGGCGGGACCGTGTGACGTCCAATAGTCTCGGTCACTTGGAGTTAGGCGCTGCAGCCCACGTGACCGGACTTTGTGCTCGCTCATGCGCAGTGCGGCGCCGCACTTTCATAGGGGACTCGGGGCTAATAATTTTAAAGTAAATGGCCGAGACTTGGGGCTTTTCGGGGTCACATTCGGGGCTTCAGCCACCCCATCCCGACGCCCCTGCCTGGCATGTCTCCACATCCAGCACTCCACTGTGGTACACTCACCGACCTTTCTCTGCCCTGAGTCCATGGTGAAGAACTTAACCGGACCGTACGTTCCGACAGATTCTCCTGCCCCTCCTGCTCCAGGAACTCCTCATCAATGACCGTGTAATGATGAGGACTTCATCCATAACCGTGTAAGGGTGAAGCTCCCTCACAGCTCTCCCGAGCCTCCTCCCGCGATCAGCGCATGCCCCCAGATGGGGGTGCCCTCCTGCTGCTGTCTAGTACACCATTCTTCACTTCTCCTGGCTGACAACTCCTCCCAGTGGCCTGTTACCTCAGCTTATATGGGAAGCCTGCCCCCTGCCAATTCCAGTTGGGGATTGGTCAGGGCTCCTCACATGAGCTGCCTGCCACTCCAGTTCCAGGCCCTGCCCCTCTTCCAGAACATTCTCACTGGAATCAGGGCAGGCACCTCAGAACTAAAGTACAGGTGGTCACTCCCACTGCTACACTAACCACTCGCTGCCCCCAGATCAAAAACAAACAGGCCTAGCTTGCAGCATAGGCCTGCCTAAATTTACCTGTGCTGACAGAAACTACCAAAAATCCTCACTCCAGCACCTACCTATGGTAGAGGGTGCTACATTGGGTAGTAAGGCATCTTTCATTATACAATTTGAATATAAGAACCGTTCGAAAATACTCCATTCCCAAGCCTTTCCAAGTGCATCCGAGCCATCTCTGAGTATTTCCGAGTCTCTCCAGTGCCCCCCCCCCCTCTGGCCACGTGTGGCATTGCATGTGGAACAAATTATCTTTGTTTCCACTGACTTCTATGGGAAAACTTGCTTTGATATGCGAGTGCTTTGGATTACAAGCATTCTCCTGGAATGGATTGCTCGTGATCCAAGGTTCCACTGTATAAAGAAATATCACTGCATTCAGAAGTGCATTGGAGATATCTATGTGGTTTGTTGTACTGAATATACACAGCAGCTACCTGTTTACATACTTCTTATTCTAGGGAGAGTGGCTGCTGTACAGATGTTGGATGATATTATAACCATTTTAACGACCTATCCATGCGTGGTGGAATGAATGACAATAATACACTATATCTGCAGTCTCTTATAAAGGAGGAAATGCAGAAGAATTACTACAACCAGTTGGATATATTTTGCTGCAGACAGAGGACATTCAGTGCCTCGAAAAAGTATTCATACCCCTTGAAATTTTCCATATTTTGTCATGTTACAACCAAAAACATAAATGTACTTTATTGGGATTTTATGTGATAGACCAACACAAAGTGGCACATAATTGTGAAGTGGAAGGAAAATGATAAATTGTTTTCAACATTTTTTACAAATAAATATCTGAAAACTGTGGCGTGCATTTGTATTCAGCCCTCTTTACTCTGATACCCCTAACTAAAATCTAGTGAAACCAATTGCCTACAGAAGTCACTAAATTAATAAAGAGTCCACCTGTGTGTAATTTAATCTCAGTATAAATACAGCTGTTCTGTGAAGCCCTCAGAGGTTTGTTATAGAACCTTAGTGAACAAACAGTATCATGAAGGCCAAGGAGCACACAAGATAGGTCAGAGATAACGTTGTGGAGCAGTTTAAAGCAGGGTTAGGTTATAAAAAAATATGCCAAGCTTTGAACCTCTCACAGAGCACTATTCAATCCATCATCTGAAAATGGAAAGAGTATGGCACAACTGCAAACCTATCAAGAAATGGCCGTCCACCTAAACTGACAGGCCGGGCAAGGAGAGCATTCATTGGAGAAGCTGCCGAGAGGTCCATGGTAACTCTGGAGGAGCTGCAGAGATCCACAGTTCAGGTGGGAGAATCTGTCCACAGGACAACTATTAGTCGTGCACTCCACAAATCTGGCCATTATGGAAGAATGGCAAGAAGAAAGCCATTGTTGAAAGAAAACCATAAAAAGTCCAGTTTGCAGTTTGTGAGAAGCGATGTGGGAGACACAGTAACAGCAAACAGGTGGAAGAAGGTGCTCTGGTCAGATGAGACCAAAATTGAACTTTTTGACCTAAAAGCAAAACACTATGTGTGGCAGAAAACAAACACTGCACATCACCCTGAACACACCATCTCCACCGTGAAACATGGTGGTGGTAGCATCATGTTGTGGGGATGCTTTTCTTCAGCAGGGACAGGGAAGCTGATCAGAGGTGATGGGAAGATGGATAGAGCCAAATATTATTATTTATTATTATACAGGATTTATATAGCGCCAACAGTTTGTGCAGCGCTTTACAACATGAGGGCAGACAGTACACTTACAATACAAATCAATACAGGAGGAATCAGAGGGCCCTGCTCGTTAGAGCTTACAATCTAGAAGGGAGGTTCAAGTGGAAAAAAAAATAATAACTGTGGGGAGATGAGCTGATGGAAAAAATGAAAATACAGTTGTTAGGTGTGGATAGGATAGGCTTCTCTGAGGAGAAGGGTTTTCAGGGATTGTCTAAAAGCTAATAAAGTAGGAGATAAGCAGACAGATTGGGGTGGGGCATTCCATAGGATTGGAGAGGCTTTGAAAAAGTCCTGGAGGCGAGCATGGGAGGAGGCGATGAGGGAGCTAGAGAGCAGGAGGTTTTGAGAGGAACGAAGAGAATGAGTAGCTTGGTATTTAGAGACTAGGCTAGTGATGTAGCTGGGGGCGAAATTGTGGATTGCTTTGTACGTAGTTGTTCGAATTTTGAATTTAATTCTTTGGCCGAGCAGAAGCCAGTGGAGGGATTGACAGAGAGGAGTAGCAGACACTGAGCGATTGGTAAGGTGGATGAGTCTGGCAGCAGCACTCATGATGGATTGAAGAGGTGATAAATACAGGGCAATCTTAGAAGAAAACCTGTTATAGTCTGCAAAAGACTTAAGACTGGGGTGGAGGTTCACCTTCCAGCAGGACAACAACCCTAAACATACAGCCAGAGCTATAGAATGGTTTAGATCAAAGCATAGTCATGGTTTAGAATGGCCCAGTTAATTTCCAGACCTAAATCAATTGAGAATCTGTGGAAAGACTTGAAAATTGCTGTTCACAGACGTTCCCCATCCAATCTGACAGAGCTTGAGCTATTTTACACAGAAGAATGGGCAAAAATGTCACTCTCTAGATGTGCAAAGCTGGTAGAGACATCCCCCAAAAAGATTTGCAGCTGTAATTGCAGTGAAAGGTGGTTCTACAAAGTATTGACTCAGGAGGGCTGAATACAAATGCACGCCACACTTTTCACATATTTATTTGTAAAACATTTTGGAAAACCATTTATCATTTTCCCTCCAGTTCACAATTATGTGCCACTTTGTGTTGGTCTATCACATAAAATCCCAATAAAATACATTTACGTTTTTGGTTGTAACGTGACGAAATGTGGAAAATTTCAAGGGGTATGAATACTTTTTCAAGGCACTGTATGCAGGACATATTCAAGTATATACGTTGTAGTATTAAGTGTCTTCTATTGGCCTCCACCTCTTCCAAATTCCTTCTTTTTTTTTTTTTTTTTTTGCTGCTGTGATCAGATATTCTGTCAGGGGGTGGCTGAGATTGTTCTCCATGGTCCCACTGTATGTAGGAACGTAGCCACCAAAAGAAAGAAGTAGGAGAAGCAGAGGTTTGGGTGCTCACAGAGGACTTTATAAGGTGGCAGAAAAACACAATAGGAAAAGATAAATAGATTACAGGATCAATAAGTAGTGTATGTGGGTGGATTATTTTTCGAGAACAAGGATATTGTTTAGCGACACTTTAAAGAGGAGTTCCCATTTAAAAAAAATAAAAATTAAAAGTCAGCAGCTACAAATACTGCAGCTGCTGACTTTTAATTGAACACTTACCTGTCCCAGGGTCCAGCGATGCGGGGGATCGAAGCCCCGCTCATCTCCCCCTCCGTTCGGCGGTGCCGGCATTGCAACTGTGGGCGCCTGGCTGTGGCTTCACAGCCGGGCACCCACTGCGCATGCGCGAGCGGCGCCGCGCGCCGTGATTGGCCGCTCAGTCATCTGGGACCTGTAATGGGTCCCAGATGATTGACAAGAGGGAGGGAGCAGAGCGGAGCCCTTCCTGTGCCGAGGGGGAAGTGATGTCACCAGCCCAGGCACTGAAAGAGGCAGACTACGAGGGTCCCCCTAGCAACAGCCATTTAGAGGTGAGTTAAAAAAAAAAAAATTCCAAATGTTTTTTTTTAGGCACATTCATGTTTTTTTTTTTTTGGGTGGAACACCACTTTTATAACAAAGTGTGTAACACTGTGCTTTGTCTTTTTGCTATGCATATTGCTATTGTATTGCCCATGATAATGGTGGTACTGCTGCACCTCTTTAGACAGTAAATATTATGGCGGTGGGATGTAGATGTGCAGCTTTAAAGGAACATTTTATGGCTCAGCATATCTCAGATGTTCGGAACTCACTGGACACCATTTATTAAATTATATTCAGGCCACCAATTAGAAAAGTGTTAATAGGATTAGATGGTATGTGCTAACACAGACAGTTCTTGTTTCAGGCACTTTGACAATGAAGGTCATTGTTGTAAATGGCTTCCCAAAACTGGAGCTGCACTGCATAAACGTGTCATTATTTGATGGATAGTCTAGCAGTTCTATATTTTCACCAGTGGGTGCCACTGTGACTCTAGTTTCCTAACGAAGTATGCAGATAAAATAAAATGTTTTGGTTCAATTCGCATTGATTAAAAAGAAAGTCCTCATAGACTTGTAGTGAGATACAAATATCTAATATTTAAGTGCAAGTATCTGACTGACTTTAAGGGTATATACAGTGCCTTGAAAAAGTATTCATACCCCTTGACATTTTCCACATTTTGTCATGTTACAACCAAAAACATAAATGTATTTTATTGGGATTTTATGTGATAGACCAACACAAATTGGCACATAATTGTGAAGTGGAAGGAAAATGATAAATGGTTTTCAAAGGTTTTTACAAATAAATGTGTGAAAAGTGTGGTGTGTATTTGTATTCAGCCCCTCTGAGTCAATAATTTGTAGAACCACCTTTCACAACAATTACAGCTGCAAGTCTTTTTGGGGATGTCTCTACCAGCTTTGCACATCTAGAGTGACATTTTTGCCCATTCTTCTGTGCAAAATAGCTCAAGCTCTGTCAGATTAGATGGAGAGCATCTGTGAAAAGCATTTTTTAAGTCTTGCCACAGATTCTCAATTTAATTTAGGTCTGGACTTTGGGCCATTATAACACATGAATATGCTTTGATCTAAACCATTCCATTGTAGCTCTGGCTGTATGTTTAGGGTCGTTGTCCTGCTGTAAAGTGAACCTCCGCCACAGTCTCAATTCTTTTACAGACTCTAACAGGTTTTCTTCTAAGATTGCCCTGTATTTGGCTCAATCCATCTTTCCATCAACTCTGACCAGCTTCCCTGTTCCCGCTGAAGAAAACCATCCCCACAACATGATGCTGCCACCACCATGTTTCACGGTGGGGATGGTGTGTTCAGCGTGATGTGCAGTGTTTTCTGCTACACTTAAAGTTCAATCTCAGTCTCATCTGACCAGGCTTTATTTCAACAATGGCTTTCTTCTTGCCACCCTTCCATAAAGGCCAGATTTGTGGAGGGGTTGTCCTGTGGACAGATTCTCCCACCTGTGCGGTGGATCGCTGTAGCTCCTCCAGAGGTGTTATATCGAGTTGAGGTCAGGACTCTGCAGGCCAATCAAGTTCCTCCACCCCAAACTCGCTCATCCAAGTCTTTATGGACCTTGCTTTGTGCACTGGTCCAAACCATTGGTGGAAGAGGGATTATGGTGTGGGGTTGTTTTTCAGGGGTTGGGCTTGGCCCCTTAGTTCCAGTGAAGGGAACTCTTAAGGCGTCAGCATACCAGGGCATTGTGGACAATTTAATGCTCCCAACGTTGTGGGAACAGTTTGGGGATGGCCCCTTCCTGTTCCAACATGACTGTGCATAAGTGCACAAAGCAAGGTCCATAGAGACATGGATAAGTGAGTCTGGGGTGGAGAGACTTTAATGGCCTGCAGAGAGTCCTGACCTCAACCCGATAGAACACCTTTGGGATAAATTATAGAGGAGACTGCGAGCCAGGCCTTCTCGTCTACATCAGTGCCTGACCTCACAAATGCACTTTTGGAAGAACGGACAAACATTCCCATAGACACACTGCTAAACCTGTGGATAGCCTTCCTAGAAGAGTTGAAGCTGTTATAGCAACAAAGGGTGAGGAAACTCAATATTGAACCCTACAGACTAAGACAGGGATGGCATTAAAGTTCATGTGCGTGTAAAGGCAGGTGTCCCAATACTTTTGACAATATGGTGTATATACAGTTTTTTTTTTTTTGTTATGCTAGTAATGGTGGTGATCAGCAACTTATAGTGGGACTGTAATAGTGTGATGGGCAATCTGACACTAGCTGATGCTGGCTGGGGGTACACTAACTGACTGACACTGACATCAATGATGACACTAATACAGTGATCAGTGCTAATACTATATACACTGTCATTGTACTAAAGACACTGCCTGTAAAAGGGTTAACATCAGGGGCAATCAAGGGATTTACTGTGTTCCTAACAATGTTTACATAGCTCCCAACTGTCCCTGATTTTGAGAGGATGTCCCTGATTTGCAACAATGGCCCTTTGCCCCCTTTCCTCCTCATTTGTCCCTCATTTTGGTCTGATCTATATAGTTGTATATAAAATCCAGTACTTATCTGCAATGCCTTGAAAAAAAGTATTCATACCCCTTGAAATTTTCAACATTTTGTCATGTTACAGCCAAAAACATAAATGTATTTTATTGGGATTTTATGTGATAGACCAACACAAAGTGGCTCATAATTAGTTTGAACCTTAGTGAACAAACAGCACCATGAAGGCAAAGGAACACACCAGACAGGTCAGGGATAAAGTTGTGGAGAAGTTTAAAGCAGAGTTAAGTTATAAAAAAAAAATCCCAAGATTTGAACATTTCCCAGAGCACTGTTCAATCCATCATCCAAAAATGGCACAACTGTAAATTTACCAAGTCATGGTCCTCCACCTAAACTGACAGGCCAGGCAAGGAGAGCATTAATCAGAGATGCAGCCAATATGACCATGGTAACTCTGGAGGAACTGCAGAGATCCACAGCTCAGCTGGGAGAATCTGTCCACAGGACAACTATTAATTGTGCACTCCACAAATCTGGCCTTTATGGAAGAGTGGGAAGAAGAAAGCCATTGTTGAAAGAAAGGCATAAGAAGTCCCGTTTGCAGTTTGCGAGAAGCCATGTGGGGGACACGGCAGACATATGGAAGAAGGTGCTCTGGTCAGATGAGACTAGAATTTAACTTTTTGGCCTAAAAGCAAAACGCTATGTGTGGCGGAAAACTAACACCGCACATCACCCTGAACACACCATCCACACCGTGAAACATGGTGGGGGCAGCATCATGTTGTGAGGATGCTTTTCTTCAGCAGGGACAGGGAAGCTGGCTCATGGGAAGATGGATTGAGCCAAATACAGTGCAATCTTAGAAGAAAGCCTGGAATGGTTTAGATCAAAGCATATTCATGTGTTAGAATGGCCCAGTCAAAGTCCAGACCTAAATTAAATTGAGAATCTGTGGCAAGACTTGAAAATTGCTGTTCACAGATGCTCTCCATCTAATCGGACAGAGGTTGAGCTATTTTGCAAAGAATACTGGGCAAAAAATGTCACTCTCTAGATGTGCAAAGCTTGTAGAGACATCCCCAAAAAGATTTGCAGCTGTAATAGCAGTGAAAGGTGGTTCTACAAAGTATTGACTCGGGGGCTGAAAACAAATGCACGCCACACTTTTCACATATTTATTTGTAAAAACCTTTGAAAACCATTTATCATTTTCCTTCCACTTCACAATTATGTGCCACTTTGTGTTGGTCTATCACATAAACTCCCAATAAAATACATTTAAGTTTTTGGTTGTAACATGACAAAATGTGGAGAATTTCAAGGGGTATGAATACTTTTTCAAGGCACTGTATCAAAAAAATGTTTCCCAGTGCTAAACCTTTCATCCTAATTCTAAATTGCTGCATTTGTAAATTCCAAAAGCCATTAGAAAGAAAGAGTAGTGGTAAAAAAGAACTTGTGGGTTTAACTAATCTTTTTTTTTTTTTGCACAATTCTCTTTTAAGAGGGCGTGGCAGGGGGTGTGTCCTATGCCTAAATACTTTTGCTAATAGGTGTCCCTCGTTTCCATCTCAAAAAGTTGGGAGCTATGATGTGTAATGTGCTGTTTTTACTAAGCGGCCGTGTTGGGGTTTTTTTTTCACCTGTCAGTGTATAGAGCTCAGTGCTGTTTACAACACAGAGCTCTCTTTCGTGAATGACAGAGCCGATCGGTGGGTCCTGGCTATCAGTCATTGGCCAGGACCTTCTGATCAGCTTGTGCTGTAACAAATCACAGCACAGTGGGGGTGGCGGGAACAGGCCTTACCCGGAAGCTCTGATCACATACCGGATACGATTTAGTGCACAGCGGTTGGCCTGCAGCAGTAAATGTTCACGAGACGGTCCACAAGCGGTTAAGGATGCTGCCAGCTTCACAGCCAACAGCCTTCTAGCAACCAGGGCTGCTAGATTGGGTGGAGCCTGATGGGGAAGCTGAGGCAATTCCCCATCAGGTCCACTCTCGCCTTGTAATCGACAGCAAGAGGATGCTATAGCATAATGTCTATTGGCTAAGGATACGCCCACTGCCTGCTGTCAATCACATGGGGAGCAGACCTGATGGGGTACTAGTGTCTCAAATTAATCACCATCAGGCTCCACCACCGGTACAAAAGCCGCTGATCTATCTGACAGTTGCATTGAGGGTGGAATGCATAGACAATCTGGTCTCAGTGCACCTCTACAGTCGGTGCACAGAAATCGTTGTACACAAGTATATGAATCTATCACCAGCACCAACATTTATCGTGTGGAAGCCCATCGGAATTCTGAAGGGTGTTTAGACCATTTTAATGATTTCCCCTGACCTATGTATGGCAGTGGTGTATTTAGGTTTTGTGCTGCCCTAGGCCTGACTAAACTTGCGCACCCCGATTTAAATATGACCCACCCCTTCCTTTTTAAGACCCTCCCTGTCATCTTCATGGAATGAGGACAGAGGGATGCCTCGGGAAGAGGCCAGAGGGACGCCATGGGATGAGGACAGAGGAACGCTGCTTAGAGGGGACAGAGGGACGCTGTGGGGAGGGGACGCGGCATCTTTTAATTTGGGGGGAGAGGTGGGGTAAGGGGATATATGCTAGTGGCTAGCACATATCTTCTCCCCTCCCAAATCACTCCCCAGCACATATCCCGTTACCCCCCTCTCCCCATGTGAGCATCTGTTATCTGCCCCCCCCCCTCCTGGTTACCATGTCCCCCTCTGACTGTATACAGTACACAGACCTCAGACCAGCAGTGCGGCTCTCACTGAAGTTCTGTCCCTCCTTGGCTCCTCCTCCTCCTGGCTGTGTACATAGGAGCCGAGGAGTGTGTGCGGATGTCCGTAGAGAGAGAGGGACGGCTACCCCGGAAAGCCGATGGACATCTGGCTAATTACCGGAGCTGTCCCGGGCGAGGCTTTCCCCCCGCAAAGTGCCTCCCTAGGCCTGGGCCTTGTTGGCCTAGGACAAAATACAGCACTGGTGTATGGTGTACATTCTATTCAAGGTAAGCCATTGGCTCTCGTGTGCTGAGTATAGTAAAGTCAACGGATGAGTTACAATGGAAGACAGACTGATGTACTCTGCTGGGTAATATTTTGGCATTATAAAGACACATTTCTTTATTGTACATCACGGGACACAGAGCAACCATAATAATGACTATATGGGGTTATACGCCACCTACTGGTGTATGGACACTGGCAGATAGACAAACAGGAAGTCCTCCTCTATATAACCCCTCCTACACAGTAAGAACCTCAGTTTTTTCGCCACTGTCTGTAAGGTGGTGGTCACTGATGTGATACATGTGCTCTTGGAGCATACTTGGAGGTCTGGAATGGTTCTACTGAGAATCAAGATCTTCAGTCGGATCAAATCGGAAAAGCTGTCAGCCAAAATGGATGGCACACGAGCCTCATGGGAAGGAGAGAAGATTCCACAAGGTTTTCCTTTAATGCAGCCTTACAGCACTGGGCCCTGTGTAATGGAACCCTGTGCAGTGTTTGTTCTGACCAAGGTGCTTTCCTGCAGGGTGCTATACAGGTCCAGGGGAGTGGACCCCATATTAAGGGGGACCCAGTCCCTGAGGGTCTTTTTATGACAGCCCGCCGTGATGGGTGAAGGTTTGACTTCTATTATATTCAGAGTCCTGCAGCCGGAATGGTAAGTCTGTATTTTTGCAGTTTCTCTTAAAAAAAAAAAAAGAATTCTGACTGTCTGGTCTTCTCTCAGTAGCCACTGGGAGCAGTGTGCTGTTTAATCATGCTCTGTGTACTCCTTAGACGAGTGGGCTGCTGTTTCTCCTCCAACCACTAGAGGGTGCAGGCTCGTTCAGTATGGCCTATTTCTATATAGGCAGGAAGTAGAGGGGTGGCCATGTTGGCCATGTGCACAGCCGGTTCAACAAGGCCTCTTGAGACATAACAGCAGCCCATGGATACTATTGAAGTATGAGTTTTTACTGTGGAAGAAATGTGTGGCCAGACAAGTCATGATTATATACTGCATACTTACAGTTGTACAGGCCCCCCGGATTAGGCAGTAAGTCGATACACACCTATATGGGTATCATTGCACTGTAAGGTGTTGTGTCCCCAGAATAATTGGCATTTGGTCTGCAGGAGCTTACTTTTAGGCTTTTCTGAAGCAGAAACAAGGCTGCATGGGCTGCATATTGCTTGGCTAATCTTGCAAAACTAGCATGGGGCCAAGTGGAGTTGGGCAGGTGCAGCATGGTATACATGCTTACAAACTTGTTGCTTAAATGCATGTTTGAATAAACACACGTTTTGCATAGATGTTGCATAAGTACATGTTTGAAAGAACATGGACAGCGGTGCACTTTAAGGAATTGTGTCCCTAGAATAGCATGCATTTGGTCTGCAGGAGCTTAGTTTTAGGCTGTTGAAGCAGCGTAGAGGCTGCTTTGGATGCCTATGTACTTGGCTAATCCTGGCTAAAACTAGTATGGGCCCAGGTGCAGTTGAGCAGGTGCAGCATAGTATATATGTTTCATAATGCTTGCTTACTTTTATAGACACATATTTGCATAGACACGTGCTTGCTTGAATAAACACAGGCTTGCATAGGGCCCCGACTTGCCCGCCCCGTGGCCCTTGCGCCTGACAAGCAGGCAGCGCTACCTGCCCGGCCCGCAGCTCCCCAAGGCTGGCCGCGGTGGCACGTTTGCGTGGATGTGTGTTGCATAGACGCAGGTGTATATGCATGTTGCATAGATATACGTTTTCCTGTTTTATACAGTTCAAATACCTTTTTCCACAGATCCTTTGACAATTCTTTTGCTTTCCCCATGACTCAGAATCCAGAAACGTCAGTGCAGCACTGGATGAAACATGCAAGGGTCTGTCAGGAGTCTAGAAACTCATTGACCTTTTATACACACACACTAATTACAAGCAAACAGATCACAGGTAAGCGTGGTTACCTTTTAATAGCCATTCAAATCTTTGAGTCAACTTGTGTGCATGGTATCAGGCCAAAATCACCAGGGTATGTAAACTTTTGATAAGGGTCATTTGGGTAGTTTCTGTTGCCATTATAATTTTAAAAGAGTAAACACAGTTGAATGATAATAAATGGCTTCAGCCAAACACTAAGGGCCCTTTCACACTGGGGAGGTTTGCAGGCGCTATTGCGCTAATAATAGCGCCTGCAAACCGACCCGAAGCAGCCGCTGCTGTCTCTCCAGTGTGAAAGCCCCGAGGGCTTTCACACTGGAGCGGTGCACTAGCAGGACGGGAAAAAAAAGTCCTGCTAGCAGCATCTTCGGAGCGGTGAAGGAGCGGAGTATACACTGCTCCTGCCCATTGAAATCAATGGGACAGCGCGGCTATACCACCGGCAAAGCGCCTCTGCAGAGACGCTTTGCTGTGGTTTTTAATGCTTTCTCAGCCGCTAGTGGGGGTAAAACCGCCCCGCTAGCGGCCGAATACCAACGGTAAAGCGCTGCTTACAATAGCGGCGCTTTACAGCCGACGCCGCCCCGCACCAGTGTGAAAGGGGCCTAACCATGTTATTTATCATTCACATTCTCTGAAAAATGGCCAATAAATCATAAATTCTGCCAAGGTATGTAACCTTAAGAGCACAACTGTACATATGTGCTTATTGCCTTGAGCTGCATATATAAATGCATGAAGGGCAAGACTTACATACCTAAGGGGTTGCATAGCGGTAAACCAACATTGTTTGAGGCCTGCATCCTTGAAGGACTGTGCATTAGGTTGGTTAATATAGTTGCTTTGTTATTTACCTATTATACCAATTAAATGGTTCCAGAAAAGAGACGCAGACGGAGGAGGCAGGTGCACCACTCTCAGGTTCAGTGATTTGGCGGTGACCACATCTCCCGATGGACAGTCGTGTCAGGTGCATCTGAGCCACTGTGGTGTTTGGCATTGCAGTGTTTCCTGACACATTCATTTTCCGTCAGATAGACTGCAGCTGCATCACCTTGTTCACGTCTGATCTGTTGATCGAAGCCTAAGCACTAAGCAGGATCAAGCCTGGTTAGTATATGGATGGGAGACTGCCCAGGAAATACTTAAAAGGGGGCGCACCATTAGAGCCCCCTTTTTTGGGACGGCGGTCACCCAGCCCTGGTGATAGTTTAGGTTAGCAGGTATTTTTAGTGTGCTGCAAAGCAGCATTGAGAGGGCCGCGTATTTGGGGTAGGCCGGCCTAGTTGCACAAGTCCGGCTGGTGGGGACGTATTTCTTTGTAAATAAGGTTGAGTAGCCCGTGTTCTGAAAACTGGGCAAAGGTTTTGCTGTTAAATATTTAATTTCATTTTGAAAATTGGAATTATTATGTTTATTTATATGAAATTTTGTAACCAATAAAATTACTGCGGCCATTTTTTGCCATATATGATGTTTGAGTGTTTTTTCTTATCAATAAGTTTTATGGTGGTACCTGGGGAACTAAGGTTAGGGGCAAGGTGTGGCCTGCTGTCCCATACTTAAAAGGGGGCGCACCATTAGAGCCCCCTTTTTTGGGACGGTGGTCACCCAGCCCTGGTGATAGTTTAGGTTATCAGGTATTTTTAGTGTGCTGTGCCTTTAAATGCATACCTGAGTTGCAGGTGGCCCAATCAGATCCCAGGGAAGTTTCTGGTATTCCTGGGAGAAGTGATAAAAGGGGCTGCTGAGGGTCTGTACTTCCTCTTGCAGCAGCTGGACCTGGAAGAGAAGAAACTGCAGCCTGACCTGGAGAGCAAGGACTTACTGACTTTCCTTTTCAGCAGTTCTCTTTATTGTCATTTGTGAGCAGTGCGGATGGAAGACCTTGTGAGGGCTTTTGTAGAGAGAGCAGAGAGCCAGGGCGGAGAGGAATGGATGCGCCGCTGCCTGGCGCTGTCTGTCACAGAGGACGCTCAGCAGAATGCAGAGGTAAGAGAGGCTCAGCCAGTCCAGCCCTCTCCTCAGAGAAGAGCAAGGCGGAGCGTCCCTCCGGAGCGTCTGGTGGCCGGAGGAGGAGAAGAACAAGCCGCCGGGCGGGCGCGTGCAGAAGAGAGGGGAAGCATGGCGGCGGTGCCCGGGAGATGGTCAGGACAGAAGAGGCGGACCTGCAATCAGTCGCCAGCCAGGAGGAGGGGAAGAGGACACTCGGCGCCACAAGAAGAACGACAGGAGAGGACAGAGCTGCCTGTGTCTGCTGCAGGCTCACAAGCAACAGCTACTCCTCAGCGGTCAGCTCCTCAGAGTGACCTGGTCCCAGGTGCACTGTTTCACAGCCTACAGCCAAGCATGAGTGTCCCAGCGGCGGAGGTGTCATCAGCTGGGCAGGGTGAGTTACAGAAATCCACTGTAAATGATATCTTGGGTTACCTGTCAGCTATCTCTCATGCTCTCTCTGCTGCTGGTTTTGCCTCTCCTATTCTTCCTCCTTCTCTGGCTGTCTCCCCCTCTGGGTCTGCCTCTGCTAGCTTTATCTCTGCACCTGTAAATGTCCCTGCTCCTGTGTCATTTAGTCGGTCAGGCAGTACACACATTGGGGATGCACACATGCACACTCCTGTTAGGGATATCTTGTCAGTCCCTGAAGCGTGTTTAAAAGGGGTTATGCCTTGTGAAATTTCTCCTTTGGGGTACCATCTCTCTTCGGCGGTTAAAGAAAAAATCTGGCGGGGAGATTTTGTGGAAGTTTTATCTCTTCTTCCCACTGCAAAAGAATTTAATTTGAAATCAGATAAAAAAGGGCAGCAGGAGGAAGATAGGCGCAGAACGGTACCACGATCGTTTAATAATTGGTTACAGGCATTTTTTGTTTTTGCAAGTGTTCTGGTCGAGAAGCACCCGGAATTGAGCGGGGGTTTGTTCCAGCACTTGGACCACGTCTTGGAGGCTTACAAGAATTTTGGAGGTCTGGGCTGGTACGCTTATGACGAGTCTTTTCGCCAGAAGCTAGCGGTCCACCCATCTTTAAGATGGGGAATGAAAGACGTGGGCCTATGGCTTAATTTAATCTTGCCTCAGAGAGCGCCTAGTATGCGGCAGTTCCCCTCTAATCCGGGTACTCAGGTTTCGCCAGGGTATCGCAGGGGTTGGTGTTTTTCATTCAACGAGAGTCAGTGTCGTTTTAATACTTCTTGTAAATATAGACATGAGTGCTCTTTTTGCGCGGGGCCCCATCCTGTGCTGAAATGTTTTAAGAAAACAGCGGTGGGGGTCCCGTCTCAGCGCGATATTTTTCCCAAGAGCCTGCACGCCAGTGAGGCTGGAAAACATGCGCCCTTGGCTGGATCTATACCCAAGCAGGGCGAAAGCGCTTTTACTAATTGAAGGATTTTCTTTTGGTTTTCCTCTTCCTTAAGAGGCTCTGGTTGTACTATTGCGCTTTTACTAATTGAAGGATTTTTAATTGAAGGATTTTTTTTTGGTTTTCCTCTTCCTTTTACTGGCTCTGGTTGTACTATTGTGGATAATCTGAAGTCAGTTAGGCAGTTTCCTGAAGTAGTGAGGGAAAAAGTTTCTAAAGAAATTGCAGAAGGTCGCATGGCTGCATGGCTGGCCCGTTTAAATTTCCCCCTTTTAGCGATTTTCGCATTTCACCGCTAGGTGTGGTCCCCAAGAGGGAACCAAATTCATTTAGTTTAATACAGCATCTTTCTTTTCCGAAAGGGGGTTCGTTGAATGACGAAATTGACGATTCGCTGTGTTCAGTCGCTTATGCGACTTTTGATGAAGCAGTGGGCAAAATTAAAGCATGCGGCCGGGGGGGCATTGTTGGCAAAAGCTGATGTGAAGTCGTCTTTCAGGCTCTTACCCATTGCCCCGACAGCTTTCAGTTCTTTGGGTTTTTATTTTGACGGGTTTTATTTTTTTGACAAATGTCTTCCTATGGGATGTTCTTTGTCTTGTACATATTTTGAAACTTTTTCTACTTTCATTCATTGGGTTATGTGTTTTGAGTCTGGTCAGGATTCAATTGCACACTACCTAGATGATTTTTTGTTTATCGGCTCGGCAAATTCGGACATCTGTTCTCGTCTTCTGCAGTTATTTGTAGTTGTTACGAAACATTTTGGGGTTCCTCTAGCTGCCGAGAAAACTTGTTATCCTGCGACTTCCATGGAGTTTTTAGGTATTTTGATCAATACCGAGGTAGAAGAATTTAGTTTGCCGCAGGCTAAGGTAGACAAGATGAGGAACCTTATTGCAGTATTTTTGAGAAGACGTAAGGTGTTATTGAAGGAGATGCAGTCATTATTGGGTCTCCTGGATTTTGCTGGAAAAATCATGCCGGTGGGGAGGATTTTTTCTAGGAGGTTGTACATGGCAACTGCAGGTTTAAAATCTCCTTTTGCTCACATCCGGCTTCCCTCAAAGATGATTTGGTAGTGTGGGCTGATTTTTTGGCGACATTTAACGGCCGTTCCTTTTTTCAATCAGATTTTATCTTTGCTCCTGATTTTCGTCTGTTCACGGACGCGGCAGGCTCCAAGGGTTTTGCGGCAATTTGGGGATCGCATTGGAGCTGTGGGGCTTGGCCGGAGGCATGGATTCGAATGAAGGCTACTAGGAACGTCGTGCTGTTAGAGCTTTTTCCAGTTTTAGTGGCTGTGGCGCTTTGGGGAGAGTTTTTTGCCAACCGGCGGATTCTGGTAGAAACAGACAATAAGGGGGTCCTCTTCGCTGTCAACTGCCTTTCTTCCAGCTCTCTCTGGGTGGTCAAGATTTTGCGGCATTTGGTCGTCTTATGTTTAAAATTTAACATTTGGATCAAGGCGAAGTACACGCCGGGGGTTTTGAATAATCTGGCTGACTCTCTTTCCCGTTTCCAGATGCAGCGTTTTCAGGAGCTGCTCCCAGGGGCGGACGCGGAAGGAACGCAATGCCCGGCGTACTTGTGGGAGCTAATTTAGCGAGAGTGATGGATGCCGTTAAATGCGTTTCTTCCCGTACGTGGGCAGACTACTCCACGTCTTGGAGGAAGTGGATGCTATTCGCTGGAAATGCGGGTTTTGATTGGGAGTCTCCCGAGGAGCAGGCTGTTTTGGCCTTTTTGGCTTTTTTAATGGAAGGCCAGCCCTCTTATGGTTCTCTGGCTAAGACCTTGGCGGGAGTATAATTTTTCTTCAGGATGAGGGGTCTCCCGTCCTGCTCCAGTTTTTTCCTGGTAAAGCAGGCCTTGAAAGGCTATTGAAGATCAACTTTTGTCCCGGATGACAGGCGTCCTATTGGTTTATCTCTGCTTAGACGCTTGTGCGATGCCACGATGGGGGTATGTTTTAGCGGCTATGAGGCTTTGCTGTTTAAAGTAACTTTTGTGTTGTTTTATTTTGGTGCCTTTCGGGTTTCTGACCTGCTTCCTGGATCCAAGCTAAGCTCCTTGGGTTTGTGGTCGGAGCATGTGCTAGTTGACCACGGTCGCGTACAGGTTTTTCTGAGACGGTCGAAAACTGATCAGTTGGGGCGGGGGGAATGGGTGACAGTGGCGGCATGGAGTGACGCCTCAGTTTGTCCGGTGGCGTTAGTTACAGGTTTCCTCGCCGCACGTCCAGCGGGGGCGACTCATTTTCTCAGTCATTGGGACCAGTCTCCTTTAACCAGGTACCAATTTGCTTATGTTTTGAAACGCTGTCTTGGGAAATTGGGTTTACAAGATTTCAAGTTTTCCTCACATTCATTCAGAATAGGGGCAGCGTCTGATGCTGCTGAAAAGGGGTTGCCAGCCAAAACCATAATGGGTTTGGGAAGGTGGAGGTCAAACTGTTTTAAGAGATATATCAGACCTAACTTGTCACTTTAATTTTCCAGGTTTTCAGCATTGTGTTTGGATTCTGGGCCACTCATACATATATTGGGCTCGGAAACGTGCGGCCCAACGCAGGTATTCTGTCAACCTATCGTTACTGCCGGAATCCTTCAATCTGTATTGGAAAGGAATAAGAGGTTTGCGGTGGCAACATTTATTTTTTCATTTGTCTCAGTTACTTCAGGTTTGGCCACCGCCTTCAATTTTGATAGTCCATCTAGGAGGCAATGATTTGGGTTCAGTTCGTACTTTAGACCTTTTATTTATGATTAAACAGGATCTGTATAGGTTCCATTTGACTTCCCCAGGTACGATCATTGTATTTTCAGAAATTGTTCCCCGTCTCGCTTGGCTGTCTTCCCCGTTTTCCAAAGTAATGGAGAAGATGAGGAAGAGGGTCAATCGGGCGTTGGCAAATTTTATGCCACTTTTGGGGGGATTTTCTTATAGGCACGTGGATCTGGAGGGGGGCATCCCAGGTCTTTATAGGCAGGATGGGGTCCACCTTTCAGATGTAGGTGCAGATATCTTTAATCTCGGCTTGCAAAGCAGCATTGAGAGGGCCGCGTATTTGGGGTAGGCCGGCCTAGTTGCACAAGTCCGGCTGGAGGGGACGTATTTCTTTGTAAATAAGGTTGAGTAGCCCGTGTTCTGAAAACTGGGCAAAGGTTTTGCTGTTAAATATTTAATTTCATTTTGAAAATTGGAATTATTATGTTTATTTATATGAAATTTTGTAACCAATAAAATTACTGCGGCCATTTTTTGCCATATATGATGTTTGAGTGTTTTTTCTTATCAATAAGTTTTATGGTGGTACCTGGGGAACTAAGGTTAGGGGCAAGGTGTGGCCTGCTGTCCCATACCTGATGCTGTAAGCTTTTTCCCACCTGGGTGAGAGAGGCATCTGTGTTTGAGAGTATCTCAGGCCAGAAGATCTTAGGGCAGTCTCTGAGGTGGTTTGCTCCAGCTTTAGCCAGCAGAAGCTTGGTAGGTTAGGCACACCCCTTTGGGCCTTAAGGGTCTGCCACAGAGTCGTCAGTCTTTTTGCCTTGAATTTGACTCCTGGAGCAGAAGTTATGGGCTCTATTTATAAAAAAAAAAAAAAAACAAAAAAAAAAAAAACCACACAATAACAACCGGTAGCGGTCCCAAAACCAAATGGGGACATAAGGTCTAGCTTAGATCTTAAGCTTCTGGACATCCTCCTGTTTCAGATAGGCTCTGTTCATTAATGCCTCGTTTCCACTGAGCGCATCGGTTCGGTATGGTATGGTACGCTATTTTGGGTGTTTCCATTATGAAAGCGGCCCATACAACCGAACCGAACCGTTCCATTCAGGGTCCTGCTTCAGATGTGGGGCCATAGAAAATGGAACGGTTCGGTTAGGTTGCTACGATACATTACACTGATTGGTGGACGTGTGACGCCATGACGGCATTTTTTCTAAACCCACGTATGGCCCCTGTCGGTCCGACTTGCAGTGGAAACGCTCACCTGAATAGGCCAGACCATTCTAGGCCTTCCAAACCGATCCGACCCGAACCAATCCGCTCGGTGGAAACGAGGCATTAGTGTTGACCTCTCTGCAAGAGGTAGATTTCGTGGTCCATAGCCATAAGACTCATATCTTCATGTGCTGCTTTTTTCAAGGCCCATCAAGGGTTTTTGCAATTGCAGCAGTCGTCTTTTTTATTTTTGTGACTCTGCTGTTCGGGCTGGCCACAGCTCCGAGGGTTCATAAAGCTCCCAGCGCTGGACTTGCTGAAAATGCAGGGGGGCCAATCTCAGTATACCTCAATCTTTGTTCAGGAAGCAGTCTGTTCCAGATTTTCCTTTGATACATTTCTGCAGGAGGAAGTTGTATCTAGGTCAAGGCACGTTCCCCATGTACAGTCCTACTCCAGGTCTTTTTTTTTAAGAAGATCATTCTCTCTGTCTGAAACATGAGAATCCAGGCATTGGATTGCTAGAGGGCTCTATTCCTGGGGTATGGCAGAGCTAAAATTGGTGGTTGATGGTTTGAAATCTGGAGATGGGATTGGGAAGATAATAACCACGATGCCAGCTTCTCCAGTTGGTTTGAAGGTGGCTTAGTTCAGTGGACTTAGTCTCCACAGGAGAAAATACTGCCCATCAATATCTTGGAATTTTGGGCCAGTGCGCCTTGCTCTGGGTGTGGGGACAAACCAGCTGTAGGTTTAATCCGGAAATGCCTCTGCAGGGGCATATTTTATCTACCACCAGGGCGGCATCAGGAGTCATGCGGCTCAGGAATTTGAACCACATTCTATCTGAGACAGTACAACAAAAGTGCTGTCTCGATCACTAGTACATATTCCAGGTATAGAATGGCAGGGGGAACTCTGCAGGTGGATCGACTAGATTCCAAGTTCTACAAATAGGAACAGGTTGTGTCCGGGAGGAAAGTCCCACTGGCAATAGGGGCAGATGCACTGGTAACACCCTAGGGACCAGCTCTCCCTTTTTTTTGACACTTCTCCCATCATTCAGGAGGTGCTAACACTGATAATAATGTTAGCCGAATTAGCCCAGGGGGGCTTGGTATACTGACATAGCAAGTTTTGCAGGGGTCACTCCTTGGTCACTCCCAGTCCAGTGGGTGCTAATGGTCTTGAGTCCTGTATCTCAGCACTGTTGAGCCCTGGAAGCCAGGAGGTGCTAACACTGATAATAGTGTTAGCCGAATTAGCCCAGAAGGGCTTGGTACACTGACTGGTCCTAATTGTCGTGAGTCCTGTATCTTAGCACTGTTGAGCCCTGAAAGCCAGCTTCAAGTAACTTCAATTACAGGGCTTGGAAATATATTATTTTGCCTGGGGGAAGGCAAGAAGTGGCACCCGCAGAAATATGCGAGTGGAAATTTTATTTTCTTTCTCCAATCAGTAGGGGAAAGGAGATTGGCTTTAAATACTGTTAAGGGTTAGCGTTCATCCCTATCCACTTTTTTTCCAGAGGCCATTGTTCTCACTCCTTAATTCATACAGCGTGTAACGTAGACAGTACCGCGTGTCAGCCAATGCTCGTGTCCTTTGGACTGGAATTTGCTCTTGACTGTCCTTGCAGAAAAGTGGCTTCTTTGGTGGCTATCACTTAACTAAGTTGAGTGTCAGAGTTGACGGCTCTTTCATGCAAGGAGCCATTCTTGGTCTCGCATCATAAGGCGATTTTGCCTCCTCCATCCATTTTTTGCCTAGAGTTGTGTCTAGTTTGCACTGGAATCAAGACAATGTCTTGCCTTCTTTTCTGATCCTCAGTTGGCAGGAGTAAGATCACTGCATACTGTGGAGGAATTTCAGGCAGTCAGAATTACTTGAATTGTCAGCGCAGGTCAGGAATCCTGGTTTGTGCTGCCGGTAGAGCCCAGAATGGGCAGGAGGCATCCAAGTTAACTATTATCATTGGATTTGCCAGTTAATTATTCAAGCCTATGGCTTGAAAGGGCAATGACCCCACCCCCTTTTTTTATAAAGGTGCTCGCTACCAGGTGTGTGTGGGGGCATCTTGGGCCATCTGCCATCAGGTGTCAGTGGCTCAGGATTTTAAGGCCAGCACATGGTCTTTTGTTCATATATTCACAGAATTTTACCAGATGGATGTCAAAGCGACAGAGGATACTGCTTTGGCCACAGTATGTTTTGGGCGGCAGAAGTCCTTCTCAGGTGGCAGTTTCGCCGATTGTGTCTCCATCTCCTCAAGTGCATTGCTTTAAAAGGACATCCCAGTCATTATTATGATTGCTCTATGTATCGTGATGTACAATAAAGAAAATAGAAATTTTTTTTTCATCATACTTACCTGTAATATCCTTTTCTTGGGAGTACATCACTGGACATAGAGGTCCTTCCCATCTTTTTTTGGGATATTCATTGCTTTGCTACAAAGCGAGGGTTCTTCCTGTGTAGGAGGGATTATATAGGGGAGGATCACAGAGGAGAAATAGTTTTAGAGCTAGTCTGTCGGAAAGACTCAATTTAGGCACCACATCCCTTATTGCAAGCATAACATAGGAGAGAAATTGGGACATTTAAAGCGCACACATATACATAAAATAGAAAATATTTATTGAATTAAAAATACATGTGGGAAAAAAAAAAAAGGGTAAAACCACAGTACATCAGTAACAAATATCAACAGAAGTAAATTGTCTCTCTACATGTTTTGCGGTTCACAGCTTCTTCAGGAGATTCTCTTGCAATAAACTCTGTGTGTATAAACTGATCACTTCAAAAATACAGTCATCAATAGTTGAGGCAGGGCCATTTTGGAGTGTCATAGAGAAGGTTAATAGACTGGGAATAACAGAAAGTCCATCTCAATAAATTTTTAAGCCGGTCAAGATCTTGATAGCAACAGCAAGTTATATTTGCTCCATTTGCAAACAAGGGAAAGAAAATTGAGAATCTTTTTTTGGTTCAAAAAGTCTAAGTATTCCAAAATTCCCTGGTAATTTCTGAAGCCCTAGCCAGCAAGCCTCCTTCCATGGACAGGTTGAATCAAAAAAGATTCTCAAAGTATATTTTCTTTCCCTTATTAGCAAATGGAGCAAATATAGCCTGCTGTGGCTATCAAGATCTTGACCGGCTTAAATATTCATTGAGATGAACTTTCTCTTATTCTCAGTCTATTACCCTTCTCTATGATGCTCCCAAATGGCCCTGCCTGCCCTTCAACTATTGACGACTGTATTTTTGAAATTTTGAAGTGATCAGTCTATACACACAGTTTATTGTAACAATCTCCTGAAGAAGCCATGCATGGCAAAACATGTAGATAGACAATTTACTTCTGTTGATATTTGTTACTGATGTACTGTGGTTTTACCCTTTTTTCACATATGTATTTTTAATTCAATAAATATTTTTTATTTTTTCTAAATTTTGTATATGTGTGCGCTTTAAAAAGTCCCAATTTCTCTATGTTATATAGGGGAGGAGTTCCTGTTTGACTATCTGCCAGTGCCCATTCACTAGTAGGTGGCGTATAACCCCATATAGTCATTATTATGGTTGCTCTGTGTCCCATGATGTACAGCAAGAAAAATATTTTACAGGCAAGTATAACAAAAAAAACCAATCCTATTTTCACAGTGTAAAGTTCTACCACGTGAGGCTGTTCATTAAATTTCCAGCAATAACACTTCACACAGCATGAACTAGAGCTTTTTCAGAGGGAGGTTCATCAGGTCATTAGGGAGATTTAAACTGGCTACAAACATAACTGAATGAAGGGCTTCAAACAGGCAAAAGGCTTTGTTGCTGAAATAATGAGAGAAATCAAATAAAGCGGCAATATTCTGCTCTGGACAGAAAACAAACCGATCAGCTGCTTATGTTTATCTGACTAATGAAAGCAATGTAATGAAAGAGTGGAGGCCACTGGCTGTTGGAGCCAGGCCAGTCCTTGTTCACAAGGAAAGCTTCTTCTTTAACATTTTTGTAGCACGTGTGGTGTATCCAGAGTGATGTGCTGAGCACAGGAGGCTTCCAGGACCCAGAATTAAGTCTTTCATAGACTAACACTAAAAGGATCAGAGCAGTCGAGGCGAATAGCATTCTTCCCTCTAGGCCAGAGGCACTTCTGATTGTGCAGCCTCAAAAATGTAGTGCCAAAAGATCAATACTTCCTAATGATTTGGGGAAACAAAATAATTATCCCCCCTCTCTAGGTTGTGGCTACAGTAAAGAGTTAAAGGTCAGGCTTTAATTGCCATCTGCATGCCTTTAGGAGAGATTCACCCTAGTTTCTTATGTGATGACCAGAAGTTATGAGAGTCTGCAGTATGTACACTAAAGCCAGTCATACATGGCCAGCATCAGTGCACAGTAGCAAGAGGCGGTCACAGGTAGTGTTGATGGGGAAATCCAGCGATATTCTTTTTCACCCATGGTGGAAGGATTGAAAATCAAATCTATGGATTGCTTTAACAGCAGTAAACATATGGACAAGAGTTCTAACCCTTCCCCTCTCAATCCAAAAAATCCTAAATGAAAGGATTCTGCAGGATATAAAAGTAATGAGGCAGTATAAAAAGAAAGGTCACACAAAGTAACGATATCCCTTGCAACAACCACTGTAGCTTAAAGTATATTAGGTAAAAACGTTTTTTTTTAATTTTGGACAATGGAGAGGGATTAGAACACCTGTCAGTTTTTATTACTGTCTTGTTCCTCTGTTAAAGAGATTCACCCTCTAGATGTCCTGTTTTACATTTACTTTCAATGATAAAGAAAATCCCAAACTTCGGGTTGTTCCCAAAAAAGTAATAGTAGGGGGTAATCTTCCAATGGGGACACTAGTTCAGGTGACCAGGGGTTCCCCAAGGAATTCCCTTAATTTGCAGAGATCGCCCCTCACTTCCTGTTCGGCTATGGGGCAAAAAAAAAAGTGACAGGGGTTAGAACCCTCCCTTGTTCTATCCAAAATGAAGAAAATGTTTTGGCTATAGCCTTCTACTTGAAGGGTTTTTTAAAAAAAAAAAAAAAAGATAAAAAATTATAATATAAATATAAAGGTCTGGATTAGGCTGAAGTAAGTCTGGAAGCATGTATCCATGTGTCTCAAATAGGGAAGAGCTCAAGCATGTTCAGATACTAATCTGAATCCACCTGGTCTAGCCTCCTGTACATCATGACTTTGTGAGCACAATCCTGGAAGACACGGCTGCCATTCACTGCAGCACAAGCCGATCAGTGGGTCCTGGCCTCTGGTTTATGGCTGAGACCCACTGATTGGCTCAGCAAATGACAGAAGAGAGCTCTGTGTTGGTAAACACAGGGCTCTCTTCATACAGCAGTGATGTGCTTTTTTTCCCTCTCCCTGCAAAGCAGGGAATAAAAACCAGTGCATTGCTTTATAAAACACCACACAGTAAACAAATTAAACATTGTTAGGCACACATTTAACCCCTTGATCACCCTAGATGTTAAAATTTCCCTGCCAGTGTCATTAGTACAGTGACAGTGTGTATTTTTAGCACTGATCACTGTATTAGTGCCACTGGAGAGGCCAGTGGCAGTTAGTGCTGCGGGCAATCTGCCACCAACTGCCGCTGGTGGGTAAACAGATGATTGTAGTCCCACTATACGTCGCTGAGCACGGCCACTACTAGTATTTAAAAAAGTAAAAATAAAAAATTCTAGTATACATACCATAATTTGTAGACACTATAACTTTCACACAAACCAAGCAATATGCACTCATGGGCATTACATTTTTAATACCAAAAAAGACGTGCATCAGAACATAATATTGAGCAAAATTTATGAAGTAAAATTTTTTTTACTGTATCCTTTATAGCAGAAAGTAGAAAATAGTGTTTTCAAAATTTTGGCCTTTAGTCATTTAGATTGCAAAAAACAAAAAACTCATGATCAAATACCACCAAAAGAAAGCTCTATTTCTGTAAATAAAAAATTTAAGTGAAATTTGCATACAGCATTGCATGACTATGCAATTGGCAGGTAAAGTAGTGCAGTGCCAACCTGTAAAAAAAAAAAAAAATGGCCTGGTCATGAAGGGTAAAATCTTTCAGTGGTTAATATAACTGTGCAGCTGTATATGGTTAACGCTTTCCTAATAAAAAGGTACTGCACAATATTTGGCTTTTCCATTTATTCCCCGACTGATGGAGCTGGGAAAAAGAAAAAAAATACCAGAGGGGAATAGTTACTTAAAATCGATATAGCGCAAAAGGAGAGTTAGAGCAGTGTTTAATTAGTACAGCATTTGAAAAGGCTCTTATTAACTTAAGGGGTCATTTGATCTGGTGAGTTCATTACTTGGTGGGGGACAGTCTGGGAGCACATGTGGAACAGGAGGTGTTCTGTAGTGTCACAGCAATATCTTGGCTCATGGTGGAGCAAACACATTTACAGGACATAACAGCACAGGTGTTTGATTAACTTACTTGCTATTGAGTTGAGATTCTGATTAATTGCACTGAATTTTTTTTTCTCACTTTCTAGGTTTTACATTTGCAGGTTTGGCAGCGTTGTTCTAATGCTCACAATCTCAGGTATTTTTGTACTTTCAACCTTCTGTGGGCAACGTGGGGCCTCCAGCAGTCAGCTGTACTCATCACATGGAGATGTTCCAACCTGTGCAGGTCAAGTTGACTGTTCTGACCAAAGTACTGTCTGCTGGGTGCCATTTAGATATGCAGCCCTAGGTACTTATGAAAAAAATTAATTGTAAAAGATCCATTCCATGTAACCATGCATGCTGGAATCCACTGTGGTGCATGTAGTTTTATGGAGTCTATTTTATGCAGAGCGTCTTAACCACACAGACACAGGAGAGAGGGGATTTATGGATCCTGAACTCTTGATTCCTTTGACAAACCTAGTTTTATTGCTGCATTTAGTCACATATGCAGAGCTGGCCTAATGAGGGATAAAAGAAAGTAGTATCAGAATTCTAAAATGAGACATGGTGCTGCCTTCTAACCCGGCTGCCTTATGTACCAGCCAACAAGAGCCATAATGGGAATTACAGCCCTATTGGTATTGGAGATTTGTTCATTGGCCTTAGACAGTCTGAAGCCCATGCAACATTAATCCAGAACAGACAAAAAAAAATCCAATGACTGTTAGTACATCTTCAGATCAGAAGGCAGCACAAATCTATTGCCAGAATGCAGGGAAACGTAATCTGAATGACAAACCATGCCGCATATTTCCCAGCTCCACATCAATGCAGAAGACCACATGACCCTAAAACTGTATGCAACAGTAATCCAAACTACATGTAATGTTTTCTAGCGCGTACTTGTGTAAAGAGGCACCAACTGCATTTGCCTCCAAGAACTCACTTCAATTTTTATTATTAAGAGCCCTTGCACACTGGGGCGGGGGGCGGCGTCGGCGGTAAAACGCCGCTTTACCGCCGGTATGCAGCCGCTAGCGGGGCGGTTTTACCCCCCGCTAGCGGTCGAGAAGGGGTTAAATACCACCACAAAGCGCCTATGCAGAGGCGCATTGCCGGCGGTATAGCCGCGCCGTCCCATTGATTTCAATGGGCAGGAGCGGTAAAGGAGCGGTATACACACCGCTCCTTCACCGCTCCGAAGATGCTGCTGGCAGGACTTTTTTTACCGTCCTGCCAGCGCATCGCTCCAGTGTGCAAGCCCTCGGGGCTTGCACACTGGAATGAAAGCAGCGGCACTTTCGGGGCAGTTTGCAGGCGCTATTAGCGCAATAGCGCCTGCAAACCGCCCCACTGTGCAAGGGCTCTAAGGTGTGCTGTTCCTCAGGGGACAAAGCACATAGTAATTTATCCCAACTTCCTATGTGCTGCCTAAAGCGGACCACAGATGGGATTTTTTTTTTTCTCTGCAAAGAATCTCATCAGTGTTGGTGGAATGCCTCCCAGAGCTATTGGGTTCTTACAGCCGGGGTGGGGTGTAGCACAGGGAGTTGTCCTGGCCAGAACAGCACTTATTGCTAGCAGCTACAGCCGCTGGCAATAAATCACATCCTAACAGACATGCTAAGCTGGTTTACCCCCACCAAAAAAAAAAAAAAACACACACAACTTTGGTACAATGGGCCTGTCCATGCATGGTTGAATCTCAGCCGGTTCATACTGAACTTCGAACAGTCTATGGCTGGCTTAAGGTTCACTGAGAAGTTAGATGGGGCATCTCTCAGCCATCCAACACAGCAAGGAGATTGCCACTTCTTTAAATGGCCCCATTCTTCATCTCAAAGCACTTACCCAAGACAAAGTGTCTCACAAGGAATGTTGGGAGGGGTTGCTTCTGCAAATGTTTGGAGTTGGAGAAAAATGCCACACCATCTTTTCCAGGACTGGATATGCGTTTAATCATGCAATGGAATATATGCCTGCAAAACCCCTAACTGTGCGCAAGTGTACCTGGCCTATTCTGTTTTAAAAAGGAAAGGTTGGGCACAAATATTGATTAAGGTTTACAGTTTATGCACTTTGTAGGTTTATTTAATAAAAGGATGCTTTCAAAAATGGTAATTATTTTTTCCCAAAGACTTGACAGTATTATATTATGTGCAGAGGGAGCTTTAAAAAAGCCCAGCATGTCCAGTTAGACTCACAGCTAATTGTTTCTGCATTTCTGAAAATAGTGTAGCTAGTCTGCAATGAAATGCAACATCTTCTGGTAGGCAGATTTAAACATGCATTGGGAAGTTAGAAGATTGTCAACCTTACATGAGGGGGGGAAAAAAAAAAAAAAAGGAAGACTTCACACTGAATAAAAAATCTCTTTATTTCAGATTGGTTGGGAAGCAAATATATTACAACTTTATAAAATACAGTACCAACTTCACATCTCTCATACAGCAAGAAAACACTGCACCTTGTATAAAAACCTCTCAATTAACATGTAAAATAGACAGATAAAGAAACCCTCAAATGTACTGTAGCCCATCATAATTTAGTGTTTATGAATATGACAAACTACTATATCATGTCATACTTTGCATGGATACATAACTTGCTGTGGTAGCCGGTACTCAAAAAAAAAAAAAAGAAAAAATATATATAAATCACACACAAGAACAGCAGGGGAGGTCAAAGGCGGAAAACAGAATACGATTGGTGTTTGGTGACTCCTATGGCAAGTTCCACTTAAAGTCTGAAATAAGCAGCCCCAAGGTCAACTGATCTTAATAGCCATAATTGGAAACAGACAAGAAATGGGGCAAACTACCCTGTTTCCCCGAAAATAAGACCTAGCATGATTGTCGGTGATGGCTGCAATATAAGCCCTACCCCCCAAATAAGCCCTAGTTAAAGTCCTTGTAGGTCTTATTTTCAGGGTAGGGCTTATTTTTGGGGAAACAGGGTAGGGCTTATTTGGGGGGTAGGGCTTATATTGCAGCCATCACCGACAACCACGCTAGGTCTTATTTTCGGGGAAACAGGGTATTAGTGCATTAGGTGTGGAACAGTGGATAAAATAAGAAAACATGCGCTTACAAGGATACCAGAATTAAATGTTTTATCAATCTGGACAATGAACAGTGATCAGGAACACAGGACCAAAAACAAGGCAGTCTTCTCAGGGGAGACCACTGGGAAGCCATGGATGGAAAGATGGTCAGAGGAAAGGCATGGAAGACACAGCAGCTCAAGTCAAGCTGTTGAAGCCAGGTTTGATCCAGCGTTTGACTGGCTATTCATTCTTGTATCCATGCAAGCGCATACCTAGTCTGAAATAGCATATTGCATAGCTTATATATTTGCACCCACCATGCTATTGCACAAGAGCCAGTTTAGTCTGATGTAAATAACAGCAATTTTAAGTAATATTTATGTAGCTTGCATCGCAATCATCAGGAGGTACCTTTTAATTTATGGGAATATAGTAGACAGGACTTAAAATGTACACTGTAGGTGTGACTCAAGCCAGATGCTTGTAGCAGGTGGCTGAAAATAGCCACTAAAAATTAAAAAAGCTTTTCAAAAGCAACCATTCCATATTAAAATGTACTTGCTGCACAAAACCAACAACGATAACCATTTTGTGATCTGAACCAACATTATGCAGCCAACGAATGCATTAGTGGAGAGTGATATGCACAGCTACCTGCCCTGCCATTGCCGGTCATGAAAAAAGTGTTGGCTATACCGACTTCAGCCTGGAAACGTCTTACACCCAAATAGGGAGCCGTTGATGAGATCACCAGGGAACTCCGTTGCCATGAATCTTAAAACCACTTTGCAAAAATGTTTATTGCCTCAACACCTAAGGAATCCTCATCTGAAGTATGCAAATCATGGCATCTTCAGGATACCAGACAAAAACAGCCTGGCTACTAGGCTGACTCCACTGGCATTAGCACTTTCACAGTCAGACCCAGAATAAGCATGAAAATCGGGGAAAATGAGTAACCCTAGTCATTCGCTGTATATTTGCTTCAGGTTAGTGACCAGCACCATTGAAACAAGAGTGTTCACAGCAAGGCAACTACTTTAAGCTAAGGAACAGCCGTTCATGCCTCAGCTCTCAAAAGGATTACCTCAGTTGTTTGTGGGCTACCAGCACACTTTAAAAAAAAATTCCAAACAGTTTAGTAAAAAGGTATAAGGAAAGCACATTGCCCTTTTTAACCTAATGGAGGGCTGAAGGCTAGAATTTCCCAACTAGAGCAAAAGCCTTCAAAAATAAGCAGGGTGTTGGTCATAGTTTCAGTTTCTAAACAATTTGCACTTTGTTCCAGAATCAATGCAGTTTCTCAGAAACCTAACAGAATAAAATGCCCCTAAAAACACTAGCGTAAGGGAAGTTTAGGGAATGGAACGGGGAGGGGTGAACACGCACCATTTAGAATTTACAACTTCCCATTCAAATATTACATGATACTGCAAAAGAAAAGAAAAAAATCCATAGTCAAGAAATGTTATCCTAAAGAAAATGTGCAAAACCAAATGGTCCATATTCAGTAGGACTACCTCAGACTCAACCTGTAGGGCTATGTCACAAAAAAGGTGAGTAAATGCACCCAACCTTCTGATCATACATTGAATAATTCTAAAATGTTTGGAGGTTCTAATTTTCTAATACTCATAACTTAACCTGGATATCTGTTATTACCTTAATGTGCAAATCGAAAAATAACTGTTGCATATTTCACAGACTTGAAAGAACCATGCCAGGATACAGAAACAATGGAAATATTACCACAGGGACACCTGATGTGCACATTGTTGTTCCAGGGGAGATTCTCACAAAACTAGCGAAGCAAGAATGATGCAAATGTTTGTTCACTAGTGGATATTAAAAGTGTAGATACACTAGGCATTGCAGTCACACGTCTGTTTGCCATTAGCTCACCTTTTGTGCTTTGCAATAGAGGCAACTGTAGCACCCTGCCCAAAAGAACCAAGCTACAGAATATCTAGCTGTCCACACCAAGCTGATACAATATCATTGTGAACGTTAAGACTCCTCAGTGAGAAGTCACTTGGTGAACGGAGATCTCACAACTAGGGAATTCAGACTCCAGTCCCATGTAGAAAAAGACTATGGGAAGCATACATTATTCCAACTGATGAATCCACTTATAACCGCAATTTAAAACTAAACTAATTGTTTAAAAAGACTCATGCCACTTCTCTTGCTATTTGCTATTCCACCCAACCACACCTAGTTCTTCTACAGCAAAAACTGCACCATGTGTAAAAAAAAAAAAAAAAAAAAAAAAAAAAAAAAAAGTAAAAAATAGGTAAAAAACACCCTTAAAACCCTCAAATGTACTGTACACCTATAGCAATTTACAGTTTTTGAACTTCCATTTCATATTTTGCATGAGTACTTTGCGGTTGCAGGTACTACCACAGTAAAAAGAGGGCAGATGCACTAAGTCTATTAAGTGTAGTGACAGTGGATGAAATGGAACAAATATGCACTCACGAGGATATCAGAATGAAATATTTTATCATAATCCTGAGAACAGCATTAAGGAACACAGGACCAAACAAGGCAGCTTTGGGGAGCCTGTTCTTACCTTGCAGGATGTACATAAAACTTTAGGCAGCCGCTGCTAACATTTGAAGGAAGCCCTGCAGAGGCAGAAAGCAGCCATGGATGGATGCAAAGATGACCAGAATAAAGACATGGAGTGTGCACACCCTAGAGTCAAGCTGTGAAACCTTGGCTAGTCCCATGTTCCAGACAGACATTTGGGATTGAGAACTTTTTTTATTCTGGTATCCCCGAGTTCATATTCAGTCTAAAATTGCATAGTTTGAATGTTTGCATCTACTAGGCTACTGCACAAGTGCCAACTTAGTTTTAAGAGGAAATTTGGCTTCCAAAATGTTATCCATCAATCAGTGCAATGCAAATAAAAATGTCAGTATCACTTTCCAAAAATAGCTATCGTTAGAGGTATGATTTTTCATTAAGGTATATAGTGAGCATGGCCTAAAATTTACACTGTAGGCATGACTCACAAGTCAACTGCTCATAGCATTTAACTGAAAAAAAAATTATATTTACACCAATTTATAACTTTTCCGTTCCATTTTAAATTTATGCTGCATAAATGCATAGCAGAAGTATGCATCCAATGAACAGACTAGCAACTACAGTCAAATATAAACAGTCACTCAATATTTCCAATGAACAGCAGAATGCACAGCTGTCATTGCCTGTTGTGAATAGGTGTTTGCTATGCTGTCTTTAGTGTGGAAACATACAGTGAAATAAGCATTACTGGAGGAACTTACAGCCCTGAATTTTACACCACTCTGCAAAGTACTTTTTCTCAAATCAGGCCTATTTTAAAAGAGAACCTACAACTGACAAACATAGGATGAAATGGCTGGATATGCCAGTTAGCTGGCTGCTCTCCTGACACTAGCAACAGTGCTTCGAGTCTGAAGATCACAAAAAAGGAGCATAAAGCCATTAGTATCCAAAGCATGACAGCTCAAGCAAACATCTTAGGAGTGCTCGGCAATGGTAGCTTCTAGGTTTTGTTTTTATGACTACTCCCCAAGTCATAAGAACTTCCTTTCTCTTGCGCCATAATGTTGCTAGGTCACTTAGGCTGAGAGGTAGCACTGTCCACATGGCTCAGTTCTCAAATGTATTGCCTCGGCTGTGATTAGATGACTAGCACACTTATAAAATCATTTCCCAGCAGTTCATAGTAAAGTCACATTGCACTTTATGGCCTCAGAGGTTTGAAGGCTAAAATTCCACAACTAAAGCCAAAAGCTCCAAAAGTACCAGTGCTTTGGTTATAACTTTTGGTTTCTAAACAATGTACAGGTTTCTATAAGCTACAATGCACCTGCAAACACTAGTTTATTCAGAGCTTGGGGGGACCCCTAGAATGGTCTGCTTCCATGTAAAAACTAAAAAACTACATACTACAAAAAAATTCCCATAGTCAAGACATGTATCCTAAAAATAAAATTTGTGCAAAAATTGTACAATAGAAAAGATGAGTAAATGCACTCAACTTTCTGATCATACATGGAATGATTCTAAAATTGTTTTATTTTATAATACTCATAATCTGGATTTCCATTATCCCCTTAATGTGCAAAATCGAAGAGTTCAAATATATTTAACTGCTGCACACGAACGATTAAAAACTGCCATAGACTAAGAAATGTGTCAGGGTACAGAAACAAATCTGCATCAGGAAAGGGGCACCTAATGCGGACATATTTGTTCCAGATGAGCTTCTCACAAAATAGGGCAGCAAGGATGATGCAAATTTTTGTTGCATCTACACTTTAAAATCTACTAATGAACAAAAGCATTGCAGTTGCCACGATTGCACCTTCTTTGCATTATAGGCAAACGGAGCACCCTACACCAGAAGCATTAAGCTACAGAATGCAGATCTGTCCACTTGGGCATCTACTGTGTAGTAATTGTACACCAATTAAGAGTTCTAAATCTTACAATTGTGTATGACCCAGAGATCCCACAACTAGGGAATTTACCAACTCCAGCATTAGGTGGAATGGCTATGGGGAGCTTTTTTTTTTATTTCAAAACATGTTTATGATGGCAAATTAAACTGTGGCCAATTATTAAAAAGGGACTTGTGCCACTCCTTGCTATTTTCACCTAACACTACATCTCCCATACAGCAATTAAAAAAAAAAAAAAACAAAGTCCTTGAAATGCAAATTTACTATGTATCCTATGGTAATTAAGAGTTTGTACATTTGAAAATGTCAATTCATACTTTTGCATGAGTACATACTACTTCTAGTGTACCACATGACATCAGGATGCAAAGATGGCCAGAATAAAGGTATTTAGGGTTCAGCCACTTGAGTCAAACTGTGAAAAACCTGTTCAGTCCTGTGTGACTGCTGTCCTCTCTGGAGATTGTAATAAGGCATTTCATCCTTGGGAGTGCGAAATGATTCAGTAGGATATTGCATAGCTTATGAGTTTAAATTTACTAAGCTAATACACAAGTGTCAGCTTTGTCCAACTTTAAAAGGGCCTTTGCCTTCTGAAATGTTAATCAGTGTGATGCAAGTTAGGGAAGTTTTAAATATGTTCTAAGAGCCATTTTTACCTACGTAATGAGATTTGGCATCTGACTACTACGCAGAGGTACCCATTGACTTTACCTACTTTCACCTCCATCCATCTGTCTCCCGATGGCTGGGTCATGCAATATAAAAATAAATGGTTCCAACTAACTGGAATAAAGGGATGATTTAAATGTAATCACACTCAAGTCTGATTTCCAGTTTGAATTTTTAAAGCTGCAATATGGGAGTGCTGCTTGAGCTGCGACATAAGAGCAGTTAAGAGCTTACAGCAACTTCTGAACAAATACTGCTAGATGGAATAGCAATTAGAGCATGGTTTAACTTAACCAATTTGACAGTGTATACGTAAATGGCAGCAGGTAAATATTCATCACAAAGGCAGGGTTGCCAAAAAGAGACATTAATAGCTGTTAGAAAGTGCTACATGATCCCATAGCCCACAACCTGTACAGCAAGCACCCAAGACCTAGCTTTTTTTTTTGGTCTATGACACACTTGGGAAGTTCAACAGTATAAACTTGTGTTAAAGAACTTCTTTTATGGTGCACCACTAGAACTTAAGATATTTTTTTTTCTTCCTGCCAAGTTTTTAAACATACATATTATGTACAGTGGACTTCAACATCAGGAGCGTTTTAAAAAGGAGCAACTTTACACTACATACAAGGGGTCACTTAACTGGGGTATCAAACAATTTAAGGCTGCATACAGCATTGAAACCTTGTGAAAGAATTAATCATCTTCCTCATCATCATAATAGCGATTTCTCTTGATCTGTTCTTCTACACTTAGTTCTTCTACATCTTCTCCTTCCCAGTAGCCAATGTCTTGAGACTTGCGAATGTGTGTTGGAGATCTATCCTTGGTCATTTCCAGATCTTCTGTGCTTGAATGTTTAGAATGGGTGGATTCCTCAGGGGAGAGTTGCTGTTTGAAAACCTCTGCCTCAGAAATGTCCCCATTTTCTAAGAAGCTCTGCTCATTTGATCTGGTAAGAGATGCTCTCTTGTCTTCAGTTTCTTTTGATAACTTTTCTTCACTGGTCTCAAGCTCATCTTGTGGGGGCTTAGTTGATATAGATGTAGGTTTCCTTTCTTCAGTCTCGTCTTCAAAATCGTCCCTTAAATTTAAGGAGTTCCGCTTTTTAAGTACAGGAGATTGAGGCTGTTTTGCGACAACTGGCTTTGCCACACTTAGTGTGAATGGACGGCTTCGTTCTTTCAGAGAAGAACTTCTTCTTAGTTTCTTCAAATCTGAATCTTCCTCACTTTCAGTTTTCAGCATTTCCCCACTTGGAGGCCATTTAGGTTTGAACACTTTAAGGTTCTCCTCAAGGGCAGCTGCTGAAGTAGTAGATTCAGCAGGTGGTGGCCAAGCAATTCTCAGCTTCTTTGTCTCAACCAGTTTTTCCCGTTCAAATGAAGCATTAGTGGTTTTGGCTTCCATGGATGCTGCCAGGATGCCAACTTTTGCTATAGGAGCATCTTCAACAAGAGGACTGCTGGGTTCTTCATTGGCACCTGCAGTTTGGATTAGGTCTTCTTGGTTTTCTGTGGCCTCTTTCTTGCCCTCCCATAGCTCTTTATGGGGTTTGTGCCCAAAACCTTCATCATAGTTTCCCTTAGATTTGAACAGCTGGTTGAAGTGAGGCTTGCAATAAGCATTTCCATGTAAAGAGGCGTAATTCCCAAGACTGTTTAGGGGAAAAAAAAAAAAATATATAAAAAAACTCAGTGGTTTCCATTAGCCACACAATGCAGTATACAGCAATACAATCAAACAAAAGCATGCAACTGTAAAAGTGCAAAAAACATTCAAAAAATGGCAACTGTGCAAGTATGCTTGCAAAAAAAGTATAGTCTTTTCCCAACTGTTTCTCAACTGCTAGCAGTAGGACCTAGGATTCTCTAAGACCTCTTGGTCTATCAGACAAATTTGGATTTGCTCACAAGGTGCCTTTGAACTTTAAACTGCATTAGGCAACTCTAGCAGATCCCCCTACCTTTGTGCTCATCATAGCTCTCACCTCATCTGGAGTGTTCAATTACTGTGCTAGCCAAGGTTCTCCACCATTCCTTTGGCCTCCCTACATAATCTTTTGTAGCAGTCAGGGAAGGAGTAGAAAAATGCCTTAAATATGCATATAAGCATCATTTGCATGGGCATGTATTGTTGGCAGGGAACATAGGTTCTTCCTGGCAATGTATGTAAAAGTACTCTTGTTTAAACATGTACAATTTTTTAAATGGCTTTATGCATATAGAGCCGCATGTGTTACATGCATAAGATCTGTGTACGACTTCAATAATTCCTAGTTGCATTCAGATGCATACACTGTCCCTGAAATTTGTAAAGTATGGTGCAGGCAGATTTTAGAAGTGTCTCTCATACATTCTAAAAGTGAAGAATGCACCCAATTAATGCATCAGTCTAGATAGAATTTGTGCTTGAATTTGGCTCCTGCTCCGCCATGTTTCGAATGCACGAGGAACTTCTGCAGAATCTGAGCCAGGTTTTTCCCTCTGTATGCCAAGAGAGTAATCTTGTACTTCAGGCTTGGTTCACACTATTGCGAATTGGATGGGGGTTTCCCCCATCCAATTCCCATGATAGGAGACACTGACTGGCTCTCAATGGAGCCGGTTTACACGTCTCTGGGGCAGCCGTGGAGTGCGCAGCAGAAAAGTTCTGTGCCTCTTTGGCAGCGTTTCAGGTCTGAATACAGCCAAAAATTCAGACCTGAAATGGTTAACAGGGATGCACCGGATCCCCCATTGTGCCCCGCAGCCGCACAGTGTGAACCCAGCTTGTGTCACACCCAATGCAGCTTTGAAATCCTGCAACTTCACAAGAAATTTCCAAACAGCATGTCAGTGTGATTTCAGGTGCAGCTTGGAAGACATCTGTGCGACTTCATGCACAGATTTCTATGCAAGTCGCCTGAATTTGCAAAAAGTAGTACAAGAACTACTTTCAAAATCTGATGCTCCAATGGAGTCGCACCGATTTGATAGCTTATATTGTGGACAATAGGGTGGGACTTGTCATGCCATTTGAGTTTCAAACCACATGACAAGTCGCACTGGTGTGACTGGGTACATAATTAGTGCCACTTTTACATTGTGTAGCATTCAATGCTCCAAATGTAAAAAGTGGCACATTTTAGAACTACCTGAATTTGGAGCACGAGTTACTGTCAAAACCAAGAGTTAAACTCTTCATGAATTTGGCACAATGCATTAAAAAAGGGATTAATGCCAAATGTCACAGCAGCTTTACTGAATTCCCCCAGTATGCATCCAAATGGAGTTTTAAGCTGGCCATAGACTGCTAGAATCTCAGCCAGTTCAGCAGGGACTGGAAGAGATTCAAACCATGTATAGGCAGGCTGATTGTACCAATGTTGCTCAAGTAATTTCGGTACAACCAGTATGTAAATTTTTCATGCGATTTCCAGCAGCTATACCTGCTCGCAATAAATCACTGTTCTCCTGGCAGGTACGGCTCCCCACTTCTTCAGCCACCTCCAGCCATTTGTCCTCCGCCATCTCCAAGATCAAGAGCTGAGAGATCAAAGGCTGTTGAATGCTCAATTCTCAGTCCACAGAGCAGAAGGTCAGTGACTGTCAGTCACCAGCTCTCTGCTCTGCCCCTCCAGTGTTAACTGGAGGGCCAGGCTGTACAGGGGGTAGGAGCTGCTGGCTCAGGCTCTCAGTGGTGCACTGGGTGGCCAAGCCAGATGCCGACCCAGGCATCTGGGTGGAGAGATTGCAACTATGTCGGGATCCAAAATCTGGACCGGCAGAGCAACTGTGTGCTTTGGCATACGGGTTAAAGGGGTGCAGAATGAAGTGCACTCCTGTGTCCCCCAGAAGAAGTAGGGCCAAAAAAGCTCCTATAAGCATATACCCCTTGCCTTGTGGGGGAATCAACTCCAATTTTGCTGTGTCAAGAGTTGGGCTTTAAGTAAATTGGCCAATAAAAGCAGGAAAGGGGATATTAGATGGGGATTGAATCAAAATTGTTCAACAGAACTTCCTTTGAGATCGAGTGAAGATACTTTAGTTCAGCTTTAAACACAACATGCACTCCCAGAGCCAATGCATTGCACGCAAGTTGCTACCCAGCATGCTTTGCTTCTAGTCTTTAGATGGCTGCTCTGTTCGGAGCAACTAGGACAGTACAAGATTGAGAGCAGTGGATACACTGACCATTTCCTAAGTAATAAAAGCCTTATACCTGCTGGTGAAGTGTAAAAATACAAACATTGCAAGTGACTATAGTGCAAATGGCAAATGAAACACGCATGCTGTGCTTGTGGTTTAAACTCTTGGTCCTTTACCAGCATCTTCTGGCCACCATCTAATATGCAGGCTTTGCACCATCATTTGTGATAGAACGGAAACACTCCACCACACATAGAAACAGCTGCAGAGGGAATCATAATAATTCTGAACAGTGCATTTTTTTTCAAACAATTTTATAGGGAAAAAAAAAAAAAAAAATCATAGTATTTAGGCAATCATTGCTAATGATCTATTAGCATTTAACAAATGCTATTGTCCAAGCTCCCATTTTAGGAAAGGTATAAGTGATGTCCTAACTAAATATAGTTGAAATGTTACTAAACCCACAACAGTAAAATCAGTGTGTATATGCTGTAACGCATGCTTGTTATATTCACTGTGGATCCTAAGGGGTTAATCCTCTCTTTCTGTTCTTGGACCTCTTATTTTCAATCTACACCTCTTCCCTGGGTCAGCCTCTCACGGCTTTCAATATCATTTCTATGCTGACACAAATCTCTCTCCCCCCAACTCACTCCATCAGTCTCCTCACGCATCACTAACCTACTAACCGACATATCTGTATGGATATCACACCACTTCCTCAAACTCAACTTGTCCAAAACCGAGCTTATAATATTTCCTCCCCCACATGCCTCTTCCCCTGACTTGTCAATCAAGAGCAATGGGCAAAAGCATCCACCCGTCCCCACATGTCAGGGTGCTAGGTGTTATCCTGGATTCTGAAATCTCCTTTCAGCCCCACATCCAATCAATTTCCAAAGCTTGCCGCCTCAACCTCCGCAACATCTCTAAACTACGTCCCTTTCTAACCAATGAAACCACAAAACTCCTGATTCCCTCCCTGGTTATCTCTCGCCTCGACTACTGCAACTCCCTCCTCATTGACTTACCTTTAAACAGACTATCCCCCCTTCAGACCATCATAAATGTGGCTGCCAGACTCATCCACCTTACAAACCACTCAGTGTCCACTACCCCTCTCTGCCAATCCCTCCTTTGGCTACCACTCACCAACAAATGAAATTCAAAATACTAACAATAAGTTACAAAGCCATCCACAACTCTGCCCCCAGCTACATCACTAGCCTAGTCTCAAAATACCAACCTAATCGCCATCTCCGTTCCTCCCAAGACCTCCTGCTCTCTAGCTCCCTCATCACCTCCTCCCATATCCGCCTCCAGGACTTCTCCCGAGCCTCGCCCATCCTCTGGAATTCCCTACCCCAATCTGTCAGACTGTCTCCAAATTTATCCACTTTTAGGCGATTCCTGAAAGCTTTCCTCTTCAGAGAAGCCTATCCTGCCTCCATCTAACAACTGCACTATTTTCTCCATTAGCTCATCCCCCACAGCCATTACCCTTTTGTATAACTTGAACCTCCCTCCTAGATTGTAAGCTCTAACGAGCAGGGCCCTCTGATTCCTCCTGTATTGAATTGTATTGTACTGTCTGCCCTAATGCTGTAAAGTGCTACATAAACTGTCGGCGCTATATAAATCCTGAATACTACATACATACATCACTGTATGGGTTATGCTGCTGCCTTCAGAAGATATAGTGTGGATACACTACATATTTTCTGTATTTTTTTTTAGATTTACCAAAACCATAGGAGGTCAAACCTTTAGGCCATTTTTAGCTGCGCTTTACCGTCGTTTTAGCAGGGCGCTTTTAGCCCCCACTAGCGGCTGAAAAAGGGTTAAAACCGCCCACAAAGCACCGCTGCAGTAGTGGTTTGGCAGCGCTGCCCCATGGTTTTCAATGGGCAAGGGTGCTTTAGGAGCGGTGTATACACCACTCATACAGCGCTGCAAAGATGCAGCTTGCAGGACTGTTCTTTACCGTCCTGCAAGCGCACCGCTCCAGCGTGAAAGCACTCGGGCTTTCACACTGGAGAGACAGGAGAGACTGTTTACAGGCACTATTTTTAGCGCTGTAGCGCCTGTAAAGTGTCTCAGTGTGAAAGTAGCCTAAGAGTTTAAATTTGTATGCAATCAGGCAGGCCCTTGCACTACATGGTTTTAGTAAATCTAAAGGAAATCAGACAAAAGTTGTATATAGTGTATGGGGTCCAACACTGGCAAGCAGAAGACCACGAAGGCCAGACCATAAGAGACCCCAACAAGCGAGACTCCGTTTTGTGACCAAGCAGGGCCAAGACAAATGAGTTTCAAGATGTTAGTGATTTTTTTTTTGATTTTTTTTATAAACATTCATTGAGGAACACAGGGATGAAGTAATCAGACATATGGGATATCGAAAAAGCAACCCAGCTAATAGGTGGGCAACAGCCACTGAGACATCCAACAGATGTGGGATTAACTGAAGGAAAAAATTTGCCATGCAAAAAGGGCAGGCATCTTAACTGCAAGTAGGAGCATTAAGCCACCAACAGGAACCTGGTAGAAACCAGGACCAACAGCAAGTCGGTCAATAGTGCAAATAGACAAGGAAAACGCCCTATAATTATAGGGCTATTAAAGATTCAAAAAGAGACCAGAATTTTCCAATGCATATCCATAGTTGCCAGAATGGTGTAAGTCTGACAATGATGGGACTCTTTCCAGTAATGAATCCCCAAGTGGAGCCCTAAACCAACAGGGCTCCAACTAGGGATGTCTTAGCCTTTAAAGAAATCTGACTAGGTGGCTGGTGTCTGCTGGGATATATAGCAACACTATGCATGTATGAAAAATTTCACCCTGTGGTATGTGGTAAACGTGTGAGAATATAGAGGTGTTGCTTGATAAGTGGTTGGATGGCCCAATACAGAGTTGCGCTTTATGTGGTGGTGCATTATTGATGTGCGCTGTTTAGTGGACTTGGACTTAAGCAAACTTGGAATAGCACAACCCAACCCTACTCTGGAGTATTCCAGCAAAGACCAAGTCTTAAAGTGCCCTTTCTGATGACAGATTTTGACATGTGGCCGAAGGTGATCTGATATTGGGATATTGTTTATGCAATCTTAACACCAAAAAGGATCATAATACATACATCTACATCACCGGGAGGATTTGAAGAATTGGAATATACATAAAAGCTCCTCTTTCATGGAGAAAGGACTAGCCAATATCAATACTTTTGGTATATTTTGTTGGTTTTTGATTTGAGGAGATTTATATGGAAAAATTAGTGCCGACTTGTCCCCCAGGGATCCTTGAGTTATCCCTTTCATCTACACCCTGTATTTAAAAAAAAAATATAAAAAAAAAATAAAAAAAAAAAATCGAGGGGTAAAGCCTTAGCTAGGCTTTTTTTTATGTCGTTATATTCACACACAATGTTTATGGATGTTTGTAGTTTATTGGACCATTTACTGTAATTTTGGGGCAAATTTCATATATGCAATGTAGTATTTAAGCTTTTTTGCTCATTACTTTATAGGCATATATGTATGCCTTTTTTTTCTTTTTTTTTTAAACAGGATTGATTTTGAGCACTGTTCATTATTGCTTTGCATTGGTGTGTAACAGATGATTGATTTTGACTACCACTGCTTTTACTGACAAGCGCTCAGCGGCCAATTTACATTGTACACAGGCCTAGAAGGCACCACAGAGCGTAATGCGCAAACAACCTATCCAAGGTACATTTACACATGGTAGTAACAGACTGGGTTATACCACTGCTCTAAAAAATGCAGAGTGCTCTATAGCTAACTGACCTGGACAACATCACCAGCAGAGCCCAGAGGTCACATTACAATATCTCCGTACCCCCATGGGCATTACTTCTAAAAGGGAGTCTTCATTCACTGAACACACCAGATAGAAGCCAACAAGCCAGTACACTGACAAGCCCCACAATCTTAATCCTATGGGATCAAGGTACAACTTTGATAAGAATCAGCGTGTCCAGACACTACACAAAAAACCATCCATATCCATTATGCATTGTTGTTTCCAAAGCCAGAGATGATTGGAGACTGTACTAATGTACATAAAATAAACCTAATAAAAAAAAAAAATGATATATTTGGCTGTGTGAAGCTTTCCATACACTGTATGAAGTTTGCTCAGTGGGTGGCTCAATCAGCTTTAAGCCCAACATCCCTCAATTGATAACTTGAAGGACCCCAGCAGAAAATGGTCAGCCTAAAAGTGGCTGCATCCAATTCGATGCAGCCACTGTACAGGCATTTTGACAGCATTCAAGGCCGGCTGTCAAAATACAGTACCTGCTAATGGGAGATCTATCTTACCGTCATCTGTGGATTATGGAATATATTTTTAACAGTGTATGACCAGCTTAAAAACAAATCAGCAGTGACCATCACAGTGATAAGTACCTGAGCTTGGTGGAACAGTGATAACAGCGAAAGCAGCCGTTATGATACACTTGTTGGTTGGCAAAGAGCCGCTCCATGGGGTAAACTGTCTTCTGACACCCAAAACAGATCTCTCGTGCCGGCGGCTGAAACTTCTGTTCAAAACATAATGAAACCTTTAAGACAAAACTTTATTCAGACGTGCAGCATTATGAGCATGCAAAAATGTATGCATAACAGACAAATGGAGTAGGAAAGGCTACTAAAGAAAATGTAAGGAAAGGGATAGCAGGGATAGCTTAGTGAAACAAGAAAAAAAAAAAAAAAAATAGTTACAACTTATACTCATTTGTGAAAGGAGCAAACAAAGCACAGTGTGTTGAATACTGAATGTGTTGTCTAAATAGGACATTTATTGTGGAGTATAATGCCAGGCTATGGTTTTAAAGATCTAATACCAGATGCAGCAACCACATTCCACACCTTGTAGAAGTATCTTACTGTTAATACACTCATGCCAAGATGTTCACATATTCCACGTCTGGCATTTGACCCACTAATGTGGCCCCTACAACACATGCCATAATCTTAATGCACCTCCTGGGAAAGCAGCATGCAGTGAACAAAGCATTCTCATGACATCTTAATTATAGACTAGACCTAATTGAATGGGCAATTACAATAATGCCGCATGTAGAGTAATCACGTACAGAGAGGGCTGTACAAGCTGCAGCTCAAAAAAGGCACAGAAGTCCTGAGGGTGGAAGCTGCAGAGGTCAGACTACAAGGGGAGAGGACAGGAGCGAATAGAAGGAATCAGAAGGCAGAAGCTGGAAGAGAGAAAGACAGCAGTCAAAAAGTATGATTTCACGAAACAAGTTCTACTTACACAACTAAGATTAAACAGATTCAGTTATTTGGGAGTATGTGCAGAGGAAGAAGGGATAGAACAATCTGTTCTTTTACTGAACTTCATACATATCCATAGAACCCATAACATCCAGCCATTAGCTAATTAGTCTGATTAAATGCTCAGATCCAGACTTAATAAATGCTGTCTAAAGTCAATATTTATGAACCAGGTTTACTCTAAATCTTTGTGCCCTGTGTAGGTCTTTGAGATATGTGCAGTAATCAGCGTGAAACTCCTGCACTAAAAGACCAGACAGGTCTGCTCTTTTATCCACCCTCTATCTTTCTGAAGGCTGTAGAACCTACAAGGATCAACCAAAGCTCTGCTCTCTCCAGGCTTTGTACAGCCAATGTAACATCTTAACAAAAAAAAAAAAAAAAAAAAAGCGCAGTTTCCTTTAACACCAACACTCTTTAAACCCCACGGTGACCGTCAGCACAACTTTTACTAAGCAAACCTTAGGAAATTTGCATGGCAGTATGCAGCCGAGGGGAAAAAAAAAAAAAAATTATATATATATATATATATATATATATATATATATATATATATATATATATATATATATATATATATATATATATATATATATATATATATATATATATATATATATATATATATATATATATATATATATATATATATATATATATATATATATATATATATATATATATATATATATATATATATATATATATATATATATATATATATATATATATACACACACACGTGTATAAAGTACATTTGCTGCACAGAAGTGGCTGTAGTGGTTCTAGGTGAGCTACGTTTTGGCCAAGCTATTCCTAAAGTGGAACTTCAGGCAAACCACTATAAACCATAAATACATCCAACACATGGTATACTGTGGCTCTGCCATACATTGGTGTTAATTTACAAAAATCGGTTGCAGCTCTACATAGAAACCAATCAGCTTTCAGTTTTTTGTCAAAGCTTACTTGCACAAGCTGAAGAAGCCGATTACCGTGCACAGGATTTTGCACTCTACAGTTTTAGTAAATCAACCCCAGTTTAACAGATTCCTGGTTCAGTGCCTCAACTAGATACATTTGTTTATGCCATCCATTGCACAAAGAAAAAGCCTTTGAACGCAACTAAATGACCATTTTGAGCCACCACATCGCTTTATTCACCTTTGTAACTTTAGAAGGGGTGGCCTCCAGCTGGTTTAATGCTCTCGTTTGTGGGCTGTAACCAGGAGAGGTGCTGGGTCTCTGCAGGTCTTCCTCCAGTTTACCTATGTCAAAGGAAAGATTTGTTAAACTTCAATTGACAAGAGTACAAAAGGAATGGGTTGCAACTGGGAACACTGTTCGAGGTGGTTTGAACACCAGTATACTGCAAGTAATCAGATTTATCCTACAGACTTTTTTGCCCTAGTCAAAAGATCTATGTCTAAGGAATGGCCTTAAAGTGAACCTTTCAACCAACATAGTGGAACCTTCATGCCTGAAACCCCCCCCCCCCCCGCAAACTTAAAATGCCCCTTTTCTCCCAAAACATGACTAACCAGCAATCAAGAACTGTTGCTTAGCTAAGGAAATGCACAGCAGTAGGAGCTTCATAGCCGACTTTGGCTCGGACTCATCCAAAGGATAAGACACAACTTCAACACCTTGATCACAACACAGTGGGGTTCACATTCATGTCATGAGCCCTACTAAAAGCCACTACAAATGCTAGTGCCAAGTAGTGCAGAGTAAGTACAGGAAAAAGAAAGTACCGTTGCTCTCGGACACTCTTCTTGGAGGGGTAATAGGAGTGCTCTCAGTCTGAGGTCTCTGTGAAGAGATAGTATAGGGGTTAATATGCATTTATAAAGAAGAAAAAAAAAAAAAGTGACCCAATAGGACTAGTAATACCTTTTCAGCATCAAGAGAGGAATTGGAGAGGACAGGACTTGGTGGGACATTCTCCTTTTGCTCAGACGTCTGGTTTACCACATCATTGCAAATCCCTTTCATATCATTCTGTAAAAGAAAAAAGGAGAAACCAATGTAGCATTTTTTTCCCCCCCAATACGTTAACACTGATCACTGTCCCCCTTTCCCCTGAAGTCTGCAATTCACAATTCTATCACTTCTGGGCAGACAGAGGTGGGCTGCATATGCTTCGAACCACTTTTTGAAGACTACCAGCAAGACCTTTTTCCACACAGCTGTAAAACAAGGTATCCGCTACTTAGATTCTAGTTATTCTTTCTAAATACATTGGAGAATCTATTGAGGGGGACAATCAATTCTTGTCCACATCAGCCAAAGAGAGATGGCATCATTTAACCTCTAGCTATAAAAGTGTTGTGTTTTGGGGACCTGCTGGAAAACAGAAGTAGGCCACAGGGGAGGGGGGGGGGGGGGGCACAAGTATGTCATGCTCCAATAATTCCTGGTGGCTCAGAGACTGAGTTTTCTGGTATAAATTAACTGCAATCACGGTATTTGGGATCATCTGTCAGCATGGAGACAAATGCTGCATTAAGCCCTACTTAGCTTTTCCATTGTAGAGTGACACCAAGCCTGCTTTATAAACTGAATGGAAGAGATGCATGTCCCATAGTAGTCTTATGCCAGACCTAGGTTCTCTAGTGCAAGAGAAAAATTATAGAGAGCAACCAACTTGGTGCTGTGGTAAAGTAGGTTTTGCCACTGTATTAAGCCTGTGTCACAGCTTACAGTTTGATGGCAGTAGTGTGTGTGAATTCCAATGTCCCTGAACACCTTCAAATATCTTATCAGCCATAGTGTAAAAAAATAAAATATAAAAACACAGTAGAGGGTAATGAATTGGGTAATTTGTTACCCAATCAAATGCACGTCCCGTTGTAGAGCTGGGGTCCAATACTCCTTGCTAAATCAAGATTTAGCCAACAGTCTTGATAATAGTTTAATGCTGCCTTCTAAGTTGTCAGAGACAAGTCCCTCGTGTTAAGATAAGGACAGGGAAAGACCAAAGGCATTTGCTGTGTAGTCACATATGTCATTAGCATTACAGTGGTTTGCATTTTCTTCATTCCACACATAAATCAACCATGCTCAGGGTGAAACTACCAAGTGGCACTTATACGTTTGTTTACTAGCCAGCATAAGGTTTGTGAAGCCACCCAGAACCTTCACCAGCACTGTGTAAGCTGCCATGATTCTGCCCAATTAGGAAAGCAGACAGAGCTGGTATAAGTAGGAAAACTTGTTTGCCTGCTTAAAGAATGGGATGTGGGGGGAGCAGCTGACTCCGGCACCAAGCGGCTCGCTGAGAGGCTGAGCCAGGTGTTAGTCTAAGGTGGGTGGATCCCAACTTTGTCACGATCTTGCACCAGCCTGGACCGGCTCTGACCTCAGCCCGCTGTCTGCTGAAAACGGGTCACAGGAGTGCAGATCAAACTGAACTCCTGTGATCCACAGCCAAACAAGCTTTGGCTGTACTTTAGTACATGTCAAAATCTGGAATTATTCTTTAATGGCTCAATGCTGGGAAACTTATAAAACCTGAGACAGAAAACAGGAAGTCCTTACAATCATTATCCCAAAACTGACTAGTGAGGTCTCATGCACACTGGACGTTATAAAAATTCCAGTAGTGTTAGCTGTAGAATGAGTTTTGCAGCTTTTCTGCAGTAGCTTTTTTTTTTTTTTTTACAAAAACTATACTCCCACAAAAGCTTATGAATCACAAACGCTGATAGACGCAGAATTGCCACATTTTTTAGCTTTTCTTTTAGAGTTGGTTTTACAGCTGAAAAAAAATAAGTCTGTTTAAAACCCACTAGTTTTGCATTTTGTTTTCCAGCCAGAAAATGCCCCTGCCAAAAATGCTGCTTAAAGCCTGTGTGTGCATGGATGGTAAGTTTACTGTCTGAAGGAAAAAAAACAAAAGAAAAAAAAAAAAAGAAAAAAAAAAACTGTAAAAACATCCAGTGTGGAACATCCATGAGGCCATGTCAACAAAGTCGCTTGGGGAGTCTTATCTAAAAAGGACAGTTTAGATTACAAAGTAAGGAACAGTTTTTGTTGCCACCAGGGGCATTGCTAGAGGGTGGCTATTGGGGCTATAGCCCTGAATCTGGGGCCCATAGCCCAGAGTCTCTTGCTGCAGGGTCCCTGCCTAACCAGCAGGTTGCAGCTGCTGCGGCGGGTGGGCTTGCTGCATGAGAGAGGCGGAGGAGAGAAGCGAGCGGACGGATGAGCAGAGATGACATACCTCTCCACCCGCTCAACATCAGCGCTCTTCACAGCCGGGCCTCTTCAAATTGCGAGCGAGGTGCGGCGAGACTTCATCTATCACTGCCCACCACACATCAGCGCTCTTCCGCCCTCACAGCACGGTGGAGTGGAGGTCACGTGCTTCCTGTCATCGTGGAGCTCCGCTTTGCAGCCAGACCCCCTTGCTTCAATGTCGGAGGTGCGGCGGGGAGCAGCGAGATGACATCTCTCACTGCCCGCCCCACATCACCGCTCTCCCGCTCTCACTAAAGGGACCAGTGCTGTCAGCCTGCCACCAATGCAGTGCCAATGCACATTTGGTGGCACTGGCTGGCATGGCAAGTGACAAGCCACATCAGTTGACAAGTGACAACCCACATCTGGTGGCCGGTGACGTGGCAAGTGACAATCTGCAAATGGTGGCAGGAGATGTGGCAATCTGCAAATGGTGCCAGGAGACGTGGCAAGTGACAATCCACATCTAGTGGCAGGTGGCGGTGGCAAGTAACACGCTGCATCTGGTGACAGTCGGCGGTGACACGCTGCATCTGGTGGCAGGAGATGTGGCAAGTGACACACCTAGGGCCCCCACTGATTCTGCAGTATGGCGAGTTGAACCACTTCATTATATATTAGAATGCAACAATAGAAACAATGCGCTTCAATCACTGATTCTGCAGTATGGTGAATTGAACCACTTCATTATATATTAGAATGTAACAATAGAAACAATGCGCTTCGATCACCCTGACACCATATCAACCATGGTGCCGTGATGATTGAAGCGCCAACACCAGCCATTGCCGGTAAAAAATTGCTTACCACCGGTCCATCCCCCCACGGGCATGCAAAAAGGTTGGTGACCGCTGCTATGGGCTCTAGCCCCAGATCTTTTGCAGACCTAGCAACGCCCCTGGCTGCCACTATAGACCTAGTCCAACGTACAATAAATCTTTTAAATCTGGTGTGAGCGGAAAGGGCCAACGTAAAATTAAATCAGAACAATTTAAAAGTGCTTAAAGCTGATGACAACATCTTTCTGAAACTAAACAGATTTAGCAGAATGATTTCCTTTTCAGATTTCCTGAAATTATACCAGAGAATAGATGCAGACAGTGAGTCATCAATGAGTGTCCTCCACTCAGCCGAGAATAGAAGAGGACATTACAATAACCTGATGACCTCTAGGAGGAAAAGCACAAAGTTTTCTTTTCAAGGGGATGCCATTCAACTTCAAATATGGTTAAAGGATTCTGCATTAAAGGGTTAAAATACATGGCCAAAGAAAGATTAGTTTCATTTTGGATAGAAAGGGGAAGTAGTTTTAGTTTTTAGCTGATCTACCCAGGGCTCAGTTAGAGAATTTCCCTAACATTCTTTCCTGGTGACAGTTTTACCAGACAGGAAATGAGGGTAATTTTTTTTTCTTTTAGAAGTTTTTACAAGTATGGGAAGGCTGAAAACTCCCATGATTTTTCTGTTTTGTGTTCATGTTTGCACAGTTTTCCCTGTGGTGAATGGTAAATTCACTATTACCAGGACACAAAATGAGGGAGAAGCTCTAACGGAGCCATGGAGAGAAGTAGAAATGCAAGAGTTCTACTCCTTCCTAACTATCCAAAGGAGATAAAACACCATATTTGATTGAGGTCATCCACCTGGCTATAGAAGTATTAGGAATGAATAGGCCGAAATACAAATCCTTTGGCAGTCAAGACAGCTTCTTTATAGGCATTCGTATTGCTTGCGTGGAGTTCAGCTTTGACAATTCTGAAATAAAATTCCCCGAAGCTCCAGGTTTCTGGCAATTGGATGTCTAGATCTCATCTACAGCACCACCAGTTATTTACTTTAGTATCAAAGGACAAGCGGGTACTCCAAGTCTGAAGGAAAATACAGAAAGGTTTCTTCACAGTAACAGCTGTGAAAAATGTGGAATAGACTCAAGAGTCGGTTCTGGCCAGCTCAGTAGATCGCTTTTTTCCCCCCAGTTGGAGCAAATAGAATCATGCTTTGCTGGGTTTTTTTTGCCTTACTCTGGATCAACTGTGGGTAAAAAAAGGCATATAATATATATGTTCCCTTCTATTGGTTAAAGATGGACTTGTGTCTTTTCATCCAGACAATTATGTAACTTGGATTGTGAAATCATGAAGAACTACACAATAAGATTTGTTTGGGGGGGGTCCATCTGTGGCTAGCATTCACAAAAGGAGCCATTGAGTTTTGGAAGCTATCAGAAGGGCTCATTTAGATGGATTTAGATTTCAACTCAAAATCTTTAAATGTTAAACATGACCTGCGACTTGCATTGTACTTGAGTCAAGTAAGCAACAGGTTAAAGTTTTCAATACAATGAAAATATGGATTTTTACATAAAACCTACAGAGCCCTCTGTACAGTGTCCTCCAGATAAAATCTTTAGCTCGATGTTCCCCTGGACAGCTCAGTCTGTAAAAAGTCAAGTCTAAACAAACAGCACATGGGGGAAGAAGTCTCGCTCTCATTCCTCAAATAGTTTCAGCCATTCCATCCTTTATCAGGTAGTGTCAGGTTTCTAGCTCAAAGGTTCTCACACAACTAAAGAATTTATTATACATAGCTGTGTATATCTGGGAGTGTCCCCGACTGGCACAATTTAACCATTTTGTAAAAGATGAGTCTAGGGATTAGATAAGCCCACCCCACCTGGCAATTCAAAAGGAAACTTATATCGGCTAACACTACCAATGCCCGCCTGAAAAATCGAGACCTGCATCCTCTAGATCAGTGGTTCTCAACCCCTCTAGTGCCATGACCCCTTGATAAAATTTCCCAAGTTGTGGGGACCCCCAACAGTAAAATTATTTTCGTAGCGTGGGTTGTAATTTGGTACATTTTAGGATGTACCACTCTGTTCTTTCTTTCCCTTTTATTTTTTTTTTTATCTACCCCAATTTCTTGGATTTTCCCCCTATGCCTCTCTAGCCGTCTCTCTTGTGCTCATATTCTCTCTCCCCTTTTCTTTGTTCTTCCCCCTCTTTTCCTCTCCCTTCCATGTATTCTCCATTTTTATTCCGTGTGTGTGTGGTGAGGGGGGGGCGGTGTGGGCTTCAGGAACAGCCCAGGATTTGGTGACCCCTGGCAAATAGTCATTTGACCTGAGGGGGGGTCCCGACCCCCAGGTTGAGAACCACTGCCCTAGATTGAAGGCATCACTAGCCTGGAACACACAGATCAGGAGTTTAGACCATTGGCTGCATACCGGTCACAGGTCAATAAAGTCAGACTACGCAACCAGCGTTTTTAGAAATCAACGTCATTCCATGTAAAATATTTCTCACCACTGTCAAATGACTGAACTAAAAATGTCAGTTTTAAGCAACACATCTGCCACTGATGAAAGTATGTAATAAACACCTGATGAAATTGCAAGCCATTTGGCCTGGCCTTATTCTGGTATGAAGGAGGAATTTGTCCGAGTTGGGTTTTTGACCAGCAATTCACTGATCCAATTATACAAGACCTGGAGGAGGCAATTTTAATATTTTATGTGCCTGGTCAACAATGCCCCTAGCTAGACATTAAACACAAAGCCATCTAAAGCAAATCAAATCCAAATCCTACCTACGGGTAGGGTTTAATATTGAAGTTACATAGTGAGGTTGAAGAAAGACAAGTCCAACCTATGTGTGTGATTATGTCAGTATTACATTGTATATCCCTGTATGTTGCGGTCGTTCAGGTGCCTAATAGTTTTAAATTTACAATGCCACCCCCCCCATTGAAACCACAGCCTGTGGAAGGGAGGGCCACATCCTTGCCGATCTTACAGTACTGGTGCCCACTACTGGACAGCATACTCCAGGTGAGGCCGGACCACAGTCTTGTAGAGTGGGAGAATTATCGCTTTATCCCTGGAGTTCATCCTTTTTAATGCATGCCAATATTCTGTTTGTTTTGTTAGCAGCAGCTTGGCATTGCATGCCATTTCTGAGCCCATCTACTAGGACCCCCAGGTTCTTTTCCACCCTAGATTCCCCCAGAGGTTCACCCTGAGTAGATTGCATTCATATTTTTGCCACCCAAATGCAATTTACATTTTTTCTACATTATTGCATGTTTGCCCCTAACAAACTTAGCTTATTTGCTACCTTTTGTTCTAAAATATGCCATTAAAAGTGTCTTGTTGGACTTGTTTTCCCAATGAGTACACAAGAACATACCCACTAGACAGGTCAGAAATTCAGACAACATGTATAAAGTGCACCATATTAAAACGCACTATCAGTTATTAGATGTGGGGAGGATTTCAGGCATCTCTTCTGGTGGTCCTACCACTAACACGTCCTGACTTCGCAAGACAACATTTACAAGAGCCGTGTTGTCACCTTAAGACCTTGTTCACACTGCAGCGACTTTGAAGTCATATGCAAGCCGCAATGATGTCACGCAGGGATGTTGAGTTCAAACAGAAGTCAATTCAAGTCATGTTGAAGTATCCTTTCTCCAAGTCAAAACCGACTTGATTTGCACTGATTAGAACAGTTCCATTGCCGTTAATAGGCAAGACTTGTCATGCGACTTTGAACTCTCAAAATGCATGACAAGTCACGGCAGTGTGAACCAGGGCTTAGACATGAAGTGTTAGACTTGGAACACTTCCACTCTCTATTGAGGGCCTTTTGGAATCCAGAGGTGAAAAGGGGAAAGCTTATACTTTAACTTTATTAAGTACAAAATTGGTTACAACAGAAAGAGCAAACCTCGCTTAATAAATGAAACCAAAAAAAATTGCCATTCAGTACACTGTAAGCAAGAGGGTTTATAATACTTGAGATAAGCATGCACAGAACACTAGGGAGGACCAGTCAATTTCTCCCCTTGCAACCAATTCAGATTTTTCATGTCATATCCTTCCTTAGTAATGAGGGGGAGACGTAGATTAACTGCTAGAAGTCTAAAGAAAGTTCTACTACATGACATTTCATACATGAGGCCCAAAATAATAAGCCAGTGTGCAGTCACTCCATACACAAAGCTGCAGAGTGTAACCAAATTTAAAGGTAAGCCTAAATGTCCGATAGATTGCAGAGACCACAGATGTACCAGAAAACCGGGAATACATAGGACAGCCACTGGGATGCCTGGGAAGTGTCTTTTTTGGGAAAGGGTCCAATTGTGGGCTAAACAACATTTCTGGAGTGTACTGCAAGAAGAGGAATACAGGACACTCAGTAGCAATGTCTTAGTAAGGCTACATTCACACTTGTGCGCTTGCATTTCACTTGTCTAAAAGCAGGGCTTCTCTATCTGGAAGTGTAGTCAACTGTTATGCCTCCCAAATCGCCTTCTGGTTCCCCCCCCTCCCCCATTTAGGAGCAAGGCGACTGGTCAAGAGGCAACTCACTGCTAAGGCTGATGTGGATCTAACAGGAGCTGCAGATTCTCAAAGTGCGTCAGCTCAGCTAGTTCATAACCCAGAAGCAAAAGTGTAAGGAGGAATTTAACATAGAAGTTCTCAATTTCCTATTCTAATGTCACCGTACCAGAAACCAGTAAAGGTGCAACTACCTTCCAACATTACAGCTCCGCCCGGTCCTCAGACCACCGATTCCTCTATATAACAGATGGCAGGAGAAATGGTTGGTACTCGGGATAGCATCAGTCTTCCTTTATTGAAAAAGCATGCACAATAGCTGTAAAACAGCTAATGCATTTCAGCCATCAGGCCTTATGACTACACCCTGACGGTTGAAATGCATTGGCTGTTTTATAGCTATAATACATGCTTTTTCAATAAGGAAGACTGATGCCATCCCAAGTGCCAACCATTTCTTCCGTGATCTGCATCAGTCCAAGGCCCCTTTCACATGACCGTTCCAAACAGGTCTGCCTGTTTTTCCCCCCAAGCAGTCCATTCACCCCTATTGACTGGCAGGTGTAGACATATGTCAGTTTACACCTACCTCCAGTTTGATATAATCCTCCATGTAGGTAGATCAGAGGTAGACTGGTGGAAAACAGTGGAGTAAGTTTACACCCAGCCACCCATGGAACAGGCAGTCTCCGCTCAGTAGAAACTAAGCTGACACGAACCGATTATCCACCTGCTGAGCTTTGATCAGCGGAGGATCGGCAGACAGATCCCCTGCTGATCAAAACAGTCTTCCGTGTAAAAGGGGCCTAATTTACACACTGCACAACAATCACCTCTTAGAACCTAGTTTTATTTTTCAAAAAGATCAGACATACCGTGGGTGAGTCAGGCTTGGATTGCTTGGTCAGAGCAGCTTGATACTTGGCCATCCTTTCTTTTAAAGAAGAAGTGCTCTCCAGGACATGAGAAATTTCTAAGCTTTTCTGAGAAGAGAGTTTACTGGGGCTGCTTTCAGGAGAACCACCTAAAATAGAAAAAGCACAGGATTACTGCTGGAAAAAGAAGATTAGCAATGCAGCTGTACATCTACAAATGAGAACCCAAGTACACAATATTCTTGGAATTATCCGACAACCTTATCCAGTACCGATCTTTGACCAATGATGCTGCAAAGACAGGAGCAGGCAGATATTTGAAAAGGCAGTTTTTGCCAAAGTGGTCACCTCGTGTCATTGCTACCTGTGTGAGCTGTCCGCTCCAGTAACTCATGCCAAGGCTGCAATTTCACGAGCTAAGCCACTGAGGCACCCCAGTCACCGCCTGCCGAATCTGTACAGCGGCTAGGCAGGGAGCCTTGCTAAACAGTGCTACAGACCAGAGTATGTGTGGATGCCCTGGCCATCAGTGCTGCCTCAGGCAGCTGCCTTAATGGCCTCTTAGAAGTAATGGCCCTATGCAAACATAGTCTTAATTAAAACCAGTTACACAGCAGCCAAAACTGCTACAAATATTCAGGCTTAATATTTACTCTGCAATTAAAATGGAAACACCTAAAAGCAAAAGTGCATTTGTTTTTTCTAACCTGTGGTGACCTGAAGAAAAATGCCAAGCCCCCTAGGGTAAAAAAAAAAAAAGCCATCGTCTCCCCTTTATGACATTAGCAAATCTATTACGTATAAACAATGTTCTCGCCCAGGGAGGACTGAAGAAAACGTCACCCTTTGGAGCATCTTGTATTCCAAAAACACTGTTTAAAAGCGATAATCAGCTACTCACAATGAACCCCATACTCAATGACAGGTCAGCATAAATATTCTGAACTGGGCATTTGCCATGAACAAAACAAAAGGCTTGGCCAGATCCTAGCCTAGGCAGCACAGATCAGATGGTCTAAAACCAGGGGTGCCCATCCTTTGGAAGAGCAAGGGCCACTTAAGTGACTTGGTAACTGGTCGCGCACCACGAGTGGAATAGGTGGATGACAGGTCTGTATCCACTCTGCATATACAGAGCCGACACGGACACAGCCCACTGTACTCTATGGGCCCCCAGAATCTGATCAGATGGAAGGGGACGGATCCCCTTCTGTTTTTTTTTTTGGTGTAATGTATTGGAGGTAGGCGGGTGTAAACGGACACAAGTCCATCAGAATGATGCACTGTGGTTTACCCACACTGCGGGTGTAGAGCAGTGCATTTGTGGCTTTCCTGTAGGTTAGCTACACTTTGTCATAGACTTCCATTATATCCTATATGTATAGTACACTTTCTGAAAGTGCACCAAATCCACAGGTACGGGACAGAAGTCTATGGCTCAGTGCAGGTAACCTGTAGGTGCACCGCACCTGTGGATCAGTTTGAAAGCAGCCCAATAACCACTACAGAACAGATATGCTCATATATACACGGATTTTAGTATTAAACGTACTTTTAATAACAGTCTGCCTAGGCCAGCATGAATGGAAGTGTGCACTTGGTATTACTCAGCCTGTGACAGGAGGCAGTGCTATACAGGAAGCATCATCTTACGTAGCTCTACTCCACAGCCACTTGCTTTCTCTACTGCCAGCTTCATTCACAACACTGATGCTCTGGAATGGCAGGTTGGGAATCCACGATCTTGGCCAACCAGCCATCCCAGAGAAGGAGGTCATGGGCCACATCAGAGGGCTCCGTGGGCCACATGTGGCTCCTGGGCCACATGTGGCTCCTGGGCCACTGGTTGGGCACCCCTGGTTTACACCTACCAATCTACAAGACATAATGGTTATCAGCACAAAGGTAACAATGGAGCAAAAATAGTTGCCCCATGTACACAGATTAACTATTCATCAAGCCTGACAATACAAGCTTTGAAAAAATAAAAATAAAAAACCCACAGGAAGCACACACTGGCAGACCACCTGGTCAGATATGACAGATTGGCTAGAGATCTCTTAAGACATTTGTTTTTAAGACCACACTCTCTTTACGCGTTTCACCGGCTTTCAGGATCAGCTTTTTTTATTAAGCCAGGTGAAACGCATTAAAGGGGCGTGGTTTTGGGAGGAGATAAGGTAAAGCCAATCTGTCACATCTGATTGGTTGCTCCATCGTTGTGCGCTTCTGATTGTAATCGATTGCAGCCACCATATCTAGCAATTGGCAAGTTGCATTCGTTTTATATTAGGATTTCCCCCACCCCTTTCATCTGGTGATTTTGCCAGTGACACCTGTATTAGCTTGCCTACACTCTGGATGAAGGAGCAACAGAGCCACCTTTGGACAGCAGCATTGTCTAGGGGGGGGGGGGGTTAGATTAGCAGATTTAGACTAAGCTGGCCATAGCATGACCAGCCGGGCCATACACTTTGAATCACGGCAGGTTCAGCAGGAAATGGCCGAGATCCGAACAGTTAATGGGCAGGCTAAATGTACCAAGTTGATCGATTGAGAAACTTGGGTAAAACCAGCCGCTTACACTTATAATCACGTCAGGATCGGCACTGCTGAACTGGCAGATTTTCAATATATTCAGTTTTAGTAGTCCCCCCCCCCCCCCAATGTGTACATTTTTTCTGGATGATAGACAAAAGTAGAAAATGGTTTGTGTTCATCCCCCGATTCTGACTCCTCCCTGATCAGAATACAAAATCTCACAGGCAGGTAGAAAACGCCGTATTACTTATACCTGGAGAACAGTTCATGCTGAGGCATAGAGATGAATGGGTTCAGTCCTATAATGTAAGCTGATCAACCATAACTTTATGACCACCCACCTAATATTGAATAGGTCCCCTTTTGCCACCAAAAAAGCCACCGACTAGTCAAGACATGAACTCCACTAGACCTCTAAAGGTATGCTGTGGTATCTGGCACCAAGTTGTCAGTAGCAGATCCTGCAAGTTGTGATGTGTAACCTCCATGAAACTTGTTTTTCTAGCACATCCCACAGATGCTCGATTAGATTGAGATCTGGAGAACTTGGTCAGCAACAATGATACGTGTCAAAGTAACATCCACATGAATGGCAAAGCCAAGGTTTTCCAGCAGAACATTGCCCAAAAGCATCACACTGCCTCCACCAGCTTGCCTTCTTCCCATACTGCATTCTGGTGTCATCTCCTCCCCAGGTAAGCAGGGAACACAAACCCGGCCATCCACAGGATTTAAAAAGAAACAAAAAACGTGATTCAGGCCAGGCCACCTTCTTCCATTACTCCCGTTGTCCAGTTTTAAGGCCCACATGCCCAGTGTAGGCGCTTATGACTGTGCACACGGGTCAGCATGGGCACACTGATCAGTCAGCAGCTACACAGCCCCATACAAACTGAGATGCCCATTCTTATCTGCTTTCAACACATCACCTTCTGGGAGAAAGGTTCCTTGCTGCCTAAAATGTTCCGACTTTCAGATGCCATTGTAACATAAATGTTATTCACTTTACCTGTCAGTGGTCATAAAGTTATGGCTGATCTGTACATTTTCTAACAGCTTCACTTGTTTAACATACACTACAAATTGGCAGATGCTACAAGATGGAATCTGGAAGCCTCTACAATTCAATGATTACTGGGGGAAGTTGGACATGCAGACCTTGTCTTAAGAAAAAAAAAAAAAAAAAAAATAAAATAAAAAAAAAGCCTGAAAGTTGTTGTAAAGTCAGTTTTTTTTTTTAAATCTTAATTCATTCTGTGCATTAAGATAAAAAAAACTGTGTGCAGCAGCCCACCTAATGCTTACCTGAGCCCATCTTGATCCAGCGAAGTTGCACGCGAGACTCGGCTGCCTGGGACTCTCCCTCATTGACCGAGACAGCAGCGTGGCACCATATGCTCCCGCTGCTGTCAAAGTCAGTGAGCCAATGAGGAGAGAGAGTGAGCAGGGCCGAACCACGATACAGTGTCTGGACAGTGCGGCGGCTCAGCTAGGGTGACCGCATAATAAGCGGCTTGCTGTGGGGGCACTCGACAGGAGTGTCGGTGAGGGACCAGAGAAGAGGATCTGGGCTGCTCTGTGCAAAACCACTGCACAGAGCAGGCAAATATGATGTGTTATTTTTAATATGAAAAAAAACTGACTTTAGTAACACTTTAAAACATGCACACGCAGTCATTTTGCAGAAGCACTTACCCTCAGTGATTGAGTACTCTGAATCCTCAGCTGAAATGTAGTTTTCAGAACCAAGTTTTCCAACATTAAGTTTCCCGGGTTCTCGGTGTGGATGCTTTGAAGAGGAAGGAAATGCAATTAGAAAAAATGATAAAAACCCTGCAAAGACCATCAAGCAAGGCTACCCACGCATAGAAGATCATTTCCCAACCCAGCTAATTACATTTACAATCAGATTAGAAAACTGTGTGTCTGGAACATAATACCACAAATCCCCAAGCCAGCCAACCTTGGGGGGAGGAACCACAATACATTAATGGAGTGATGGGAACTGCTAACATTCATACTGACCTAGGATCATGCATGTTTATAAAAAGATCTTTTGGTAAAAGTATTGTTGCTAGATCACCCAACTACCATCTCATGTCTATGGTATTGTTCGCACAGCGTACAAAACATCCAGCATTTTTTGGCCATGCACCTGCACCAATCTCATATTGGAAGCAACAGCTGTGTCCATGCACCCATGGGTCCCAACAGAAATCAATGAGACTGCCTGAACAGGGATGCAAGGAACAACGCAGAGCTCCACCCAAAAGGGGGCACTCTGCTTATTTGCTTCCTCCCCCCTCTGCCACCTTTCCGGGGGGGGGGGGGGGGGGAGCAGATACCTGTCAAAACCAGGTACCCACTCCCAGGCAAGATCGCTGCAATCTTTGTGCGGCCATCTACAAAACTTCTGACAACCCCCCCGCCTTCTGGGAGATACAAAGGTCCTAGAAGACGGCGGGACCATTCAGAAAGCGTAGCGAGACTCACGCATTCGCAGCAGGAAAAAAAGGCTTAGTTTGCTTTAGTGAAGACGCCGGTGCCTGCACCTGGAGCCGTTGGATGGATCAGCTTGGGGTGCCAACATTGTGGGATCCCTGGACAGGCAAGTGTCCTTATATTAAAAGTCAGCAGCTATAGTATTTGTAGCTGCTGACTTTTTTACAGGTGGGAACCCTTTAAAATCCATGGGTTTAGTTTTACAAAAAAAAAAAAAAAAAAAAAAAAAAAAAAAAAACTTGCCTCACCCAAGATGGCCACCAACAGTTGCAGCATCCACACAGCAGCTCTCTGAAACACACACACACACACACGAGGGGACAATTTCCCCTAACAAACTCCACTCCGCACAGTGCCGCCTACTGGATGGAGGAAAAATATGCATTTGCCTATATGTTTAGTAGCATTATCTCTTGATTACTGCAAGGTAAGGTACCTCACAGTTCCCACGAGTTTCCCCCCTTTTCCTGCAGTAAAAATTAGCTTCTACTTCAGGTAAAAAAAAAAAAAAAAAATGTAAGATTAGGGACCCTATAAAAACTGTCCCATGGGGTACGCAGACTGGAATTCAGAAGCAATTTCCAACATACTGAGAAAGAAAGTTTAGAGCACAATTTACGTATTGCAGCAAGAAAATGAAGACAGTCAGCACAATACACATATTATGAATGCGGCATTAAAAGAAAGCATTTCCATATGTGCTTGTGTATTTCCATAACGCTCCATTTACTTCTGCACAGATGTTTGCATGTAGCAGCAAGTTATGGCTCTCATGTACATTCTCATTGAATGAATTAGAACAGGTCATTTGCAGTGATGGGAATAGTTTCCAAGCAGCTGCAGAGTTAGGCCTCGTTCACATAACCGTATGTCGATGGAGGGCCGTGGTTACCTGAAAAGGGATTGCCAGAAGAAAAAAAAAAAAAAAAAAGGGGGGGGGGGGGGGGGGCGCAGACGCCTAGTGCATTGCCCAAGATTTATTAAAGAAATCAAAAAGCTGTTTGTACACTCGTTGCCACACTGGTTGACCAGCGGGTTTGTCATGCCAGTCACTTCTGTCTGAGTATTCCATTTGACCTTTTGGTTTCTTCAAACAATAAATCACAGGTAACTCACTAGACCAGTGATTGTGAATCTTGGCACCCCAGATGTTTTAGAACTATATTTCCCATGATGCTCATGCACTCTGCAGTGTAGTTGAGCATCAAGGGAAATGTAGTCCCAAAACGTCTGGGGTGCCAAGGTTCGCCATCACTGCACTAGGCATTTGCTCCCCTCGTGTTTTTTACATTTTAGTTTTGGATTCCCTTATCTGAAGATGGTAGCATCATTGAAGCATTTTACCAAAGGAAGTATAGACTCCATACAGCATCTTGGTCTGGTGACTGTCCTTTTGAGCGCTGGAGTAATTTGTTCTTCTGCACATGGATGCACAGCTGTTGCATTGAGGCAGTCCCATTGACAATTGAGACACAGCCGCTGCTTTGACACAGGTGGTGCTCCCAATCTGACAGCCATACAGGTGCATGCGAGGCCATGCATCTGCACAGATGTCACATTGGGGAGTGGCAGCTGTGTCCATGCAGCTGCTGCTACCCCTATTCATAGCAATGGTACTGCCACCATGGAACACCTGTGCAGGTAAACACTGCCCTCCATAGGCGGTACAGCCTTATGCATGACGTCAGATGCAAGACTGCTCATCTTAAGCTAAAAACCATCCCTATGCTTTTACAAAAAAAAAGGGGCAAATTACACAAACAATTTATTTTGGCCCAATAACACCCTCAATTGAGCGGTAACCAAACCTCATAAACCAGCCTTGACAGCACTGGTTTTTGAAGCAACCAAAGGCAAACAATGCAGCTTACTAATTCTTAGATATTACTGCATTTTTTTTAGGCTTTAATTTTCACCTGGTGATCCTGCCAGCAAGTCTATTTTTCAGCAGAACAACCTGTCACAGAAGTAGCAGTTAACAGGGTTGGAACAAACCATTTACCACTGACAGGGGCACTTACAATGGTCTACCTTTATCACAAAACGAACACTTGCTGTAACTGCATAAAAAGTGTTAACTGGAGTCCAGCTCAAAATGTGTTAGTGTATCCAAATCTGATTGTACAACACCCCTCTCCCCAGATGCGCTTGGAACACTTGTTTACAAAAACCCAAAACAAAAAATTCCATGCATGTGGCTTTGGCCCTTCATCTCTATTCCATGTCAGATGTTCTCCCAGGCCCTCAAGCTAGCCCACTGGGAACAATCACACGTGACAATTTTCATAGGATATTTAAGTTTATAGTGAGATTAAGTTTAATATACCCATCCTGGCCCTGGTGCCAGACAGCCATCGACGGGAGTAAGATAGGCAAGTTATGAACCTATGTACATAGATACACGCCCAAAAAACCCTTCACTAAATTACATGGGGGATGTGTAGCAAGCCCTGCCTTTCCCACGGCCACCCAGCATGTGCCATGTCGAAAAGGATGGGCAGGCATTTATGCAAGTACATCAGCTGTACAAACCATAAAAAAGCCACTTGTATTTTTTCCCCTCAAATGCAAAGCCCACAGGTGTGAATAGGGCCCATTAAAACGAATAGTAATTCTTTTTTCATGCATTCACACAGGTGTGAGCAGGGCCTTTATGGCCAAGCAATGGGAGACCATTAACCTTAAAGATTTAAAATGGTGTCTGTCGACTTCTAAAATTTATACAGCCTTAATACACAACCCTGTCTGGTAGGGCAGGAGACCTGTTGCTGTTCGTGAAAGCCGATAGGTCTCCTAACCTGCCTATGACTGGAGAAAAGAAGAAGGTCTCCTAACCTGCCTATGACTGGAGAAAAGAAGAAGGTCTCCTAACCTGCCTATGACTGAAGAAAAGAAGAAGGTCTCCTAACCTGCCTATGACTGAAGAAAAGAAGAAGGTCTCCTAACCTGCCTATGACTGAAGAAAAGAAGAAGGTCTCCTAACCTGCCTATGACTGAAGAAAAGAAGAAGGTCTCCTAACCTGCCTATGACTGAAGAAAAGAAGAAGGTCTCCTAACCTGCCTATGACTGAAGAAAAGAAGAAGGTCTCCTAACCTGCCTATGACTGAAGAAAAGAAGAAGGTCTCCTAACCTGCCTATGACTGAAGAAAAGAAGAAGGTCTCCTAACCTGCCTATGACTGAAGAAAAGAAGAAGGTCTCCTAACCTGCCTATGACTGAAGAAAAGAAGAAGGTCTCCTAACCTGCCTATGACTGAAGAAAAGAAGAAGGTCTCCTAACCTGCCTATGACTGAAGAAAAGAAGAAGGTCTCCTAACCTGCCTATGACTGAAGAAAAGAAGAAGGTCTCCTAACCTGCCTATGACTGAAGAAAAGAAGAAGGTCTCCTAACCTGCCTATGACTGAAGAAAAGAAGAAGGTCTCCTAACCTGCCTATGACTGAAGAAAAGAAGAAGGTCTCCTAACCTGCCTATGACTGAAGAAAAGAAGAAGGTCTCCTAACCTGCCTATGACTGGAAAAAAGAAGAAGGTCTCCTAACCTGCCTATGACTGAAAAAAAGAAGAAGGTCTCCTAACCTGCCTATGACTGAAGAAAAGAAGAAGGTCTCCTAACCTGCCTATGACTGGAGAAAAGAAGAAGGTCTCCTAACCTGCCTATGACTGAAGAAAAGAAGAAGGTCTCCTAACCTGCCTATGACTGGAGAAAAAGAAGGTCTCCTAGCCTGCCTATGACTGGAGAAAAAGAAGGTCTCCTAGCCTGCCTATGACTGGAGAAAAAGAAGGTCTCCTAGCCTGCCTATGACTGGAGAAATAGAAGGTCTCCTAACCTGCCTATGACTGGAGAAAAAGACCTTTTCTCCAATCATAGGCAGGTTAGGAGACCTTTTTCTCTAGTCATAGGCAGGTTTGGAGAATGTGAAAGGTGGATAACTATGTGCATGTTCTTTAACGCATGAGAACCAACTGGCTTTTTGTGCTGCGTCTGTCTCCCGTTCTAAGCTCTGCTGTACAGGCTCTGGAAGAGGCTGATACCAGGTCAGTTTTAGGTACTTTCATTGCCTTTTAAAATCAAAACGAAAAGCTGCTGTATGACAGTATAACAAGTAACCCACAAAAAGACTTTATGGATCTACAATACACCACCAATAACGTGACATTTAATTTACACATAAAACCCAAGTCTAGCCCAATTGTACATTTTCCATTCAAACTTAGATGGCACCGTTTTTGTAAAGGCTGCAATTGTTTCCTCCCCAGCTTGTAGCAGGAAAGAGATACACAGGAAGTTTTACTTGTTACAAATTAGCAATTACAGGGCCATTCATATACAATACACAAACAGAAGATTGTCATACACAAAGCTGGGGGCCCTTCACTGGGTAACGACTTGCTGCATTATGAACATTCTACCCCTGACCATATACCCTTCAAAAGCCCAGACAGGGGACAGGATGTGAACATTTTTTTGGGGGGAGTGGGGGGGCGGGGGAGTCCATTAATCCACTGCTCTGCCTTTCCAAAAGGTAAAGCTGAACTCTTGGCACAACCATTCTGCTTTACAGTCACCTGTGGAGTACGTTCCCCTCCACAATCATGATTTATTATAAAGACTTCTATCCAATGACTACAGTGATGTACAATCCACGTCTAGGTACCAGAGCAACATACAGCCCCATAAGAAATATAAAATAAAAACCTTTATACACTTGAAATAAGGTCAGTGTCAGACTGGCATTTGTCACCAAAAACCAACCATCAGCAGCTGGACCGTCAAAGAGGCTGCCCGCCTGTCCCCATGTTGGCAGCCCCAGCGAGATGTCACTTGATCGTTGGCTTAAACGCTGCTGAATCTCACTAAAGCCAGCCCACAGATAAGTAAAATCTTGGCATGTTCAGCAGGGACCGGACGAGATTTGATCCATATAGGAGCAGGCTGGTTGTACTGAAGTCAAAATCGGTTGACTTCAGTACAACTAGCCTGTCAGATTTTGGGAATGCAGTTACTGCTGGCAACTATAGCCGCTAGCTGCGATCATTGTGTTCTGCTGGCAGGGAAAGCTCCCCACCAGCAGAACACAATAGCACTGCAGGAGAGATTTCACCCATCAATACTGCCATCTAGGGCTTGTCTAACAATGGGATCAATTCCACTTGGTAATTTTGCCGCTGGGATTTCAGCAGGATCACTAGAGTTGCTCATCTGACTTCAACCTTAAGCACCCAATATAATTATAAAAAATTCTTTCCTTCCACCATGGGTGGAAAAGATTGCTCAATTCCCCCATTAACACTGTTGCATCCTGCAATGCTATTGTGTTCTGCGCAGCCTCGACACAATGCTTCCTGCTATCGGCTAGTCCCCGGTAGTAAACGCATGTAAAAAATAAAAATCAAATAAAAAAAATAATCTGACTTGGGTACAACCGTTCCATAGATGGATTGAAACCTCAGCCTGTCCACGCTTAATCAACCAAGGTTTGATCTATGGTCAGCTCCCTAGGTGCAAAAAGAAAAAACCCACACACTACACGTCCAGTGTACATGAGGCCCAAGTCTAAAAGTACATTTCTGTACATTGCATTGAGCAGTAATCTTGAAAGCCCAACAGGAATTTGAAAGTCCTCCCTTGCAGTGAGGATTTGCTACCATGTGCTGTGGCACGCTACATCATAGGCGTGTTGCCTTACTGCATCAGGGTGCCATTTAAATGATCAAGTGACATATGATGAAATGCAATGTGGAAGTGTAATGGGCCCTAAAGCTACAACCAGCACCCTTAATATCAGTTTTCAGAACGCCCAGCCTGGAGCCAAGAGGTGCCTCAAGAAAGTTGCTTGACACCAAGTGCTCTGAAGGTTAGGATTTAAAAACTAAAAAGGAAAACCCGTTCCTTGTCCATTCAGGATAACAGGTTCGTTTTTATCCCCCCCAACTCATCCCAAACATCCACAGCTACATTCTGGGAGCAGAAGGAAATGCCTTGTACTTCAGGGGTATGGAAGAGCAGGTGACACATGGAGAATCCATAGCCTTGTGTCCACCATGACTGGCTACTCAACTTACACAGGACTTTTCCTTTGCTCCCGAAGGTTGAACAGACCTTCGGAGGAGTGAAAGGAAGGGGAACTATATGCTTCTGGGGAGGGTGAAGGTAAAGTGAACCTGAAGCTCTGCCCTGCATTGGTAGGCATAACCAGTTTTTCCCCTTTTGTTTGCAATTTCATCCATAAAACATACTAGAAGTTTATGGTTTCTGCTGAAATTGGCCCCAAATGTGCACGATTACCTGTAGGACAGGTTCCAGCTGATGTAAACGGTTTCAAGTCTACAGTACTGCATAATATGTTGGTGCCATACAAATGCATTAAAGTAAATTGACGTTTTGACTAGAAAGCAGCAGCTATGCTCCAGGCTCATTTAAACAGCTCAAAGCTCAAACAAAGCCTTACATTTCTTTCCACCCAGAATGGCTGTGGAATGAGCGATGGAGGAACAATGACCCAGTATCCCAGGTCACAATGTGTTAATCATCTGTAGCAATGCTCAGATGGCTGCCACGAAATGCATAGGGAGGGGGCTGGGAAGATTTACAGTCTATGACCTCATATATATATAGCTGCTCTAGGCCCTGAAACCAGAGCTGGGATACAGAACACAGCCATAGGAAGTCCTAAACCACAAGTAGTGAATAGACGGGCCTTGGACAAAGGGCTGTGCACACAACAAGTCACTGTATTAGATTTCCTGTCAGGCGGAAGGCAGACACACCCAGACTCATTATCAGAAGGGAAAAAAGCTGGCTTATCAGTAGACTGCATACTGGGAAAGGGTTAGGACTGCTTCACCTATAACCTTTCCACAGTAGAGAGGCATGAATTTGTCTCCTTAGAAATGATATCTCAGAAAAGACAGAAGATGTCACCCATTCTTTAAAAAAGACGTTTATAGGAACAGTACCATCGGCACTTAAGTGAAATTTAGGGGCAGTCATTGGCAACTGCTTTTTGACAACACTAGCCTAGCTGCGATGCCGATTCTTGGTACTCCGAGTCTAATCTGGAATACACAGATCAGGAAAGTCAAAAGAGTCAGAATCCCTCACATATGTAAAGTGCATACACTATATTAAGTGTATAGGAATGTTTGACCATTCTTTCAGAAGCACATTTGAGGTCAATCTCCTCCAATTCATCCCAAAGGTGTTCTATCGGGTTGAGGTCAGAACCGTCCACCCTCAAGCTCACTCATCCGTGTCTTTATGGACCTTGCTTTGTGCACTGGTACGCAGTCATGCTGGAACAGGAAGGGACCAACCCCAAAACTCTTCCCACAAAGTTGGGAGCATGAAAATGTCTTGGTATATCAACGCCTTAAGAGTTCCCTTTACTGGAACTAAGGGGCCAAGCCCAACACCTGAATCAGAACCCCCACACTATAATCCCCCTCCACCAAATGATTTGGACCAGTGAACAAAGCATGGTCCATAAAGACATGGATGAGCAAGCTTGGGGGGGGGGGGGGCGACTTGACTGGCCTGTACAGAGTCCTGACCGCAACTTGATAAAACACCTTTGGGATGAATTAGAGCAGAGAGACTGAGCCAGGCCTTCTCATCCACATCAGTGCCTGACCTCAAAAATGTGCTTCTGGAAGAATGGTCAAACATTTGGATTCAGGTGCAGACATCTCTTCCTTTGTAACCAACACATTTGCTGGACAGCTTGTCCTTTTAGAGAGGTTGGGACAACCCATTTAAAGCAGAACTAAAAAAGGTGAACTCTTACCGGTCTGGCGCCAGCATCATCTTTCGAGTGCCAGTCTTTGGGCCTCTTCATTGGCCATCAGGGGATGACATCACCCCAGAACTCAGAGGCCAGCCACTGTAAGCTGATCTACACATGCGCAGCTCAGTTTACAGCACCAGAGAAGACTGAGTAGGCAAGTAGGGGCATTTTATTGCCCAAGAGACAGAATGCCTTTTTTGCAATAAAAGCCTGCTTAAAGAGTTCCACTCGGTTTTGTTTATTAAAAGTCAGCAGCTCCAAAAAGTGTAGGTGCCGACTTTAAACACACACACACACCTGTCCCACGATCCAGCCGCACGAACCCTTGTTCTCTTCCTCAGTTTTCTCCACCATCACAAGTGTGGGCACCCGGCTGTGACAGCTTGTGGCTTCACAGCCAGGTGGGTACTGCACCTTCTCAATGGCCGGCCAATCTTCTGGGACCTGTGACGTGTCCCAGGAGATTGGGGAGGAGAGGAGAATTTCTGCTTGAGTTGCCTAGGCAGTCTAAGCAGAAGTGGGAGCTGGGTACCTGTCAATACTAGACCCCCCCCCCAAAAAAAAAACAAAAAAAAAAAAAAAAACTACATGCCAAATGCTGCATGTAAGGGGGTGAGGAGACCTTAAAGCAGAACTTCCAATTTTGGGTGCAACTCCACTTTAAGTTCTGCTGGCAAGTGTCAGTTTTTCATATGGTTTAAACCCCCCCCTATAAGAAGAGAAACTGTTGCTGTGGATGTTTAAAAGGCTCATTTACATTTATGGTGGGGGGGGGGGGGGGTGTGTGAGAAAAAAGAAATACGAGTTTGAGATGAATTTTGACCATCCTTTATCTGTAGCACTTGATCATGCAAGAATTAAACCCTATCCCAGCCGAGTGAATAGTCACACTGCAACCGCCGCATGGAATGCCAGCAGTTGTATTAGTGTGGCATTTACAGCATTAAGGAAACATGCCACCTTGTCAAATGCTTCTGAAAAAAAAAAAAAAAAAAAAAAAAAAAAACACACAACACCTCAGAGGGACGGCAGTCCTTGCTGAATGCGCAGACTAGCCCTAAAAGCATTTCCCTTAAAAGCTTTATCTCTGACCAACAACAAAGTCAAATCACCCTGTTCAAAAGGAAGGCTGCTGTGCAATGTCAATGCAGAATGAACAGTGTCACCCTATTAAAAGGAAGGGGATCTATTGGCAGGATCAAAACTGGTAATAAGTTAGCGGGGACTCAACAAAAAACTGCTGTGTCACAGCTAGTCCCTCTGCATCACACATCTTAAAGTGGTATTAAGCCCAAAAGCAAACCTATTGCAGCTTTTTTTAGATGTGATCGTTGCATAAATTTTATCCCGCCGGGAGAATGATTATTGCTAGCGGCTATAGCAGCCGCTAGCGATAAGCACAAGAATCCGCCGGGCTGGTTGTACCAAAGTTGATCAATAAACAATAAATAAATGGCCAGCCCAAGTACACTATATTATCAAAAATATTGGGACACCTGCCTTTACATGCACAAACTTTAATGGCATCCCAGTGTTCGCGCGTAGGATTCAATATTGCGTTGGCCCACCCTTTGCAGCTATAACCGCTTCAACTCTTTCACAAGATTTAGGCATGTGTCTATGGGAATGTTTGACCATTCTTCCAGAAGCGCATTTGTGAAGTCAGGCACGGTTTCTATCATGTTAAGGTAAGGCCATTTAAGTTCCTCCGCCCCAAACTCCATCCATGTCTTTATGTACCTTGCTTTGTGCACTGGTCCAAATCATTTGGTGGAGGGGGATTATGGTGCGGGGCTGTTTTTCAAGGCTTGGGCTCTTAAGGCGTCAGTATACAAAGACATTTTGGACAGTTTCATGATCCCAACTTGATGGGAACAGTTTGGCGATGGCCCCTTCCTGTTCCAACATGGCTGTGCACAAAGCAAGGTCCTAAAAAAGGCATGGATGAGTGAGTTTGGGGTGGAGGAACTTGACTGGCCTGCATAGAGTCCTGTCCTCAACCAAACAAAACATCATTGGTACCTGACCTCACAAATGCACTTCTGGAAGAATGGTCAAGCACTTCCATAGACACACTCCTAAACCTTGTGGACAGCCTTCCCAGAAGAGCTGAAGCTGTTCTAGCTGCAAAGGGTGGGCCAACTCAATACTGAACCTTACCAAGACTAAATTGCAATTAAAGTTTATGTGCATGTAAAGGCAGGCATCCCAATACTTTTGGCAATATAGTGTATTTTAATCTGCTAGTTCATCCAACACTGCCAGATGAACAATGCTGCTGTCCAAAAAGTAGCCCCTAAGAGGGGCCACACTAATACAGGAGGGCATGTTACGGGCCAGATGAAAACCAGGGAGAAAAGCCTTAAAAACGAATGCAGCCACCAGATTTGATTGACAAGCTGCATTACATTTTGGGTTTAAAGCGGCTTTAAAAACACACACACACACACACACACACACACACACACGGCTGTACTTCCCCGTTCCAAACTGCAGGCCCAAGACAGAAGGCCAGACATCTTTTCTACCCTGATTGTAGCAGTCTGTACACAATGGGGTTTACTAAAACTAGAGTGTGCAAAATTTGGTGCATGGTAGCCCATCCGCTTCTGACTTCAGCTTGTTCAATTAAGCTGACAAAAAAAACAAAAAAAAAAATAAAACCCTTGAAGCTAACTGGTTATACAGAGCTGCACCAGAATTTGCACTGTCCAGCTTTAGTAAATCAATCTAATGCTGCACAAATAACTTGGTACTTGCAATAAAGGGAAGCAGTAAGAGAACTGGCAGCTGTTGTCAGAGAAAACTACATTTGTCCTGTCTTAAAGCCAATTTAATCCCAGGAACACGTTAGGGGGGTCAGCGTAGCCAGTTGCTATCTTGGGTACTGCTGAGCACACGTCTGATTTAGAATAGACAAAAAAAAAAAAAAAACCCACACATGCTGTGCCAGTAACATCTTTTAGCTATAACTAAAGATATCCCAATGGGACACCATTTACTGCACCAGCATGCACTGGGCAATCTTTAGCGCTGGCTGTGAAGCAGACAAGGTTTTCCAACCTATTCCATCATAATTTCCCAAATGAGCCAGGGACAGCAGTCTGAAAGTGCCATAGATCTAAATCACCCAAGTCATCCAACTCAACCAGAAAGAAACAAAGTCATCCAGTATTAATGGACACCTTGTACATTTATTTTAGCTCTATAATGGCTCTCCACTGTCCTACAGACAGGCATTTTATGGTTTGAAAGCTACCCAATTTTTTGGGTGCTTGTACAATACAAGCAAAAAGGTTGACTGTCCTCTCCAAACTTTCTGCAAATATGGTCTGAATATACATTCTCTACCCCCCCCCCCCCCCCCCCAGTTTAAGGGTAGAGTTTCACCTGACCTTTTCCACTCAGGAGCTCCATTACAGAAGGTGCCAAACATACAATAGGAAGAGAAAGTGAGCTCAGAGACAAGCTGCTTCCTGCTCACAAGAGGCTCAGACTCATGTTGATTCATTCCCAAACTGCTGACATGTCTGTTTTCTAACCAGGTGGAAGCGAGATGTCACGGAGGTGGTGTAATCCTACTTGGCACAGTGACCACCAATGCACTAGGCAGGACAGCTGGCACACCATCTTCTGCTCATTTTGAGCAGCTTGTAGTCCACTGGCCAAGTACATCTCAACTTGAGATGCATCAAGTATGAGAGTTACAAGGAATAGTATGGCGGAATCACTCTGCAAATGCTTATAGTACTCTCCATCCCCCACCCGCCCAGTGTCAGACACTTCTGCAAACAGCTGTGTTAACTCCTGATGGACTCCAGCAGTGTCTTGTACAATTGCTGAGTGATCATCTCACCAGTGCTTTGTCGCTGAACCTGACCTTCCTGGTGCACCAGACTGACTGCCTACTAGCAAAGGGACAGGAGGGCAGAACAGACCAAATGCCATTTAAGCTGCCCCCATACCATACGATCCAATTGCAAGCTAAACACCACTTTACAAACTGCATTGTAAAAGACAATTGTAAGAAAGAGGAAAGCTTGCCACCCAGTAAACCTGCCTGTGCCGCCAACTGTGTAGTGCCAGGGCCCGAGTACAAATTAAATTTATAGCTTAGGCAGGTCCTCATTTTACATTTTCTTAAAGATAGTCAACGTGAATGGTAAGCTTTACGATCTGCTCGAATGACAAAACAGCCATCTAGAGTTTCTAAACTGCATCTTATGTACTTCCACGTGTTAACAATTTTAACCAAAGTTAGCCTAAAATTAGACGAACAAGTTGACTTTCCTCCCACCCTCAAATCTTACCTTATTATTGGCAGTTTCGCCTTTCTCAAACATCATCTTCAGATTGTTCATCGGAACATGGAACTTTTCAATTTTTGGAGAAGGCTCCAGGGTGTCCAGCTTGGCAGTCTCCAGTTCTTGCTCCATGCTTTCCACCCCGGTGGGCTGAGAATGGAATTCTGTGGCACTAGGGTATCGGAAGCGACTTTGTTCCTTCAGAGGCGAGCGGGCTTTGGTGGGGCTGCCTTCAGGTTGGCCAGCAGGGGCAGTTTCCGCCTTAGAACTGCTGACCCTTTGCCTCAGCACAAAACTGCCACTGCGCTTTACTTCGGTCTGAGCAGCAGGAACCGGAGTCTCCCACTTTTTCTTCAACACACTCAGGGAGCCCCGGTTAAAGCTGGGAGGAAGTGCCTCTATGTTCTAAAAAGAATAGAAAATGAATGCATGTGAGTTAGGAAGCGCCTGTCTATGGGAAAGAAAAATAAACCTGCAGAACAGAAAAAAAAGGCAGATCCACATCCAGGCAGCTCCTAAAGGAAATTATGGTCTTTGCCACATGTAAAAAGCATTTAGCCCAGAGGGGTTAAGAGGCGGAGGAAAGGCTGGGCAGGAAGTTTAAGGGAAAAGAAAAAAAAAAAAAAAGGATATCCATATATGGGCAAACAGATGGGAAGAACAAGGCAAAATTATGAGAAAGTGACTCATTTAACTAGGAAGAAGCTAAGAGGAGCACAAAGAAAAAGAGAAAAAAAAAAAAAGTAAACTCTTGTTCATTCCTGCTGACACGTCTGGAACACGTCCCCACAATGAGCAAAATATATGCAACATATTGTAAAAGCAAAAATCTTAGTAGTCAGCACAAAAACTAAAAATTGCCTTGGAAGGACTAAAGAAAAAAAATAAAAATAAAGCCGAAAAAAAAAAAAAATGAAAAAGAAAAGTTAAAAATGAGCAAAATTAAAATGGCTCCCAGATTAAGAAACCCAGACGCTTCCAATTACCATCATGCATATTAAAGAAAGACACGCCAAGAAACAATGTCCTTTCGGGAAAAAGTATCTGATTAAAATTTAAAAAAAATTTGATTAAAAAAAAATTAAATCATGAAAGCTATGATGCAAGGCAATAAAATAGAGACAGAAAGTTTATTAAAAAGAATGTACAGAAGACAAGGGAAAAATTAAATCCACTTCAATTTACACAAATATGCAAATGAAGCTAGAAATGATGTACCATTTATGGAATGGATAGTAGGTGACAGATGATGTGCAATATGAAAGATGGAAGAGAAAAAGAGAACAAAAGCGCCATATAGTACCTGCCGTCTCTGCATTGCTGCGGTCCCTGTGCCTGGAAGAACCAACAGTATGACTGCAGCTGCTGTGACAGGCTTTATAGAATTAGAAGTGATTAGCAGCTATATTGGGATCCTAAGTCGCTCACCTCATCACATGCTGAAGAAAACTGCGCCATCTTTGTTAACCCACTGACAGATAACCGAGAGCTCAAAAAAAGGGGACAGTTTCAAGTAGCTACATACTGTGACATGGCAAAACAGATTCTGCAATTTAAGCGTTCTAAGAAGGCAGCCATGTAAAAGGAAGACCCAAATCGTACGGTGTATCAAATGACCACATCGGGAGACTGGTGTCCGTGTAACCACAGGGCTGGCCAGTTCCTATAATGACCTAGTCATGGATGCAGGGATGGTGTTGCTGGGTTATGCAATGTAAGGTGCAAAGAGGGAAGGTTGGCAACACTTAGGCATACGCCCAACAACTTTTTTCCCTGCAGACATCACTATACTAACACACCCAGTGATAGAACGGTCTCACTTTACGCCAACATTTCATGTATAAACACTTTATGCACATTAATGGTAAAAGGTATATTAACAAATGTGAGGAACAATGCTTGCCCGGGTTAGAGCCGTGTGACACAGAAAAATCAATCCCTGCTATTTGGAAGGCAACAAGAACACATTTAAGCCCGATAGAGATTAGAAGTCTTTTCGTTCAACCCAGCAGCCTAAACGGAAAGAAAAAAAAAAAAAAAAAAAAAAGCTTGTTGCACCAACACAAGCGATGTTAGTGCATCGATCTCCCATTGTGCCTTTGTGTTCTGACAGGGACACTGTAACCCCCTGCCATAACATACTGATCAGCACTGGCAGCCATTGGTTACCAGTGGTGACTGGATGCAGTCAGATGCCTTTCCTAGCATGCCCATTCAATAGACACCAGTTGTGAGACTGGATTCTGTTGGACAGACCTGTACACAAGCAGAAAGCCAGCCTTTTCCTCCAAACCAGGCGATTTTGGCCCATGTGTACAAGGCTTTTTTATTTTAGTGGTTAGACCTTACTTATTATACTTCACGTCAGCGACTCTAATGCCCCGTACACACTGTCGGATTTTCCATCAGATTTTCCGACACAAAGTTTGAGAGCAGGATATAAAATTTTCCGACAACAAAATCCGTTGTCGGAATTTCCGATCGTGTGTACACAAATCCGAAGCACAAAGTGCCACGCATGCTCAGAATAAATAGAGATGAAAGCTATTGGCTAATGCCCCGTTTATAGTCCCGACGTATGTGTTTTACGTTACCGCGTTCAGAATGATCGGATTTTCCGACAACTTTGTGTGACTGTGTGTATGCAAGACAAGTTTGAGCCAACATCCGTCGGAAAAAATCCTAGGATTTTGTTGTCGGAATGTCCGAACAAAGTCCGACCGTGTGTACGGGGCATAAGACTGCATTGAAGCCAAAGCATCAACATGAAAGCCAGGTCATTAACACTCCCAAAAGTGCTCAAAGGCCCCCCTCCATGATCCTCTCAAGTGTGGTTAATCCTCTCAGTGTATGGTTAAAAAGGCCATATACATTTTTACATAGTGGAACATGGGAGGGGAAAAAAAAAACCCCACACACATGAGACCTCCTGGAGTCAATGCTTAAAGTAGAACTATAGGCAAAACTTTTCCGTTAGGATAGCTCAAGAGGGTTTTTATAACCCCGGTCAGATTTAATTTTTTGCCATCTGTGTGCCATTGCAAAGACTGCCCTTCACTACCTGTCCCATAGCCCAAGAAGTGAGGAAATCCCTGCAAATTAAGGGAATTCCTTGGGGACCCCCAGGTCACCAGAACTAGTGTCTCCATTGGAAGATTTCCCCTGTATTACTTTTCTGGGGACAACCCAAAATTTAGGACTTGTTCCTTTTACATTCGATAATAGTAACCAGGAGAAAGAGGGTGAATCTCCTTGACGGCACAGCAATAAAAACTGACAAGTGTTTCAATTCCTTACCACTATCCAAATTAAAAATAAAAAGTTTTGTCTTTAGCTATACTTTAAAAAAAAAGTGAAGCCTCAAAAAGCTAAAAAGGTGTCCTCTAGTAATGAAGCCAATATTCTCACTGCGTGCAGCAGTATGAAATTGTATGTTGCCTACCTACAACATAGAACAACTCCCAAATGAGGAATCCCCTACAGCATGCATCTCTAGACTACGGCCCTCCAGCTGTTGCGGAAATACACATCTCATGAGGCATTGTAAAACACATTCAGACAGGACTATGCATGATGGGAGTAATAGTGCCTGAACTGGAAGGCCATAGTTTGGAGACCCCTTCCCTACAGGATCAGTTTTTCCATACATCTAGTCACTTTTGGTGACTGATCTAAATTGAACATGCCGTTCTCCAAATAAGAACTTTGAACGCATGTGCACATTATCACAGAAACTTGGGATCTGATGTCAAGAGCAAACTAAAATCTAAAGTGATAACCAAGTGTGGCGCTGGTGAAAAGGCAAAGTGGGTGAAAACCAGTGGTTTCTGTGAAAGAAACACCAACAAATGTATGACAATAAAGTGTTGTAGTATTCAAACAAGATATATACAAGAAAAAAATTGGTCAATACTTTGAATGTGTACCAGGGTGGAATGTTATAGAACAGACCCCAGGTTAATCCAAAAACAACAATGCCAAAAATACCATAATCAAACAGTATTCAAAGAAAATAAAATATGAAAATTATATATTAGGCGGTGACCCAATGTATTAGGTGTGTAGCTCTGTAAGGGACATAATGTCCATGTGTGAGAAATAAAAGTGTCCCAAAATCTTACAAAGGTAAACGAATAAAGGTGTGGTGTTATAAAACTGTGAGTCTATTTGTTGAAGAGATGCAATACTTCAGGCGGACCTCACAGCCCTTGAGGTGTAAGCCGGCTTCCTATGTAGAAGTTGAGGGGTAGCCTCAAAGGTGGATCCTTTGCTTATGTAGATAATATCATCATCAATAGAGAACGACAAAAAGATGCCCTTACCAGAGAGGGTGGACTCACAGGCCGTTGGCGGTGAGTCAGACAGGCTTATACCGTCAAGCGGTGTGGGATAGTGCTCCGTAAGAAGACTTGGTCAGAAGACTTGGTGTGGAATCCCATCAAAGGTCCTCAGATGATGTGTTAGTATGAAAACAGGAACATCCACGGGTCAGCTTCGATCACCGGTTGGTCGTTTCCTCAGTGGTTTATCCCGTATATCATTAAATAAGAGAAAGAAAAAGGCTTCCACATGGTGTAAATCCTTATTTTCCAAAAGGTAAGGTGGCACTTTATTCAAATATATACTCCAAAAAAAATTTACAAACAGTATATATTTGAATAAAGTGCCACCTTACCTTTTGGAAAATAAGGATTTACACCATGTGGAAGCCTTTTTCTTTCTCTTATTTAATGATATACGGGATAAACCACTGAGGAAACGACCAACCGGTGATCGAAGCTGACCCGTGGATGTTCCTGTTTTCATACTAACACATCATCTGAGGACCTTTGATGGGATTCCACACCAAGTCTTCTGACCAAGTCTTCTTACGGAGCACTATCCCACACCGCTTGACGGTATAAGCCTGTCTGACTCACCGCCAACGGCCTGTGAGTCCACCCTCTCTGGTAAGGGCATCTTTTTGTCGTTCTCTATTGATGATGATATTATCTACATAAGCAAAGGATCCACCTTTGAGGCTACCCCTCAACTTCTACATAGGAAGCCGGCTTACACCTCAAGGGCTGTGAGGTCCGCCTGAAGTATTGCATCTCTTCAACAAATAGACTCACAGTTTTATAACACCACACCTTTATTCGTTTACCTTTGTAAGATTTTGGGACACTTTTATTTCTCACACATGGACATTATGTCCCTTACAGAGCTACACACCTAATACATTGGGTCACCGCCTAATATATAATTTTCATATTTTATTTTCTTTGAATACTGTTTGATTATGGTATTTTTGGCATTGTTGTTTTTGGATTAACCTGGGGTCTGTTCTATAACATTCCACCCTGGTACACATTCAAAGTATTGACCAATTTTTTTCTTGTATATATCTTGTTTGAATACTACAACACTTTATTGTCATACATTTGTTGGTGTTTCTTTCACAGAAACCACTGGTTTTCACCCACTTTGCCTTTTCACCAGCGCCACACTTGGTTATTGCTTTTATTTTTACAACGGTCAGATTGTTGTGTTGGCTGCTCTTTTTGTTTAGTTTGGGAGTTGGCGCAATTTCTACACCTTTTTCTTTTTAAAATCTAAAGTGGAACTAAACCCATACATTTAACAGTTCAACAGAAGGATAGGTCCACAATCACTTGGGTTTTAGGCCATTTATTAGGCCAATAGGGTGATTGGATCCTGGTGACTGCACAGCTTGTGTGTGTACACAAGAGCAAAGGATTGTCCTAGGAGGTATATTGAAGTTCATAAAGCACTATTTTGGGGAATTGAAAGTTTGAGAAGGAAGCACTCGGTTAGGTCACTAAAATTTTTTTTTTGTAAAAGACACCTTTCAAAAAGGACTTGTTTGTTACACCAAATGATCAGTTTGTAAAAGGTCCACTTTTAATGCATTAAGTTTCAGGGCACTTGATAACATTTTGTTCATATAAAAACATTAGTAAATGCATGTGTGGGGAGTGCCGCACTTTAACTGCATTTCTCTCTAATAACTTATTCACCCAATTAAGAGGGATACACAGACTGTGGTGTAAGCAGCCTCCAAGGAGGAGTAATATCACACCAGTGGTTTAAGGGCAGGAACTCTGTAGATCAACCTGTAAGATTTTGGAATGCATGTGCACATGTTGGATGATTACAGAATCTAGAAACCTGATGTCAAGCATAACTTAAAAATTCCCACATTACATTCAAGGCATGCAGTGAATGTGAACTGTCAAAGGTGATTGTTCTGTCAACCGCACTGTCAAGCCCTCAAATGATGGGTGTCATACCTGACCACATGCTCAGCACCATGACAAGTGTGGATCAAAGGAAGCAAGACGGAAACTTACTTGGATATAAAGGATAGGAGGATTTAGTTCTGCTTTAAAGCAAGTTCTTCACAGTGCACCTACCACATGCATCAAGATTAGAGTTTCAGATAACTCCTAAACATAAAGGTCTCAACATTTGACCCCAAAACAGTTTGGATCATGCTGGTAAAGTAGTTGTATGGTAGAGTCCTACACCTTTTAGAAAACCCATATAATAACCACAGCTGGTACTGGCCAGCAGTCACAAGGTTTTTCTTCATGCACAAAGCAGTTACTAGCAAATCCCCATCAAAACAGATGCAAGTCAAATTTGTTCCGCGAGCATCCACCGGTGGGCCATTTGCAAACCTTGTGACTAAGCCAATGTAAGATACCAGGTGATGAGGACCCCAATATGCTGGTTATAACCATTTATGAAATAGTGATCTCTACAAAAAAAAAAAAAAATTAGAGTATTAAAACTCAGTACTAGTTTTTGCTATGGGGCTATTAAAACTTGATTCAATGCACACAAGACAAATTAGAGCAGCGCTATATTCATTATACAACATTAAATGTGTTGGTTTTTAAATCTTAGAAATACCCGCCTCTGACCTCTAGCAAGTGTGAGGAAGCAGTACAAGGAGCCAGTCATTTATGCGCCAAGAAGCACACTGATAGGATAAGAGAGCAGAGCGACAGATCAGCTCACCCCTGAACAGCTTCTCCTTTCACTGTCCAGTCACAAGCTGGGGTGGGTCAGACAGAAAACTAGCAGCATAATACTACAGGGAAAAGCTCTAGACTGAAGATTAATACAGCAAAATTGGATTTTGAGAACATCTAAATGGAAAATGTATTTGATCTTGTCATTTTTGGTTGGAGTTTTGGGTAAATGGCATCTCTCACATTACATCATTTAAACAGGACATGTCTCTTCATGGCTACTCCAAAAGGCATGCGAGGGCTTTATGTAGTTCATATAAAGAAAAGCATATCCAAACCAGGTTCAATCGCTGTCACTGAAGCAGATTATCCTGTATGTAGCTCCAAGACTACTCCAAACGGACACTTCTCATGAAAAGAAAGGGCACCATAATCAAAAAACACTGCAAACTGACCCTTAAGTTTAGTATACACTAGTAAAGTTGTGAATGAAAATTCTGAATACAAAAATGAGAATTCTTAGTACATTCAAAAGTGGGTCAAGATTTCAACTGCTTAAAAAGCACACATTCGAGAAATTTTCCCATCCTGATACTTCGGTTGAAAATGGTCAATTAAACCCCCACTTTATTGATAGAAAAAAAAACAAAAAAACAACCCTCTTTTAGTTGTAAAAATCGTAAAATTGTGTTAACAAAATTCTATTAGTGTACACCAATTGTCAAATTGCTTTTGTAATAACCACTTTTTTTGCTTTTCATTTAATCCTAGAAGGTTGGCATTCTTGTTTCAAGTAAATCTCGTTATGTCTTCGAAATCCTGTCTTATCAGATAAGAATCAAATTTGGAAGGCAATCAGTCTACAGGATTACAGATCACTGTCCTCTTACTCATACCCCCCACTGGCCATCCAATTATGCATGTCCCTGCCCGGTCTTCATGAGTGCTAGACAGCCCCAGTGATCCTATCATCACTCAGACAGCAGCCCTGATGAACAAATGATGAGCGAATACACAATAGCCTCCCCTCCAGCTTTCATTGCAAGTTTCGGCCTGTCATTCCAAAACAGAAACCACCATATGTCTGGAGACACATAATGGAAAGCCCCAACCTACAGGCTGGAAAATACCCAGGTTTTGAAGTTCACACTTCTGTCCAATGATCTAATTATGCAGTGTCAAGCTGAAGAAACTTATGTCACTGAGGAACGTGTAATATAAACAAAAGTGATTACACAAGTTCATAAAACAAGACCATCTTGGTTAAGGAAAAGCACAAAGAATGACGCATACGAACCAAGACTTGCAGGTTTTTTGTGAATTTGTATTAATTTTACAATGTTATAGCTGAAACGGATTTAAAGTCATTAAAGTGAAGGTACGGCCTTTGCAGCACTGGGATTCTTGGTATGAATTCCAACCATAGAAATTCCTACATTGAGTTTGCATGTTCCCCTTGTGCTTACAAGAGTTTCCTCCTCCCACACAATAGAATGGTAGGATAACCGGCTCCTATCCAAATTGGTCCTAGTATGTATGAGATAGGAACCTTAAAATTAGAAATCCAGCTAATGCCTAGTCATAAAATGCTCCTACCCCCTCCTAACACCTAAGGGCAGCAGCCATACATGAATTGAAATTCAGCCAGTTCAGCAGAGACCAGCTGAATTTTGATCCATTTATGGGCAAGCTGGTTGTGCCAAAGTCAATCCATAAGTCGACTTCAGTACAACCAGCCTGACGTTTCTCCTCCCCCCCCCCCCCCAAAATGATCAGTGCCATCGGCTATTGCCTGGCAACACTAATCATTGTAATGTGACGGAGGGGGAAGTCTCCCTACTGGCAGAATACAAAGGCACTAGGATTCCCCCATCCATGTCGAATGTGTGTGTAGCACCCTGGTCCTAGAATAGGGCTACAGGTAAATTTAGTTATGCTGGGTGGTAGACAGCCTGGCTAATTTGTAGTGTTTAACCACTTCAGCCCCGGAAGATTTACCCCCTTAATGACCAGGCCATTTTTTTGTGATACAACACTGTCGCTTTAACTGACAATTGCATGGTCATGCGACACTGTAGCCAAATAAAATGTCTTTCCCCCCAACCCCCACTAAGAGCTTTTTGGTGGTATTTGATCACCTCTGGTTTTTATTTTTTGTGCTATAAAACAAAAAAGCTATCTCTGCGGGGGAAAGAAAAAAAAATTAGATATCTCCCCCCCCCCCCCCCCCCCCAAAAAAAAAAAAAAAAAAAAAAAAAAAAACAAACAAAGACCAAACAAATTTCTTCAACAGGTTAGTCCAATGTGTATACAAATTTCACACCCCCCCCCCCCTCCAAAAAAAAAATATTGCAATAAGCGTATTTTGACTGGTTTGCGCAAACTTTTTTTTACTAATAATGGTGGCGGGACTGCGACACGGCACACTGACACTTTTTGGGACCATTGACATTTATACAGCAATCAGTGCTATAAAAATGCAGATTACTGTGTAAATGTCACTGGCAGGGAAGGGTTAACACTAGGGGGCGGTCAAGGGGTTAAATATGTTCCCTCATGTGTTTTACTGTGGAGGGGTGTGACTGACTGGAGGAGGAGACAGATTGCTGTTCCCAATTACTAGGAACAGCAGATCTGTCTCCTCCCATCAAAACGGGGATTTGTGTGTTCACATCGCGATTGCGGGTGGCCGGCAGACATCACACCCATCAGGTCCCCCGCTGTGCAGCCGGCTCGCGCCTGCCATGGCTTTTAAAAGGAGCCAACTACCAGTACAGCGATTTGCAGGAACAAGCTGACCTGCCGCCATATGACGGCGGATGGTCGGCATGTGGTTAATAGTCAAATGACTTCTGTCCTAATGCCCTTTTGTCAGTGGGTGGTGCTGTTGCCTTTGACAGTGTGATGAGCTACAGTGAGTTCAGGTTATGGATAAAACATATCTTTCTCAGCCAATCATATTTGCTGCTATGCATGCTGGGAAAAAAGGTATTTGGAAGGAGTCAGGTGATTGAGGTCTTCCCGCCCAGGGTTGCGGCCTGGGTGAATGCGTGTGGAAAAGCTCTTGTTTGCTAGGCCTGAAGCCTATCCACGTGGTCTCCTGACTGCTAGACCTATCCAGGTGTTGAGGATTTTGTTGAGAAAAGCCTGCCAAAGATCCATAAACGATTCTGAGAGAGATGGAGTTCTAGGGAAGCACCAGAGGGGACCCTTCATGAGCTGGAGGCTATGAAGTGGCTGGGAGGACTTCCAGCGAGAACTCATCCAAGGGAACCTGTGTATAAAACCGAGTAAAGTTACTAGAGACAGCCTATCCTACAAAGTACAGATGTGCTGGTTCAGCTTAAAGGCTTTTTCCTGTATCTACCTTTTTGTCCAAGAAGTCTGCCAATCTGCCTGTTGCTGATAATTACTAAGGGTGTCCTGTGCCCTATTGCCTCTCCCACATGTTTTTTGTTTGAGAAATAAACTTCTCTTGTTTAAGCACAAAAGTGACCGGCGCCCAACTTTTCTTGTTCACCCACCATGCCCAGTACCCTGAAGAACTATGTCAGCCCTCCCTACCTCTGGTAGTCACCATCAGTCTCCCAGAAAATCAGGGTAGGCACTACATGTGGATAGGGGACGATATATTATATTATGCTCTGGTCCAGTGTCACATGTCCCTGTGTGCATCACCCATAGGCCCCCATGGTGCAGCTGTTAGCAGTCCCCTCTCTCCTCTACAGCTGCCTGACACAGGAGAGCCAGATAATGTGACTGGACCAGAGTGGGCTAAAAAATAGACAAGTATATACCATTTTGCATTTTTAATACTAGTTAGGTTTTACATGGAATTCTACATTAAGACTAAGCTCCATCAGAGCAGGGGCTGATGTGAATGTACAGCATGTTCAGCACTACATACATAACTGGTAGTCCAAACAAATGTGGAACTAAACTCTCAATCAACATTGATTTGCAATCCTTAGGCTGATGTGATGCACCTTCCCTTCCATTTACTAATGCCATTTACTGGTTTTAAACTTTTTTTTTACATTGCTTCAATCCCTTCCTGGTTTCCATGCCTAGGCAAATGATATACATCCCATGAGACTTGAGGGGGGGGAGGGGTTGCTGAGCCAATCACACCCTCCTGCATGTATGCCTGAGCTAAAGGCAGATGGATTCCAGGAAGTAACTGCTACATGAGTAATTTGCCCTTATTTAAGATAATCACGGGCAGAAATGCTAGAGGGGTGTCTTTTAAAGTGACTTCTTAGCAAAATAAAGCATGGGGGACATAGATGCATGGCAGAGTTTGCTTTGAATAACAAAAATGAAATTGTGTTTTTGGTTTGTGGTGCTCAGAGTGCAGTTCAGCTTTAAGCTCGATAGTGTAGGATGGAGTGAAGCATCGATAGTGTAGGATGGAGTGAAGCATCGATAGTGTAGGATGGAGTGAAGCATCGATAGTGTAGGATGGAGTGAAGCATCGATAGTGTAGGATGGAGTGAAGCATCGATAGTGTAGGATGGAGTGAAGCATCGATAGTGTAGGATGGAGTGAAGCATCGATAGTGTAGGATGGAGTGAAGCATCGATAGTGTAGGATGGAGTGAAGCATCGATAGTGTAGGATGGAGTGAAGCATCGATAGTGTAGGATGGAGTGAAGCATCGATAGTGTAGGATGGAGTGAAGCATCGATAGTGTAGGATGGAGTGAAGCATCGATAGTGTAGGATGGAGTGAAGCATCGATAGTGTAGGATGGAGTGAAGCATCGATAGTGTAGGATGGAGTGAAGCATCGATAGTGTAGGATGGAGTGAAGCATCGATAGTGTAGGATGGAGTGAAGCATCGATAGTGTAGGATGGAGTGAAGCATCGATAGTGTAGGATGGAGTGAAGCATCGATAGTGTAGGATGGAGTGAAGCATCGATAGTGTAGGATGGAGTGAAGCATCGATAGTGTAGGATGGAGTGAAGCATCGATAGTGTAGGATGGAGTGAAGCATTGATGGTCAACTTTAATATAGGGGGGTCCCAAGAGCAGCCCCAGACTTCATCAAAAGGGCCACACACTGGCTGATTTACCAAGTTATGAATCTTTACACAAAATACAAGAATATTCACTCCAATTATCTAATCATTTTAAAAGTAAGATACCTATGGACTTTATCCAAGCATGAGCAGAAAAAAAAAGTAAAGTGCAATTTAAAAATCAGTTGTGTAAAGATGCTCAAGAGCTACAAGAGATGATCAGAGACTGCAGACATGTTCCAGGAGTTGGTAGAGGCTGGCGACAAGCTTCAGGAAAACCGTTACTCGAGACACATTACTTGAGAAATCACAGCTATTAATCCCTTTTTGCTCCTTACAGGCCAAAAAAAAAAAAAAAAAAAAAAAAAAAAAAAAAAAAAAAATTGTGTTCAACAGTACCAGTAGTCTGGTACAGCCATGGGAACAGCCATTGATGTATAGAAACCCAGCCAGTCTCTGCTGAACTGGCAAGCATTTGAATCCTCTATGGCCAGCTTTGGAGGAACACTTCCTTTGCCCACATCCACCCCTGAAAATGTAAGGCTGGCCATACATTATACAATTTGTCTTAAGATTTACCAAAACCAAATAATTTGAAGTCAAACCTAAACACTTTCAATTTATATGCAACCAGGCAGGCCCTTGCACTACGTGATTGAAGGTAAATATAAAGGAAATTGTATATTGTATAACGTACAGCCCCAACTTACATGATCATATAGTGTACAAGGAGAAGTTCCTATTGTATCATGGGAGTTTAGCTGGCCATAGATGGTTCAAATCTCAGGCGGTCCCTTCTGAACTGGCCAAGATTGGAACCATCTATGGGCAGGCTGATTGTGCCCAAGTCGATTTATCTATGGTTTTGGGTACAACCAGCATTTCAGTTGAACATGCGATTGCCAGCGGCTATAGCTGCTAGCAGTAATCACCGTTTACTCCCGACAGGGACAGCTCCCTGCACCCCCCACCTGGGAGAAAATAGCTCTGCAGGAGAGATTCAGTATTGAGGGGTAAAGCAAGTGATTTTCTTTCCAGCAACCAAAAAAATAAATTGCATTTAGGGCCAGCCTTAGCTTTTTTTATACCAGTTCAGTCATTTGAGGTGTGTGCCTAGCTGAAGTTCAGAGATATGTACATGGGGGTCAGAAGAATGGGGCAAGTCACAGAATGGATGGTAGCCTTTCTAGTACTATACAGGCCATGGGGATGATATATGACCACGTTAAATACAAGATGGCTTACTAAAGTCAATGCATAGGAGATGACATGATAAAGAGAAAGTATTTCTAGAGGTGGAAATACTTACAATTTTTTTCTTTTCTACACTGGATTCCTCTGCAGCTTTCTGATATCTGAAAGGAAACAAAAAGTTTTAGCCTCAGGGGAGCAATGACATGAGAACATGACAATTATCAGGAGGACCACATTCTGCTACAAGATATCTTCACACATGCAATCTCTTTCCAGTTACTAAAATCTGGACCTACAGTGTGTCCAATGGTGAATATTCATCCATCAGAAGAATCCTTCAAACTGAAAAAAAATTGAAAACCAAAAACACAAATCAATTTAGTGTGTTTGCCACAGCCGATCAACTAGGCATTTGATCGGACAAAGTTGTCAATTGACTGACATTCCTTAGATTGGTCAGAAGCAGACTATTCAGATTGATAGAACATTTTTGAGCCAATTTCAAAACTTGGACCACCACTTGTTACGTCATTCAATACAAACCGCTACCTGTACGTCCAAGAGACAAAGAAACACCATTCCTCGGGGCCGGATTAACATAGGGGTTATTGGAGCTGCAGCTCCAGGCCCCTGTCTCAATATAGGCCCAGATGTGGGCAGGAGAGGGCGGATGATCAATACTGCTGCAATTACAGGAACAATGCCCTGTAGCGGCTGAAAGCCAGGGTTGTTCCCTCTCCCGCTAGCTTTCAGCCGCTACAGGGAGAGAGACACAGGGTATTGTTCCTGAAGTTGGCCACCACCCTTACTGCTCACTGAAAAACAATTTGCGGTGGATTGCTTTTCAGAGGGCAGTAGCACAGCAGCTTACAGGCATTCAAGAGGTGGTACTGCCGCCTCTGAATCTTTTTTTTAATCGCTGAATCCCAATTTTACACTGCAGGACCACACCGCAACTGTGAGCCAAGCATTAAGCTCATGGTTGTGGCGTGGCCCAATTACACAAAATAGGAGCGTTTGAGAGGTGGTAATGCCACTCAAACGCTGCACCCCAAGTTAAAAATGCTGCAGCCGCAAAGCATTGCGGTCATGGCATGTGTACAGCCCCGCCATGTTAAAGTTCAGATAGGCTGCAAAACTGCAGCTCAGCCATCCATTTTAATCCACCCTGGTCACCCCTCTGAAAGAGACATTACTTCGTATTTAATATCCCAACAGAACTTTCCTCTCCACAACTTAACTGCTTTGCCTCCCTCAGAGTTACACAGCCCCTTAGTTAAACACACCCCACAGAGCCCCAAACCCTTTCAGCTCCCCTCTTTCCTTCATACCATCACCAAATCAGCCCTTCTCAGATTGACACCAACACAGAGGCATTTTTTCTTTCCAGTAACACCACGGACGCAGGGACAGTTTTTTTTCCTTCCAGTGAAACAACTGACCTAGGGACAATTTTTTCTATGTGACACCACAGGGGCATATTTTCCTTTTAGTGACACCGAGGCACGGACAATTTTTCCCTCATACCAATGTTCAGGAATTTTCTTCTACATCAATGTCAGCCCCATATTTTATTGCGGGATGGAATGTCAGGTTTTGGAACAGCGTACTGCATTGTACACCCTACCACATCCCCATCATCAACTGCTCCCCCCCACCCTCACCCTCACCTCCCGCCCAACGGAAAGAGGTGGGGGCACAGTTCAGCACTTTTACCATGGGTACCCGGTCGACCTTCTCCTGCCCAGGTCTTATTACCCCTGCCTGTGTGTACCCCCCCCCCAGCAATGCCAGCTTTTCGCTGCTGCGGGTACACAAGGGGGGGGGGGGGGGGGGGGGGGAGTTCAGGGTAAAGAGCAGGGGAAGGAGGCTGGTAAATTACATTCCTTCCTTCACTAGTGAATGAACACAGTGAGTCAATCACTCAGGGTGTTCATTCACAACTGATGCAAAGTAAACAATTATACTTCATTGAATGAATAGGAGTCTGTCTCCCATTCATTCATCTGTAGTGTAGCTGAGGCTACAGAGAGAGCAACTGAAGAATGTCTCAATTCTTTCCCTCTCAAAAAAGTGAGATGTCAGGTGTCTGTTCAGATGTAAAAATTATATTGTAAAAAATTTTAATGTAAAAACATTTAAGAAAAAAAAAAGGGGGCTACTTACACAGCAATAGCCACATTTACAGTAAAAAAAAAAAAAAAAAAAAAAAAAATCACAGCATGTGCATGAGCCCAAAACCTCATTTACACACTTTATTAACGCAATACAATTTACTCTATTGGATCGATCAGGAATTTTGTAAGTTGTTACGTTTGTGTCCATTAATGATTTTAGTGAAAATATGTTTTTTGATTTTAGGAAGGGGGGGGGGGGGGCTTTTTAGGTAGGTTGTACGTGGCCCCATGATTCTAACAGCAGCCCTTCCCCGGCCATGCATTCTGCACGTATTGCATGGGCTGGTTGATGGGATTAACAACGGGCGCCAGGAGGCCAGTCCTAATGGAAGCCTGGTATTCAGCTTCCATAGTGTTGCGTTAGGCCTGCGCCCCTTCCACTTAACCTCAGGGTTCACCGCACACACCGATGCAGGGGGCTCATACGGAAGCCTGGGGCTTCCATAGTGTTATGCTTGTGTGGCTGCACCCCTTTACCTCAGCGCAGATGCACAGCCCTTAAGGCCCACCAAAATCCTCAGCACCAGGCCCATGATGCTCTTAATCTGGCCACTGCCTGTACATTAACGGAAATCCGTTTCATTCCAGGTGTTGTTTTCTAGTACTTGCTAGAAACTGGAAAGCAAATTTGGCACATTTATGTACATCTAGAAAATAAGTCAAGTGGCTTTACAGCTGCCTGAATAATTTCTTCAAAAAGCTGACAGCTCACTGTGTAAGGTTCACAATTGTGCTCCTATGTTGTCACCTCGTCTGGAAAACTATTCCGATAGCTTCAGGTCCCACTTTAAGAATGAGGGTGAAACGCCAATTCAGGCTTGTTTGGTCACACTTCTCATGTGGGTGCACTTTCACACTCCTGTGACCCAGAATCAGCAGGCCTTAGCCACTCTAGTCTCTGGATGTATGCAATGTTCATATCCACCCAGATTCTTGACCGGCACCTGCTCCTGAGCTGCTCAGAGTGGACCTGAAAACTGAGCGATCAGTAGTCCTGATCCCTCAGTTCTCAGGCTTACAGCCGGCAGCTGTAGCATCAGAACAAGGCATCCTCAAGTTTTAGGAAAACCCTTAACCACTGTCAGCTCAGCAGTCAAAAGCCCACAAACGCCACCCATCAGTAAAGTTTTAGTTTTCACTGCTCCAGAGTAGCCTGGTTCTGCTCCTATTCAAAAAATGGACTAGACAGTTTAACGTGAATAGGATCTAAAGCAGAGGTCTCCAAACTGCAGCCCTTTGCTTGCTTTTATCTAGCCCTTGGGGCACCATTAAATCCACTGATAGCAACAGTGGGACACAATTCCTCCCAAAGACACCAATGATGGGGCACAATTTCTCCTGACAACACTAACCATAGGGCCCAATGACGCTAATGATAAGACCATGTCCCCCAACAACATCAATGATGGGGCACAATTCCTCCTACTGACACCAAAGATGGGGAGTTTTTTCCCCAGTGATGTTGAGACCTTTACTATTTACAATGGCCACAATCTTCCCGCCATGAAGACTGAAGGACAGGAAAATGGCCCTTTGTTTAGAAAGTTGAGACCCCAGATCTAAGGGATTCAATCTTTAAACAGCCATTTCCCTGAATATCTGTGTTGATGATCCCCTGGCAAGGAACCACATTACAGAAGGAAGAATGCTCTCAACTTAAATATGCCCTTACCAGTGCCAAAATAATGCAATGATCGGTCTAAATCTAGACTGATAATTAAACCACTCCACCCGTTCCACCCATAGGTAAACCACTCACCCGTTCCACCCATAGGTAAACCACTCACCCGTTCCACCCATAGGTAAACCACTCACCCGTTCCACCCATAGGTAAACCACTCACCCGTTCCACCCATAGGTAAACCACTCACCCGTTCCACCCATAGGTAAACCCACTCACCCGTTCCACCCATAGGTAAACCACTCACCCGTTCCACCATAGGTAAACCACTCACCCGTTCCACCCATAGGTAAACCACTCACCCGTTCCACCCATAGGTAAACCACTCACCCGTTCCACCCATAGGTAAACCACTCACCCGTTCCACCCATAGGTAAACCACTCACCCGTTCCACCCATAGGTAAACCACTCACCCGTTCCACCCATAGGTAAACCACTCACCGTTCCACCCATAGGTAAACCACATCCCGTTCACCCATAGGTAAACCACTCACCCGTTCCACCCATAGGTAAACCACTCAACAAAGGTGTACTTTAGCAAGTTCAGTGTTTAGCGTAAAGCAGGATCTGAAATTCTAATACAAGATTCTTCAAACCATCTGGCCTTCACCACCACACAGTAATTAAAAGACCTTGGATCAGACATTTGATTCCAGCAGTTGGCAGGCCTGCAGCACTCGATATTGTTTACCCATCTTCTTCCATGCCAGCTGAGCAATGTACTTCACATGCACACGTCTGCTGTATAAACTTTTAGTGGAGTTTCCCAGTCAGTCTACAACTTGTGAGAGTAGCTGAAAAGCACGTTCTTCCAATTTTCAAGTCTGAACTACTATCTTTCTCTTTATACAAGAGAATGTTGAGCTTGTGTCCTGACATTCATATACACTGGCCTCAACTGCAATTTAGACGGTCAACGTTCAACTCTTGGGCTTGTTCACAGCCATTTGCATTAAGCTGCATTGATGTGCATTAACGCTAGTCAAAGCAGGCTCACAAGGCCAAAGCAATTACTGCTGCTGCTGGCTATGTGGCCAGTTCACAACATAGCATTGTGTTTGTGTGCAACAAAAATTATAAAACAAAAAACGTAAAGACACTTTAGGTGTACAAAATGCTTATTGACTGTTATATTGTCTATACCCCAATCTCATGCTGTGCAAGGCTTTCATAGTGCTTCACGGTGTGTTGTAGACACCTGCCAATTGTTTTACTTGATCACCTCTTAGGCCCTACATGATTTGCGGTTCAACCAGCAGATTCATTCTGATGGTCACGGCTTGATTACGGGTTATAAACCAGATAGAGGCTCACCACAAACAGAGCTCAAATATTACAGTCAAGTTTGGATGTGGTAGCCTAAGTGGAGGGGTGGTTGGGTAATGCAGCCATGTTTCAGGTTACATCCCGAATATGGGTTTAATATGTCACGTGCTCTAAAAGGTGTAGTATGCTTTAAAACAGAGGGTCAGCAAACTGTAGGTCACGATCTACCGTTAGATCGCGGACAGGTGGCTGGTAGATTTCAGTCTGCTGACCAACCATTCCAGAGTAAACAGAGTGCAATGCAGAGGGACTACTTGTAAAGTTGGAGCTGTAGTAGGGATCAAGAGCTGCATAAGAGGATTCCTCCTGTGTAGTGAGGTTCATGTCCCATGTGGAGTGTTACCAACTGCACTCCATCTCTTATCCCAGCTAGCGGTCTCCAGAGTGGTGCCAGCAGCAAGAAAGAAGATCTTCAGGTCAGTGTGAAGCAATATACTGGGCACTATACTATAGGGCTGCTTTCATAGTGATATACGGTTTATACACCCTCGGTGTAGTGCACCTGCAGCTTTTCTGCGCTTAGCCATAGACTTCTATTATATCCTGCTGTTTTACCACCCCCTAACTGTGTGAATGAGCACAAGTGCTGCTCCTCTGAAAAGTGATCAGAGTGTGTTGATAGGTGGTGGAGGAGATATGTTGCCTTCTCACCACCTGATTTAAACCCATGATTGCCATGCAATGCATGCATTTGCGACACGGTAGTCCTGCAATTAGAGGTTTAAAGCAGGTGTGAGGAGGCGACACTGACCAGTGATCTTTGAACTCTCATGTTGCTCACATCGATCTCCACCTCGAAGGTTTCCTAGTCCTGCTTTAAACATTCAGTATTTAAAAGTTATGCTATCCAAAAACATTGAATTCAAGTACTGCCACTCGGTGGTCATATGTGGTATTGCAATTTTTTTTTAATGTATTGGGGTGTAGACATGCCCAATCTGTGCAAATGCACTTAATTTTGAGCATTGCTTGTGACTAAAAAGCAATAATTAGGCTGTTTAGTACTTCCCCGTTTAACATTAAGGTGGAGGAGGCCTTTCACCACACCCACCCATTACCCATCTGCTAGGTTAATTGATTAAATTAACTAGGTTAAATTACTACAAAGATTGGCAAATGGTCACCACCTGTTTGAAGATACCTGTCTAGCCTGAACTTCATTATAAAAGATACATATAATGTCTAATAAACAAAATAGTCAAATATAAAAATACGGCAAATAAAAAGCAATACAAAACTTGTTGAGCCTTATAAACTGCATGTGCTTGAGAAATGGCAAAAAAAAAAAAAAAAAAAAAAAAAATTTCTCGGCTGCGACAGCTTGTTTCAACCCCCAATAACCATTCCTTGGTAGACCAGGTTAAAAATGAAGAAAAATTCTCTCCTGCAAGCAGTCCAAAACAGCAGCATATTAGGCCATCCAGTGTGTTGGCTAAACCTGCGAAACTGGAGAAATCCTGGCAGTGGCCAGACCACCTATAGGGGCCAATCCGAAAGTCTCTGAGACCCCATAAGGCTACATTCACAGCTAGGCATTTTGGGAAAGCATGCAATAAATTCTTGATTGATGTCTGTATGCATCAATGCCAATGGGCTGCCCTTCATGCAACAATGCGCCAGTAGGTAAGTAGTAAGTAGGTCATGTAGCTTTGTTGTGCTTTTTTTCCGCTCCGAAAAAAAAGCAACACATCTGCCACGCTTAGGGTGCCACTAAGAAATGCGCCGCAACACACGCTTTCACATTTTAAAACACATGTGTAAAAATGTCAGATTTTGAATGCGTTCAAGGTGTACATGGGACCTTATATATGGAAGCAGTTATAATGGGACCATGGTTGAGACTACAACCATGATCCTGGTATACATTTTTTGGGGCCGGCAATTTTCTTTCAGGTAAAAAGTACTCAGAGCAGCTGGGCAGCCACTTGAATACTTTTACAGGTGGTGGAAGGGGGTCCCAGCCCCCTCCCGCTGCCATTACTGGACTCTCCTGGAGCAATAGGGAAGCCCAGTAACAATGTGACAGGCAGCATACAGGTCCTGTCTTAGTGAGGCTGTGTGACATCAGAACCTGGAAGTGATGACCATTTCCGGTCTCGGTGTTGTATCAAATGGTGCCCTCTGTCGAAAAGTGCCTGTGCATGCGCAGAACGGAAGGGCACACCAGCCGATTTCCCAATCAGCTGGCGTGACATCACCATGGTGCATGCACACATCATAGGCTTTTTCACGGCCACAATTGAATGCTATGCAAACAGCGGAGAGACACCGTATTTGGCAGATGGTGCCTCGCTGTTGCAGGGCAGCTTGTGGTTGCGTTGCAACCTGCCTTTAGGACACAGGCAAAACCAGACCTTGAGCACACTAAACCCACCCCGCAACAGCGAGGCACAATCTGACAAATAGTTTCCCCTCCACTGTTTGCATAGCATTCAATTGTGGCCGTGAAATGGTATCTCCCATCAAAAAAAGCCTCCTATGATGTGCGCATTCACCATGGTGACATCACGCCAGCTGATTAGGAAATCAGCTAGAGTGTCCTCCTGTTCGGCGTATGCACAAATAGACAGAATGCTGGCTCTTTGTTACTAGCCACATAGCCAGTAGAGCAGCTGATCAGAGCCATCTGTGTCTAATCAGCTGCAATGTAGCCCAAAAGGAGAGAGGGGGGGGGGTCCAATAGACCATATATAAATATAGATATATTAGTACCTGTGTTATTGCTGTCAAAAGGAATGTAAACATTCCATTTTACAGCACTAACAGCGATCAAAGATTTTTTTTAAAGCAACAACGTAAAAAAAAAAAAAAAAAAAGTCTTTTTATTTAAGTGGCCCCTTCACTTTTGGAGAACGCACACATTGATGCAGGGCTGCTGATAAGAGAGTACAGCCAGCCCTCCTGTACCGGGCCCAGGCATCTGTTAAGCAGGAAGATCAGCTGTACTATTGCAGATACCAATCCTCTTCTGTCTCCCACTGCCAGCTTCTCCTAGTCTCCCTCCGGCTGCACTGCAAGGGGATTGCTTCTAGCACCACTTCCATCTGCTATCTGGGCCCCCCGTGTGCCCCTTTCCCCCACCGGCAGCAGGCACATGGGGGGGGGGGTAATTTACTAGCCTTTTCCTGAATGAACACAGTGAGCGATTGGGATCAATAAATGTGTCCATTCATTCAAACTGTTTACTATGCTTCAGTTTGTGAACGTACAGGAAGCCTCAGAGCGCATCCTATTTATTCATCTGTGCAGCGGAGGCTGTAGAGAGAGGGACTGATAAATCTAAGTCCAGTCACTTTCAGCCTGGGGGGGGGGGGGGGGGGTCCTGTCAGGTAGGCTGTATGGGAGCCCCCGTGATTCCGAACAGCAGCCCCACCAGTGCGCATAAGTAAACCGTGATCACACCACACCATGTGAGGTATCACCGCAAAGGGCAAAGAGCAATTCTAGCACCAACCCCCTGTGTAAACCTAAACTGGTAACCTGTAAAGGCTTTAAGCGTCACCTATGGTTAATTTAAAGTACCGTCTATCACCATTCCATAAGTCTGCACAATTTTAAAGCATGACATGTTTGGTATCTATTTACAATCGGCGTAGCATCCTTTATATTTTACCAAAAAAAGTAGTATCGTGTTTGCGTTCACCAAAATTCATTGTGCGTCTCCCCCCCAAGAAAATTGTATTTAAAAAACCACTGCGCAAATACCATGTGACATAAAAAAAAAATTGCAACACCCATTTTATTCTGTAGGGCTCTTGCAAAAAAAATAAAAAAAAAATCTACACACACGTTTGAGGGTTCCAAGTAATTTGCTAGGGGAAAAAAAAAAGTTTACATAAATGCAAAGTGTCAGAATTGGCCCGATATTGGGGTGATTAAAGTAACTCTGGGCAGTCAGTCACTAGCATGCCCACAGCAGTCCCCCCCCCCCCCCCCCCCCAAACACAAGTCTATGGAGGATTATACTTTAGCCAGCATGTGAACACAACACACATGCATACTGTAAACCTCATTTTGCAGAAAAAGCAGTAGCCGGGATTTTCCAGCATCCTGAACAGGTTATCAGGATACCAGGAGCTTGGAATCATCACTACTCTGTAGTCGTATACAGGTCATAATCTGCCTCCATGTCTGCACAATCGGATGGAAGGCGTACGTGTTCCTTGGAATTAGAAGCTCACTTACCTTGAATGGAAATATCTGCAAGGCTAGCAACAGGTAAACTTTAACCTATTCCAAGTAAAAAAGTAACTAAATAATGAGCTGTAATGTGCTGAAGGAGCCAAAGTAAAAAAGGAGCTTGTAATTTATTTACGTCACTCAGTACTAGGGGGTTAAATAAATACGCTGGCTCTAAACACTGCATGGAATAAAAAAAAAAAAAAAAAAAAAAAAAAAGAGAAGTTTAATTTTGCTACATTAAAAAAAAAAGTCATAGCTGTGAGCAATGTAGTACAGCTGTGGCACCACAGCTTGTATGATTTCATCTACTATGTGGTTAGATGACTTCATAGTCGCCTTGTCTACAAAGAAATACATGTTATTAAAGTGTACAGTTTGCATTAAACTTACACCAATGAAAGACAAGATCCACAGGCAGATCTTAGAGAAACACTAAGCCCCCGTTCACCCCTGGTGCAACTTGTCACATGATTTGAAAGGTCCAACACACATGACAAGTCACACCCCATTGTCGGCAATTGAACTGTTCAGATCAGTGCAATGCCGACTTTCCGGTGCTGCATCAATGTGAAAAACGTCTTTTTGGCAATTTCAGCTGCGACTGGCATAGACATCTGTGCATGAAGTCGCATAGATGTCAGCCAAGTTGCACTGACATGCAGCTTTGAAATTGTGTGACTTTGCTTGAAATCGCCCTATTTCAAAGTCGAATTCGGTGTGAACGGGGGCCAAATGATCTCTATTCTCCAAAAATGATCCATACACATCCACGACTTAACGGCCCTCATTTTTAATTTGTTTCCTCCGCAAGCTCCCAAACCTCTGCCCCCAATTAGTTTTTTGGGATTAGTGTACATTAGCTGCAGTCATGTGCATGTTACAAATACCACAGTTTACGACCCATCTCAGAAACGAGGAGGATGCTACGTTCCTATACATAGTGGGACCATGGAGAACGAAAAGTCATCCTCTAAACAGAAATTCCGATCACAGCAGAAAAAAAAAAAATATATATATATTCTATTTTTTTTTGTATAATTGGAGGTGGATGAGAGCAATACAACGGAGTCAATATAAACCAGAATTTAGTGTCACTTTGGCATCTCTTGGCAAGAATGGTTAAAGACCTGGCAGGACTATAGTACACTGAAGTTTTGATCAAGAAATTATCCAGCAAATAAATATTCTTAGATCCAATATTTAGGGATCTGAAAGGGCAATTAACATACACATACAAAATGGTTACAGACATTATCCGCTTTGCAACGCTATTCAGGTCAAGGTTGTGCTTCTATCAATGCAAGTTTATAAAGGGTTAAGAGCAAGCCAATCCATTAAAGTGGACGTAAACCCTCCTATCATTTTCAGCCAAGGAAGCTGCCATCTTAGCCTTGGTTTAAAGTGTTACTAAACCCACAACTGTAAAATGAATCTGTATATGCAGTAAAGCATGCTTGTTATACTCACTGTGGAACCAAAGGGGTTAATCCTGCACATTGAATAAAAAAGGCTGTTTGATCCTGTCTTCTCTGATCCTCCCCTTCTTCCACTGTCCCCAATCTGCCAATAGTCCAGAGCCTTGGGGGCACTCTGCACATGCTCAGTTTGGTGTAGATTGGTAAAGAGTTTTTTTTTCCTTGGGGAGGGCAAATGTGATCAGCACAGGGCCAATCAGCACTGTCCAGACAGAGGGTCAGGGGTCCCGCTGTCTCCCAGGACAGTCATGGGAGAATGAAAACTCCTACAAGCTTTAAAACACACTGATAGAAGTCACAAGACGGCTATATACTGCTGATGGGAAAATGTATTTGGCAGTTTATATTTACTAAAATAATTATATGTGTGTACTGTGGAGGACCAGATACAGCAAGTCCCCTACACAAACGAGTGTCATTCCGGGAGATCGTTTGTAAGTCGAACAAAGATCAGTGCTTGCATAAAAAGGCTGTGAGCGCTAATCAGTGTGTTCTGGTGGGGGAGAAGCCCCACCATCAGAGCACAATAGCACAGATGGGGAGATCTCTGTACCAACATCGCTTGTGTTGGTACAGCGATTTGTTAATTTTTTTCGTTCACCCCCCGGGTTGAATGAAAAACTGCAAACACATATTCGCATCTTTGACAGTTTGCAACGCAAAGGTTTGTATGTAGGGGCTTACTGTATAGCGAAAGCAGGGTCCTGGTTTCAGTAACACTTTCTCGTTCACAAACGTGCATGAAAACTACAGATTTCACTTGCAGAGACATCAGTTTCACACACTGAGGTGTTGGAAGCAGAAAGGCTCTTTGGGAATATTCTATTTAAAAGGACTGATCACTGGCTTTATTTGAACGCTTGATTTTCAACAGTTTGACATTTTATTTGTCAATCATTGTTTTGGATTGCTTATTCACCAGTCACACCATTAGTTATGTTTATTATGTGTATTATTCACGCATTTGATCAAGGAATAGCACAAGACCATTTACAATATTTATTTATGCAGTAAAAACATGCCCATTACTCACTGTGGACCCTAAGGGGTTAATCCTCTGCATTTTATAAGGCGGTTTAATCCCGTCTTCTCTGATCCTCCCCTTCTTCCACAGTCCATTATCAATCTCCTGATAGAAGGCCAAGGAGACAAGCTGCACATGCTCAATTTGGGGTGTATTGCTAAAAGTTTTTTTCTTGGGAGGGTGCATGTGATCAACACAGGGCCAATCAGCACTGTCCAGACAAAGGGTCAGGGGTCCTGAAGCCTCATAGGACAATCAGTGGAGAATGAAATCTCCTACAAGCTTTAACCAAACACTGATAGAAGTCACAAGACTGCGCTAACTGCTGAGAAAAGGTAGTAAAACATAATTACATTTCCATGTTCTGTGCATCAGATATAGTGAATGCAGGGTCCTGGGTTGAGTAACACTAATCTGCTCTGCAATAGTTTGCAGAGTGGCCCTAAACCTTCTCATCTGGGGTCTACTGCTGGCGATCTTGGCTCCTCTTCTGTGTCTACCTCCATAGCAAGCCACTTACTATGGGGGCAGATGTGCAGGCTTGATCCAGAGCTAGGATGTGCGCATCTATGCATGTCTTGGCGCTGCACCCAGATCCCTCAGGGTTTGATTGTCAGCAGCAGGAGCCAATGGCTCGGGCTCCTCCCAGCCAAGCCTGAGAGCATGGAGAAGGGAGAGGGGAGAGGAGACTGGCAGCAGGGCACAGTGTTGGATCGATACTGTATTTAGACAAGTGTTTCCAAGAGGATGGTATCGCAAAGGGCAAAAAATGACATGCCAAACGTGGCATGTCAGGGGGTCACCTCCCTTAAAGCAGAAGTTCCATTTTTGGGCAGAACTCCGCTTTCAGGAAGATTTTTCAAGAGTCCCCCCCTATGCAATTCTATATCCATATCCAGCGCTCCTCTTATTTTAAAGGGATTGCAAAGTAAATTTTTTAAAGACATTCTACATACCCGTTCTGTGCCAAAGTATTGCACAACAGCAGTCCTAAACCTTATGGTGTCCCCTGCCAAGACTCTAGATGCCCACCTCCTTCCACTGCCCCCCTTAGCAAGCCCTGGGTATGGGGTACTTGTGCAGGCTTGATCCTGAGCCAGGCTGTGTGCATCTAAAACACAGTGCAGCTTGGCCTTGCCCCACGCTTCTTCACTGCCAATGGCTTCTGCTGCTCCCAACCAAGCCCGTAAATCCAGAAAGAGCAGCGCTCAGCTGACGGCCCCAATAGTGCTGGATTGAGAGTGGTGATTGGCAAGTACTTAGGAAGGGGGTGGGGGGCCCAGAGAGTGGAAGCTTTTTACCATAAAGTGTTACTAAACCCACAACAGTAAAATCAATGTGTATATGCAGTAAAGCCTTCTTGTTATACTCATTGTGGAAGCTAAGGTGTTAATCCTCTGCATTGTGTAGAAAGGCAGTTTGATCCTTCCCTCCTTCCAATGTCCCCTGATAATTTACTGATAACAGTCTATGGAGTCACACTGCACATGCTCAGTTTGGCGTGTATCGTTAGAGGGCTTATGTGATCAGCACAGGGCCAATCAGCACTGTCCAGACAGGGTCAGGGGTCCTGCAGTCTAATAGAACAGTCAGAGAATGAAAACTCCTACAAGCTTTAACCAGTGCTTGGCTGGACACTGGTAGAAGTCACAAGACTGCTCTAACTGCAGAGAAGATGTATTGAGCAGTTTATATTTACCAAAATAATTGCATTTCCATGATCTGTGTACTGTGGGAGACCATATATAGTGAATGCAGGGTCCTGGGTTTAGTAACACTTAAGGCATCGAGTGCATAGAATTTGGATCAGCCGTGGGGGGGGGGGGGTTGCACACTATTCATGAACCAGCTAGACTGGCAGTAAGGGTGCAGTCACACCTTCAAAAGCATCCACACTCCCATTAGATGAAAGAACCCCAGCGAAAGAAAGCCCCATTGAAAAGCATTGAGAGGCTGCCACCTCTTGCAGCTAATCGTGGCCAGTTACATGTAATCTCACAAGCAAGTAATCAACCCCGGACAGGTGCGGGCACCATCTATATAGCAGCACAAAAGTACCAGCCAGCAGGTCTGGAGGGTACACAGGGCTGAGGCTATTGTTGAAACTGGCTTAATAGTCACGTTTCTCCACCCATGTTGATAGGTGCCTATACACATTACATGATGGGTGGACCTTTGGAAAGAAGCCAACCGTTCAAAGATCTCTTTACACACCAAGTGGAAAAGGAACAGACTGTTCACAAGATATTTTCCAGCACAACACATTATGATTTACAGAAGCTGAAAACAAAGGAGGGGCAGTAGGCCGTAGCAAATATAATCACCTTGTTTCTCTGGAAAGAAGCCTGATTGGTTGCCATGGACATCTGTCCATGTCAAATGCTTGCAGTTTCAAAAATATTCCCCCTCAGATAGCTCATTTATCACAAAATGAGGCATCAAACCTCTCCATTTCCCTCACGTCTTGTTTGGAGTCAGCAGTGGACATTAGTTGTAGTCATACACACTACATCCCCCCATAATCCATCTGAGAAATGAGCCATAGCGAGACCATGGAGAACACACAGGAAGTCAGACTCTGGACACTGGTGGTCAGACTGCAGACCTACTACAACTTTTAGACTGAAAACCCACTGCAAGAAACCATCAGACTAAGGAAAGGATATACAAGACTATTGGAAGACCACCCAAACATGCAGCCACTCTAGTTTGGAGCTCCCATTTCCCAGGGTCTGCACAGGGCCACAAATACCATAAAGGGCACAAGAAGCCCACAAGTCACAATTTGGGCACCAGGGATCTAGCACAAAAAAGGCAAGGTTTTTTTTTTTTTTATTAAAAAAAAAAGGAAGGTGTACCTATACAACCAGCCCACTTATTGGCTAAATAAAGCAGACTATTGAGGATGATTATGGGGCGTACACACGGTCAGACTTTTTGGCTACAAAAGTCCGACAAACTTTCGATGGACTTTTGGCAGACTTGCAGCGGACTTTCTAACGAACAGACTTTCCTACATACGATCACACAAAAGTCCGACGGATTCGTACGTGATGACGTACACCGGACTAAAATAAGGAAGTTGATAGCCAGTAGCCAATAGCTGCCTAGCGTCAGCTTTTGTCCAGACTAGCATACAGACGAGCAGAATTCTGGGTCCGGCGGAGTTACGACGTAAAGATTTGAAGCAAGTTCCAAATCTAAAGTCCGTTAGATTTGCAACTGGAAAAGTCCGCTGAAAGTCCAGGGAAGCCCACACACGATCAGATTGTCCACCAGATTTGGTCCGTCTGTCTTTTGTAGCCGAAAAGTCAGACCGTGTGTACGCCCCATTAGACTTGTAGACATCAGCAACTGCTCTAAAGGATCTGTGCTGATCAGCGCTGTCCTATAAAGAGGTCACTTTCAGCACCAGGTTATCATGGAGAAAGGAGTTAGTAAGGTTCTCTAACCTTCCCGACTGCAACAGGAGTTTCTGCCAACAGCCGCTGCCTACAGACCTAAAATAGTCACGCCCAAAATTGCTAGATGGAACGACCCAATGGGTATCTTAAAGCAATTGTAAAGTTAAATAGAAAAAAAAAAAAGAAAAAAAAAAAGGAGGTCAGGGGTGGGCGGAGAATTCTGTGAGTGGGAGAACAAGTACTGACAGCCTTGACAGCTTGTAGTTCTCAATGAGCTAGCAGGGTGCTGTTGAGCACTCTGGTAGTTCATGGATGCTTCCCATCAGTGTATCTGCCTGCCCACAGATAGTAGAAAGATACACTGACAGTCTGCATGAGCCTGATATTGCAGCAGTGATCTGCTGGTCACAGGTGCAATGCTTTACAGGCGATTAGCAAAAAAAATACACTTTTTAAATTGCAAAAAGATACGCATTACAAAAGGTGAACTCATCCTTTGAGGGGGTTGGGGACTTGTATTTAACCCTGGGTCTAGAGACTAGAAAAGTTAGGCAGCACAGTACCCACATGGTTAGCACTTCTGCCTGGCAGCACTAGGGTTGTTTGAATCCCAACCACAGCACTGCCTGCATGGAGTTTGCATGTTCCACCTATGCCTGCATGGGTACTCTGGTGTTCTTCAGACATGCTGGTAGATTAATAGGCTCCTGTCTAAATTGGCCCTAGTAGTCTTCCAAGTTGCACCAACATGATTTCAAAGCCACATTCAATGTGAACAAGTGTTTAAGGCAGGGGTCTCAAACTGGCAGCCCTCCAGCTGTTGCGTAACTACAAGTCCCACAATGCCTGACTGTTGGAGTCATGCGTCCGTCAGCCTTGCAATGGCTCACTGGACTTGTAGTTTCGCAACAGCTGGAGGGCCGGCAGTTTGAGACTCCTGGTTTAAGGGCTTGTACAGTGTGCAAGAGCAGCTGGTTTAGGCATCTGCTGTAGTGTGGAAGGAGCCAATCGTAAGTTAATGAAGATGATGCAGCAGCTTTACAGACTTGCATGCACATCTGACAGGCATGTAGTGAAAGATGCGGCCAAAAACACACTGTCTGCATTCAAAACAGCACACCCGTCCCTGCATGCTTGTCAAAGTTAAGTGTGTGGCAAGTCCATACAGCCACTGTCTGACCAACATAGGCTGCCTGCACACAGCTCCCGACACAAAAGTGGCTCTTACATGCTGTACAGGACTCTATATGAATGAGCCCCAAGAAAGAAAAACATTATGCAAATCATTCCCAAAGCTACTGATCAGCCACGGAAGGAAAAAAAGGTGACTGCCTGCCAGATTACATTCACCATCCTAGCAGCAGATAACCCTCGCACACTACAAACAGGTGTGTCTCCCTCAGTAAACAGAAAAGAGTTAACAGATTTCATAGTCGGATTGTGACTAATCATCCCAGGAGTGGTCAGGACAGGATGCTGCATGTCTTTTTGTACTGGAACAAGGAAACGCTGCTTATCAGCCAGATGATCAAAAACGCACAGCAGTCACAAACCAGAAAACCGCGCCAGAAAACTGATAAGACAGGAGACTGATGTATACAAACCTACAGAAAAATTTACAAATAAGATTCTTATTTTTAAGAGCCAATAAGTACTATGCAGCTCTGTACAAGCTAGTATTTACCAGGTGCAGCAACATCGGCCATCAAAATCTGATCGGTTCAGCAGGAACCAACAGAATTTTAATCAAATTTGTAGTTTGGTTATCCCCACTATTTGAGAATTTCCAAATTTGGAGCAGCTGCCAATGAGACCTTTCACACCGAGGTGGTTTTCAGGCATTTTAGTGCTAGAAATAGCGCCTGTAAAGCACTTGAAAACCGCCTCCTATTAATTCAGTGCGAATTTTCACACTGGGGCGGTGCACTTGCAGGAAGTTAAGAAAAGTCCTGCAAGCAGCATCTTTGAGGTGGTTTGGGAGCGCTGTATTTAGCGCTCCCAAAAACGCCCTGCCCATTGAAATGAATGGGCAGCGCTTCAGAAGTGCCGCAACACGGGTGCTTTTAGCCCCTTTGGGATTAAAAGCTCCCCGCTAGCGGCCGAAAAGCGCCACTAAAACGAGCAGCGCCTTAGTGTCAATGTGGCTGTGGCCCCAGTGTGAAAGGGGTCTTGGTGTATTCTGGCAGCAGCAAGCCCCGCTGTCAGAATATGTCCTAGCGAGGGAATTCCTCCATCCACCTTGTTTGCGTGGATGGAAGAATCAGTTAAGTTTTGTTCACCCTGATGGTTAAAAAAAAAAAAAAATAAAAAAATAAAAATAAAATAAAAACCACCACAAAAGTATATGGGTATAGCCAGCTTTAGGCCATATTCACACTAGTGCAATTTATCCTGCGTCTGCAGGCATGCGCCACATTTGCCATGGTGCAGTGCAAAGGCTTCTTTTAGTGAAGCATAGTGCTTAGCACCATAGACTTCAATGGGAGAAGATGAATAATGCAGGGAAAAAAAAATAAATAAATAAAAACCACACACAAAAAAAACGTGTACATGCATTTTTTAGCTGGGTTGTGTTTAACAATTAGTTTCCTCCTCCTACTAAAAAGGATGCAAAAAGTGTACAACAAAAACACTAGGACCGAAACCATTTTCATAATCGATAAATGCATTATTTGTTTACATGTCAGGAAATAGAATGCAGCACATATACAGCTCAGTACACCATCCATACATGTCAGCAAGTGCCTGAGAACTTGTGAATGTGTGAGGAGCAATGCTTCATGGGACATGTAGTCCTGGGTAGGACGTGAATGGTTCTAAAGGCAGACGTTTGTTTTTTTTTAACTTTGCTATAGGGGCACTTTATAAAAAATACTTTGCAGCTTGCTTTTGGGGCACTTGGAAAGCAGGAGGAGCCAGAAGAGTCAGTGGGGGGCCCCAGAAGAGGAGAATCAGGACTGCTCTGTGCAAGTTCTCTTACAGTAGCGATTATCTACTCTTTTTGTACTATAAAGGGCTCATTTTAGTTTTTTTTAACCCCATTATGACAGGTGATACAAAAAAATAAATAAAAATGCTGCTGCTACTAAATGTCTAAGGTCTGGTTCACACCTAGGAGTTTTTGGTGCTTTTTACAGAAACGCACTACAGTTCATTTAACATTGTTTCCTATGTGACACGATCACATCTATGCTTTTTTCAGCCACTGCGTATTTGGAAAGGTCAAGAACTTTAACACAAAATGGTGTTTTTGGTTCAATAGACTTCAATGGAGAAGCTGCAGAAAAGAATATAGTGTGTTGTTGCCGCGATTTGCATTTTTTAATCTGAACAAATTGGCCAAAAGAAAGCATAAAAACGTAAATCGGAGCAAAGTCACATGAGCAAAAAACGCACAGCAAAAAACAGAAAAAAAAGCAAACTGCATAGATGTGAACCGAGCCTTATGCTGGCTATACATGTATCGATTTTCGGAGGATAATACTCATTACGAAAAATCTTTGTACATTCGCAGAATGAAAGAAAATAGTTTAAAAATGTCTCTTGCTTTTAATATTCAGTTTTAAAATGAATGCAATTTCTGAACAAAAACCACATACACACTGTCTGAAAATTCGTTTGACCAAGAAGTTTTCTGTTTTGCTCCTTTGAATTTTTCCATCACGTTGGTTGAAAACGAACTTAGATTTGACCCAAACGATAAAAAAAAAAATAATAATCTTAAACTAAAATTTTTTTTTTTTGGAAGGAAGACATTGTTTTTGTATGGCCAGCATAAATGACAGCAGGTGCAGGAGCCTTTATCAAGCCCCCTGCCTATGACATGGGAGTCTGTCATACATAATATATTACAGTTCCAGCTGAAAGCCTGCAAAACAGTCTTATATTTTTTTTTCTTTAAATAAAAAATTTGATCTCAGAGTCTGATAATATTTACCAGATTCACCCTCCAATAGTATATACAGTATATATCTCCTCTAATAGTATATACAGTATATTCTCTTCTGTGTTATTCTCAGAGTGGATTAGAGATTTTGCTCCCTAATGATAGTTTATATTCACCACTGCAGATTTAAGAATTGCCTTTTATTTTAAACTTTACATAACAACTAAATTATACACCACACTTAAGGTTATCATCCGATTAATCGTAACAATAATCAGTCAACTAATCGATTATGAAAAAAATTGGTTAGTTGCAGCCCTAAAAAAAACACATACCGTATATACTTGCGTATAAGTCGAATTTTTCAGCACATTTTTTTGTGCTGAAAGTGCCCCCCTCGACTTATACTCGAGTCAAGCACTTTTCTGCAGCAAAAAATTTCATTTTCCGAACCGACTTTGCGGCCCCGTATCTCAGGGCCACTTGGTGCTAGGAACCCCAAGTTTGGTGTGCAAACCCAGTGGAACGGGTACCATAACATATCCAAAGCTGGGGTTCCTAGCAGTAAGTGGCCCTGAGATACGGGGCCCCAAAACCGGTTCGGAAAATGTCATTCTCTGCTGCAGAAAAGTGCTTGACATTTTCTGAACTGATTTTTGGGGCCCTGTATCTCGGGGCCACTTAGTGCTTTGGAAATTTTATGGTGCTAGTTCCACTGGGTTTGCACACCAAATTTGGGGTTCCTAGCACTAAGTGGCCCCTAGATACGGGGCCCCAAATTCTGTCAACTGTGTCCATCTGCAGCAATGTCATTTCGGGACCCTTTGGGTTCAGAGACCCCAAATTTTGGCTGCAGCTAGGGGGCATCTAGGAACCCTTAACTACCGAGTTTGAAGTTCAGGGGACCTATGGCTGCAAATGGGCACAGTGATACTGCAAATAGGCATTGTTGACCCTTTTTCCACTTACAGTAGCTGTGCATTTCTCACTTTCGTCTTATACTCGGGTCAATACGTTTTTCCCATTTTTTTGTGATAAATTAGGGCCTCGACTTATACTCGGAACGACTTATACTCGAGTATATACGGTAATTATGTGGCAGCTCTAGTGTGAACATAATTAAGCATCAGATATTCCATAGAGAAGAGCCTTACCTGGAAAAGCGTTCCATGATCGCAGAATTCTTTGGCTTCACAAGAGATAGCTCCTTCGCTGTCACTCTGACAGACTGGGAGGCCCACTGGCCCCTTTTAAACCGTGAGTCCATCTTCTGCAACCTGCGGAGGAAAATGGTAAATATTAATCTCAGGCAGCACAAGCCAACACAATACAAAAAGGCAAAACCCTCTGCTGACTGCTGTTCCGGCAAGTTATTTGAAAAAAAAAAAAAAAAAAAAAAAAAAAAAAGGCCTAGCACAGTCTTGCATAATACACTGCCAGCATAAGAAGGGTGAGGCCAACAATCACTTACTATTCCACTACAAGTCAGGTCTGCCCAGCACTGACATATCCTCACACCTGCATGTCACGGCAGACTAAAATCTAACAATGATAGGGACCATTTCTGTACCTCTAAGGAAAGGGGGAAGTGGAGCCTTAATGCAAGCCATAGCTGGAGCAATTTATTTCCTGCAACCATAGGAAAGAAAAAAAAAAAAAAATCACTCCATTATTATGGGATTACTGCTAACAGCTAGAATAGCCACTGACAATCGCATGTAAAATCTGACAATCTGGTTGTACCAAAGATGATCCATTGATCAACCTGGGTACATGTTCAGCCTGCCCTTACCTGTTTGAAATCTCTGCCAGTTCCTGCTGAACCAGCCAAGATTTGAACAGTCTATGGCAGTGATGGTGAACCTTGGCACCCCAGATGTTTTGGAACTAAATTTCCCACGATGCTCAACTACACTGCAGAGTGCTTGAGCATCATGGGAAATGTAGTTCCAAAACATCTGAGGTGCCAAGGTTCGCCAACACTGGTCTATGGCCAGCTTTACAACCTGTTCTCTCCAGAACTAAACTTAGGGGAGACTTAACATTAAACTGTTACTAAACCCACAACAGTAAAATCAGTCTGTATATGCAGTGAAGCATGCTTGTTATACAAACTGTGTAACCTAGGGGGTTAAAAAGGCAGTTTGAACCTGTTGTCCCTGATCCTCCCCTTCTTACACTGTTCCCAATCCATCTGCTGAAAATATAGAGCCTTTGGAGTCACACTGCACATGCTCAGTTTGGTGTGTATTGCTAGAGTTTTTCTTTTTTACTTGGGAGGGTGCTTGTGATCAGCCCAGGGCCAAATCAGCACTGTCCAGAGAGTCAAGGGTCCTACAGCCTCATAGGACAGCCAGAGTAGCATGGAAACCCCTCCTACAAGCTTTAACCAGACACTGATGGAAGTCACAAGACTGCTCTAACTGCTGATGAGAAAGGGGATTTAGCAGTTTAGATTTACTAAAATAAATGCATTTCCATGTTCTGTGTACTGTGGGAGACAAGATATAGTGAATGCAGGGTCCTGGGTTTAGAAACACTAAGCATGCCCCATCAATCATTCCTCCCTAGAAGCAGACAGCCTGTAAGCTTCTTCCTGCCACCTGGGCTACCTAAAGCCAAATTCCAGGTATGGATTTTTAGCAAGTCACTAGCCTAAATTAGACCCAAGCATGAATTTTGCATACCTGTGGGATGACTATGGAAGGTGGAAATTACTATAGTAGACTTTGCTACTACAGTACAGGCCATCTTCTGGGCCCCAGACGCCATTCACAGAACGCCCTGCATTTCTCAACTAATGCAAAGTGTTCTTTTGATTGGATTAAGTGGAGACCTGCCTATCACAGAACACTTTGCATACATAAAAGGGAGAATGCAAGGCATTCTGTGAATGGTGCCCTTACTGAGCAGGCAACCTCTCACTCTGGCATGGGACTCAGAAGATAGTGGAGACCTCTGCCAGGATCCCACAAGTATAGCATGTGTATCCTTGCATTGATCCGGCTTGGACCAAAGTAACTGCGGCAAAAAGCATACCTGGAATTAAGCTTTAAAGTAGTATGGCCAAAGCGTTTTTGGTCCTACTCCTATAGATTACAGAAATGCAGTTTGCTCTTCACTCCTGTGTCCCATTTTCAGGCGACAGCAGGCTAAAGTCATGTCAGTTGACGTCACTCAGCCGGTTGAGACACTGGATCAACCCAAACTTTACAGTCCGGATCCTCACAGATGCATGGACCAGCAACTGGCATACTGAGCCAGCCGCTCCAACCCCTGGCACGCCAGTGAGCTCTGGTGGGGCAGAGCAGAGAGCCAGTGACAGTCACGGCTCTCCACAAGGAGGAGAATTGAGCAATTAACAGTCTTTGATTGCTCAGTGCAGAGATGGCAGGGGACAGATTCAGTATCCGATATCTGCATTCATACTGAATCTACCTAGGGGTAGCGTTCTGCAGGGGAATCTGATCATGGAAGACTATTTCTACCTACAATATGATGGCCTTAATTACATAAACCTAGAATGACCTTTCCATCATTTATAGCCTTGGCATGGCCCCTTGTAAAATGTGTGTATATATTTTTAAACATTTAGTTCGATTTCTTTGAGTTTTGGATGTGGTACAGTGACGGCCTTGGATTTTAATAGTCTAGTTTAAGGTTTTGTTTTATTAATTCACCTTTTTACCTGATAATCTGGCTGCAACAGCACTGCCACCCAAGTATTTGGACTAAAAACACCCCCCTCCTTCCCTATTAAACAAGGTGTTCTGTACTGCATAAAAGATAATTGGGAAAACTGAAAACATTGTTTGAGATTTTAGTCAAGTGCAAATGAAGTTAAAGTGGAACTTTAGTCAAAAAACTTCAGGAGAAGTCCAGCCTGAGCTTTTTAGGCTGAGCTTCTCCTATGGGTCACAGGAGTGTAATTCGTTTTGCACTCCTGTGATCCGTTTTCAGCAAAGTGTGGTCTGAAGTCCGCTCTCTGCTGACGTCACTGGAATCTGTCCAGGCACCGGGTCATCACGACTTAGGAAGTCTGGATCCACCAGGTGCCTGGACTGATAGGTGTTTCAGCCTCAGTGAGCCACTAACAGTCGCTCCCTGCCCCCTCCACAGCTCAGCGCTCCAGTGAGCATGGAGGAACAGAGGAGAGCTGCTGATTGACAGTCATCAGCTCTCCGCTCAGGGAGCTGAGAACTGCTGAGCCATCGGTGGTGCTCAGTGGCTCGGTTCTCAGTGAAGAGGTGGCAGGGGACAGATGCAGCATCGGTATGATGCTGCAACCACCCAAGTATGAATCTACAAAAAAAAAAAAACAAAAAAAAAAAACACACTTCTTTTAAAGTCTGCTAGATCACTGCAGGCTGGCCCCTTTAGCAAGTATAGCTATGTTTAACATCACCCTGCACAAGCTCAGTTCTCCATTTTTAGGCACTGCCAAAGTTGTAGAGGCTGATCTGCTGACAGCCTTAAAGTGGAATTAAACCATCCTATCTTTACAACCACAGAAGCTGCTTCTGTTTGATCTGCAACTGCCATAGTGCTGCACATGTGATCAGTTTGGACACCAGACACTGACCATTTGGTTGAGGACACAATCAAGTCAAAACTTTGAAACTGGTAATTATTATACTTGTATATTATATAGCACCGTCAATTTATGCAGCGCTTTACATATACATTGTACATTCACATCAGTCCCTACCCTCAAGGAGCTTACAATCCAAGGTCCCCAACTCACATTCATATACTAGGGCCAATTTAGACGGAAGCCAATTAACCTACCAGCATGTCTTTAGAGTGTGGGAGGAAACCGGAGTACCCGGGAGGAAACCCACGCAGGCACAGGGAGGACATGCAAACTCCAGGCAGGTAGTGTCATGGTTGGGATTTGAACCAGCGACCCTTTTTACTAGGCGAGTGTGCTACCCACTACACCACTGTGCCGCTTTAGGATTTACAGCTGGGGCTTCAGCAAAATGGCAGCCTCCAGCAAGAACTAGAGCAATAGTAGAGGCAATTTACAGCACACACCAATTTTGGTGGCATAGTTAATACAGAATGCGTGTTCCTTGCTAAAGAACTTTTTTTTGTGGGGAAAGTGCCACTTTAAAGACAAGCATTTTCTGAACTTGCAGAAGTTAAAAAAAAAAAAAAAACACCACAAAAGAAACCAAATCATATTCAAGGTACTGGTAAGAGGCAATATATTGACATTTATGTCTTGCATTTAGAGATCTGCCCAACACAGGTATGAAAATACTCCATGGAATCATCAACGCCCTGAAGGTAAAGGCCCAACAGCCTCATGATGCAGTTCTGACACATTTTACATTCTTGTAACCAAAGGCATTATTATATAACATTGTCAAACAAGTTGATTACAAGACCTGAAGATTGCGCGACAAAATATACAGAAGACAAGCGACTACCAAATAAAGCTAGCCATACACGCATAAAGTAGTTGTAAATCCTGTTACACCACTTGTACCTACAGGGAGGCCTGGCTTATAGGCTTCCCTGTTGGTACTGTGAATATCTCCTGAACTTGCAGTTTAGGAGATATTCAGTATATAAGCTGCTGCCAACGTCATTGACACATGCGAAACTGAAGAGATGGCCTGATGGTGCAGTTTAAGGACCCGTGTGGTGACCGGTGGCTCCCGCGGGCATGCACGGGAGTGACCTCATCGCAGCTCCGGCCAATCACATCGCCGGAGCCACGAACCCAGAAGTAACTCCAGTGGAATAGGTCGGCCATGTACTCGAAGTGCCGAAGAATAGTTTACTCCGTGCCGACGCCGTTTCAGGCCATCGTTCTGAGGCAAGCATTTCATAATGCGATGCACACTAGGTCATTATGCCCGTCTTGCAGTGGGTTTTTTTTGGGCGGAGGTTTACAACCTCTTTAAATAGAGCGATTGGAGTATCTACTGCCAACCATTGTATTCACACAACCACAACATGCTGCCTGAGAAGCCAAACAACTGCATCTGACAGCATGCGGCAATTTTCCACCTGGCTCCTTCATTTTTATTTTTTTATGGCAAGTTTGCCAACAGGGCCACCCCACATCTCAAAATGAGAGCCATGAAGAGGCGGCCTAAAAGGACCTTTCCTATTCCTTCTCCGTGACACCTTGTTCACAGGAAAGCTCCATACCTTGTAATAGCTCTCAAATATTGACAGAAACACCCTACAAAAAAAAACTTGTTTTCACATGGTGTGATATTGGTCATAATTTGATTAACAAATCAATCAATGCCAAGCCTAGACACACCCGAAGAAACTCCCATACAGCAAAGTGACATCCTCCGGCAATTAGAAGAAATCAGGGCAGTAGAAGGCAGTGAAGTAAAAGGCTTCAACCACTTAACACAGCACTATTGTACAGAGATCTGTGACATGACAGGAAAATGGTTATACGCCAATTAGGTAAAAGGGTCCCGATCAATTAATGGGGAAAACCTACATAGGGGCCAACGAGCAAAAAAAACAAAGCAGAACAAACTGCAACCTGTAAGCCAGACAAACCTGTCACACCCCAGTGACCACAAAATGCTCTTCTCATGATTGCTGCCCTCATTCCAACAGCATTTGTCATCTCTACACATGTACACATTAACTCTATGCTGTACTGCCCCAGGGGACATCACAACAGTCACACCACAATGGGCCAAGAAACTGAAAAATAAAACGCCGATATTTAGGCCTCACACATACTGGATTTTTTTTTTTACAGCTGCCGTTTTTGGCTTCAGGCATTTTTTGGCAGAGGTGTTTTCTGTCTGAGAAAAGAACCCAGAACTAGTGGGTTTTAGGCCCATTTCACACCTGTGCAACCTGAAAGATAAGACTTGAAGCAAAGCCTGTGAAACCTTGAGGTCTATGGACCTCAAGTGTCATCAAAGTCACACCAAAGTAGTGCAGGAAATACTTTAAACAGGAAGTAAACCCTCAGCAAAAAGACAAAAAAAAAACCCTGCAAGACAAAGGCATAATTAGCTAGTATGCATAGCATACTAGCTAATTATGTATTACTTACCTCAGATCAAAGCCCCCGCATCGGCCCAGGTCTCCCGGAGTGACTTCCGGGTATCGTGGCTCCAGCGCTTTGATTATCCGGAGCACCGATGACGTCACTCCGCACATGCACGCGGGAACGGCACAGTACAACTGAAGCAATGGCATATAGCGCCATTGCTTCAGTTGTCTTAGGTGCGCATGTGCCGCATGACGTCGGCAAATACAGAGATATCTCCTAAACCGTGCAGGTTTAGGAGATATCCTTGTTAGCTACAGGTAAGCCTTATTATAGGCTTACCTGTAACAAAGTTGTAAACAAGGGTTTACAACCACATTAAATAGTTAAGAACCGGGTCATTTTTGCAATACGGCACTGCGTCACTTTGACAATAGCGCAGTCGTGCGACGCTGTACCCAAACAAAACATATGTCTTTTTTTCCCCACAAATAGAGCTTTCTTTCAGTGGTATTTGATCACCTCTGCGGTTTTTATTTTTTGCTCTACAAACAAAAAATTTGACAATTTTGAAAAAACGTATTTTAGTATTGATCAGTTTAGGCTGATATGTATGCTACATGTTTCTGGTAAAAAAATAAATAAATTGCAATACGTGTATATTGAAAGTTATTGTGTCTACAAACTATGGGATAGATTTAGGGACTTTTTATTATTTTTTAGGGCTGTTACTGATTAGAATTTTCGTGTTCGATTAATCAATTTTTTTAAATCGATTGACTAATTTCGATTAATTATAAACGCACATACAGATCCAACTACTTTTAGCTGATTTAGCACTGTTAAGGCAGCGGCCGAAGCCGGACATAGCGGGGCATGGCTAGGACGTCACCGTGCCCATAATCGCAGCCTCAGTGCCCATAATCGCAGACTCACTGTAGTCAGTGCCTGGATTACACAGCCTGCGGGCATCTCCCGCTGTTTCTCGGAGCTGAGTGTTAAAACTTTGGCTGCGCTGTGAGAAAAGTCCCGCCCTCCTCCTAGATCAGGTCGTGTGATAGAACACTGCATCTATAACACAAGCTGATCTAGGAGGAGGGCGGAGCGCTGCAGCCACAGCTTGGCCCAAAGCGGCCCTAGGGCAGGCAGCCCACTGATCAAAAAAAATTAAAGATTAATCGAGGAATTAATCTTTCATTTCCACAGCCCTATTATTTTTACTAGTAATGTTGGTGCTCTGCGATTTTTAGCAGGACTGCGACATTGCGGCAGACAAATCTGACCCCAAATTACACTTTTTGGGGACCAGTGACATTAGTACATTAATCCGAGCTATAAAAATGCACTGATCAATGTAAAAAAAAGACACTGGCAGGGAAGGGGTTAACTGTTCTCAGCATGTTCTAACTGTAGGGGGGGGGGGGGAATGGGCTCACTGGGACATGACAGATCACTGTTCCTGATCACTGGAAACAGTAGAGCTGACATGTCCCCCTGTCAGAATGGGGATCTGCCTTGTTTACAAAGGCAGATCCCCATTCTGCCTCTGTACTAGGCGATCGCAGGCCGCCGGCAGACATCGAGTCCACCCGAACCGCAGGCACGCTCCCGCATCATGCACGAGCCACCGTACAGCGACTGGTCGGCAAGTGGTTAAAGCGGAGTTCCACACAAAAATAGAACTTCCGCTTTTCGGAACCCTCCCCCCCCTCCGGTGTCACATTTGGCACCTTTCAAGGGGGAAGGGGGTGCAGATACCTGTCCAAGACAGGTATTTGCACCCACTTCCGGCATAGACTCCCATGGGAGTCTATGCCTCTTCCTGTCCCTCCGCGCTGTCTCCTGGGAAAAACACAGCTCCCAGGAGATAGCGGGGACCAGTTATGATGCGCAGCGCGACTCGCGCATGCTCAGTAGGGAACCGGGAAGTGAAGCCGCAACGCTTCACTTCCCGATTCCCTCACCTAGGATGGCGGCGGCAGCTGCCGAGAACCAAGCGGGTTCTCGGCGTCGCCTGCTGACATCGCTGGACCCTGGGACAGGTAAGTGGCCATTTATTAAAAGTCAGCAGCTGCAGTATTTGTAGCTGCTGGCTTTTAATATTTATTTTTTTTGGCGGTTTAGGTGGACCCCCGCTTTAAGGTCACACAGATATGAACGGTATTCATAGGAAATCATGGGGTACGACTTGTCATGCGACGTCGCAGGACAAGTCACACAAGTGTGAAAGGGGCCTTAAGAGGTGTTTTCAGCCTGAAAAACGCAGCTGTTTGTTGTTCATCAGCGTTTGAGTCAAAAGCTTTTGTGGGAGTATAGTTTTGCCAAAGCTACAAACAAAAAAACAAAAAACTGAAATACGCTACTGCAAAAACGCTACAAAACTCATTCTACAGCTACCGGTATTTATAAGGTCCAGTGTGCATGAGGCCTTAAAAAGTAATAAATTGTAGCCAAACCAGCAAATTCTGTAAGATTAAGTCTATAAAACAAATAACCATTTGATTTGTTTATTCCTCCTTTTCAGCTCGGCTGTGAGAATGGAGAACCCGAGTGTAAAGGACACATTACAAAGGCCGATTCAGCAGCCAGGAAGGCATGTTCAGCCAGAGAAAGGGCACTCTGTAGAGGGAATTAGAAAAAGGGAACAAAACTCAACAGAATCGAAACAAATAAAAGTAAGCAAGTATCAGCTTACCCAATAGATACGGACCAGTAAAAAAAAAAAAAAAAAAAAAAAAAAAAAAAAAAAAAAACTACAAACAAACAATGTAACATTTATATGTACAGAATATTCACATACCAAAACCTAGGCCAGCCACAGACCTTAGAGATTGTAAAGGATTTTTGTATCCAATAAAAAAAAAAAAAAAAAAAAAAAAAAAAAAAAAAGAGAAGGAGAAGGACTTGCCAAGGATATTTTTTTTTTTTTTTAACTAGCGCTAAAAAATATGCTGGATAAAAATTGCTGGTAATAGCCCTTTGTAGTAGCATTTAAGAAGCTTTTTAGGAGCATTTGATTAGCATTTTTGCAGTAAAAAAAAAAAAGAAAAAAAAAGCCCAAACAACGCTATTAGCAGCATTTGAGTATTCCTTCTGGAAAAACGCTCCAAGAAACTCTACAAAAACTATTTTTTTTCTGCTCCTAGATGCTGAAGCTCGAAAAAAAGTGCTATAAACCTAAAGTAGTAAAAAAAATAAAAATAAATGGACACACAGGATAACACTATTTACGTCTAGGAGCCTAAAAAAAAAAAAATGCCAACAGCTTCTAGGAGCTTAAAACACCAACTAGCCTTTATAAAAAAAGAAGAATTTATATACTTGCCTGTTCCTATTGCACAGATCAGTCACTTTTTCCTGGAGTCCCTCACTGGCATTATTTGCTCCTTCTTAGAAGTGTCCCCTTGGTGGCCTCCCCTCCTAAAAATATGTCATCCTATCCCTGCCTGACGATACAGAGGACTCAGTACATTAAGTCATTGACCTGGAACAAGTATGCAGATTAGATTTAGGCCCCATGTACACTGGGTGTCAAAAATGCCGCATTTAATGGAGCGCGACTTTCTGCCTCTAAACAGCCTTCCATGTTAGAGAAGTACAAGCAAAGCTCATTTGGCTGTACTTCCGCTGTGGATCTGACTTCCTGTGAGCAGGGAGCTGTGAGAACCGAGCGATGAGCGGCGTTTGATCGCTCGGTTCTCAGTGTTAGAGCAAGCAGGGGGGACAGATGCAGCATCAGACCAATGCCGCATTGACCTAGGCAAGTATGATTGGGACAAAAATAAAAAATCCCATACTTTTAGAGCGTTATAAAATATATATTTTACAAACGTGTTATACTTGCCTGTTCTGTGTAATGATTTTGCACAAAGCAGCCCAGAGCCTCCTCTTCTTGGGTCCCCTGCCAGCGCTCTGGGCCCCTTCCCCTCGTCAAGTGCCCCCCATAGTGAGCTGCTTGCTCACTCCTGACCAGCTCAGTGTACATAAGATGGAGCTGGTGTTCCAACGAGAAATGCCCCCACCATGGAAAATGCCTCTGATGGGTCTGCGCATGCGCAGTAACAAACGTCACTCCAGCTGATATGTTGATCAGCTTGCGCGACGTCAACACAGTGCATGCGCACATCGGAGGCATTATGCAACGCTATGCAAACAGCAGAGGGAGAACATACTTGTCAGATTCTGCCTCACCATTTGCGGGTTGGGTTTTGCCTGTATTGAACGGTGGGTTCATTGTGATAAACTGCGTGTTTTGGCTGTGTGTAAGGGCAGTTTAAAAAAACGCACCCACAACCCATTCCGCAATAGCGCACCCACAACCCATTCCGCAATAGCGAGGCAGAATCCGACAATTACATTCTCCCTCGGCGCTTAGATCGTCAAATAATGCCTCCAACGATCTGCGCAGGCACTGCGTTGACGTCACTCCAGCTGATCAACATATCAGCTGGAGTGACGTTTGTTACTGTGGCGTTACAATGCAGCATTGCGATGGGGGGGGGGGGGGGGGGCATTTCTCAATAGAACACCAGCTTAGCCCATCTGCCGCTCCTGCCTGTGATCGACAGCAGAAGCCAATGGCCCCTGCATCTCAGCCAATGAGGAGCAAGAGACCCGGGACAGCCTTGGCTCTCATGCACATCGCTGGATGAAGATTGGGCTTGGGGAGGGGGTGGGGGGAGGAGCTGCACATTGAAAGGTTTTTCGTAGGGATGCACTGAATGGGTCTTTTGGTGCTGAAACCGATACCAAAAATAAATCTTCCTTGAAACCGATACCGAAAGTGACTTTTTAAAAATATTTTTGTACAGGAGAGGGTCAGAGACTGGGGACACGGTACAGGAGAGGGTCAGAGACTGGGGACACGGTACAGGAGAGGGTCAGAGACTGGGGACACGGTACAGGAGAGGGTCAGAGACTGGGGACACGGTACAGGAGAGGGTCAGAGACTGGGGACACGGTACAGGAGAGGGTCAGAGACTGGGGACACGGTACAGGAGAGGGTCAGAGACTGGGGACACGGTACAGGAGAGGGTCAGAGACTGGGGACACGGTACAGGAGAGGGTCAGAGACTGGGGACACGGTACAGGAGATCAATGCAGCCTCACCAGTGCTCGTCATGCAGCCCACGTTTGCCCCTCAGATGGAGCCCACGTGTGCCCCTCAGATGGAGCCCACCAGTGCCCGAATCAGAGCAGCGATCTCTGTGTGTCACGGAGCTGCATTTGAATTGCCCGGGTTGCAGTAACGATGTCCCGCCTCCTGTGACAGACGGCACACTGATCCAATGGTGGGACATTGAATCAGTGTGACGTGATTACAGGAGGCAGGACATCGTTACTATATTGTTACTGCGGTCTGTAGTTAAGCTCCGTGACACAACGGAGATCGCGGCAAGGAGGAGGGGAGGAGGAGAGAGGACTGCAGCGCGCCACGCCAGGACACTCCCGTAATGGGCAGCACCAGGGATGGGGGCCCCACCCACATTTCCAGCGAGATTTCCTTTCTGGCAGCCAAAAATTCGGTGCATCACTAGTTTTTCACCTTCATGCATGACAGTAAACAAACTTCAGTCTTAACCACTTTAAAGTGCTTGTAAACCCTGTTACATCACTTGTACCGTCAGGTAAGCCTATAATAGGGTATACCTGTAGGTACGGGAAATATCTCCTAAACCTGCTTGGTTTAGGAGATATTTACCATATACGCTTGCACCGACGTCATCGGCACGTGCACACTGAAGAAATGGCTAGCCCCTGCCCTTTCTTCAGCAGCCGTGCCCAGCAGCTCCCGCGCGCATGTGTGGAAGTGACATTATTGCGGCTCCGATCAATCACAGCGCCGAAGCCCAAAAATCTGGAAATAACTCCGGGAGACATGTCGCCAGTCACAGCGGTGTATGGGGACCCCCACAACAGCTTTGATTTAAGGTAAGTATTTCATAATGAGCTAGTATGCGATGCATACAAGGTTTACAGTGATCTGGTTGGCAGACATCATAATGTAAACGTGTGAGCCCAGACCAGCAAGGGACAGACTTGGACAGTTCAGTACAATGGTGCCAAATGTGAGAACTTGCTTATTAGACAGCATAAGACCTCAATCATCCATAGACCAATATTTACAGGAAAACGCTCTTCAAATATTTGGCTTGGTACCACATTCTCCATACTAATGGTAACCACACATGCTTTGACGTTACAATGTGCGATTCAATCAAAACAATCGAATAACCAGAATTCCCCTTCTGATCAATTTGGACCAGATACAATCAAACTGAGTTTAATTGTCCAGGAGGAATCATGTTTGGCATTGATTAGCAGCACTGAGATACTTTGTTCACGAATACAATTGTACAGATTAGGAGATTGAATGGTGGAAACAAATGTGATAAGAGTTGATAAGAGATGATCGGAATTTACAATCATAACTGGAATCCCACTTCCCTGTGTGTGACCTCGTTGAAATGGGTTGTCAACTATATTATTCTTTTCGAAGCTCGATCAGAAAATAAATGTACTGAACCACGTATGTCCACCATTACATCATAGTGTATATCAGTCATAGAAAATGTGTTGATAAAATTCCATCAATTATCCTTTCTGATGGTCACACACTTCCTTCATATAATAAAGTACCCTCGGGATAATCCACTAGGCTGGCGCCCCCTCTGTTCTTTTGCATCCCCCAGTCATTAGAGGGCAACAAGGCCTGGCTCATCCCTTGTTTGCATGTGCAAATTGACCCTCGCCCACTACACTTATGCGCAGGAGCCATTATTCCATACGTGGACCATACACCCGCTTTAAAACTATTATCCAACCAATATGAATTGTGATTAGGATGATCAAGTCTGACATCGATTGCATGTCCACAACTTTCCTCCTGATCAGTTTACATTAAATTTAAGCAACAGTCAATTGACCAGGGTGGAAAATGATCGTGAATGAATCAGTACTGAGGATTTGGCCATACATGCGACAGCATTTTGATTGGATTAGGAGATTGGATGGTGGAAACCGAGACACGACTGAACCTATGTTTGTATCTGCCAACTATTAATGGAAATCAGCTTCCCCCAGGTGTGTAACAGGGAGTACAGACCATATTGGCCCCATAAAGAATGAGGAAGGACATCTGGTAACAAAGGATGGGGAGATGGCGAAGGTATTGAATTTATTCTTCTCCTCAGTCTTCACAAGGGAATCGGGGGGCTTCAGTAACCAAAACTGCAGTGTTTATCCTCATGACACAACACAGGAAGCACTTCCATGGTTAACAGAGGACAGAATTAAAATTAGACTTGAGAAACTTAACATTAATAAATCACCGGGACCAGATGGCTTGCATCCGAGGGTACTTAGGGAACTCAGGCAAGTGATTGCCAGACCGTTGTTCCTAATTTTTACAGATAGTCTGGATAGACTGGAATGGTACCAGCTGATTGGAGAAAAGCCAATGTAGCACCAATATTTAAAAAGGGCCCAAAATACATCCCTGGGAATTACAGACCAGTTAGCCTAACATCAATAGTATGTAAACTGATGATGGACTATATATAAGATTTTAGTAATGAGAACGGTATCATTAGCAGTAATCAGCATGGATTCATGAAGAATCGTTCTTGCCAAACCAATCTATTAACCTTCTTTGAGGTGGCGAGTTGCAATCTAGATAAAGGAAGGCCCGTAGACGTGGTGTATCTGGATTTTGCAAAAGCATTTGACACAGTTCCCCATAAACGTTTACTGTACAAAATAAGGTGCGTTGGCATGGACCATAGGGTAAGTACATGCATTGAAAACTGGCTACAAGGGCGAGTTCAGAGGGTGGTGATAAATGGGGAGTACTCAGAATGGTCCGGGGTGGGTAGTGGGGTTCCCCAGGGTTCTGTGCTGGGACCAATCCTGTTTAATTTGTTTATAAACGACCTGGAGGATGGGATAAACAGTTCCATCTCTGTATTTGCAGACGATACTAAGCCAAGCAGGGCAATAACTTCTCCGCAGGATGTGGAAACCTTGCAAAAAGATCTGAACAAATTAATGGGGTGGGCAACTACATGGCAAATGAGGCTCAATGCAGAAAAATGTAAAATAATGCATTTGGGTGGCAAAAATATGAATGCAATCTATACACTGGGGGGAGAACCTCTGAGGGAATCTAGGATGGAAAAGGACCTGGGGGTCCTAGTAGATGATAGGCTCAGCAATGACATGCAATGCCAAGCTGCTGCTAACAAAGCAAACAGAATATTGGCATGCACTAAAAGGGGATCAACTCCAGAGATAAAACGATAATTCTCCCACTCTACAAGACTCTGGTCCGGCCGCACCTAGAGTATGCTGTCCAGTTCTGGGCACCAGTCCTCAGGAAGGATGTACTGGAAATGGGGCGAGTACAAAGAAGGGCAACAAAGCTAATAAAGGGTCTGGAGGATCTTAGTTATGAGGAAAGGTTGCAAGCACTGAACTTATTCTCTCTGGAGAAGAGACGCTTGAGAGGGGATATGATTTCAATTTACAAATACTGTACTGGTGACCCCACAATAGGGATAAAACTTTTTCGCAGAAGAGAGTTTAACAAGACTCGTGGCCACTCATTAAAATAAGAAGAGAGGTTTAACCTTAAACTACATAGAGGGTTCTTTACTGTAAGAGCGGCAAGGATGTGGAATTCCCTTCCACAGGCGGTGGTCTCAGCAGGGAGCATTGATAGCTTCAAGAAACTATTAGATAATCACCTGAATGACCGCAACATACAGGGATATGTAATGTAATACTGACACATAATCACACACATAGGTTGGACTTGATGGACTTGTGTCTTTTTTCAACCTCACCTACTATGTAATAGATCTCATTATTGTCCACAAGTTCTTCCTATCCGGAGCGATAGACTAGAATAGAAGACTTAATCGTGAAGCAGCAATAAAATGCCGTCATCTTCCTCATGGTACAGACGCCATTACACCTTATCCTGCAGAACAGACTGACAGATCCCCGTTACACTGCAGATTATAGCGATAACAGGTGCAGGAGAGGAGTACACGATCAAGTTACCTGTCCTAAAGAAAAGACAGGGCTGGCTAGAACTGGATGGAGGAGGAGGAGGATTACCAAGGCCATGGAGGAAGACGGGATCATAAAATGTATTTATCTGGGTGTACTTTGATCCCGGGATACTTTGTTCCTGTATATACAAGTGGGGGGGATAGGGGACAATGATAGGGGGGGGGAGGGGGTAGAGGGGACAACAATACAGGGGACAACGATGGGGGGGGACATTAGTGACCTGGAGTACTAAGATGGGGAGAGGTGATACCGGATCATTTTATTAGTCTATGAATTAGGATTCCAGGACTACCGATAAGACAAGACATCCTTTATTCAAAAGGATATCATTCCACTGAGAAATGGCTTCAATAAAAAAAGGACAATGGATATTATATAAAAAAATAAATAAAAAATAATTCTTAAAGTAAAGAGCAATTAAAGATTGAAAAAAAATTATAGAATTTACAAAAAAAAATAAATAAAAAAATTATAATATATATTTTTAAATTATTTATTTTTATTATATATTAAAAGATATTTAAGAAAAAGGTCACCAGCATGTCAAAGCATGGAGAGCTGGAAGATTACTGATCAATACAAGAAGATCAGGGGGGAGGGGGGGTGCATTCTGTAATCCATCCAGAGATCCCATGGAGAATTGGGAGGGGGGGGGGGTCACTATGAGAATCAATCTGGCAGTGTATGGGCAGCTCTTCCGATCAGATGTGTGCAGTTCTCTCCCCCCTATACTGACAGATGGATCGGAGTGATCAGACAGGTGTGGGGAGGAATTTGCTGCGAACAGGAGAAGCTCCATCTACATGTCCCATACAATGTAATCCTAGTCCGAGCAGAACTACAAGTCCCACCAGCCCGCACAGGCCGCGGTCCCCCCCCCGCACTCACCGTAGTCTCACTCCTCCCGCTGGATTCCTCTCCGAGCTCTGATCTCCCCGCACCTGCCGCACAACTCAGCACCTGTACTGCCCCGCCCACACTGCACACGTCACTGCTCTCGGGGAGCGCCTTATATAAAGGTGTGGGAGGAGGAGGAAGGGCGGAGGAGCGCCACCTACAGGAGGAGAGTGCTGAAGGGCCGGACTCGTCATCACAGGGGGAGGGAGAGGAGACGTGTCCGGGGACACTGGAGGGGGGTGGAGGGGGGATTACTGAGACACACAGAGGTCACTGCAAGAGCTGCCTCTATCAGCCTCATCTGAAATAGCAGCTGGTGTGCTGGGATGGAGATCTCTTCTCTGGGGGTGTCAGTGCTGATTGTCATCCTTCTCCTTATATCACCGACCTGGGAGCAGAATGAGAAGATCACACCCTGCAGGAGGAGACCCAGCCGGGCACAGCTCAGGAGGGACAACTGCAGCCAGGGTTGCCAACCTCCCATAGCATTTTTTTTACTGACAAAACTTGGGAATTTTACTGGCAGATCACATTTTTTACTGGCATCCTGAGAAATTACAGAACTCCTACTGAAAACTAACAAGCGAATATGTGAACAGTATAAACATGATATGGAAACACTGACAATACCTAGAATAAAGTCATTTGCTTGATTTACACTTGAAAAGTCAACACAGCATGAAATTATCAGCCCCTGATATTTACTGGCACTTGTAAAAAAAACACAGATTTTTATGAACTGTCAGTAAATTTACTGGCGGTTGGCAACCCTGACTGCAGGATCAGGATGACAGCCTAAAGATCAGGATGACAGGATCAGGATGGCAAACACAAGGTGACAGCTGCTGGATAGGGATATTAACCTAATAATAAGAATGTCAGCTGCAGGATCAGGATGACAGCCTAGAGACCAGGATGACAGATTCGGGATTGTAGCTTCAGGATGATAGCCTAAGGATCAAGATGGCAGGATCAGGATGATAGTCTAAGGATTACGATAACAGCCTAAGAATCAGGATGACAGCCTAAGAAGCAGGATGACAGGATCAGCATGGTAGCCTAAGGATCAAGATGACAGGATCAGGATGATAGCTTAAGGGCCAGGATGATAGGATCAGGATGGTAGCCTAAGGATTAGGATGACAGGATCAGGATGGTAACCTAAGGATCAGTATGAATGGTTCAGGATGGTTGTCTAGGGATCAGGATGACAACCTAAGGTGACAGGATCAGGATTACATATTCCTGATGGTAACCTCAGGATGGCAGCCTAAGGATTAGGATGAACGTTTCAGGATGGTAACCTAAGGATCAGCATGGTGGCCTCAGAATAAGAATGGTAGTCTCAAGATGAAAATGGAAGCCTCAACATCAGGTTGACAGCCTTGGGATAAGAATAGTGGTTGTAGGATGAGGATGACAGCCCTGGGATAAGAATAGTGGTTGTAGGATCAGGATGACAGCCTTGGGATAAGGATAATGTTTGTAGGATGAGGATGACAGCCCTGAGATAAAAATAGTGGTTGTAGGATCAGGATGACAGCCTTGGGATAAAAATAGTGGTTGTAGGATCAGGATGACAGCCTTGGGATAAGGATAGTGGTTGTAGGATCAGGATGACAGCCTTGGGATAAGGATAGTGGTTGTAGGATCAGGATGACAGCCTTGGGATAAGGATAGTGGTTGTAGGATCAGGATGACAGCCTTGGGATAAGGATAGTGGTTGTAGGGTCAGGATGACAGCCTTGGGATAAGGATAGTGGTTGTAGGATCAGGATGACAGCCCTGGGATAAGAATAGTGGTTGTAGGATCAGGATGACAGCCCCAGGCTCTACACTTTTAGAGGATGATGAGTAATATCATCTTCCATATTTCTTCATCATCACAGGTTCCCTTTAAATGAGAACAATCTATAGACTGTTACTGGTTAATGAGAAAACTCATTGTGAGAGATATTTTGTAACCTCCATAGATAAACTATAATAAAGTATCACTTGTGTTATTGAATGATGGATACATTTTTTTGGTAATGAACATCCTTTCTCTTCCTCCATGGTCTGGACTGAATTGCACATTATACATAGCGGTGGCCATAGACAGGCAGACATGTGTCTGAGGATGATGGACAGACATATACAGGATATGTCCAACCTCTGAAGAACACACACTGTACTCGGATTGTTTATCAGTGGAAGGGATTGGATTTACAAGAAGATATTCCAACAATAATAATGAATACATAGGAGCAGATTTATAAAGAGGAGAATGTGGCTTTCACCAAACATTCCCCAATGATGAATTCATCACTGGGGTTTAGTACGCATGGACCTGGAAGACCCACCTAAAGGGTCAGTTCACCTTTATGTGAAAACTGCCTGTGCAGGTACAGGGCTACTGTGGATAAAAACAAACTGTGCAGCTCTGACCAAAGTTGGATAATGCCCTTTGCTTTAGGAGTAGGCCAGTGATGGCAGACCTTGGCACGCCAGATGTTTTGGAACTACATTTTACACTACATGATGCTCATGCACTCTGCAGTGTAGATGAGCATCATGGGAAATGTAGTTCCAAAACATCCGTGGTGCCAAGGTCTGCCATCACTGGTGTAGGCCATTGACGTACCTCCTGAAGCCTGGCTGAAAAACTCAGAGACAAGGCATCATCCCATCCTGCCTTGTTGCTAAGACGTTGCATTAACCAGTAGAGATCCGCGCTATAGCCGAATGACGGCTACAGCGCGGACCTGCTTTGCCGGGACGACGTCCATTGACGTCGTCCCATGCACGAGCGGCCTGCGTGCCCCCTGCAGGGCGCGGCGCGCCCCTTGCAGGGCTCGTGCAGCGCTCTCTGTGATCAGCGTGTCTATGAGAATCGGCTGATCACAGATCGGAGAAAGGGGTCGATCCTGAGCCCTTACCACATGATCAGCTGTCAGCCAATGACAGCTGATCATGTGACATCAACAGAGCCGGTAATTGGCTATTTTTTCTCCTCGCGCTGATAGCGTGAGGAGGAAAAAAAAAGACAATCACCGGCGGCCGTGAGAGGGACATCAGTCCCGATCACGGCAAGCGCCACCAGATCCTCTGTGCCCTCTGCCAGTGCCACCTAGCAATAGGCAGCAGTGCCCCCTACCAGTGCCCACCAGCGCCACCCATCAGTGCCCACTATGCCAGCCATCAGTGCCCACAGTGCCACCTATCCGTTCCCACAATCAGTGCCTCAACAACAGTGCTGCACATCAGTGCCACCTATCAGTGCCCATCAGTGTCACCTACCAGTGCCCATCAGTGCTGCCCATCAGTGCCACCTATCAGTGGTACCCATCAGTGCCACCCATCCCTGCCACCCATTAGGGCCCATCGGTGGCCATCAGTGCCGCCTTATATGTGCCCATCAGTGCTGCCTTATCTTTGCCTATCAGTGCGGGCCTTAACTGTACCTATCAGTGCGGGCCTTAACTGTACCTATCAGTGCCACTTTAAATGTGCCTATCCATGCCCATCAGTGCAGCCTATCAGTGCTCACCTGTGCCGCCTCATCAGCACATATCAATGAAGGAGAAAAATGACCTGTTTGCAAAATTTTATAACAAACTATGAAACATGATTATTTTTTTTTTTTAATTTTCCATCTTTTTTTGTTTGTTTAGCAAAAAATAAAAATCCCAGCTGTGATTAAATACCACCAAAAGAAAGCTCTATTTGTGGGGAAAAAATGATAAAAATTTCATTTGGGTACAGTGTTGTATGACCGCGCAATTGTCATTCAAGTGTGTCAGTGTGTCTGAAAGCTGAAAATTGGTCTGGACAGGAGGGGGGATTAAGTGCCATTAAGCAAGTGGTTAAAAACCACTAAACCACAATAAAAATGTGAGATCTGAACAAGGCCTTACAGTGCATACTGCTTCTTCACCTGGGTGACTCCTTTCATTTGCAGGGTCCCCTGGGGCCACCCTTTCCTGTGTGCTAGAAGGTTGGAAAACAGGGAGACATGCTGATATTGCCTGAGCAGCCCAAGATTACTACATAAAAAAAGACATGAGGGATGCACGTACACATGCCTTCTCGTCCACATCAGTGCCTGACCTCACAAATGTGCTTCTGGAAGAATGGTCAAACATTCCCATAGACACACTCCTAAACATTGTGGACAGCCTTCCAAGAAGAGTTGAAGCTGTTATAGCTGCAAAGGGTGGGCCAACTCAATATTGAACCCTACAGACTAAGACTGGGATGTCAATGACCACTTGCCTAACTGGCACTTACACCTCCTTCCTGCCCAAGCCATTTTTCAGCCTTCAGCGATGTCGCACTTTGAATGACAATTGCGTGGTCATTCTACACTGTAACCAAACACATTTTTTTATCATTTTCTTCACACAAATAGAGATTTCTTTTGGTGGTTTTTAATTACTGCTGGGTTTTTTATTTCTTACTAAAAAAAAAAAAAAAGACCAAAAATTTTGAAAAAAACTTTTTTTTTGCTTAGTTTCTGTCAGTAAATTTTGTAACTAAGTATTTTTTCTCCTTCACTGATGTGCGCTGCTGAGGTGGCACTAATGGGCACTGATAGGCTGAACTTGTGGGCATTGATGAGGCGCCACTTATGGGCACTGATGAGGCGGTACTTATGGGCACTGATGAGGAGGCACTAATATGCTGCACTTATGGGCACTGATAGGTGGCACTGATATGTGGCACTGATGAGCACTGATAGGCAGCACTGATGGGCACTGATTGGCACTAATAGGCGGCACTGGTGGGCACCGATAGCCGGCATGGATAGGCGGTACTGATGGGCATTGATGGGTGACACTGATGGGCATTGATCGACAGCAGTGATGGGCATTGATGGGCAGCACTGATAGCCAGCACTGACTGGCATCGCTAATGGGCACTGATTGGTGGCACTTGTGGGCACTGATTGCTGCCACTGGTTGGCACTGATTGGTGACACAGTTGACGCTATATTGTAATCAGGGCACTGATGATCAGTGCCCTGTTTACATCCCTAGATGTCCCCCATGAGGAGATACCGCTGACCGGTTCTCCTCGCCACACACTCTGTCAGTGTGAGGCGAGGAGCGCCAATTACCGGCATCTTCGTGTTTACATGTGACCGGCTGTGATTGGACACAGCCGATCACATGGTTAAAGAGCCACAGATGTGGCTCTTTACAGAGATCGGGGTCTAGGACAGACCCCGATCTTTACAGAAATTGGTTGCTAGGACACAGCACGGCCGCGATCGGCGTGCTGCACGACCCCACGGGTTTGAGAGAGCACCTGTTCTGGGACGCTGTCCCAGAACGAGAGGCGCATCGCCCCGCCATCATTTGATGGTGGGCGGGCGGCAAGCAGTTAAAGTTCATGTGCGTGTAAAGACAGGTGTCCCAATACTTTTGACAATATAGTGCACATTCACTACTGTAATCTATTTTTCATGAAATTGTTTCTTACTGTGTTTATCTGTTTCCTTGTAACGTCCTCCATGAGCTCTCGAACCTCTCCTTTTCTCTCTCATTTCCATTTGTTTGGAATTAAGCAGTTCATTTTAGTTGCGATCATGTGCACTACTCTATGCCCACTACACAGAACATAGCCCATCATCCCTGGTCCATCTCAGGAATGAAGCACGATAGGGTGGCTACAATACGAACACTGGGGGACCTTGGAGAACGATCATAGCCACCCTCTAACAGGAAATCAACTCACAGCAGGGAAAAAAAAGGAATTAGGAGACTTTTTTCTGTTTTTGAACTAGGGTTAAGTCAATTTAAGCATGGGGGTGGATCCATGTTGGTTTGGGGTTATGGTGGATATAGCATAACAGGGAATGCCATAAACAATTAGAGCATGATGAATGCAGCATGTTATAAAAATAATATTGGAGGAAAATAGATTTGAATGCATTTTGCAACTCCTGTCAGGGTTTATACTTGTGTCCCATTGGGGAGATTTCCTTTATTTCCTGCCCCTGACACACAACAGAGAGAATCTCGGAAAAGTGAGAAAAATCCCCTCTATTCCTGTTATGCACAACTCAAATCTTCCTTAAATTTCGGTCCTGGTAACAGTGTTCACCTGGACCCATAGAGAGGGTGAATCTCCCCAATGGAGACACAGACAGTGATAAAAACCTGACAGAGGTTCCAATCCTTTTAATTATCCAAAATTGAAAAAAAATGGCTCTAGATACACTTTAAGAACTTTATAATATCCCTTAGTGTGTAATGGAATTCAGAATAACAGTTTTATTGTGACCATGCGTATAGCAATCATTCATTTAGGCCAGCCTCTCTCAACCTTTTTAACTCAGAGAAGCCCTTGAAATAATATTCTGGTCTCCGGGAACCCCAGCTCATAAAGACTGTGGGGTTGATTTACTAAATCTGGAGAGGGCCAAATCTGGTGCTACTGTGCATGGTAGCCAATCAACTCAGCTTGTTCAGTTAAAGCAGACCTTCACCCTCCCGAAGACGATCCCACCTCCCCACCCCTCCTCCTTTCCTCTGCTGGAATAGGGCATCGTTTTTTTGTTTTTCTTTTCCTTTTGTTTAGATCTTTTTTTTTTTATGTTAAGTCCGCCCCGTTTCCCCATCCATTAGGCGAATAACATGCAAACTGCCGGTTGTGCCTCCCAGGATATGTACGTCACGTGTACCAGGAGGCATAGTCTTCCATTCAAGAAGAGGAGGAGAGGCCTGCCCACTGAACCCAGAAAAGCCGGCAGGCCTCTCAATGACGTCAGGGAAAACATGGCAGCGTAGGATGGATCTGTGGCTGGGCATGAGATGATCTCAGTGGGTCAATGCTGGATCCACTAGATGGGTGAGTATCTGAAATGTCCAGATATCCCCATCAGGTAAGTGAAACAAAAATGGGGAGGTCGGACAGAGTTCCTCTTTAAGCTTTGACAATAAAACCTGGAAACTGATTGGTTTCTATGCTGAACTGCACCATATTTTGCACTCTCCAGTTTTGGTAAACCAACCCCAATGTCTACAGCCTATTGTACAATAGTGTGGTGGTCAGTGGGGAGAATGCTCCTTTCATGTGTGGCCAATGGAAAGCTAAAAGGATCATTGGTGTCAGGTGCAACCTGAGAGTCAGGAATTGTTCCTTGCTCAAGGAACCTCTAGCAAAATCTGGAGCAGTGGTCTCCAATTTGTGGCCTGCAGGCTGCATCTAGCTCTTTGCTTGCCTTTATCTGGCCCTTGGTGTACTATTCTTCCCACTGATACCAACAATCAGACGCCATTTCTTAAATGGACACCAAGAGTCGGGGCACTGTTCCTCCCACTGACACCAATTATGAATCAATATTTCTTCCGCTGGCACCAATAGTAGAGCACTCTTCCTTCTACTGACACCAAAGATGGGGCGTAATTCTTCCCATGGATATAAACAATTGATCACTATTCTTCCTACAGACATTACTGATGGGGCGCTATTTCTCTTACCAATACCAGTGATGGAGCATTGTCCCCTCTCCTTTTGACCACGGTGCTATATAACTTATTAGCTCCAAATGACCACCAAGCCTGAGACCTTGTCTACTTCCAGTGATGCTGGGGCATTTTCTACTCCTTCCCTAACGTTTGAAGGACACTGCCCACAATCTCCTTCCATAACGTTTGAAGGACAGTAAACTGGCCCTTTGTTTAGGAAGTTTGGAGCCCCCTGCTCTGGAGGAACCCTTGTTGGGAATGGTTGGTCTAGACAGATAGAAAAGAACACCGGCCTTATAACTACCCAGCAGAGTCAGATAAGGTTTTCTGTTGTGTTTCATCCATTCGATTGCCTGAGATCTGGCTCGAAGCTTATGCTGTCCATAGATATGTAAGAAACTTGTTGAATGAACTGATTGTCTCCTCATCTCTATGTGTAGCCTGTGTAAAAGGGGTTAAATGGGTCCAATCCCTAGACATTAATAATTCATCTTGCTCAATAATAATGCACATCTAAATAGGTTGCAGGGTTTATTTAAAGTTTAATGAGCTCAACATTGTGTTGCTCAATTTTTCTCTTCCTCTGCCTGTTTTGATCAGCTGCTGAAACTGTTTTCGGCTCCGGTGTGAAGTGCCCATTATTACTATACACAATGGGCATGCTGGTAAGCTTAGCTTTCATACAATACGGTGTCTAGTGCTCATTGTATACACTCAGGATATACCTACAGAAACAAAACGGTTATCTCACTTGAGTAAATGTCATCACTGAGTTTATTGTGTGCAACAGATTCATGTGTTTGCCTATGGTAACAGGACTGTGGAGAATTATGCATGCTGTACACATGCAGGTCATCAGCAGGGATATACACTGATTAGCCATACCATTGTGTCCACTCACTATAACATTATGATCGCCCACCTAATTTTGAGTAGATTCCCCATTGGCCACCAAAACAGCCCTGACCCGTTGAGGCAAAGTAACATCTACATGAATAGCAGGACCCAAGTTTCCCAGCAGAACATTTCCCAAAGCATCACATTGCCTCCACTGGCTTGCCTTCTTCCCATACTGCATCCTGGTCCCATCTCTTCCCCAGGTAAGTGACGCACACGCACACGCACCCGGCCAGCCACATGATGTAAAAGAAAATGTGATTCCTCAAACCAAGCCATCTTCTTCCATTGTTCTGGGGTCCAGTTCTGATGCTCACCTGCCTATTTTAGGAGCTTTTGGCTGTAAATGCAGGTCAGCAGGGCACCCTGAGCAGTCTGCAGTTACGCAGCACAATACACAAGTAACTGCCATGCATTGTGTGTTCTGACACCTTTCTATCGAAACCAGAAATAACTGTTTCAGCAATGTGAGCTACAGTAGCTCTCCTATTGGATCGGGCTACATAGGCCAGCCTTCTCTCGCCACATGTATCAATGAGCCTTGGCCGCCCATGCCTGTGCTGCCAGTCTTTCTTCCTTGGAGCACTTTTGGTAGGTCCTGACCACTGCAGACCGGGAACAACCCAGAAGAGCTGCTTTTTTGGAGTTGCTCTGACCCAGTCTAGGTGTTACAATTTGGCCCTTGTCAAAGTCACTCAAATCCTTACGCTTGCCCATTTTTCTGCTTTCAACACATTAACTTCAGGGACAACATGTTCACTTGCCTCCTAATATATCCCACCTACTTTTAGGTGCCATTGTAACAAGACAATCAATGGTATTCACTTTACCTGTCAGTGGTCATAATGTGATGACTGATCATTGTATCTGGTCTTCAGTCATCCAAGTCATGGTTCATGTAGTCGTATTAAAGGTACCAATATACATGAGATGACAATCACAAGATCTCGTTGTTCTGAACTGGAATGGATGACAATCTTAGGTCTATGAGCAACAACAGATATTGCCAACCGATGGTAAGGCCTTGATAAGCTAGGACTGGAGGTGGCTGGTAGTGCATTCTCTCATTCCTCCATGATGGGCCAAGGAAAGGTTGCATCTTTTTTAGATCCATGTGAAATTACTAATGCACAAACCAAATAACTATAAATAAAGCTGAGTAGCTGCCAACACGAAAAGATGTCCCCACACAGTGATAATTATATATAGGTATGTGTGGCGCTCACTCAACGTGCAATAACATGAAATGAATCTTCAATTAATCATGAAGTGCAAAATTCAAAAGTGACAGTGCAGTAAATAAACATCCAATAATGAATTCTTCATGCACCATAAAGGTGCCAAAGTATTTAAAGTGACGATGCAATTTATAAATAGAGTACTCAATCAGAAAAAGTTCATAAATGAAGGTGCTTGTGTGAAGAAAGGTAGAATCCAATAAATCCAGATCATATACAACTTCTAACATCCGTAGTGTGCCAGTGGTTTGTTCCAGCCTCTTACCTCAGATAAAGACCTCTACAGGTCTAGTTGGGCTTGTATGTAATATGTGACTCCACAATCCAAGCAATGAATTCCTACTCCTGGGACCTCCAATTAGATAGGTAAAAGATTTCCACAGATACCAGTGATATCTTAGACAGGTCCTCACTTCCTTCCATATACCGTTCACATGCAACATAAAGGAATCTCCATGGTGTAGTAACTCAATATATTTGTTTATTTAAAAAGCAGTAAACTTACAGTCAAAATCACGATAAACGGCAACACATATAGCAGTACTTCCAGTCTTGGCCGCGATCGGAAATGACCACACCTGGCTTCTCCTGACGCGTGCGTCACTGATCACTTGACTTCAGCCCTTGAAGTCACGTGATCAGTGACGCAACGCGTCGGGAGACGTCATTTCCGGTCGTGGCCGAGTTCAGTATTACGTGGTGTACAAAGTGCAGAGTTTAGGGGTGTGTTATGTACAGAATGCAGGATACAGAAGTGTGCTATGCACAGAGTGTAGCGTTCAGGCATGCAGAGTTCAGGGGTACACTATATATAGAGTGCAGAGTTCAAGAGTGTGCTGTGTCCAGAGTGCAGGGTGGAGGAGTGTGCTATGCACAGTGTGGATGGTTCAGCTCTCTTTCACAGGCTGTCCACATCTCACTTTTAACCCTCCTCAGCTCTGACCTCTGCCCCACTCTCCCCATCCCCAAACTCTGCACACATCTCCCTCCACTGCCCTCATCTCCCCCAAAAGCTTCCTCGCATCTCACCTACCCAGCCCGGCTCTAGTACCTCCAGCAGCATGCCAGCTCAGCTTCTCTCTCTCACTTGCAAGGAGATCCTTGATAGGCATCTGTGCACCCGAGTACAGATGGGGATCACAGTACAGCTTACCACGTGATGCCCCATCCCACAGTGCACCTGCATCTCCCTTGTCCCTGCCATGAGTGCAGAGCAGACAGGGATCTGTGAGAGACACCATAAGAAAAGCTGTCCTTGTAAATACAGAAGGCTTCTGTGTTTACAAGTGACAGTGGTGAGCGAGGAGCGCAGGGTGAGAGCCGGAGGTGGCAGAATGGAGTTCCACCACGTGCCGCCTGGAAAAAGCCCTGGGTGCAACTGCCACATGAAATGACTTGGCGGGCCTGATTCGGTTCACGGGCCTTCTGTTTGACACATGTGGTGTAGGAGATAACTGGACTAATTAGTTTAGGGAGTTCGAGAGCATGGGAGAGCCTCTGGAGATGTCCTGGATGGAAATATGGGAGGAGAAGACAAGGAGCTAGAGAGAAGGAGGTCTTGGGAGGAGCAGAGAGGATAGTTTTGGTGACATTTTGAGACAAACTTAGTAATGTAGCTTGGAGCAGAATTGTGAATGGTTTGGATATTGTTGTTATGCTCATTTTATTTGCTGGGCAAGCTGAAGCGAGTGCAGTTATCGGCAGATTGGGATGAAAGACACTGACAGGCTGAAGTTGGATAGCCTATGGAGAAGTAGGCCAATGAGGAGGGATTTACGATAATTAAGGGAAGTGATTCCAAGGGAGGGCAAGCTGACATAATTCTCACCTAGGCGAGAATTGTGGGACTGGGTACCTGTCCCACCAAAAATGTACCCGTTTTCAGGAAAAAGAAAAAAACACACCAACTGTTGGCATTCATGTGATCATCTCAAATCTGTGCACAATGAAATGATGCAATAGGTCACTGGGAATCAGATTATGAAAAACTGACTAGGCACGGGTACTTGAGCAACTGTCATCATTCGTTAGCCAATGTCTCAAACACGGCTGTGAACTTTAGACCAAAAGAGGTGCTATATAGTTGACAGTGCAGAACAAAGGAGAACTGGTTACAAAAATGTCAACCCATCTTGTCCCTTTCATTTATACAATGTAGCTGTCTCAAGTTTATCTGCTGTACTCTACCCAGTTGTCATTTGAGCTTGTAAAAGGATATATCAAAGGACAGGCATCTTTGTGCATGTATTGTATATACTTAAGTATATATATATTGAACAGTGTCATTAAAATTGCATTGAACCCAAAAATAAAAAAATACTCTATTGCAGCTTACCAATTCTTTTATGTAGTAGCTGCTTTCCTTTTCATTTTTTAGGATTGTTATCCCCCTTTATTTTCACTTGGTGGTCCTGCCAGTACGTTTGTTATTTTTTAACGTTCTTTGTTTTTTTTCTTTGTATTTTTCAACTTTCTAAGTTTGTTATTTTTCAGCTCTCTTTAATAGCCAAGCTGTCCAGCAAGAGTGGCAATTAGCGGGTTGAGACAAACTATTTGACAGGGGTGCTTAAAATGGTCAGCTTTTATTCATTTTTGTAAAACCTTTATCCCAAAAGGAAAAAAAATATGTTGCTGTAATGCCCACTTACTGCCCAGGCCTATTTCAGCTTTCAGTGCTGTTGCACTTTGAGTGACAATTGCGCAGTCATGCAACACTGTACTCATATGACATTTTTTTGACAGATAGAGCTTTCTTTTGGTGCTACTTAATCACCACTGGCTTTTTTAAAATTTTTGCTAAACAAACAAAATGTAAAAAAAAAAACTTTTTACATAGGCGGCACTGATGAGGCTGCACTGATGAGGCTGCACTGATAGTCAGCACTAAAGGGCACTGATAGGTGGCATTGATGGGCACTGATGAGGCTGCACTGATAGGCAGCACTGATGGGCACTAATTGGCACTGATGGGGCTGTACTGATAATCAGTGCCCTGATTATCTGTGTGCATGTCCCCTGTCAGGATTGCTGGTTACTGACTCTCCTCTCCTCAACCTGTGACAGCGCGTGAGGAAAGTACTTCTGATTACCGGCAACTCTGGTTATCAGGGGTGACCCGTCCATTGTGGGCGCACGGGCGCCGCCTCCCCTATCCACCGCTGCCGCCTTACCTATCCATGCCCCTGTCCCCTTTCAGGATGCCGGGCGCATGAATTGCTATGGGGGCTGGGCGGGGGGGTTTGGGGGGGGGGTTGAAGCACCTGATTAGAGCCACAGGCTCTAAAAGGCTTCAAAATATAGTAGGCTCGGGGTGCAGAGCATTGCATCTGGAGCTGACCCAATTGAATGAATATTCGCTGTTGCAACACTGATCCTCCTTCCGGCCAATAGGGAAGTGTGTCTGATACCCGTCACCCGACTGGCTGAAAGGAAAGGCAATCCTATTGGATATCACTTTAATATGTTTTTATGCAGACCGTGAGAACATCATATCTAAGAAATACAATGCAGTGAAAATAAAATCGTATATTGTCCTATGTCCTCAAACCATGTAACTGATACACCTATCGTTCGCTCTCAGCAGACTGAGCTGTGGTTACCTGATTTTTAGCAGACACAATCTGTCACATCAAATAAGGAAATACCAACAACTTATGTGCATGCTAATTTCCTGGGAATGTTTACACTTCCGTTGCTTTGCACAATCTTGTTTCACCTGCATTCCCTGGAGAATAATTACATCATGTGAACAGGTTTCTACATTGCTGTGGCATACTTCTACAAGTGATAGCTGAACCAATATTATTTAACCCTAGATGACAAATTACACCATCAGTCAATGTCAGGGCTGAGCACTGACACTCAATGAAACTTTCAATTCTGTATGACATTACTACATCACAGAGCTGTAATAATTAACCACTTCAACTCTGGAAGATTTTACCCCTTTCATGACCAGGCCATTTCTTGCAATTTGACACTGCGCTACTTTAACTAGTGATTGTGTGATTCACACAATTAGAGCTTTCTTTTGGTGGTATTTGATCACCACCCGGTTTTTTGTTTTTTGAGCTATAAACAAAAAAAAAGACTGAATATTTAAAAAAAACAAAAAAAAAACTATATTTTTCACTTTTTGCTATAAAACATTTCCAATAAAAAAAATCAAATAGATTTCTTCATAAATTTTAGCCAAAATGTATTCTGCTACATGTTTTGATAAAAAAAAAAAATCCAGATAAGTGTATATTGATTGGTATGCGTTAAAGATATACTGTCTACAAACTATGGTCTATATCAGTGGCGTCGCTAGGGTGTGGCTTTTGGGGCTATAGCCCTGAATCTGGGGCCCTTAGCCCCGAGTCTCTGCAGGGGTCCCCTAAGGGGAGAGGAGGCTCTCTGGGGACCCTGATGTAAGTGGGGGACTCTCTGGGGAACCTGATGCAAGGGGGAGGCTCTCTGGGGACGCTGATATTAGGGGGGAGACTCTCTGGGGACCCTGATTTAAGGGGGAGGCTCTCTGGGGACCCTAATGTAAGGGGGGCTCTCTGGGAACCCTGATGTAATTGGGGGACTCTCCTGGGACCCTGATGCAAGGGGGAGGCTCTCTGGGGACTCTGATGTAAGGAGGAGGCTCTCTGGGGACCCTGTTGTAAGGGGGGCTCTCTGGGGACCCTGTTGTAAGGGGGGCTCTCTGGGGACCCTGATGAAAGTGGGGGGCTGTCTGGGGATACACACACACTTATATTACTGTATATACATGTGTATGCCCGCCCAAGCGTATGACTTCCTTTACTACGCTGCTATGGGCCCTAGCCCCATATCTTTTGTAGACCTAGCAATGCCCCTGGTCTATATACTGGAATTTTTATTGTTTTTTTTTTTTATGCTACTAATGGTAGAAATCAATGACTTATAATGGGACTGGCTCTAAGTTGGGTGTCTTGGAGCAGCCACCCTGCTGCTCTTTCTTCTGTGATCTTCCAATGATCTCTTTCCCAGGGGTCACCTCACCCCTTTAAACCCGGACACATATGACTTACACAGGTTCTGAGTCTAATTGAATGCAGATAAGGCCCCAAGTGAGTTTAATTACCACCTTAATCGGCCACAGAACTTGTGTAATTAATATGTGTTCAGTTTTAAAAGGGATGAGGTGGCAACTCTAGCTCCCGGTCAGAACCTGACCCGTGGACTCAGTTCCTTAGCATTGGGATCCAGGTGTTTATAGATTTACTCTGTGGCTTGCATTATTTAGCTTATCTTTGATTCTATCAACATTTGTATATACTCAAAATCCAACTTTAGCTGTCTCCTGAAGTGGGCTCTGCCTCACGAAACGCGTAGAGATTACAGCCCTTTATGAATCAGGGATTAAATGTTCCAGAAACTATGTTTGGTACCTTGTATGTACAAGTTTGATTTGTCGATTATGATGATGCAACTAAAGATTGAACTGTGCTTGTTTTTTTATGTATTTTGAAATAAACTTTGTACTTTTTTAATATTTTGTTGTACCATTTTATTTAGCACCACTCAGAAAAGTGTCATGGGCATATTTCCGTTTTTTTCCTAAATACTGGGGTTTGAGCTTAGATGGCCTTCTCTTCTTTCTTGTTTATAATAGGACTGTGATATTGTGGCAGACAATCTGATGCTGGGGGGAACTGACTAACTGCCACTGACATCACAAGTGCCATTAATACAGTGATCAGTGCTAAAAATATACACTGTCACTGTACTAATGATACTGACTGGGAAGGGGTTAACATCTAGGGCAATCAAGTGGTTAAATATGTGCCTAACAATGTGTAATGTGTGTACAGTGTGCTGATTTCACTAATGATCTCTCAGTTGCAAAGCAGGGATGAGAAATTGACAGGTCGCTCCCTGTGTACAGAGCTCTGTGTTGAATTTCAAAACAGAGCTCTCAGCTGTGAATGTACACAGCGGAACAGCACGTCCCGGCCATGAATCATTGGCTGCGATTTACAATCACAGTGGGAGCCGGCCAGGGGGTGCACATGTATGTGCCGTAAATCCGGAATCAGACAGCGACGTATTAGTACATTGCTTTGCCTACAGCTACCACCAGTCCACAGTACTTGTCGGCAAGTGGTTTAAGTATAGGCAAAACATGTTATTTTAGTTTTAGACAAAGTGGAGAGGGGTTAGAACCAGTGGCGTCCGGTCCATAAGGGGTGCAGGGGCACCATCCGCCCCCCCCCCCCCCAATCTCCATGCACTGGTCCCTAATCCCCATGCAGGGCGCCAGACGCATACATTTCTACAAGCTTTTTTTTTTTTTTTTTGAAGCACATGATTAGAACCTGGGGCTCTAATTGACTTTGAAAAAGGTTGCGCCTCAAGCCCACCCACTTGTGACATTAGCGAATCAACATTCAATATTGTCTTCCTGCTTCTCCTCCCGGCCAATCAGGACAGGAGGTGGCTCTTAAGGCCGGATTGGCCTGGGAGGAGAAGTCGGGGAAGCCGCCTGCGACCTGGATCGGGTAACTGTGGACCTAGCCGGGGGGGGGGGGGTTTGTTTGCAGCCCTCCCCCCACAAAAAATGGAGCACCAGCCGGCCCTGGTTAGAACCCCAGTCAGTATTTACCCTTTATACCGCTATCACTGAAAGTGAAACAAAGATCACATATTTTGGGTTGTCACCTGAGCAGGAATAGTGTAGATTACCTCATTTTGGAGGGGTTTCCTCTCACTTCCTGTTGGGAAATCTTCCCAATGGGATATGGATGGGAAAAAAATTATGGGGGTTATACCTCTCCCTTATTCTTACAAAATTAAAAAGTATTGCATTTAGTTCTATTAAAATTAAATTGGGAGGTAGGAAAATTGGCTTGAAAGTTCCTAGAAAGCCATAAGGAAATATGTTGCACAAATGTTGTTTCTACAACCCAAGTCATCATACGTCCCATAAGCTAGGTATGCAAATGTGCCTAAAAATTACAGGCCATGTCATATTTTAACCTTCTAGAGTTGTCATTGGCCAAAGGAAGCTTCTATTCCATGCTTTCTTACAAGTGCCTAATATTTTCCAACTGCCACTTTAATTTTTTATTCATTTTTCTGCTCTTTTTCTCTAGGATTGGATATCTAGAAGCAGCTTTTATTCAAAGCTTCTAGCATTGTATAATAAAGATCAGGTATATTAATGACTCAATACTGATCATGTATGGCCACCTTAAGGGGGGGGGCCCAAAAATTCAGCAGCCCTTACAGGGGTAGTGTTACATAATAATTATTTGATAGCCTGCAGATTTTGCACGTTTGCCCACTTACAAAGAAATGAGCAGTCATTTTATCATAGGTGTATTTTAAATGATAAAGACAGGGTATCAACCAAAAATCCATAAAAGAAACATAAAACAAATGCTATTAATTAAGCTGCAGTTCAGTGAGTAAAATAAGTATTTGATCGCAAGCAAAACACGGCATAGTACTTGGTGTAGAAACCCTTGTTGGCAAGCGGTCAGACAGAGGTCAGACGTTTCTTGTAGTTGGTGACCAAGTTTGCACACATCTCAGGAGGGACTTTGGACCACTCTTTTTTTACAGATCTAATACCGCGTACACACGGCCGGACTTTCCGACAGAAAAAGTCTGATGGGAGCTTTTGGTTGGACATTCTGACCGTGTGTATGCCCCATCGGACTTTTTCTGTTGGCATTTCCGACGGACTCAGATATAGAACATGTTCTAAATCGTTCAAGGGGAGGAGACCGATCAGTGTTCCTCTGTACTGGGAACACAGATCGCTCTCCTCTCAACTGACAGGACGTGGATCTGTGTGTTTACACACACAGATCCACGGTCCGGCCCGGTTAATGGGCAATCGCGGGTGCCCAGCGGACATCGCGGCCGCCGGGCACACGAACCGGGTCCCTAGGCGGCCGGGAAGCCCAGGCCATCATATGACGTCCACCCGGGATGGGAGATCCCATCTGTGGACGTCATATTACTATGGCCGGGTAGCGAAGTGGTTAAACTTACAGTAAAGTTGCCAAACGACAGCCCAGAAACCTTAAGGATTTAGAGAAGATCTGTAAAGAAGAGTGGACCAAAATCCCTCCTGAGATGTGTGCAAACCTGGTAACCAACTACAAGAAACGTCTGACCTCTGTGCTTGCCAACAAGGGTTTCTCCACCAAATACTAAGTCATCTTTAACTTGAAGATCAAATACTTATTTTACTCACTGAACTGCAACTCATTTTATAACATTTGTATTATGTATTTTTGGTTGATATTCTGTCTCTTGTCATTTAAAATACACCTATGATAAAAATTATAGACCCTTCATTTCTTTGTAAGCGTTGGCGAATTTACTAAATCTGCAGGAGATTAAATAATTCTTTTCCCCACTGTATATTGCTATCTCTTATCACAGAGTTCAGTAGAGCCACTAGGGTTAATTTACTAATGGCAAATAGGCTGTTCAATTTAAAAGGGGTTTTTTCCTTAGCTTAGTGAATGAGGAGAAGCTCTTCTGACTTTAATTGTCTAATCATGTGCAAACAAGAATATTGGTTGGGTATTCTTTGCTAAGTGAATTTTCACCATATTTACTAAGCTAAGTGAAAATTCCCATGCAAAATAAACAGCCTACATGCCATTGTGTTATCAGGCATGACAGTCAACTAAGGTTTCTTTCACATTGGCAGCAGTGCCTACCACATTTGAAAAGCAATCCATGGTGGATCGCTTTTCAGAGGGTAGTATAGCACCAGTTAGCAGGCGTTTTTTTTTTTTTTTTTATCAGTCCCAAGACGAATTTTGTAGCCAAAAGTCGCACGGCAATTGTGAACAGAGCATTTGGCTAGCGGTTGAAGTGCCTTCCCGTTTAACTCAAACAAACTGATTGCAAAAAGGGAAATTGAACAATAACTGACGTTAGCAGCAATAAAAGGAGGATGAGCAGACAGGCATCAGATAGACCTGAGTCCGGGGCAGGAGCAGACAGACTAACCTGTTGATCAGGCATAACCTGAATGTCCAGCATTCTCTTAGAATTTCTTGATTAGGGCCAATGTGTGGTGCAGAGCTCAATAGGGAAAAGCAGATGGCAAAGTCTTAAAGTGGTTGTAAACCCTTAGGGCTCTTTCACACATAATGTCCATTTTTGATGGACTCCGTTTGCTCAGTGGAGATCGCTCCGTTGATCCCCGCTGAGCCGGCGGATGACAGGTCCGTCCCTGCTCACTGTGCAGAGACTGACCTGTCAGATCTCTGCTCTCCGTTATGGGAGATCAGATGAAAACGGATCCGCCTGTCCGTTTTCATCTGAACCGCCAGACAGATGGAAAATAGGGTTTCCATCCGTCTGAATTTAGCAGATCGGAACGGATGTCAGCGGACATGTCACCGCTGACATCCTTCGCTCCATAGAACTGTATGGAGCGTCCGTTCAGGTCTGCCTAAAAAACTGACAGGCAGACCTGGACGGTCCGCATGTGTGAAAGGGGCCTTACAGACCACTTTTCCCTACAGGTAAGCCTATAATAAGGCTTACCTGTAGGTACTGTAAATATCAGTTTAGGAGATATTTACCATATGCGCTTGCGCCAACGTCATCGGCGCATGCACGCTTTAGAAAGGGCACGATTGTGCCGTTTATACAGGGCCCGTGCTGTGACCTTCGGCTCCCATGCGTGGGAGTGACATCACGCGACTCCGGCCAGTCACAGAGCTAAAGTCTGTGGCCCCGGAAGGAAGAGGGGAGGTCACAGACATTGCAGGGCTAGTATGCGATGCTTCTACTTTGCAGGGGAATAAAGAGGAAGTAAAACCATCAGGATTTACTTCCTCTTTAAAGTAGAACTATAGCAAAACATTTTTTTTTTCATTTTACATAGTGTAAGTAGGGTTATAACCCCTGCCAGATTTTTTCTTGCCATCTGTGTCCCATTACAGAGATTTCCCTTCACTTCCTGTACTTGCCAAACAGGAAGTGAGAGAAAATCCCTGAAAATTAAGGGAATTCCTTGGGGATTCCCAGGTCACCAGAAGTAGTGTCCCCATTGGAAGATTGCCCCTCCGCCCCTCCATTACTTTTCTGCAGACAACCCAAAATGTGGGATTTTCGAAATATAGGGGGTGAATCTCGTTAACGGGGGGGGGGGGGGAGAGACATCAATAAAAGTGTTCTTACCCCTCTCCACTCTATCCAAAATTAAAAAAAATGTTTTGTCTTTAGTTATACTTTAAGATCACTATACCTCATTATGCTAACTCAGTCCCAATAAGTAGAAGGTCCACAAAAACGTTCCTTTGCCTGCACAGATAATAGTGCAGGCTGCAATTTTTAGAAAGAATCTCGTGAGCTATAAGACTGTATAAATGTGTTGAGTGGAGGCACATTCCTACATTAATAAAATTCTAGTGAAATACCTGACCACAAATTGCTTTTAAAGTGTAACGTTTCAAAGACAACAATTTGTTTTCAAATGCATGTCTGAGTGCCGTGACTTGTATATATGGTGGTGCTATCATAAACAGAAATACAGTGTACGAGCATTTGCAAAAAATAGAACATTTTGCATTAAAGGAGAAGTACAGCCGAAACTCGTTAGGAGGGAACGGAGGGGGGTGGGGCGGGGCTGAGCCGCACTGTGTGTCTCCATAGATGCATACAGACTGTCTGGGGAGCGCACCCACACAAGTGCCTCTATAGCACAGTGATGGCGCTCAGAAGAAGAACCCTCAGACAGGGCCGGGGGGGGGGTTACCACCAAATAAGAGGTGAGGGACCGCTCTGCGTAACACCATTGCACAGAGTAGGTAAGTGTAACATCTTTTTTTATTTTAATAAAAATGTGACTTCAATATTACTTTAATCCAGTGTTTCTTAACCTTTCTGGTGCCATGACCCCTTGATAAAATCTCTCAAGTTGTGGGGACCCCTAACAGTAAAATTATTTTCGTAGTGTGGGTTGTCAGCACCTAAGGCAAGACAAGTAATTTGTGCCCCTAACCCACAGACATTTAGTGCTCCATGAGTCCCTTCCACTCATACACTAGTAAAACCCCTTCTGGTTCATTTTTGGATGCACCACTCTCTCTTCTCCCTTCTTTCTCTTTTATATCTCTCTATCCTAATTTTTTTCCCCCCATTTCTTGCTCTATCTGTCTTTATTGTTCTTTCTCTAATTATATCTCTCCCTTTTTTCTTTGTTCCTTCCCCTCTTTTCCTCTCTCTTCCATATATTCTTTTCTTTTTTTTTCTCTTGCTCCTTTTTGGGGGGGGGGAGGAATTGGATAGGTGGCAGTGCTGGTGGGGGGGGTGGGATCAGTGGCAGTGCTGGTGGGGGGGGGGGGGGGGATGAGTGGCAGTGCTGGGGGGAGTTCTGATCAGCCAACTTAGGTGCTCTTGATCAAGGTCATCTGCTGATCTGAAAACTGTAGTGGGAACTTTTAATGGCAACTATAATCACAGGCAGTGTTACTCACTGTGTCTCCGGCTTCACTGTGTCTCCAACTTTGAGGTTACTCGCAGCAGTAACACCTATGCCGAAATCAGGAGATAGGGTCTCCTCCAGCCCCTCCCACTTCACATTCCTCACCAGTCAGCTGACCTCTAGTCTTTGCCCCCCAGCCATGCTGTGAACTGAATGGGCGGCTGCGAAAAGGCTGAGTGGGCGGCCGCAGGCTCCAGGAGCTGCCCAGCTGGGCAACCACAGGCTCCAGGGAAAGCCCTGCTGGGCAGCCACGAAAAGGCTGGGAGAGCGGTGTGGGATTCATGAACAGCCCAGGATTTGGTGGCCCCTGGCAAATCGTCATTCGACCCCCAGGTTGAGAACCACTGCTTTAATCAAAGCAGCTGATGTCTAATAAGTGAAATGACCCTTCTGTACCGCACATTTTTTTTTTGTATAGTAGAAGTTCAGCCACAACTTCCTTTTGACATTCTAAAATTAGAAGCATTTCTGGGTCACACTGCGAATTACTGAAAATACTAAGAAAAGCAAATCCTAAATTAAAAAAAACATTTTTTTATTATTAGATCGACCAAAACAAATTATTTTCTTCTGTGCATGTATTTTTACGTATGTAACGATCACCCCCCCCCCCCCCCCCCCCCGATAGGGCCCACTGTTTTTTCCCAGGTTCTTTTCCCGATTATCAGCAGCCAGACACACAGCACTAGTCTCTCACTCCCTGTGGTTCAATAAACAGGGGTCTAGGGGTTGCTTTTCTTTTAAATTTCCTGCTGAATAACAGAGTGTAGGGAGAGGTGGGATACTCCAGAAACACTTGGCAGTAATAAGAGGACACGCTTTGATTTTTTAAAAAAATTTTATTGGGAAAGTTTTATAGCAGAAAGTAAACAATATTGTTTTTTTATTCAAAATTGTCGGTATTTATTTATTTACAGCGCAAAAAAATAAATACCGCAGAGGTGATCAAAAACCACCAAAAGAAAGTTCTGTGTGGGAAAAAAAGGACATCTATTTTGTTTTGGGTACAACGTCGCATGTCCGCGCAATTATCAGTTAAACAACGCAGTGCCGAATCGCAAATAATGACCTGGTCAGAAAGTGGGTAAAACTTTCCGGAGTGGTTAATCTTGCATGATCACAGAAGCTCTATATGACTAAAGCTGTATATGACTCTAAAAATGACAATAACATTTTTTTATTGTTCCTATTTCTTTGTGAGTGTTGTTTGTGTATCAGAGCCATGAAGCCGGTGAAAACTCTGGGTATAAAAGGTAATCTACGTAATATACGTAGTAAACTATAAAATCTAGAAATAAATTTTGAGGGCGCGTTCACACTGGTTTGCGCCATGAGACACTGTGCTGATGTGAGAATCCCAATGTTTATTTTTTCATTTCACAGAACTTGATTGAAATGTCCCGAGTAACATTTCAATAGAGTTCTATTTACTGCAGTGGTTTATAAACAGCTGCACTGAAAAAAAGTACTGCATGCAGTGCTGCAGTGTTAACTGTCACCACCTTGTCTATGCATTGGGGCTGCACTGGAAATGACTGCCAGCGTAGCCTCAATGCTGGTATATTACTACCAAATGGAGAGGGTTGAAAAAGTACATCTCTCAATTCCAAATTCAGCAGCATGTTGGAGCTGGTGATAATAGGTTGTAAACCTCAGACATGAAAAATGAACAAAACATATCCTTCTATAGTGTGTACTTGTCTCAATTAAGAGCACCATGTGTCATTCCTGTCTGTTGCTTCATTCCTCTGCTATCAGCATGAATCACTTCTGACAAATTTTCCCGACACCAAGAGAAAAAAGGTGACAGGGGAGGGACCTCCAGCTGATTGACAGCCTCTGCTCTGTTCCTGTGCGATGTGTAAAGAGGAGTGTGTCCCTTTCCTCCAATCAGCTCTCAGAGCTCTCCTTACTGAGCTCTGCAGAGTGTGACTTCAGCTCTCCACCCCTTTTACTGACAGCTCAGACAAGCTTTACAAAATCTGGATTTTGAATGGATGTAGACAAGAGGTGGCTGCAGATAAACAGGTACAACTTACAGTGAGGGGAAAAAAAGTATTTGTCCCCTGCTGATTTTGCATGTTAACCCACGGACAAAGAAATGATCAGTCTATAATTGTAATACTAGTTTTAAGTTAACAGTGTGAGACAGAATAACAACAAAAATATCCAGAAAACCCCATTTCAAAAAAGTTATAAAATTGATTTGCATTTTAATGAGTAAAATAAGTATTTGATCCCATATCAATCAGCAAGATTTTTGGCTCCCAGGTGTCTTCTATACAGGTAACGAGCTGAGATTAGGAGCACTCTCTTAAAGGGAGTGCTCCTAATCTCAGCTTGTTACCTGTATAAAAGACACCTGTCCACAGAAGCAATCAATCAATCAGATTCTAATCTCTCCACCATGGCCAAGACCAAAGAGCTATCCAAGGATGTCGGGGACAAGATTATAGACCTACACAAGGCTGGAATGGGCTACAAGACCATTACCAATCAGCATTGCTGAGAGGGTGACAACAGTTGTTGCGATTATTCGCAAATTGAAGAAACACAAAATAACTGTTAATCTCCCTCGGTCTGGGGCTCCATGCAAAATCACACCTCGTGGAGTTTCAATGATCAATGATGAGGAATCAGCCCAGAACTACACGGGAGAATCTTGTCAATGATCTCAAGGCAGCTGGGACCATAGTCACCAAGAAAACAAGTGGTAACACACTACCTCGTGAGGGACTGAAATCTTGCAGCACCCACAAGGTCCCCCTGGTCAAGAAAGCACATGTACAGGCTGAAGTTTGCTAATGAACATCTGAATGATTCAGAGGAGAACGGGGTGAAAGTGTTGTGGTCAGATGAGATCAAAATCTAGCAATTTGGCATCAACTCATCTCGCCGTGTTTAGAGGAGGAGGAATGCTGCCTATGACCCCAAGAACACCATCCCCACCATTAAACATGGAGGTAGAAACATTTATTTTGGGGGTGTTTTTCTGCTAAGGGGACAGGACAACGTCATCACAAAGGGACGATGGACAAGGCTATGTACCGTCAAATCTTGGGTGAGAACCTCTTTCCCTCAGCTAGGGCATTGAAAATGGGTTGCGGATGAGTATTCCAGCATGACAATGACCCAAAACACACGGACAAGGCAACAAAGGAGTGGCTCAAGAAGAAGCACATTAAGGTCCTGGAGTGGCCTAGCCAGTCTCCAGGCCTTAATCCCATAGAAAATATGTGGAGGGAGCTGAAGGTTCCAGTTACCAAACGCCAGCCTCGAAACCTTAATGACTTGGAGAGGATCTGCAAAGAGGAGTGGGACAAAATCTCTCCTGAGATGTGTGCAAACCTGGTGGCCAACTACAAGAAACGTCTGACCTCTGTGATTGCCAACAAGGCTTTTGCCACCAAGTACTAATTCATGTTTTGCGAAGGGGTCAAATACTTATTTCACTCATTAAAATGCAAATCAATTTATAACTTTTTTGAAATGTGTTTTTCTGGATTTTGTTGTTATTCTGTCTCTCACTGTTAAAATAAACCTACCAATAAAAGTATAGACTAATCATTTCTTTGTTAGTGGGCAAACTTACAAATTCAGATGGGAATCAAATACTTTTTTCAATTACTTGTATGTAGAAGGATTTGTTTCATCTCTGTGTATAACCTGAGGCCAGTCTCTTCACTGGGTATAAGTAAGGGTTTAAAACAGTGACGGCCCGTCCATAGAGGGCACACGGGCGCTGCCTCCCCTATCAATGCATCCGGCCCTCTGATCTACATATCAGGGCATCGGACTATGGATTCGGGGTGGGTGTTTTTTTGAAAAACCTGATTAGAGCCAGAGGCCGGCCGCCGGGAGGGGGGGCATGGTTTGTCCCCCCCCAAAAGAAAAACCCACCAGCCGCCACTGGTTTAAAACTACCTCAAATGCACAAATGAGCCCTTTGAATATAATTGATGCACATATCTCAAGCCCACATTAGCCCATAGGTACAATCAAAAATAAGTAAGCTTTAGCTTGCCCCAAATAGGGTTGTGTGGGGATTTGGCTCAGGCTGTTGGTGGGACATTTCAACATCTTTAAAGATGTAGCCATAAAAATGGTGCCCTCAGAGCTTTTTGAGGGATTTTTTTATGTATAAGCTTGGATAACTTTTCCTAGGAGGAGACCACTGCTGCCTCTGTGGTCGTGGCAGCAATATATAACTGTGGAAATAACCACCAATGTGCATATGCTAATTGCGTGGCATAGTAAGATCTCTGTAGATCTGGAGTACCAGCCCACCCTGGGAAAGTGGGAGTTGCAGTAGATAGTAAAAACCTAGGTGGCTTGAGTGCCAGAGTTTTGCTATCTTTGGGGTACAAAGAAACTTTTTCCAGTGTACCCTCTTGAACTTCTGCGATCAGTAGGGTTTGTCTAAATAAATTCTTCCAGAGGCTCAGTTGCCAAAGCGATACAAATTGGGGGCAATGGACAGCCCTGTCTTGTACCCCTCTGTATAGCAAAAGGCTCAAAAAAATATATTTTTACCTCTAATCTGGGCAGTCCAAAAAAATCCAAATTTTTGTAGCAGTGAGTCCTCTAGGGTCATTTAATTAGGTCAAAAGCTTAGAGATTGCTTAAAGCCAACTTCTCTTCTGACGTATTTTACACCCTACTTATGCTGGAGCCATGACTAAGCCCCAGTAGAGGGCGAAACGTGTCAGTGGAGAAGCTGGATGGAGGAGCTGGATGGAGTTTCCCCAACAGAGCTGGAATAAAAAAGTTGTTCTGATAGAACAGCAGTATACAGCATCCTGTGGACTGGTTTAAAGGAGAGAATCCAGGAGGTGTGCACACAACAGTGGTGTGTTCTTTCTATTATCATTTATAGCAGAGCATTATTTGTGGTGCTCCAGGGAGGACTAGACTGTGCAAAAAGCAACTGTTGAGTGATCATGAGTATTGCTTTTGGTGCTTCGAAGAGGACTATAAAATTTAGTGATAATGAGAACTTTGGCCATTGAAAAACGCATTGCATGCACAGATGTTGCAGCTCCTCAAGCTGCTCTCTTTTCTAAAGTGACAAAAGGAAAAAAAAGGCACACTATATACTGTATGTATTGCATATACTCATTGGCTCAACTAGAAAGATGATCCAGTAATGCAGGACAAGAACAAGCAGATCTTTCATCTCCCCATTTCTCACAGTGAGACATATGCTCCTATGATCAACTTTACTGACCTAATTAGGTTTATGTGTGAGAGGACATAAAAAACAAATCATTTTAATTAAATAAGACAAGATGACCAAAGGATTGGAACGAGACAAAAAAAGACTTCCTAAACAGAAAGAAATTAAATAACATTTTTGTTTATTACAGACTGTAATTTCCTAACCCAATCTTCCAGACAGGGAAAAAAAAATCAAAGAAAAGCTACCGTATATCTCATTTGGTCGAGCAGAGAGCGCTAATCTGAGCTATCCATAGAACGACTGTGTGTGTTCTACAAAGTAGCCAGACCATATATTGTAGATTTTGAAATGTACAGGACTTTTTTAAACTCTAACCACTCTTCTCTTTAGATTTTTTTTCTTTTAGATTTACCAAATCCATATAATATGAGGTCAAACACTTTGAATTTGTATGCAGTCAGGCAGGCCCTTGCACTATATAGTTGAAGGTTAATCTAAAGATTTCCCATACTGACTTTGTTTTTAGACAATATGCATGGAATAAAAACAACCGGAACAGATCAGCTCTGAGCTATGACATGAGCAATTTTCCTGCAATGTTTTCAGTGATGTGGTATACACTAGCTTGCATCATGTTTTTTCATCATAAAACCAAAAGGGATTAAAAACAGCTATGATTTTTTTTTTTTTGGTATCTTTTGATGTTTTTAAGGATTTTTAAGTGACAAAAAAGAAGCCCCCCATTAGCAACTTCAAAAATATAAAGCGAAACTAAACTCTTCAAATACTTACCTATGCTCCAGGGCTGCAACATCAGCAAGGTCCCCCACCAGTGCCAATATCTTATCTTCTAGGTGTTGGCTCATCGATCACCTTGATTGACTGGCCAGGGAGTGACGCAACTCCCACATATGTAAACAGCAGTTTGATTATTCGGGTGCCAAGAATGTAAATCAAATCCTAATTGACATACTTATTCCACATTAGTGATGCAAAAAGTATTGCAGAGATCTACAAGTAGAGATGAGCTTGGGCATCCTCCGAATTCATCTCTAGCCTAAGGCCCCTTTTACACGGATGGACCGTTCAGCTCCACCTGTCAGTTTTTTTTTAGGCGGACCTGAACGGACGCTCCATGCAGGTCTATGGAGCGACGGATGTCAGCGGTGACCATGTCCGCTGACATGCGATCCGCTCCAATCCGCTAAAATCAGAGGTATGGCGATACGTTCGCATCCGACATGCTGTCCGTTTTCAGCTGATCCCTCCATAGGGATCAGCGGCGCTCTGACAGGCCCCTCCCCGCTCAGTGAGCAGAGACGGTGACAAAATACACCTTCGCCTGTGTAGACAAAAAAAGCCCAAGCTCATCTCTGTCTACCAGGTTTAGATATAGACAGACTCCATTAACTGAGCTCTGGCTTCAGGCTACAGCCACTTTGCCATATGTTTTTACCAATCCCATTTATATACAGTGGCAGCCCGTCCATTAAGGGCGCTTGGGCGTCGGCCTCTCTATCACGCTACCCCCTATATGTATCATGGATAGATTTATGCATAGCATGAATCTATCCATGGCCACCGTGGCCACCCCCTATTCAGGCGTCCGGCCCCTTTTAGAACGCTATAGGCTCTAATAGGCTTCAAAATAGGGTATACTCGGAGCACAGAGCATTGCACTCAGAGCCCACCCAGGTGTATTAGACAAGCAAATGAACATTCGCTTTTCTAACACTGAACCACCCCTCCGCCAATCAGGAAGTGCAGGTCCGTTACCCATCACCCGATTGATGGAAAGTACAGGCGATCCTATTGGACGCCTAGCAGGAAGGAAGAAAAGACGCACGGCGGAAGCATGGAGGACCCGCCGCCCATTCCACAGCTCGCCCCTGCCTGACCCGCCGCCCATCCCACAGCTTGCAGCGATCACCCGCTGCCTGACCCGCCACCAAGATGGGGTAAGTGCCGGTCAGACAACGAGCTGGCAGGCGGGCGGGCTGGTTAAATGTCACCGGGGGGGTCACAGTGGCTGCAATGGATGGGCACAGTGGCTGTTATTGATGGGTACAGAGGCTGAAATGGATGGGAACAGTGGCTGCAATGGATGGGCACAGTGGCTGCAATGGGTGGGCACAGTGGCTGCAAAGGATGTGCACAGTGGCTGCTATTGATGGGCACAGTGGATGCAATGGATGGGCACAGTGGCTGCTATTGATGGGCACAGTGGCTGCTATTGATGGGCACAGTGGTTGCAATTGATGGACACAGTGAGGTTGCAATTGATGGACACAGTGAGGTTGCAATTGATGGACACAGTGAGGTTGCAATTGATGGGCACAGTGAGGTTGCAATTGATGGGCACAGTGAGGTTGCAATTGATGGGCACAGTGGTTGCAATTGATGGGCACAGTGGTTGCAATTGATGGACACAGTGAGGTTGCAATTGATGGGTACAGTGGTTGCAATTGATGGGCACAGTGGTTGCAATTGATTGGCACAGTGAGGCTGCAATTAATGTTTTTTTTTCAGAATTTGTATGACCATGCCAGCACACTGTTATCTGAAAATAAATATGTAAAGTTAGGCAAAATTTGGCATGACTTTGCCTTGCACTGAGACATCAGGTTGTGTAGGAAATGCCTAGTCAAACTTTTCACACAAGGGAGTCAAAGCAGAGATATTTGCCCATGCTTGTTATTCCCACTAACCACCACCCATACAGATGCCTAAATACCCCAAAAAATCTGACATGCTGGCTGTACCCATGTCGATCAATGTATCGACTTGGGTACAATTAGCCTGCCCATAGATGGCTCGAATCTCGGTCGGTACCTGCTAAACTTGAAAGGATTCAATCTCTCTTTGGCTGGCTTAAGAGAGTTCTAATCCATGGTGGAGACATATCTAGTTCCATGAGCTGAGGAATTTCAGGGAAAACTCCCAGTTTTGACCACAAAGAAGTAAGTAATTGCTTTTTACCAAGGCGGAAAGTCTTGTCACATTTACCTGTTTTCCACATGCTTTCAATGCGTCTATTGACAGGCCTTCTATTGAATGAAAGGCGTGTAAAGTTGGCATGTGTGGTTGGGTGTGTGTGTCTGTATTTTGTACTTGTTTGAAGGAATCTGCATAGTTATATTGTAATACATTTACAAAGTATTTGTGTTAATGTCAGATGGCTATAGTAGACAGAAGAAAAAATATCTAAAGCCAATCTGGTTTTGGATAGAATGTGGAAAGCTTAGAAGCCCTGTCAGGTCTTTATTACTGTCTGTATTCCGGCTTGGGAGATTTACCTTCTTTATTTGTCATTGACCATTGCTAATAGGACAGAAAGTGATGGGAATTCCCCCCAGGAAGCTGTCCCCTGTACTGGGCCAATCATCTACGGCCAGCAATAACACACGCAGTCCGAGTGCAATGCAAAGAAGTATTTCTTTATACTTTTATTGAAGTAGAGAAAAGACAGTTCACAACAAACCCAGTGGAACGACAGCCCAATCTGGGAACCCACCACAAATTCCAACAGCATGTAGAGAAGCTAGTTTCAGCCAACCTGACAGCACCTGTTAGCAATTGATGGGCACAGTGGCTGCAATTGATGGGTTTTTTTTTCAGAATTTTTCAGTTTGTTTGCGCCCCCAAAATTTTTGAGCACCAACCGCCACTGTTTATATATATTATGACCATGCCTGCACACTGTTATCTGAAAATAAAGATGTAAAGTTAGGCAAAATTTGGCATGACTTTGCCTTGCACTGAGACATCAGGTGGTGCAGGAAATGGCCAGCAATAACACACACAGTCCAAGTGCAATGCAAAGATGTATTTTTTTATACTTTTATTGAAGTAGAGCAAAGACAGTTCACAACAAACCCTGTGGGACGACAGCCCAATCTGGGAACACTCACAAATTACAACAGCGTGTAGAGAAGCTAGTTTCAGCCGACCTGACAGCACCTGTTAGCAGGGGCAGACTGCTCCCTGACCGTCTCGTGCCCAAGTGAGAATAAATCCAAAGGAGTTGAGAACCCTACCCTTTGCATCCTCATCTGGAACCTTTCCCTGCCGCTAGTACTGTCCCTGATAGATGGGGTACCTGTCCCTGATAGATGGGGTACCTGTCCCTACACTATCCACTCACAATAGCATGCCCAAACCTGGGCAGCAGCAGGGTTCCCCGCTGACAGCTGAATGTAAAAAACATGGCAGACAATAGGGGTCCCTCCCAATCCCTACATGGCCCTTTAGGGTCTAGTACAGATTATGAGGGGAACTCCCACACCAATTTTTTTTTTTTTTAAATGGTGTGGGGTAACCTCAAAATCCATTTCAGACCCTTATCCTCATATGCAGCCTGGCAAGCCAGGAAAAGAGGGGGGAATGCACTGTAACTTTACTCATTCACCAAAAAGTGTCAAAAAAAAAAAAAAAAACACACACACACAGTTTTTGACAATTCCTTTACCAAAATAAAAAAATGTCCCCCGGTGTAGTTTCCATCGTCAATTATGACACCCGCTGCACCGCCGAACCTGAAAAAAGAAAAAGAAAAAAATCCTGCTCTGCCTGCTCCGCCGCGTGACATTTGTTAAATAGGTAAGGGGCGTGATCACCCGTCACTCTCACCTGGTAGCACCACCCCCGGTGGCCCAGCATGCAACAGTCGATGATGTCACAGGGGGGGGGGCAGCGCTGCCAAGTGACATTGTCAGGTGGCCCCGCCCCTTAGCCATTTAAGAACTGTCACATGGCAGAGCAGGCAGGTGGCGGGAGCCTTTGGCATGAACGAGGCTTTTTTTTTCTTTCTTTTTTCAGGGCCGGCAGTGCAGTGGGCGACATTGTTTTTTTATTTTTTAATAAAGGAATTGTCAAAAACTCTTGTACTGTCTTTATTCACTTTAACACTTTTTTGGTAAATGGGTAGGGGGCCCACTTGTTAAAGAAGAGCCTCCCTGCTCCAAAGCACTCCCCCCATGTTGAGAGCATGTGGCCTGGTATGGTTCCAGGGGGGGGCACTCGCTTGTTCCCTCCCTTTCCTGACTTGCCGGGCTGCATGCTCAGACAAGAGTCTGGTATAGATTTTGGGGGGCCCCACGCCATTTAAAAAAAAAATAAATTGGCGTGGGGTTCCCCTCAAATTCCATACCAGACCCAAGGGGCCTGGTATGGATTGGGGGGGATCCCACTCCGTTTTTTTGCCAATTTTTTTTTATTGCTGGCAATTCTTGTTTTTACATTCAGAAACCGCATTAAAAAACGCAACGCGCCTATCTTTATGATGTAAAAGGAGAGGAGCTAGGATGCAACGCAAGTGCCTCAAAAACGCACCATGTATTGCTGTAAATTGAAGGCACGGAACCAAAAATGCTGCAAAAATGTGACAATTACACATATGCATTTTTCATTCAGTTTTGTTGCGAAGAAATGTGAAAGTGCCCTAAGAAGAAGTGCACCTGAAATCAACTTATTAAAAAGTATAATTTCCTACACAGTTTCCTACACAGTTCAATTATATCTTGGTTCTGTGGTTAACCACCTCTAGGTGTTAAACACTTTTTATCATTTTATGACTGACTCTAAACTAATCATCATAAGCTGATCATACTGATTCCCAAGGGCATTAGTCTTTGCTGATGAAAGAAAACCAGCATGCATAATGTGCTATGTGTCATGAGAACATAGATCACAGTCTGTATCAGCCGCAGGCAATGCTATAATGTGCCGTATAATAAATCCACATTTTAAAAAAAAAGGTTACACTGGTTTTCAGTTAAACAAGTTGTAACAGTTCAAATAAAATGTAAAAATATTCAAATGACATCATAGGAAATTCTGTGTGATCGTAATGCAAGCTGGTAATAGTCACAATGATGGAATGCTGTATACTTGCCGAGTTCCAAATACACACCTCACCGGACATGTAACGTATAATGACATAATTTGGGAAGCGTTATGCTTTTAAGGCTGGGTTTACACTATTGCAAATTGAATGCGGTTTTCCCAATTAACATGTCAGGAGATTGTGAATAGCTTTCAATGGAGCCGGTTCACACATCTTCGGAATTGCACACGAGTCCTGTGCGTCTTTTGGTCCATTTCAGGTCTGAATTCAGCCAAAAATTTCGGACTGAAATTAGACCTGAAATGATGAACAGGGACGCACCGGACCCCTGCTGTGAGCCGATCCATGCGGCAGTGTGAACCCAGCCTAAAACATTTAGATCTGCCTTTTTCAACCTCTCTACTTGGAAGGAAGCCTTGAAATTATTTTCAGGTCTTATGCCCTGTACACACGACCTGTTTTCCCCATCGGAATAAACTCTGAAGGTTTTTCCGACGGAATTCCACTCAAGCTGTTTTGCATACACACGATCACGCCAAATTCTGACCGTCCAGGTGACGTACAACACGTACGACGGGACTAGAAAACGAAAGTTCAATAGCCAGTAGCCAATAGCTTCCGTCTCGTACTTGCTTCAGAGCATGCGTCATTTTTGGTACGTCGGAACAGCATACAGACGAGCGGTTTTCCCGATAGGAATTGGTTCCGTCTGAAAAATTTAGAACATTTTCTCTTTCTAGGTACGTCAGAATTTGCGACGTAAAAAGTCTGATAGGGCTCATACACGATCGGTATATACGATGAAAAGCTTCCGTCTGACTTTTTCTGTCAAACATTCCGCTCGTGTGTACGTGGCATTAGGAAACCCCTACTATATAACAGCGGTGGTCAGTGGAAGAAAGCATCTTACCTTGGTGGTATGTTTAGTGCCTTCTTGATGTTCAGTGGCAAGAATGCCCCTTACATTGGTGGTCAGTGGATAGACTGCACCCTGGATGTGTGGCCAGTGCAGTGCCCCATTACACTGATGTTTAGTTTACGGCTGGGTTCATACTGCTGTGCGGAGCGGCTCGCAGCAGGGGGGTCCAGTGCGTCCCTGTTCACCGTTTCAGGTCTGAATTCAGGCCTGAAGCTGTCCCCGGGGCTGTGTAAACCGACTCCATTGAGTAACAGTCAGTCTCCTGACAAGCGATTTGGATGTGGAGATATCCACATCCAATTCGCACCATTGTGAACCCAGCCTAAAGAGTGCCCCAGGACGACGTAAGACTAGTGACAAAACGCATCGGGAGGAGCGACGTGCTGACGTCACCGTGTTATACGTCCCGCTTGCACAGCCATTTGTATTGTTGCCAGCCGCATGTTTTTATTGGAACCTTTTACTGAATCTGTATACACTTTGTAAGCAACACTGCTTTTTTATTATTTGAATAAATAACCATCTGGTTTTACCTATGGCGATTTTCCCTGCTCCTCCTTTTTGAGCTGTCATCACCTCATCGCTACTTGAACCATGTATGGGTCCGTAAGCTGTACCATCAATTTACGTTCCTGACTAAAACGGCTTACTATGTCATCTGACCAGACCAAACATCTGCAGTCTTTGGAGGAAAAGGCCCTGGTTGGGTATTAGCCACAAGGATAAACAGCGAGCGCAACAATCAAAATGCTCACCGCTATACCTGCATATCCACCACACCTGAAACACCAAATTGAGCTCACAGGGTGACTTACATACTCAATAAGTAAAGATGGTGCTGGAAACTATAATACTCAGACAGCCACCTTTAGATGCAAATGAATGCTGCTGAAAACTAAGATACTCAAACAGGTACTTTTAAAATCAAATTAGCACACAAACAAAAAGATAAAAATATCATAGCATGCCATCTACGCTAGTACTAGACAGTAACCACCGTGGATAATAAAAGACCTCCATATCAATATCATAAATGGGGAATGGGCGACCAATCAACACAAAATCAGTCAGCCATCTCCACTGTGAATGAACAAGGTAGGCGCCAATACACGGGCCAATTATCCTTTACGATATCGCCAAGAAGATGTTTCCTTTAGGGGCCACATCAAAAAGTAGGTTTATCATATAGCACCTTACATAAAGGGTATAATACCCCAAGGGGGACATTATGGCCCATATGGACAAATCGGCCGATATCATTGAAATCGATCGAAAATTTCCACAATAGGTATTCCTAACAGAAGGTTGTTCATAAACCCAATTTACCCCATTAGTATATATATTATGATACCTCACATTGAAATTGTCAAACCCCCTAGGGGGCAATGTGGACAAATCAACTGATATCATCGAAATCGATCTAAAATCGCCATAGTGAATGCACCTAAGATGATGCTAGAGAACACATTAAAAATGTGGGGACAAGGGTAGAAACAAAAACAAAAATTTAAACCTATCTCTTACCCACTCGACATATCCATATATCTTATCCTAATCAGAGCAATATATATATGAACCATCCACTGCATTGGATAATCTATTTTATTGATATAAGTTAACACATTGTCGGGCATATCGCAGTTCAACCCCAATGTTGACAATAGAAGAAAACATTTTATTTGTGGCAAAACAGTATAGAAGATCCAAAATCTCTTACATCATGGTGATAAAAGGTACACACATGCTAACGCATTTCACATCAATATAGATGCTTAATCAACCCCAATGTCGTTAATCCAGGTGGGTCATATGGACCAATGGGGTGAACAGGGAATAAAGGGGTAGCCACCAAGGATTCAAATCAAGTTTACATCACAAGTAACCATAGCAACAGTCAATCCAATAAATACAATTCAATGTATATGATCATACTGTAAATTGGAAAAATGGTAATCAAGAGTTGTATATAAAAGCATTGACATCCACATCTACAGTGAAAATCACATTGTATGATTTTTATGTAATTCATTTGCATTTTATTGCATGACATAAGTATTTGATACATCAGAAAAACAACTTAATATTTGGTACAGAAACCTTTGTTTTCAATTACAGAGATCATAAGTTTCCTCTAGTTCTTGGCAAGGTTTTCACACACTGCAGCAGGGATTTTGGCCCACTCCTCCATACAGACCTTCTCCAGATTCAGGTTTCGGGGCTGTCACTGGGCAATACGGACTTTCAGCTCCCTCCAAAGATTTTCTATTGGGTTCAGGTCTGGAGACTGGCTAGGCCACTCTAGGACCTTGAGGTGCTTCTTATGGAGCCACTCCTTAGTTGCCCTGGCTGTGTGTTTCGGGTCGTTGTCATGCTGGAAGACCCCGTCACGACCCATCTTCAATGCTCTTACTGAGGGAAGGAGGTTGTTGGCCAAGATCTCGTGATGCATGGCCCCATCCATCCTCCCCTCAATGCGGTGCAGTCGCCCTGTCCCATTTGCAGAAAAGCAGCCCCAAAGAATGATGTTTCCACCTCCATGCTTCACGGTTGGCATGGTGTTCTTGGGGCTGTACTCATCCTTCTTCTTCCTCCAAACACGGCGAGTGGAGTTTAGACCAAAAAGCTTTATTTTTGTCTCATCAGACCACATGACCTTCTCCCATTCCTCCTCTGGATCATCCAGATGGTCATTGGCAAACTTCAGACGGGCTGGACATGCACTGGCTTGAGCAGGGGGACCTTGCGTGAGCTGCAGGATTTTAATCCATGACAGCGTAGTGTGTTACTAATGGTTTTCTTTGAGACTGTTGTCCCAGCTCTCTTCGAGTCATTGACCAGGTCCTGTCGTGTAGTTCTGGGCTGGTCCCTCACCTTCCTCATGATCATTGATGGCCCACGAGGTCAGATCTTGCATGGAGCCCCAGACTGAGGGAGATTGACCGTCATCTTGAACTTCTTCGATTTTCTAATAATTGCGCCAACAGTTGTTGCTTTCTCACCAAGCTGCTTGCCTATTGTCCTGTAGCCCACCCCAACCTTGTGCAGGTCTACAATTTTATCCCTGATGTCCTTACACAGCTCTCTGGTCTTGGCCATTGTGGAGAGGTTGGAGTCTGTTTGAATGAGTGTGTGGACAGGTGTCTTTTATACAGGTAACGAGTTCAAACAGGTGCAGTTAATACAGGTAATGAGTGGAGAACAGGAAGGCTTCTTAAAGAAAAAATAACAGGTCTGTGAGAGCCGCAATTCTTACTGGTTGGTAGGTGATCAAATACTTATGTCATGCAATAAAATGCAAATGAATTATTTAAAAATCATACAATGTGATTTTCTGGATTTTAGATTGGGTCTCTCACAGTTGAAGAGTACCTATGATAAAAATTACAGACCTCTACATGCTTTGTAAGTAGGAAAACCTGCAAAATGTATGTACTGCAGTGTATCAAATACTTGTTCTCCCCACTGTGCATTTAAACCATAGGGCACATAAGTCTTTAATTTGTGTGCCCATGCCATCTCAAGTTTGGAGATACTCCTTACAAGACAGCTTACTTGGTTGTCCTAAAGTTAGCGGTATTGACGCTGTTATGTCCCGGGTGGGTAAGTACATAGACTTCTTCCTACAACCTTTGGTATGCACCATGCCCTAATACGTTAAGGATACACGTTATGTGATCAATCTCCTATCCAGATTAAAACCAAGTAAAGGGATGTGGTTGGTGACAGCGGACGTCACCTCGCTGTACATGATCATCCCTCATGAATTGGGCTTGGGTGCTGTCAGACATTTTTTTTTTTGGATAGGGACTCTAGTCTATTGGGAGAACAGGTCAACTTCATTATGGAACTTCTTGAGTTCGCTGCTACCCACAACTTTTTCTGGTTTGATGGCCAGTATTTTCGTGGAGTCTTATGCCGCGAACATACGGTCGGATTTTCTAACAGGTTCGATGGGAGCATTTTCCGACAACAAAATCCCATCTAACATTTCCTGTCGAAAAATCCGACCGTGTGTACGCGGCATAAGACTCCACAACACCTTCCAGTGGGCCTCCTACAACCCATACCCAATGGAGAGAGGCCCTGGACCCACCTGTCTATGGATTTCATTGTGGAGTTACCTGACTCCCAGGGCAACACAGTTATCCTAATGGTGGTTGATCGGTTCTCAAAGATGTCTCATTGTATTCCACTTAAGAAGTTGCCCACTTCTAAGGAACTGGCTTCCATTTTTGCTTGACGCACAAAATTCCACGCATTCTCGGAATCAAGCAGAAGAGCCGCACTGGCTATTGAACTTCATTTTTCTCGGCTCATCGTACGTGTTGTACATCACCGCGTTCTCGATGATCGGAATTTCCGACTAGATTTGTGTGACTGTGTGTGCAAGACAAGTTTGAGCCGACATCCGTCGGGAAAAAAACCATGGATTTTTTTGTCGGAATGTGCGATCGTGTGTGTGCGGCATTACTCTGAGCACACGCCGAACAGGCAGCTATGAAGGAGGTTATGTCAGCACATAGACTAGGCAACCAGAATTGTTGGGAAATGACCCAAAAGAGTTGATTCTTCCCAGGATGGCCAGAACCTTGGGAGAATGGTAAGTCTGGAGCACGGCAGTACGGTGACTCTCTGGGACAAAGCAGCGGTCACAAGGTTTCTCAGGAGGAGCATGGACCTGAGCAGCAAGAATTTTTTCACCCAAAGGAGAAGTGAGACTGGTGCGAACCGTAGCCAGAATACGATCAGGAGGAATCACAGGAACCGATTCCATCTTGGAAATGGAGGAAAATTGTCATGACAAAGCGTCAGCCCTTACATTCTTAGTACCAGGTAAGAATGACACAATGTAATTGAAACTTGACGGTATCTGAGAGACCATGAAAAAAAGCAGCCACAAGGGCCTCATTGTTCCACGCAACCTCTGCTGCCAGAGTACGGAATTCAATGGCGTAGTCGGCAACAGTTCTCGTACTCTGTTCAATGGACATGAGGCACTTGGCAATAGAAATGGAGCGTGCGGGAACGTCAAATACCCTTTTAAACGAAGCCACAAACTCAGGGTAGCTCAAGACAACAGGTTCTTGTGTCTCCCATAGAAGGTTTGCGCAGGCCAAGGCTTTCTCAGAAAGCAAAGATATCACTAAACCTACTTTGCTTCTGGGAAACGCCTGGGGGAGCATCTCAAAATATATTTCAACCTGGTTAAGAAACCCCCAAGCATTGGACTGGATCGCCCCCAAATCGCTGGGGAAGCAGAGCGGAACCAGACATACCTCTTATAGAGGTAATACTCGAGGAGGGTGCCTGCACAGAGACTGGAGCAGCAGCAGGGTCAGCCTGCAAAATAGGTTGTACCGGAGCGGCCACAGTGGGAGATTCTAAGTGAGCCGTGCGACGCAGAAGTGTTTGTAACACCATGGCAAACTGATCCATGCGGTGATCCAGTTCATCCAATCTGGAAAAAATATTACCAATAAGTGGATTGACTGCATCTTCTGAATTCATAACCTTCGCCTACTGTCAGAAACCATGAAATCAGACAGAGACAGAAGTACAGTTAAATCACACTTGTTTAATAATAAAAGTAAAAAGAACAAACGTAGTCAAAACATAGCCAAAGTTCAGTAACCGGAACGGATAGTCAGCCTAGCCAGAAGTCAGGGATCAATGTAGTGGAACAGCAAGCAAGATCTGGAGCCAGAAGGGATGTCAGCAAAGCAAGTCTTTAAACAGGAACGCAGGAGAATGTCTCTGTGATGTTGACCAAGGCGAAGGCAGAGATCCTCTGGACTGGACGGTTTAAGTAGGCAGGACTGACGAGCAGAAAATCATCAACAGCTGAGTAACTGTGGAGAGAAAGGAGCTGGCAATTAGCTGAAAGTTGAGCGGCCAGCTCTGAGAAGGAAGGGCTGAGCCCAGCCCTGACACAATATACGGGTACACACTCACCCTACACAGGTACTTGACCCCTGTTACAGCCTCTTGTTTTCCACTCTGGTTTTTTAACTCACCACTTAGTCCAGTTCCACTTGGTCTAAGTTCCAGCAAGCTCAAAGATGAGCAGGCTCACAATGAGTTCTACAGAAGGTTATATAGGCCTCGAGCATCTGTGACCGATTAACCACTCCTCTTAATTAGTAGGCTGAATGAAGCAAAGAAAAAAAAAGCTGTTTAAAAAGTGACAGAAAATGGTATTAAAAAGCTACCGAAATAGAAAAAGCCCCAAAAAGAAGCTAAAATTGCAACCCAGCAATCACCAGTAGTCAAAAAGCAAACCTTGTTCACTCTCCACTCAAGGTCCCTGTTTAGCTTCCAACCAGCAGTCTGGCAATTTCAGATGTGCTCTACCGAAGGTTATATAGGCCTCAAGCACCTGTGACCAATTAACCACTCCGCTTAATTAGTAGGCTGAAGGAAGCAAAGAAAAAAAAAAGCTGTTTAAAAAGTGTCAGAAAAAGGTGTTAAAAAACTACAAGGAAAAGCCCCAAAAAGAACCTAAAAATCCAACCCAGCAATCACCAGCAGTCAAAAAGCAAAACTTGTTCACTCTCCACTCAGGGTCCCCACTGCTTAGCTTCCAACCAGCAGTCTGGCCCTTGCTAAAGAAGCTGAAGGTAAAGGTGATGGACTGGCCAAGGTGTCTTCAGACCCAAACATTATTCAGCATCCGTGAGGCATCCTCAAATGGAAGGTGGATGAGTGCAAGGTCTCTAGCTCTGTGATATCATCATGGAGGAGTGGAAGAGGACTCCAGTGGCAACCTGTGAAGCTCTGGTGAACTTCATGCCCAAGAGGGTTAAGGCAGTGCTGGAAAATAATGGTGGCCACACAAAATATTGACACTTTGGGCCCAATTTGGAAATTTTCACTTAGGGGTGTACTCACTTTTGTTGCCAGCGGTTTAGACATTAATGGCTGTGTGTTGAGTTATTTTGAGGGGACAGCAAATTTACACTGTTATACAAGCTGTGCACTCACTACTTTACATTGTAGCAAAGTGTCATTTCTTCAGTGTTGTCACATCAAAAGATATAATAAAATATTTACAAAAATGTGAGGGGTGTAGTCACTTTTGTGAGATACTGTATAAAAAATAACATGCAAAAGTGGTTGGAGGGAAGCTTCAGAATGGCAAAGATGTTTTTATTACAAATTATGTGAGCAGACTGCAGTTCTTCTTTAAGACTCTGGCTCCTGGGTTCAGCAGACATTTTGCAAGTGGCTAGAGTAGGGACAGGTCACCCATCTGTCAGGGACAGTGCTTAGCATCAGGGAAAGGTTCTGGAGGAGTAGGGAAAGGACAGGGACATGCCATAATTCCTGCAAGTCTTCTCATTTGGGTGCCAGCCAGGCCGTTTTCTGCTCCTCAAGACAGTTGCTGTTGGCACCTCTGGTCTACCACTCATGTGAATTCTCCTGGTCTGGTTGCCTTCCTGCCAGACCTGTTTGCTTGTCACCACGCTGCACCTCCCACACATACTTCTTCCAAGCTTGGTGACAATAAATGCATACCAAACTAAAATGTAGTAGTACTGTTATCTAAGGAGTCTGGTATCTAAGAAGCAAAATGACACCCACACATCATTATTAGTCAGGGTTTTGCTAGAATTGTGAAAGATCTGAGGCAAGATCTGATCCTCTTGGGAGAGGAGAGCAATGATGCAGCAAGCTGTGGTGAATGGTGACTGTTGCCAAATTGTGAGGGGTTTAAATGAGAAGTATGGGAATTTTTTTTCCCCATAATCCTATTTACCTAGGTGGATGCAGCATCAGTCCGATGCTGCATCTGTCCCCCGCCGCCTCTACACTGAGAACTGAGCCATCAAACAACACTGATGGCTTGGTTCTCTCGGCTCCCCGAGAGGAGAGCTGCTGACTGTCAATCAGCAGCTCTCCTGCTCTGCTCCTCCACGCTTACTGGAGTGCTGAGCTGTGGAGGGGCGGGGAGCGGCCGTCTCAGTGGCGCGCTGAGAGGCTGAGACAGACATCAGTCCAGGCACCTGGCGGATTCAGACTTCCAGAGTTGGGATGGCATGGTGTCTGGACTGATCTGTGTGATGTCAGCAGAGAGTGGACTTCACACCACTCTCTGTTGAAAACAGGTCACAGAAGTGCAAAACGAATTGTACTCCTGTGATCCTTAGGAGAAGCCCAGCCAAACGGGCTCAGGCTGGACTTCTCCTTTAAATAAAACCTGAACCTATTCTGCTTTGGGTTAAGAATGTGTAAAACACAGAGTCCAGGGGTCGGGCATGTGTAACGCACAGAGTGCAGAGGGCAGCAGTAAGTAATGCACAGAGTGAAGGGACCAGGAGGGTGTAAAACACAGAATGCATGGGTCAGTAGTGTGTAACACACAGAGTGCAAGGGTGAGGAGTGTAGGAGTCAGGAGTGCGTAATGCACAGAGTGCCTGGATAAAGAGCGAATAATGTACAGAGTGCAGGGGTGAGAAGTGTAGGGGTCAGGAGTGCATAATGCACAAAGTGCCTGGATAAGAAGCAAGTAATGTACAGAGTGCAGGGGTGAGAAGTGTAGGAGTCAGGAGTGCATAATGCACAAAGTGCCTGGATAAGAAGCAAGTAATGTACAGAGTGCAGGGGTGAGAAGTGTAGGGGTCAGGCGTGCGTAATGCACAGAGTGCCTGGATAAAGAGCGAGTAATGTACCGAGTGCAGGGGTCGAGAGTAAATAATGCACAGAGTGCCCTTCAAGCAAAAACTCCTCCCCATATAATCCCCTACACCAATTACCTTCAGCACAGATACCTTGCTTCCTTCCTATACTGCACTCATCAGACCTTGGCATTGTGTCACATCTGCTGAGTGCCCCAGGTGCCAATGCTGCGACTGCCCGCATATTTTTTCTTTTATGTGTCACTTATGCATTTTGGTGGCAAAAATATGAATGCAATCTATACATTGGGGGGAGAACCTCTGGGGGAATCTAGGATGGAAAAGGACCTGGGGGTCCTGATAGATGATAGGCTCAGCAATGGCAGGCAATGCCAAGCTGCTGCTAACAAAGCAAACAGAATATTGGCATGCATTAAAAAGGGATCAACTCCAGAGATAAAACGATAATTCTCCCGCTCTACAAGACTCTGGTTCGACCGCACCTGGAGTATGCTGTCCAGTTCTGGGCACCAGTCCTCAGGAAGGATGTACTGGAAATGGAGCGAGTACAAAGAAGGGCAACAAAGCTAATAAAGGGTCTGGAGGATCTTAGTTATGAGGAAAGGTTGCGATCACTGAACTTATTCTCTCTGGAGAAGAGACGCTTGAGAGGGCATATGATTTCAATTTACAAATACCGGACTGGTGACCCCACAATAGGGATAAAACTTTTTCGCAGAAGAGAGTTTACCAAGACTCGTGGCCACTCATTAAAATTAGAAGAAAAGAGGTTTAACCTTAAACTACGTAGAGGGTTCTTTACTGTAAGAGCGGCAAGGATGTGGAATTCCCTTCCACAGGCGGTGGTCTCAGCGGGGAGCATTGATAGCTTCAAGAAACTATTAGATAAGCACCTGAATGACCACAACATACAGGGATATATAATGTAATACTGACACATAATCACACACATAGGTTGGACTTGATGGACTTTTGTCTTTTTTCAACCTCACCTACTATGTAAAAACTATGTACTTATGCAGCTGCCTGCTTCTTTCTCCAACTGCTGGCCTACACGCCGCCTGTCTAACCTGCAGTACAGGTGCTCTGAAAGTCTTTGCCAGTTCTGTGCTATAGGTTTTACAAGCAGACGGAAGCCAGCAGCTGCAAAAGTAAAGGCTCATACACACTATAAAAAAAAAAATGATCGTCTGATTTTCCTCCTTGTTTCACATTCGGAACTTCTTTACTAAGCTTGTAAACTTTTTTTCCGATAGCACTTTATGACAGTGTTTGCCTCTGCTGTGTCACACCTGATTCATTGGATAAGTACCCTTTCATTTCCTGTATTAGTATTACACCTACAGGCAGGTTATTTGTACTGTGACACAGCTTCTGGCAGTGCAGCCTGCTTCCGCATAGAGCATCACATTATATACTCATTTGTGAGTAAGTATAATCCTGGACATGAGGCAAACATTGCTCAATGGTTTCAATACCAGAAACAGAAATATGTCTATGGGCTACCACTGACCTATGTAGACAACCCTAAGCTGTCCAATCATAGGCTGAAACTCAATCAACATGTATGGATGTCCTGAAAGTTAAAATGATTTTAAAGGTTCCATTTTTTAAAAAGTGAAAATAACAAACATGTCATACTTACCTGCCCCATCCTCCTCTTCTCCGGTCCCCCGAAAGAGCTCTCTGCTCCTCCACCCACCGAGTGCCCCCATAGAAAGCTGCTTTCGAGGGGGGCACTTATATGGGCTCGCTTCTGAGCCACCCTGCCTGCGTCTATTGACCTCTACCTTTTTTTAGTATTATCATGTTTATTCTCTGAGATCTTACATCCATGAAACAATGTTGTTTATCTTCAACACTTTCTGTAGGCATTCAATTATGTTGACTTTTTTTCCTTGCCACATACCGTATTTATCGGCATATAACATGCACTTTTTCCCCCTGAAAATCAGGGGAAAATCGTGGGTGTGTGTTATAGGCCGATCCCCGCCCATTTCTGTGTCATCGTAGCGATCGCGGCAATTGCCGCGGTCGCCGCCGACATACACAGCCGTGGGTAGATTCAAATATGGCGCCGAGACTGCAGGGAGCCGAGATACACATACCCGAGTGGCCTAAAAAAGCCGAGAACACTCGGGTATGTGTATCTCGGCTCCCTGCAGTCTCGGCGCCATATTTGAATCTACACCGAGTGCACAAAGCTGCACTGACATGGCTGGACTGGGGCAAGGCTGCACCTGCACTGGGGCAAAGCTGCACTGACAAGGCTGCACCTGCACTGGGGCAAAGCTGCACTGACAAGGCTGCACCTGCACTGGGGCAAAGCTGCACTGACAAGGCTGCACCTGCACTGGGGCAAAGCTGCACTGACAAGGCTGCACTGACAAGGCTGCACTGACAAGGCTGCACTGACAAAGCTGCACTGTCAAGGCCGCACTGACAAGACTGCACTGGGGCAAGGCTGCACTGACACTGAAAAGGCTGCAGATGGACAGATAAGGCTGCATTGATGGGCATTTTAATGTAAGTTTTTTTTCCTTAAACTTCCCTCCTAAAAGTTTTTTTTCCTTAAAATTCCCTCCTAAACTTGGGGTGCGTGTTATACGCCGGCACATGTTATACGCCGATAAATACGGTATTTCTCTGTAGATGGGACACTGGATCAAAGCCATTTGTTCTGAATGAAAATTCCACTTTGATGTTGTAGAGTCCTACTCTCTGGATGTTTAGGTAGAGTATATTCACATAACGCATCAATATCTTCCTCATATCCTCCAAGGATATCATTTCTTTCCACTTGAGTGTTCATTATATTCCACATAGATATTAAAGTTTTAGATATCGTACTTCTTAGAAGTTAGCTATTCATCAATGATATTTTTAAATTTTTAATAAAATTTCACTATTTCTATTAGGTTGCAAGAATATGTTAAACTCTTTGTTAAAAGAACCTTAGGTATCTGGGATATATCATCCTGTATGGCAGAAGAAATGATAGTTGTTTTATCATGATGTTGTATATGTATACAGGTGCATCTCATAAAATGAGAATATCATCAAAAAGTTCATTGATTTCAGTAATTCAATTCAAAAAGTAAAACTCATATATTTGATATAGATGTGTTACCCACAGAGTGATATATTTCAAGCATTTTTTTCTTTTAATTTTGATGATTATGGCTTACAGTTAGTGAAAAGCCAAAATTCAGTATCTCAGAAAATCAGAATATTACAAACGACCAATAAAAAAAAGGATTTTTTTAATACAGAAATGTTGGCCTACTGAAAAGTATGTCTATGTACAGTATAGTTGGCACTCAATACTTGGGCTCCTTTTGCATGAATTACTGCATCAATGTGGCGTGGCATGGAGGCTATCAGCCAGTGACACTGCTGGGGTGTTATGGAAGCCCAGGTTGCTTTGATAGCAGCCTTCAGCTCGTCTGAATTGTTGCGTCTGGTGTCTCTCATCTTCCTCTTTTAACAAGTCAAAAGTCAGCGCAGCCTCAACCAGGAACTTCTAGAGCACTTCATGCTTCCCTCTACTGACCAGCTTTATAGAGATGCTAATTTCCTTTTCCAGCAGGACTTGGCACCTACCCACACTGCCAAAAGTACCAATACCTGGTTTAATGATCATGGTATCACTGTGCTTGATTGGCCAGCAAACTCACCTGACCTAAACCCCATAGAGAATCTGTGGGGTATTGTCAAGAAGATGAGACACCAGACCCAACAATGCAGATGAACTAAAGGCGGCTATCAAAGCAACCTGGGCATCCATAACCCCTTAGCAGTGCCACAGGCTGATCACCTCCATACCACGTCGCATTAATGCAGTAATTCATGCAAAAGAAGCCCTGCCCAAGTATTGAGTACATACTATACCATACATGGGCATACTTTTCAGTAAGCCAACATTTCTGTATTAAAAATCCTCTTTTTTTTTTTTTTTTGGTCTTATGCAATCAAAATTAAAAGAAAGAAATGCTTGAAATATATCACTCTGTATGTAACGCATTTATATAAAATATATGAGTTTCACATTTTGAATTGAATTACTGAAATAAATTAACTTATTGATGATATTCTAATTTTACGAGATAAACCTGTATTTATATGTATTATTTCATCTTGTTATAAAGCCTTTTCTCTGACTATCATGAATGTGTCTGCAATTTGTGCCCTTGCCCCTTTGTATAAATTCTGAATAGTTGCTAGGAAGTGGGGGGGGGGGGGGGGGAATCTCTCTAACAGAGCCCCAAATAGCAGTAAAAACATAAAACATATTCTAATCTACCCCATTCTAATCAGAACTAAGAATAAAGTGTAGCAAGGTCCCGGACTTCCAAAGGCCTAATGGTGACCTTCAGAGTCAAGGATAGCTGACATTCGTCTTTGTAGAGTGGGTTACCAGGCATGGTGGGTGTAATGCAAGATGGAGTGATGGGTGCCAGACACTTTTTGGATGCAAAAGAGATTTATTATCCCTTAACAGAACTGTGGGAGCAGGGGTTAGGGCCAGGACACCCTTAAGTAGATGCAATGATAATTGGCAGACTCCGAGACTTCTACTACTATAGATACTATAGGTAGACAGCTATACAGTGGAAGGCCTCCATCCGGATAACACTTCTGTATAGGTAGGACCGCTGCCTCCTATGGCAACAAATCTTGTAACTTGCGGTAGTTGTATACAAATTGGGGACCATCAACTCACTATTAGTTGCCACTACACTTGGTAGTAAATTGCATACCCGTGTAGTGTCCCTAAATATGCAGACTAACCTAATAATGGTGCGGTCTCTGTGCCTATGGTAGGTAACTATAAACAAATGGTACAAGGGGGGGGGAGAACCCCCTGAAAAAGAGTCACGGGCGGACCAAGCTGCTTAATAACCGATTATCCAAACAGATTACGAATTAAAGTGCAGTTTCTGACACTGGACTAGACTACAAGGAAATATGTCAATCCTCTCACTTTGAATAGTTAGGTGAACCCCCTAACTGGCTCCTTGATATCCAAAGTAAATCTTTTGGAAACCTATGGCGTACATGTCCGAATTTTGATACTACTGCCTCAATATGGTCGGTTGAGCGGACCATTGGTCTTTTATTACTTCCCTTGTCTTTGTTTTACCTCAGCCTGTAATAGCCTTCTTTGAATTGCAGTGACTATTCATTTACTGCTACCCAACAGTGGAATCCCCTGTGAATTTACTAAGCATTTTCTGGACTATTGTTTATCTGGGTTTCTGGACTGATAACTTACTGTGGATATATGCCACCCTTTTACATCCAATCAAACACCAGTTTACAATTTAGTTAATCCATTCCAGATAAATATACTATCTTGTGGGATCATCAAAAAGTGTCATCTGATCACCCCTTATCCCATTTTCCCCCAGTTGGGGGTTCACCTAACTATTCAAAGTGACAGTATGGACGTATTTCCTTATGGTGTTTGTCACCGGGACTTGTAGTCTAGTTCAGTGTCAGAAACTGCACTTTAATTCGTAATCTGTTTGGATAATCGGTATGTGTATGTGTGTTGTTAGCGTGACACAGCTGCTCTTAAACAGACAACGTTGTCTATTTTTAATATAATCCTGGTGTTGGTGATGGGTACCCAGTGTTAGCGGTTTTTGAATTTTGTGCAATAAAATCATATCCTTTATTAAGCAGCTTGGTCCACCCGTGACTCTTTTTCAGGGGGTTCTTTCCCCCCTGTACCACTTGACTAACAATAGTTGTACTTAACTACTGGCAACACAGAATAGTTCTTCTCTTACACTACAGTCTCTCACTGTAGATTTTTACTCACTGAGCTTCCAATATTCACTAGACTTCTAGATCCAATCGCCACTGAATCTCATGAGCTCTTCCACAGCTAGCACGCTGTATACTCCTCAAGTGTCACCCCCGCTATCTTGCTGGGTCCCTAGCTTGGCACTGGATGCTCCTTAAGCGTCACCTGGCTGTCCTGCTGGGTCCCTGGCTTGGCACCTGCTGAAGCTTCCCCCCTTCTTCACTGTCCCCGGCTGGTGAGAAGACTGCTCTGGTACTGGCTCCAGCTTACTCACTGTAGTCTCCGGTAACAAGGTGGATGGTCCCTTCATGGCGACAGCTTCCCCTCTACCTCTGACCACATCTGGCTGAACCTTCACAACTCGGTTGATTCCAATCCTACAGTCCCGACCCTACGCTGCTTCTCTTGCTCCTGGATAGGCCTCAGGCAGCCTAGCAGCCAGGTTCCCCCGGGATAGAACTCTGGCTTGGCCTAGCAACCCGGGACAACATAACACAAATCCACCCAGACAGCCATCCAGGTGGCACAAAACCCCGATCACCTGACTCCACCCAAATAAATAGGCTCTCCCAGCCGGCCAAGGGACTAAAGAAACCCCTGCCAATTGGCTGAGACACCCCATCCATCCATAATCTGACCTTGCTACACCCTTGTCAATCTAATGGCACCAGCAAGCGCCACCTAGTGGAAGAAGAGAAAAGGTACAGCAAACCAGAGCTAGGGAGGAATCAGTGGATCTTCTAACAATCAGCCAGGATGATTAATACCTGACAAACTTACTTAATTTATTAGCAACCCTGCCTAAACACCAGGGTGCTACAAACGTTTTGACTGAATACACACTTTATTAAAGAGGAAGTAAACCCCGGACGATTTTTCTTTTTTTTTTAATTTATATATACTGCTAAGTATTGCAAATGAAAACACTTGTAAATTGGCCAAAAACGAGGTTAGGAAATACTTTTTTTATCTTATTTAGATTATCTTCTCTTCCGGGTATTGGCCGCGCCATTTCTACTCCTGTTTCTTGAATCAATTCAGGATGTCATTTCTGCCCTTACTATGATTGCCTTTACAAATCTCGCGCATGCGCCGTAGCTTCGAAACCAAGCCTCTAAATCGATTGCCGTTACTACGGCAACAGAGCGAACCCATAGCTGAAGGCAAATCAATGAGGGAGAAGCAGGAAGGAGATGATCAGATTGCAGCATCGCGAGACTTCCCTCTGTGCCGTTCTGACAGGAAGATAGTGAATGCTAACGACCCGGCATGCAGAGGAGACAGAAACGGCACACATAGTGTGCCGTTAAACAATGTACCTAGTGCGCAATCACGGCTGACGTCACTGAACATTGCAGGACAATTACTATGGAAACCAAAACAGTGAGTGCACTTTCACAGGCAGCGATTAGCTACCTGTGCTATATAGATTTTAAAGAGAATAAGTTGTAGTGGAGGGTTTACAACTACTTTAACAATACTATTTACAGTAATCCTTAACTGTAACATTTACCTGGACCTCCAAAGCCTCTTGGGTTTGTATTGGTCTTCTTGATAAACCACACAGTGGAATTTTAGTTAAGGATCATGCGAACAACTTTTTTTTTGTTTGCTGATTTTCTTTTCAAAGGCCAGCCCGCTGGTGTCTGGTTGGTCTGAGCACAACCTAGGACCCATATCGTTTATGTCCCTTTACCTATGGGAACACCGGCCAGTGTGTTTGGGATATAAGAATAATAATAATACTTGTAGGCATCAAAAAAAAAAAAAAGAAAGTAAAAATTGGATTACATTGAGAACTGATTCTCTGAAACTGGGAACTTGGCTTTAAAAGTTTGTTCTTCTCAATACGTAACGAAAGAATGGAACAAGGATGTTATGATGGTAAATTCGTTCTGCTGAAATTCTACAATATCACAGTCACTGATTTACTTTACAGATATTTGTTATTTTTCCAGGTAATCCACCCATAAGCATTAACAGTTTATATATTTTTTTGCTAAATACCTTTCTGGTGTTGTACTGCAGGAACTTCCACAGCAGAGGTCATGGAAAAACATCCATAAGCTTTGACAGGCATTGCAGAATGAAGTCCAACCAGCAGCTCAACTTCCTTTTTGTTTATGATCCACTCATCAGTAGAACTATGGGCAAAACTTTTTTCTTCATTTTGGATAGAGCAAGTGAGGGTTAAAACCCCTGTCAGATTTTTTTTTTACCGCCATTTGTGTCCCATTGTGAAGATTTGCCTTCATTTCCGGTCCCATAGCCAAACAGGAAGTGAGATGAAATTCCTGCAAATGAAGGGAAATCCTTGGGGACCCCTAAATCACCAGAACTAGTGTCTCCATTGGAAGATTTCCCCTTTATTACTTTTTGCCTTTAGTTATACTAACTTCAGTGTCATCAGCAACAGTCAGTTTTGCCTCTTTGTCAGCATGACTGCCTGAGTATATATCAGAGAAGACCCTGAATGTGCCAGAAGACTAATACATCTGTTATCATTGTTATAATACCTTGATCCAAAACCACATTTAAACACATGCCGACCAGTGCACGGCAATATACGTCGGCACAATGGCACGGCTGGGCAAATGGGCGTACAGGTACGTCCCATTTAAGATGCGGCATTGTGGGCACACGAGCACCCGCCGCGTGCTCTGTGACCGTGAATCCTGCGGACTCGATATCCGCGGGTGCCCACAATCATGTCCCGGAGCGGAAGAACGGGGAGAACATTTCCCTGTTCTGCCTTGTGACATGACAGAGATCACTGCTCCCTGTCATCGGGAGCAGTGATCGCTGTCATGTAACTAGTAGCCCCCCCCAATTAGAATCACTCCCTAGGACACACTTAACCCCTTGATCGCCCCCTAGTGTTTAACCCCTTCTCTGCCAGTATAATTTACACGGTAATCAGTGCATTTTTACAGCACTGATCGCTGTATAAATGACAATAGTTACAAAATAGTGTCAAAAGTGTCCAATGTGTCCGCCAAAATGTCGCAGTCATGATAAAAATCACAGATCGCCACCATTACTAATAAAAAAAAAATAATAAAAATGCCATAAAACTATCCCCTATTTTGTAGACGCTATAACTTTTGGGCAAACCAATCAATATACGCTTATTGTCATTTTTTTTTACCAAAAATATGTAGAAGAATACATATTGGCCTAAACTGAGGAAAAAAAAATTGAATATATTTTTGGGGATATTTATTATAGCAAAAAGTAAAAAATATTGCTTTTTTTTTTTTTTAATTGTCGCTCTTTTTTTGTTTATAGCGCAAAAAAAAAAAAACCACAGAGGTGATCAAATACCACCAAAAGATAGCTCTATTTGTGGGGAAAAAAGGACGTCAATTGTTTGGGTGCAACATCGCACGACCGTGCAATTGTCAGTTAAATTGACGCAGTGCCAAATCGCAAAAAAGTGCTCTGGTCAGGAAGGGGCTAAATCCTTCGGGGGCTGAAGTGGTTAAAGCACAATCGAAGAAGAAAAAATGATTAATCTTGCAATTGTAACAAAGGACGGCAAAGAAAATTTTGAGGATGGTTCCATCATAGGTGTCATAGACTTTAGAAAACTGCTGCCGCTTTTATTTTAAAACTGTTCAGCTACATTTGTGATTCACCTGCCCATGGATAACTAGGAAAACTGTTTGCAGCCTGCCGAATGGACAGTGAAGGAGCAGCTGCTCACTGATGAAAACTTTTTTATACTTCATCTATCCACCTACATCCTCACCTGTGATCTGTTTGCTTGTAATTAGTGGGCGTGTATAAAAGGTGAATGATTTTCTGGACTCCTGACAGACCCTTGCATCTTTCATCCAGTGCTGCACTGATGTTTCTGGATTCTGAGTCATGGGAAAGCAAAAGAATTGTCAAAGGATCTGCAGGAAAAGGTAGTTGAACTGTATAAAACAGGAAAGGGATATAAAAAGATATCAAAGGAATTAAGAATGCCAATCAGCAGTGTTCAAACTCTAATCAAGAAGTGTAAAATGAGGGGTTCTGTTGAAACCAAACCACGGTCAGGTAGACCAACTACAATTTCAGCCACAACAGCCAGGAAAATTAGCATTATGTAATGTAAAGAAAAATCCACAAATAACTTCAGGTGAAATACAGGACTCTGAAAACATGTGGTGTGACTGTTTCAAGATACACAATAAGGAGGCACTTGAAGAAAGATGGGCTGCATGGTCGAGTCGCCAGAAGAAAGCCATTACTACGCAAATGCCACAAAGTATCCCACTTACAATATGCCAAACAGCACAGAGACGAGCCTCAAACATTCTGGCACAAAGTCATATGGAGTGATGAGACCAAAATTGAGCTTTTTGGCCACAACCATAAACGCTACATTTGCAAAGGAGTCAACAAGGCCTATGATGAAAAGGTACACCATTCCTACTGTGAAACATGGAGGTGGATCGCTGATGTTTTGGGGATGCGTGAGCTACAAAGGCACAGGAAATACTGGAGGAACATTTGCATTCATCAGCCAGGAAGCTGCACATGGGACGTACTTGGACATTCCAACATGACAATGATCCAAAACACAAGGCCAAGTCAACCTGTCATTGGCTACAGCAGAATAAAGTGAAGGTTCTGGAGTGGCCATCTCAGTCTCCTGACCTCAATATCATTGAGCCACTCTCGGGAGATCTCAAACGATTTACAGAGAGCTTTCTTGTATTTACTGGTGAAACCTGAATTTTGATAATGTGACATTTTATTTTATTTTATAAATTACTCTTTATTATTATTTTGTATTATTATTATTCAGGATTTATATAGCGCCAACAGTTTACGCAGCGCTTTACAATATAAAAGGGAGACAATACAGTTATAATACAATAAAATACAAGAGGATTAAGAGGGCCCTGCTCAGAAGAGCTTACAATCTAATAGGTTGGGGCACGTGGTACAGAAGGTTGTAACTGTGGGGAATGAGCCGGTGGAAGTGGTAGGAGATTAGTTGGAGACGTGATAGGCTTTCCTGAAGAGATGAGTTTTCAGGGATCGCCTGAAGGTAGCAGGAGTAGGGGATAGCCGGATAGATGGAGGTAGCAAGTTCCAGAGGATGGGAGAGGCTCTGGAGAAATCCTGGAGACGAGCATGGAGGAGATGAGAGAGCTTGAAAGCAGGAGGTCTTGAGAAGAGCGGAGAGGTCGATTTGGGTGATATTTGGAGACAAGATTAGTGATGTAGCTCGGGGCAGAGTTGTGAATGGCTTTGTATGTTGTGGTTAGAATTTTGAATTTAATTCGCTGGGTGATTGGGTGCCAGTGTAGGGATTGGAGTAGAGGGTTGGCCGACACTGAGCAGTTGGTAAGGTGGATAAGTCTGGCAGCAGCATTCATGATAGACTGAAGAGGGGATAGCCTATGCAGAGGTAGGCCAATGAGAAGGGAGTTGCAATAGTCAAGGGGAGAGATAGCAAGGGAGTGAATGAGGAGCTTGGTGGTTTCATTTGTTAAAAAGGGGCGAATTTTAGAGATGTTACGGAGGTGAATTCTACAAACTTTTGACAACGATTGGATTTGAGGCTGAAATGACAAGTCAGAGTCTAGGATTATGCCTAGTACCCTGGCGTGAGGAGAGGGACCGATGGTTGCATCGTTAATTTTGATGGAAAAGTCATGGAGGGGGGCACGGGCGGGGGAGAATATTAATAGCTCCGTTTTAGAGAGATTTAGTTTAAGGAAGTGGTGCGACATCCATGCTGATATGTCAGTTAGTAAGTTAGTAATGGAGGAGACTGAAAGAGTGAGGTGAGGAGAAGACAGATAGATTAGGGTGTCATCAGCGTATAAGTGGTATTGGAAGCCGTGGGCAGTTATTAAGTGACCAAGGGAGGAGGTGTAGATAGAGAAGAGAAGGGGTCCAAGAACCGAGCCTTGGGGGACCCCCACAGAAAGGGGCAATGAGGGGGAAGAGACAGAGTTGTAGGTGACACTGAAGGAGCGCTGTGATAAATAGGCAGAGAACCAGGATAGAGCAGAATCTCGGAGGCAAAGGGAAATTAGTTTATTGAGAAGGAGCGGGTGGTCAACAGTATCAAAGGCCGCAGAGAGGTCAAGTAGTAGGAGTATGGAGTACTGGCTGTTGGTTTTAGCAGTTAGTAAATTGTTAGTGAGTTTTAGTAAGGCAGTTTCCGTGGAGTTCTGTGAGCGAAAGCCAGACTGTAAGGGGTCAAGAAGGTTATTTTCATTGAGGTAGGAGCTAAGACGGTTGTAGACTAAGCGTTCTAGAAGTTTAGAGGTGAATGTGAGCAATGAGATGGGTCTTAAGTTGTTCAGGTCAGTAGGGTCCAGTGAGGGCTTTAAGAATGGGAGTGATCTGCGCATGTTTTAGAGGGGAGGGGAAGATGCCACTAGAGAGGGAGAGATTGAAGATGTGGGTGAGGGAGCATAGGATAGAAGAAGAGGGTGACCGTAGCAGTTGTGAGGGAACAGGATCCAAGGGACAATTGGTTAGGTGGGCATCCGAGAAAATTTTTGTAACCTCTTCCGTAGTAGCCAATTCAAAAGAGGAGAGTGTTGAATGTGCTGCTAGGCAAGGTATGTTGGGTGGGGAAGACGTACGCACAGTGGAGATGTCCTCACAAATTGCATCAATCTTGTCTTTGAAGTGATTGGCAATCTCTTGGGCAGTGAGTGAGTTAGTGGGTAGAGGGGGTGGTGGACGAAGCAGAGAGTTAAAGGTTGAGAAGAGCCGACGGGGACTGGATGACAAGGAATTAATAAGAGAGACAAAGTAGGCTTGTTTGGCAGCATGGAGGCATGAATTGTATTTTAGAAGGGCAGATTTATAAAGGGTGAAGTCTTGCAGGCATTTGGTTTTACGCCACAGTCGTTCAAGAGCACGGCAATGTCTCTTGAGATTTCTAGTGTTATAAGCTGCCATAAATTTATAGGGAGACTAAGCTGGGATGCATTTCTTAGTTGGTCATTATTGGGTCTGATGTGAGAGACCTGAATATGGGGAGGAGATGGCCAGTGCCAAACCAGCTACAGACACAGGCTAGGGTCGTAAAGCTAATTACCTCTCTTGATCACTCAAGCCACATGGAGTTGAGAATCAATCACCAGTAATATTGCTATTGCAGTGTGTTTGTTATAAAGCTAGGAGTAAATATGGAAGTTTAAAGATATGGCAGCAGGAGACAATTACCAAAAAATATGTAACAGCAAAGTCAGTTCAGTAGGGATGTACAGATGGATAGGAGACAATTACCAAAAATATGTAACAGCAAAGTCAGTTCAGTAGGGATGTACAGATGGATAGGAGACAATTACCAAAAATATGTAACAGCAAAGTCAGTTCAGTAGGGATGTACAGATGGATAGGAGACAATTACCAAAAATATGTAACAGCAAAGTCAGTTCAGTAGGGATGTACAGATGGATAGGAGACAATTACCAAAAATATGTAACAGCAAAGTCAGTTCAGTAGGGATGTACAGATGGATAGGAGACAATTACCTGTAAAAGAGCAGAGAAGACATGATCAGAATTGATAACTGCGTCGGTGAAACTGCGCATCACTCGTGACAGAGCCACTCAGGACAGAGCCATGATGTCTGCGCCTTGCCCCTGTCTGCGCCACCCCATAAGCTGCCATAAATTTATAGGGAGACTAAGCTGGGATGCATTTCTCAGTTGGTCATTATTGGGTCATTATTATTTATATCAATGATAGGAAAATAATGTTTGTCTGATAACTATACAGGGAAAGCTGTCTCTTTAACTGTGCTGTCTATAGGCACCGGCCTACTGTACCTAATAGTAAATCCACACATTTGTATTGTACACATGTGCCAGTTTATACAGTAAGCAGATAACTGTAAACTGTCTCTTTAATCAAATAATTTTTATTTTTTATTATTAAACATACATACAGATATGTCACATTAATCCATGAAGTATCAAAAATAGGAAAACACATAAAACAAATAAAGCTTGCAACTCTCGGACTAAAGTAGCTTAGCATATAATAAACAAAGCATTATAGAGACATAGATACATTTTACACAACAAGTTGTTCACCGCTAATTTCAAACTTTAAACTATGGCAGCTTCCTCTATACAGCATAAAGTTATATTTCTATCACACACTAATTTCGTCTCTTCTACACCTCACTCCTCTACATCTACTATTTGCCCCCATCTATCTCTTTTACCTCACTCCTCTCCACTAGGTAAACCATCACATAGTTGATTACTAGGATCTATCCAGCATGACTATATTTTACCAAACCTTTGGGGTGTACCTCTATGCTTATATGTTAATTTTTCTCTTTTGAGTGTGTAATTAAGTTTCTCAACCCATTGTTTATGGGTTTGAGGATCAGCAGATGACCATTTTTGTAAATCAATCTCATCTCACTTAAACAGTAGTGATCATCCAGGTAAATGTTACCAAACCAATCCAAGCAGTAGCTTTAGTCCTTTAACGTACCAACTGTAATAAGTCCATAGGTCCATGTCAATAAGTTAGTAGCAGCAGCTGTCCTCAGAGATAAGACAGCTCTGTGGAGTAGGAAAAAGGGAGAGAAAGCAGGAATCGCCACCTGAGTGTAGTATTATAAAAAGCAGTTTAATGGCAAGAATAAAAACACTCACAGGATAAAAAAAGTAAATCATGCTCATCTGGTGTGTGGAGGGAAGGTGAGCCTGGAGGGAGCCCACCCCTGCTTTAAGGCACAGGGGCACACTGGGCACCCAGCATATAGCACAATGGCAGTGAAGGTGTCCAATGCGTCCTCTTACCAGTATTCCAACATTACAAGCTAACACATGGCCACTGCCCCCACCTATAAATGGCCTTCGTAGCAAGGAGCACATGGAAGGGAAATGCATGTTAAACAAAGCCAAAGAAAATTCCCAGCTCAACTTGTCAGCCAGCCTGCAACCTACCGAGTTAACCTGTCAAACAGTTTGTATTAAAAACCGGTGATTCGTTTGCACACACATGCGTGAGCTGCAGAGCCTCTTCACGGCACCCCGATATTTATAGAGTTAGAGTGGCAAACTGTTAGACAGGATAATTTGGTTGGTTGCAGGCTGGCTAGTGACTTGAGCTGGGCATTTTTTTTGGTTTTGTTCTACATTGCTTAGCCCTTCCATATGCTTCTTGCTACGAAGGCCAGTTATAGGTGGGGCAGTGGCCATTTGTTTGTACTGTAGGCAAGTAAAACATGTTTATCATTTAAAAAAAATAAATAAACAATTGAGGTTTATAATCACTTTAACTTAAATCAAGGTAGCCCATTATCTGGAGTGGGCAGTCAATGTAGCAGACTGGACAAAAATAATTACTTGCACCTTTTTTTTCTGCTATAAACAACAATTTCCATGCTAAATTAAAAAATAATAATATAACGTGAAATGAAATAAAGTGACAGTAGTCAGTCCATAGGATTTCCATATAGGGCCATACAGAAATAAAGTGATATATTGTTGCAACACGTGTCCAAATGATAGTGAGCGACCGTACACTAGGGGAATGATGACATCATGTATGGTGAAACTAGTAGGGCAGAATTTATGTCCAGTGATACCACACTACTCTGATTTGCAGATTTTTATGTGAGAACCTTTTTATCCACTTGTTACATTGTATTGGACCTGTGGTCACTTTTAATAGCATTATTTCAATAAATCCACCCTAGTTTTACGCTATGTGGCGACTTTTTGCCTTTTTTACATAAACCTCCATGAGAAAAAGTGATTTACCAGCACCAGCAGCCGTGACGCTACCCTTCTCTACCTCCAGTGGATGGATCCTTTATGATGTATGATTCCATGCATGATTAGACTCCTATAATGTGAATTCTAGCTATCTGGTAAGGGCACATCTAGTATCTATATGGTGGAAGGCGCACTTGGGTGTATAGTCGCTCACTATCATTTGGACATGTGTTGCAACAATATATCACTTTATTTCTGTATGGACCTATACGGAAATCGTATGGACTGACTACTGTCACTTTATTTCATTTCACATGTTATATTATTATTTTTGTATTTAGCGTGGCAATTGTTGTTTATATGTATTTTGACACAATTTGTTCTGTTGTATAATTGCTAGCAGCTTGCTTCTTCATGTTTTGTTTTTAATTTTTTCACTTTCACCTGCACAATCACAATCCCTCCCCGTTTCTTACCTTTTTTCTGACGCAACACACCACAGTACACAGTAGTGCATTACTGCACGTTTCAGTGCACTGCAACGCATGTAGGTGCATCAGGTGCCATTCTCGCATTAGTGCACAAATCTGTTATGCCGTGTACACACGACTGTTTTTTCCATCAGAATAAACTCTGACGGTTTTTCTGACGGAGTTCCGATGGAGTTCCGCTGAAACGGACTTGCGTACACACGATCACACCAAAGTCCAATCGTTTAGAATGCGGTGATGTACAACACGTACAACGGGACTAGAAAAAGGAAGTTAAATAGCCAGTAGCCAATAGCTGCCCTTGCGTCTTTTTAAGTCCGTCAGAATAGCATACCGACAGACGTTTTCCCGATAGGAATTGATTCCGTCGGAAAGATTTAAAACATGTTCTATTTCTAGGTCCGTCAGAATTTTCAAAAGAAAAAGTCCGAAGTAGCCCACACACGATTGGAATATCCGATTAAATGATTCCGTCTGACCTTTTCTGCCGGAAAGTCCGGTCGTGTGTACGTGGAAGGAGGGACCTCATCTAGTTTGCTAAGTTCACAGAGCTCAAGCAATGACTATACACTCAGGAGATCATAACAGTGGTACACTATTGCAGGGCAGGTCCAGCAGCAATATCTAAGTGATCATCCGCCACTTCTGTACCCCAGGCATCTATCCATCTTGACCATATCTTGTCAAATTTGCCAGGGCAGTTTCGGTTGGCATAGGTAAGCTTATATAATGGCATCACCGAGTTCAGTGTTAGGCGCCATGAGGACACCCTGGGAGGCGTAGCGTCCTTCCAGTGAAGGAACATCTCTCTACGAGCATAGAATGTAGCATAATTCAGGAATAATATAGTATATTTGCCCCTTACCCTAGAGTCAAAAACATTGAGCAGCATCAGTTTAGGGTCTGTTCCCAATTCCAGGGAGGTAACCCGGCTAAGGGTGCCAGCTATCGTTGACCAATAGTCTCCGAGGCAGGGACAGGACCATGTCATATGTAAGAAGGAAGCGGAGCTCTGACCACATCTAGAGCAGGCCACCGGGGTGTTAGGATTCAAAATTGTTAACCGCTTTGGAGTGTAGTAGGCTCTGTGGAGGAACTTGACCTGCATAAATCGGTCTCTGGCCAAGATCATATTAGTGGCAAAGGAAGATACACATGTCTCCCATTCCTCCTCTGACAGATCTGGGATGTCTAACTTCCACTTGTCCAGAGATTTTTCAAGTTTTTTCAAAGGAGTTATGGACAAGTGGAAATATAGGGAGGAGAGGGGTTTATCTATGATCTTGGCTGTAAGTAGTCCCTCCACAGAGTCTGATTTCAATATGAGTTGTGCTGGGAACTGTTTCCTATACGCATGTCGAAGCAGGTAGTGTCGAAAAAACATCCACCCCGGTAGTGAGTAGGCACTTTTGAGGTCAGGGAAGGACCTCAGTTTACCCCCGTAACTATATTGCTTTCTTTTTTTAATGCACAATAAAAAAATTGTGGAGAATAATACTTGGCTATGGGTTTTACTTCAAATGACAGTTTAGGAGTAGGCAGTTACATTTAAAAAAAATACAATGTAAAATTGACAAGGGACACCAACATAGTTGTATCTTTGATTTTAAAAACTACGGGATAATTGTGTTGTGGTAACTTTGCCCCCCCCCAAAAAAAAGCATAATAATATTATTCTTGATATCACTAGAAAAAAAAAAAGGCTTGGAAAATTTGTTTGCAATAACTCCATCAGTATCACCAGCAAAAAGAAGAAGAGAATTTGCGCTGCATTTCGAGATTTCATAATTTGCCGCGCCACGAATGTTAATTCTAACGCTAGTTTACAAGACCGTCCGCTTCTGGCTCATCCTTGCTTCCGAGCATGCGTGTTTGTACTTTGGACTTTTGTCTGACGGACTTGTGTACAAACGATCAGAAAATTCGACAACAGACATTTGTTCGCGGAAAATTTTAAAACGTGCTATTCAACATTTGTCTACGGAAAGTTGGTCAACAATTGTCCGATGGAGCATACACACGGTCGGATTTTCCGCCAACAGCCTGTCATCACACATTTCCCCTCGGAAAATTGGAGAGTGTGTATGAGGCTTAAGTCTGTTAACTTGCTGCACATTTTCACTGGCAAGTTTTACACTTGGAGAGCACTTGAAGCACAAGTTCTAGTTGACACTTTTGCAATTTGTAGCAAATTTGTGTGGCAAGTCTCTAGCAAGAGCAAAGTTCCAGTGGTGAGTCTACAGCAAGAGCTCTGCAAGTCTACAGCATGAAAATTCAGCCACAGTGACCCCTGTGGTGGGATGACTATTTCACAACATAACTGAACCAGAACTTGCAGCACACTTTCAGAATGTTTGCAAAGGAAGTTGATCTGGAGTCATGCAAATGCGGACTTGCTGCAATTGTGCAACAAACTTGTAAAGCCTGGCAAGTCTAGCAATAGCTTAGCAAATCATTTTCAAACTTGCAGCACAATTGCTTGCTATCTGGGGAGCGGATGTAGGCAAACGTTCTTTTTTGTGTACGATTTCACTGCCACCTTCTTCCGGGTCATTCTTTGCTTCTGATCATGCACGTTTCTTACTATTAGATTATTTCTGTACGATTATTTACACATTGAGCAAAAAATGGGATGTTGTGTTCATGTACAAAAAAAAATTTGTAGCTTGCACCTTCCTTTTTCTTCTTTCGTCCAAACACATGGAATCGGCAATCAAAAGCACTATACTAACGTAGAGTTAATCAACCACACATTACTTGTATGGAAATTTTCGTACAATTCTCTTATCAAGCGTTTGTTGTTTGTCTGCTGTGCCTCTTCTGCTCATTCCTCCAGAGTTGGGTTTCACCAATACAAGAAATGTGTTACTAGTCAGATCACCAGGTGAGGGAAAAAAGCCAAAGAAAAGTGATACAGCCACCACATCGGATGGTTGGTAAGCTGCAAAATATTACATTTTTTTGTTTTGGGTTTAATACTGCTTTAAACCTTGCTTCCCAAATCTGACTCAGTTCTCTTCTTTTAGTACCACCCCCCCACTAGGGTTGCCACATCATCCCTTTAATCCAGGACACATATTAATTACACAGGTTCTGTGGCTGATTAAGGTGGTAATTAAACTCACTTGGTGCATAATCTGCATTAAATCAGTCTCAGAACCTGGGTAATTAATACGTGTCCTGGATTAATGGGATGATGTGGCAACCCTACCCCCCACACCTATAAGAAATAAAAAGTGCAGTGTCAGACGCCAATGCAGTCCACCTAACCCCTACCTTAATGACTATGACATTTGAAAGATTTTCTGTACTGTCCACATGTCAATCAAGATATATAATCTTAAAGCTAGTAAGGCTAGGTTCACATTCACACCTACAGGTGTGACAGCACACAGCGTGTTTCTGTGCATGTCAGAAGAGCGAGCAATTTTGCATATGTTCCCAACATGCAGAAGCCTTATAATCTGATGTCAACTGCAGGCCTTGAATGACAGAATTGTCACCTACTTCTATGTTCTACAAAATGAAGATTGTTACATCAGTACTTCATGTTTCGATAACAAAAACTATTCAACCATTTATGTTACATTGTAACTCTGCCTGACACTGTTTCTTGGAGAAAAAAAAAAAAGAATGCATTTAAAAAAAATGATTTCTGGCAAAATGAACAGATATTTAAAAATATAGTACTTATCAAACAGATATCACAAAATGATTTCAATGGTATATTTAACAGACTAAAAGGGAAAAGTTCAAGTTCAAAAGTTTAAGTTTAAATCAACCATAGACGGAGCATTTTTCTTAGAATCCCACCCGTGGTGCAAATGTGTTCTCCTAGCAGGGGAAGCCATCCTAGCCAGAAGAACACACAGTGATTATTGCCAGTGGCAGATGCAGAGCAGAGAGATCGCTCCGGGCGGCGATGCAGAGCAGAGAGAGAATGGCAGCTAGCTTCCGAATCTCCCTGTATATCCCCCCCCCCACACTAACCACTACTCTCGGCCAATCACGCTCCTCCCACTTCCTGACTGGCCGGGAGGAGAAGTAGGAAGACAATAGCAAATATTAATTCGCTATTGTCTGACAACTGGGTGGGCCCGGGGTGCAGTGCTCTGTGCCCCGAGCCCGCCCTGTTTTGAAGCCAATTAGAGCCTCAGGCTCTAATCATGTGCTTCAAAAAAGAAAACCCTGATTGGAATCCATGCGTCCGGTGCCCTACATGTAGATTAATGGCCGGTGCATGGATTGGGGGGGGTGTGCCATTCCTGTAATCTAAAAGGGGGGAAGGCTAAGGTACAGTGGCTTGCTTCTTGCCAGCACACTTCTGGACATACTGTGACTGCATTTGAAGGGGACTGCTGCACCTTCCAGTCCATCGGAGGCACTGGGGTTCCAGAGGAAATCCAAGAATTATAAACGCCAAGATGGAATACTACCATGTAAAGGTATGCCTTGGGAGCCAGCTAGAGATAGTTAGGGACATTATGATTTTACTGTTCATGTTGGACTGTGCTACCAAGTATTTAAGTAAAGTTGCATCAACTGACCTGAGCTTGGTCTGAAGTTATTCAAAGGTAGGCATGTTGGTTCTGGCGTATCAAAATTACCAGGGTCTGTAAAGCATGTGGAGTATGAAGCTTAGCTGCTAGAAAAAGGTTAACTCGGTGAGACAAGGAGGAATATAGCTGCTATAAGTAACCAAGCACTAGTTCAAGACACAACGCAACCAGTCATGAAGTGTGGTACCTAACAAGGTGACAGGTCTTTCGGTAGAGATGGGGTCAAGGATCTGCCTCCCTCCCTAGCGGTCAGTTTCAAGGAGCAACTGGAGCCAAACCCATGTTACGGAGGTCCATGGCCTGGTCAGGCGTTATGTGCATGAAGGGACCCCATTCTGTTACTGGGAGTGAGGTAACAGTGGTATGCTGGATTGGTGGAGAGGTGGCTCTACAGCGTCCCTCCTAATGCAACATACTTCAGGTTACAGTGTGTAGTGACACGAGACAGTACATTTTTTCATCTCAAAGTCGGGGAACTGCCTTAATGTTAGATTATTCACATGATCGCAGTCTCTGTCTGGTCCCGGCCATTCATGAGCGTGCTCTGCGCAAAAATACCCCCCCCCCCCCCCACATGCAAGGCGAGTAGTAAGCCCTGCCCACATGTTAATCAGCAATGATGGAACAACAACACATGGCTGAATCTGATCTCTCATCCTGTTAGCATGCTCCTTGTCAGCAGATGTGCAGACAGCAGAGTTTGATTGGCTCCTTGTGCTGCCCCTCCCTCTTCCAGTCTCAGTGGAACTCAGAATCAGGTACAGTATTTATGCTGTCTATGTATTAAGTATAATTATTATGTTCAAAGGATTACTTTCTGCCTTAAACGGAGTATGGTAACACAGGCAATAATCCTGATGTTCTCTATATGTCAGGGCTGCTTTTATAATGCGTCAGGCAATGAGGCATTCCATGACTAAGATGTCTATGGAAAGTGAGGTCTAGTAAACTTTGGCCTCATCATTGTTGTCTCAATAATCTTTGTGTTCTTAGTTTAGAAGTTTTCCCTCCAGGTGAGCAATCCTGAATAGTTCTATAATTACTTTAGGATTGTCTGCAATCTAAAAGTCTAACGCCCCGTACACACGATCAGACTTTCCGCCAACAAAACCGTAGATTTTTTTCCAAAGGATGTTGGCTCAAACTTGTCTTGCATACACACGGTCACACAAATGTTGGCCAACAATTTGGAACCTGAGAACGCGGTGGCGTACAACACGTACGACGAACTGAGAAAAAGGAAGTTCAATAGCCAGTGCGGCTCCTTCTGCTTGATTCCGAGCATGCGTGAACTTTTGTGCGACGGACTTGTGTACACACGATTGGACTTTCCGACAACAAGTTTTGTTGGTGGAAAATTTGAGAACCTGCTCTCAAACATTTGTTGACGGAAAGTCCGACAGCAAATGTTCTATGGAGCATACACACGGTCGGACTTTCCGACAACAAGCTCACATCCAACAATTCCCGTCAGAAAGTCTGACCGTGTGTACACGGCATAAAACATTCCCAGCTGCTAGAAGACATATTCTGATTTCATGTTTTGCTCAACAAGAGCTACTCAGTAATATAAGGCTAAACCAAAAATAATAAAACAACAGAAAAGGGTATAGACACTCAGAAGCTACCTCCTCATAACTTTATTAAAGTGGATGTAAACCCTCTCTTATACCCAGTGAAGTGAACAGCCTCAGATGATACAGAAAGATTAAATAAATCTCCCTACATAAGTTTTACATGTATATCTACTGTCTTTCCCTTTCTACATTTTTTGGAATGTGCAGATTGTGTTAAAAATCTTTTTTCCTAATTCAGCAGTGGGAGGGGAGTCTGGGCTTACACTGTGTGAGAGCTGATTGGAGGAAAGACATCACCCCCCCCCCCCCCCCCCCACACACACACACACATAGGCAGCAGAATGAAGGAACATGCAGAGCTGCTGTATTATGAATAGACAAGCTCTCTGCTTATCTACCTCTAAGCTCCCTCCCCGACACAAATTTTCAGCTGCTGTTATCTCGTGTGTTGGAACGAAGCACCAGAAAGACATGACACTAGGTAAAATTTCATGAATGGGGTTTACAACCACTTTAATGTAAACATATCAAAAATTGACAGCATCACAAATCCCAAGTCCCCCTATATTACCCCCCACCCTCACATCCAATCCCCTGCAACCCAGTGCCCTCCCTTACAAAATCAGTGCAAACCCCCTCCTTCTAAAACTACGATGCGGTCCTCCCATCCAGAGCTGGGGCAACGCACCCCTAAAAGACCCCCCTAAATAACCCTGCTACAAGCCCCTGCACGCTAGTGGGATCAGGGGACCTGTAGGGACCGTGGTCTAGATGGCACTCCCCCTTGGGATAGTTTGTGTGTTGTGTATTCCATTCGCCCATTGGGTCTTTTAGGGGTAGTGTTGCCCCAGCTCTGGGTGGGAGGACCGCCTCATAGTTTTAGATGGAGGGGTTTGAGGTGATTTTGGATGGGAGGGCTTTGGTTTGCAAGGGATTGGATGTGGGGGTGGGGGAATATAGGGGGACCAGGGATTTGTGATGTGTTGTAAATTTTTGTTATGTTCAAATTAATAAAATTATGAGGAGGTAGCTTTTGGTTGTCCATACGCTTTTTTGTTTATTTATTCTTTTTGATTTATTGATATTTTGTGTGTAGCAGTACACACCTAGGGGGTGCTAAGTGATGTGGCCCACCTGTCACCCTGCCCGGCATTCACTTCCCAGACACTCCAAGACAATAACCAGTCCATATGCTTGTTTTTGGTATTTTATTAAGGGAATAGAACTTGGATGGGTAGAGGAAATTATGGGATGCTTAGTGGAACAAACGATTGGCTGCTTGTGTAGCAATCAATTATTGTGACCAGGGCCGGTACGGTGGGGGGGGGGGGGGGGGGGGCAGGAGCCCTGTGCGGAGTGTGGAAGGGGGTGGTTTGTTAGCAGGCAGAAGAGTAAAAAGAATGTAGCAGCGCTGAGGAGTGAATGTATAACACTTCTGCTAAATAATTGACATATAGCCAAAAAAAAAAAATAATAAAAAAAAAAATCACCAAAAACAAAACACCTTTTTATCCATTAGGCAGAAGAGTATCACTATTCTTCTATTCTTCATGTTGCTGCTCCAACCTGCATCAAAAGAGAGCGGAGGAATACGCCCTTCCTATTTTTTACTTTTTGCTATAATAAATATCCCCAAAAATGTTTTTACAAAACAAATTTCTTCATCAGTTGAGGCCAATATGTATTCTACTACATATTTTTGGTAAAAAAAAAAACTATAAAAATGCACTGATTACTGTGTAAATGTCACTGGCAGGGAAGGGGTTAACACTAGGGGGTTATCAAGGGTTAAATGTGTTCCCTAGGTGTGTTTCTAACTGTGAGGGTATGTGACTGACTAGAGGAGGAGCCAGATCGTTGTTCCTACTTAGTAGGAACAGACAATCTGTTTCTCTTCCCCTGTCAGACCAGGGATTTGTGTGTTTACACACACACAAAATCCCCATTCTGGCTCTCGTGCCCGCGATCGCGATCTTTAAGAAGCCGCATATACGAGGATTAAGCAGGAGAGCCATCCTGCCGCCATATATGTACAGGAGCCAGTCGGGAACTGGTTAATAAGATATAGTGTGTACATCTCTATGTATCACCTCAGAAATCCCAGAATATTCCTAACCTATTAAAAAATCTGAACATAAACATTAATGCATGTGATTGCATAATGGAGCCAACTCCAGGAAATTAAACAAAAGTGCATCCTTTCAGTGTATGTGTTTGGGGGGAGGGGGGAGAAATAGCCTCTTTTACTTACCTTAGCCTAAGTTCACATATATGCGATGTGGGAACCAGCGCATATATGTGGTGAACCACTCCACTTCTGAGCTTTCACCCGGGGATGACCACTTCGCCAGTCTCTCTAGGGATCCAAACTCAGCCTGTAGTCTGGGGGAACTCCAATCAATGACCCGGCCATCGCTTTCCCTGTCCAGCTCACCTAAAGGCGCACCTTCCTCTGACACTTGCACCCTCTGGACTAGGATGGCAAGGGACTTGGAGTTGGCCGGCACCTCAGGGACATTATCTGGTTGCCAGATCCCCGGCCAGGCCTCAGGTCATGAAAAGTCTCTTCTCCTCCAGTGTCCACTCTGTTCCCAGGGGAGTCGCTAGGCCACCACTCCACTCCACCTTTAAAGGATGATTCCAGGCCCTCTCCAGCCTTCCGGGACTTCCGCAGCTGCAGGCAACAGAGTCCTGATAGCAGGTCCACAGTATAGTATTGTGGGCCCCAACCAGGTTAGCGGTTCGTCACAATGGCCGCACCGGGCCCAGGCCGTGACCACCACGGTCGGGATCCAGCACTCGGGGCACGGCAGACACAATCGCTCGGTCCCTTCGATCACCCCAAGTGTGAGTCCCCCGCAAGGCTCCAGCCGGACACCGGTGTCCACAAGTTCCCGCTTCTGCGTTTCAGGCAACCAAGTCAGGGTTGGGAGTAGACGTCCACCCTCCAACATCTTGCTCCACTGCCTCGTGGTCTATGCTGCTAGCAGGGAATGCTGAGTCTCCTCCAGGGTGTGGAACCGCCCCCTCGCTTCCAGACAGGCTGGCGCCACCAGAACTGATAGGCAGACCCCTCCCAGGGCACGCTGCTGTAACCTCTTGTTAGATAAACTGAAGTTATCAGGCATGCTAATGCTAGCAGAAATTTGTCCAGGCATGTCACTCGGACTGTGCCCAAGCAACTGGGAACTGATGACCGCTGACTTTTCAGATGGTTGCTGGTAGCAACAATAAAGTTTGTAGCCAATGTCCCACTAAAGGGCACTATCTCAGCACAGTCCCACCCGCAGGCACCAGCAGGTTTACCCCGATCAACCGTAGACACTTCCAGGCACACCTTACTGAATAATGCAGGAGTTTGGAGCAAAAGTTTAGAATGCCCAGCATTTGCAGAGCACTGGGCATATTTGTAATCCATGGGCACGATCGCCCGCTGTGGTTGCCACAAGTGACAGCACATGGTGAAAAATCACTGAATTGCAGTATTAGTTTATGTGTTAGCCCCAGCGCTGGTTGGGGCAGCTGGGTAAGCAGGCAGTAATAACCGATAATGACTCCCGCTGGTTGCTATGGGCAACGGCACTTATTATTACAGTTCTAAATAGCAGCCAGAGCACATAAGTCCTTCCCCTGGGTTCAATTCCTCAATAATGGTGGAACTAAGCACAGTTCCCTGGCTCGCTCAGGCACAGCTAGCACATGTTTACGCCTGAGACTGACTCAGCCAGGCCTCAGCAACCGCCCTTTGCAGGCAGGGACCGCGGGCCCCTTTAGTGTAGCAAAAATAGAATAGAAAGTCTCTATTGCTAGCTGTCTTTCTGGTGGACTACTGCTCCCAGTAAGCCCTCTTCATGCCCTGTCAGCCCTCTTGGCTGCAGTTGCCTGACTTCACTGCCCGTGACATTGCAATCCTCCCTACTGGCTCCACACCCAGCTCTGACTGTTTCCTCCCAGTCCTCTCTGGCATGCCTCTCCAGTCCTCCTGAATGCTCATGTCACTCACCAGCCCTCCTGGCTGTAACCGGCGGTTCCCTCCTGAAGACTTTCCCAGCAGTACTAGCTCCTGCTGTCCTCTCTGACTCCTCCTGTGCCTCCTGTTCAGATCCTTCATGAGTTCTTGAAGGGCTCCATCCTGCACCCGAGTCCCAGGCCCAAGGTCACCCCCCCTTCCAGACTGGGGAGGTCCCTCAAAGGCCCTGACAGCCTAGTACTCCATCTCCAGTTCTTCCACTCAACAAATCCCCCCCAGCTGCGCTGACCCTGGGTATTTCAAGGAGGTCTGCCCCCTGCCAATCCTAGTTGGGGATTGGTCAGGGCTCCCTGAGACACCCCAGATAGCCCCACCCCTCTTCCCCTCCTCCTCTTCAAGAATCCTCTAGAACAAAGAGGGAGGTGACAGTGGAGTGATGCTATCTGTGAGTCACAGCTACTACTCTGAGTCACTCCCAGCCCACACAGATCAAAACAAACAGGCCTAGCTTCCAGCTAAGCCAGTCTAAATTTACCTGCACTTACAAAAATCCTAACCTCTGGCACCTACCTAAGTATAGGGTGCTACATGTGATTACACCCTCCCTGTATGTTAGGGTAGCACCACCTTGAGAGGTTCCCAGGACCATTACTTTTTGGAATAATGCAAGGCTAACTTCTTCTTCCATTTATCTGATACCATGACACTTCTCAAGCCACACCATACATCTGGCAGTGCCTGCTCAGCTGGCCACAGCCATTTTCTGCAAACTTTAAACTTCCTAATACTTCCTTTGTGTGTCTCGGTGTACATTTCTATGAGGGTTAAACAGCAACTGCTAATCTTCAAGCAAAAATAAGGATGCAGCACACAATTCCAGAGCCCCATCCACCAGAGATGCAAAAAGTCAGACAGGAAGAATGGTGGGAAAATCAGCCGCAGGCACTATTCCAAAATTTACGCAAACACCCCAGAGGTCCCTTTCTCCAAACAAATTATCTAAGATTGTCAACAGCATGACTCATCTTCCAAGAAGTCATTGCAAACTTTCAGCAGGCTGAACTTGGCTGGCTAGGGATCTTGTAGTCTAAAGCCTCCTACACACGCTTAGATTTTCAGACGAACGTTCGTTTTTTGTGGCATGCTAGTCTCATGTCGAAAGTGAAGAGGTTACTCACATTGCGAAAATTTTCGTAGGACGGAATGCAACGTCAGAAGAGATGTAATGTGTTGAATAGTTTTGCATGTATTCTTTCGTTTCTGAGCATGCGTAGTCTTGCGCTTCCAATTTTTTTCGTACGAAAACCGTACTAATCAAACGAAAATTGGACGTTGAGTTCACATCCGACAAAAATTTTATATTTTGCACATCCAGCTTTTGTCTGACGAAAAAGCTAAATCGGCTGTCGTAAGCACTGTAGTAACGATCCGAAAATCGTCAGACAGCTCGTCGTACGAATTTTTCCATCCGATTTTCGTATCGTGTGTATGGGCCTTAAAGTGGAGTTCCACCCAAAAGTAGAACTTCCACTTTTTGGATTCCTCCCCCCTCCGGTGTCACATTTGGCACCTTTCAGGGGGGAGGAGATAGGTATTTGCTCCCACTTCTTGGCATAGATAACCGCGGCGCTTGCGGTGACCTATGCCACTTCCCGCGCCTACCCCGTCCTCCCCTGCTGTATTCTGGGAGACACACAGGTCCCACAACACAGCAGGGACCTGAGAGGATGCGCGACTCGTGCATGCGCAGTAGGGAACCAGGAAGTGAAGCCGCACGGCTTCACTTCCTTATTCCCTTACGGCTCTCGGCAGCAGCCGAGAGCCGAAGGACAGAGCCGAAGGATGGCTTCGGCTGCCGACATCGCGGGCTCCCTGGACAGGTAAGTGCCCATATATTAAAAGTCAGCAGCTGCAGTATTTGTAGCTGCTGGCTTTTAATATTTTTTTTTCAGCGGACCTCCGCTTTAAGGCAGGCCATAGATTATGCTATTTTCTTTCCTTGCACAACAGGTTGAAGGAAAGAACAGTTCCCTGACAACACTGACTGTGTTGATGGGGGAATCCACCCTACAGGGCTATTGTTTTCTGCTGGCGGGAAGCTTTCTCTGCCGGCAGAACACAATGATTAGTGTTGCTGGTGGTACTAATCCTTCGGGAAAAACCCAACAAGCTGCTTGTACACAAGTCGATTTATAGATTGACATGTGTACAACCAGGGTGCTCATACATGGATCTAAAGTCAGTTGGTCCCTGAGTTTTGATCCATGTATGGCCAGTTTAAGGGTAGCCATAGACGATTCGATTTTTTCTCATTCAGCCTGCAGACTGAACAAGAAAAAAAAAATCAATGGATTCCCCCTAAATGCTAAGCCCCCTTTCACACGGGCACCTCCGTTCTGCGGGATCCGCTTAGCAGGCGACTGACGGGTTCATCTCCACTTACTGAGCAGAACGGAGATGGACAGAGTCCAGCTCTCCTCTATAGGGAGAATGGATGAAAACAGACCGCTTGTCCATTTTCATCTGATCATATTCGATCCACCAGACGGATGGAAAATAGGACCTTCATCCGTCTGGTTTTGGCGGAGATGATAGGATCGGATAGCAGCGGGTGTCAGCGGACAAGTCAGCGCTGCCATCCACTGCTCCATAGAGTGGAATGGAGTGTCCAATCAGGTCTGCTTGGAAAACTGACAGGCAAGCCTGATCAGACAGCCCGTGTGAAAGGACCTTTACAGCGTGGGTGGAAGAATCTCTCTTGCCAGCTTTTGTTTCAAGGCAGCGGCAGGACCCGTGAACAATGACTGCACCTAATAAGATGCCGATAATTTTCCACCCGGCTCAGTCATCTTTTATTGAGCCAGGTAGTGCTTGCAGGCAGGGCCACCTTTATCAAGAATCGGTCAAAATTCTAGCCATTTATGGGGAAAGTTAATGCCATTCTATTGTCAGATGAGAGCAATTCAGTGGCAAGTGCATCTTCATTGGATAGGAAAGCTCCACCAAGAGGCAGGAATGCCAGAAGTCAGGAAAGTGAGAAAGTTTTATACATTAAGGGCTCATTCTAGTGGAATCTAGTGGAACCAATTTGCTTCAGAAGGCACCTAATTAGTAAATAGAGTCCACCTGTGTGTAATTTAATCTCAGTATAAATACAGCTGTTCTGTGAAGCCCTCAGAGGTTTGTTAGAGAATCTTAGTGAACAAACAGCATCACGAAGGCCAAGGAACACACCTGACAGGTCAGGGATAAAGTTGTGGAAAAGTTTAAAGCAGGGTTAGGTTATAAAAAAAATTCCAAAGCTTTGAACATCTCACGGAGCACTGTTCAATGCCTGATCCAAAAATGAAAAGAGTATGGCACAACTGCAAACCTACCAAGACATGACAGTCCACCTAAACTGACAGGCCAGGCAAGGAGAGCATTAATCAGAGAAGCAGCCAATATGACCATGGTAACTCTGGAGGAGCTGCAGAGATCCACAGCTCAGGTGAGAGAATCTGTCCACGGGATGACTATTAGCCCTGCATTCCACAAATCTGGCCTTTATGGAAGAGTGGCAAGAAGAAAGCCATTAGTGAAAGAAAACCAAAAGAAGTCCCGTTTGCATTTTGCGAGAAGCCATGTGGGGGACACAGCAAACATGTGGAAGAAGGTGCTCTGGTCAGATGAGACCAAAATTTAACTTTTTGGCCTAAAAGCAAAACGCTATGTGTGGCAGAAAACTAACACTGCACATCACCCTGAGAACATCATCCCCACCGTGAAACCTGGTGGTGGAAGCATCATGTTATGGGGATGCTTTTCTTCAGTAGGGACAGTTAAGCTGATCAGAGTTGATGAGAAGATGGATGGGGCCAAATACAGGGCAATCTTAGAAGAAAACCGGTTAGAGTCTGCAAAAGACTCATAACTGTGTAATCATGGAAGAAAAGCTAAAAATAATTTACAGAAATAAATATAGCATGTGTATGACTGTTAAAACCATGAAAACCCATAAACAGAAAATGTTTATTTTTTCATTAAAAGGAGAGATTTGTTTTTATAAATGCAATAGGTCAGTGCATCTGCAAATAGGGTTCAACAAGAATTCTAAGCTGAAATTTAAATGTTTGAGTTATGTTAAAAGTTAAAGCGGAACTAAACTCTCTCAATCAGCATTACCTATTTTTAATCCTTATACTGTAAGCATTAGTAAATAGATAGGAAAATATAAATTATTTACTTGTTTTAAACTTTTTTTTTTTTACATTTCTTCAGTTGCTTCCTGGCCTGGACCAAAATGCTGTCATACATCTCAGGTGTACATTACCCAAGTGCATAGTTGTCAACAAACATTCTAGAGCTGGTAACATTGAGGACATTCAATATATAATTTTAAAGAACTGTGTTTGTGGGTAAGAGGCATAGGGGAGGAGTATGGATGGTAATAAAGTGGGAAGTATGTGCAGGTGAGGGAAAGGAATGCGGAGGACATAACAGTGGGCATTGTGTACAGGAGATGAGGGGGGGTATGACAGTGGGCACAGCAGACGAGTGTGGAGGGTTGACAGTGGGCACTATGTACAGGAGAGGAGTGTGGAGGGTATGCCAATGGGCAGTATGTATAGGAGAGGAGTGTGGAGGATATGATGGGGGCAGTATGTACAGGAGAGGAGTGTGGAGGGTATGACAGTGCAATAAAAAGACCTCTCCTGCGCTCAGGTGTCCATGAACTGGATATGTGGTGCAGCCACCTATAGAAGTAATGCTTAGCGTCTTGCAGCCCTCATTTGAACAATGGGTATTCAAGCTATAAAAAACAGAAAAGAAAAGAAAGAGGGCGCACCAACCTAGTGCATTACCACTGGTAAACTTTAATGCAGCATAAAAACAGTAAAAGTTATACTCACAAACGAGCTAGTATAAATAGCTTTCAAAAGGGAGAAAAAGCGCTGTTTCTGTGGATCGACACCCCAGGACCTGTTGCCGAGAGGATAAGACCAGCGCAAATGGCTGATGGCTTACGCGTTTCGGGGGGCAATGATTAATTGCCCGCTTAGGCTCTAAAGAAAGGGGTGCTCCCCCGAAACACGTAAGCCATCAGCCATTTGCGCTGGTCTTATCCTCTCGGCAACAGGTCCTGGGGTGTCGATCCACAGAAACAGCGCTTTTGCGCCCTTTTGAAAGCTATTTATACTAGCTCGTTTGTGAGTATAACTTTTACTGTTTTTATGCTGCATTAAAGTTTACCAGTGGTAATGCACTAGGTTGGTGCGCCCTCTTTCTTTTCTTTTCTGTTGGGTATGACAGTGGGCACTATGTACAGGAGAGGAGTGTGGAGGGTATGCCAGTGGGCAGTATGTAGAGGAGAGGAGTGTGGAGGATATGATGGGGGCAGTATATACAGGAGAGGAGTGTGGAGGGTATCACAGTGGGCAGTATGATAGTGGGCAGTATGCACAGGAGAGGAGTGTGGAGGGTATGACAACTGGCACTATGCACAGTAGAGGAGTTTATGAAAGTGGGCAGTGTGTACAGGAGAGGAGTGTGAAGGGTATGACAGTGGGCAGTATGTACAGGAGAGGAGTGTGGATGGTATGATACTGAGCAGTATGTACAGGAGAGGAGTGTGGAGGATATGACAGTGGGCAGTATGTACAGGAGACGAGTGTGGAGGGTAAGACAGTGGGCAGTATGTACAGGAGAGGAGTGTGGGGGGTATGACAGTGGGCAGTATGTACAGGAGAGGAGTGTGGAGGGTATGACAACTGGCACTATGCACAGTAGAGGAGTTTATGAAAGTGGGCAGTGTGTACAGGAGAGGAGTGTGAAGGGTATGACAGTGGGCAATATGTACAGGAGAGGAGTGTGGATGGTATGATACTGAGCAGTATGTACAGGAGAGGAGTGTGGAGGATATGACAGTGGGCAGTATGTACAGGAGACGAGTGTGGAGGGTAAGACAGTGGGCAGTATGTACAGGAGAGGAGTGTGGGGGGTATGACAGTGGGCAGTATGTACAGGAGACGAGTGTGAATGGTAAGACAGTGGGCAGTATGTACAGGAGAGGAGTGTGGGAGGGTATGACAGTGGGCAGTATGTACAGGAGAGGAGTGTGGGGGGTATGACAGTGGGCAGTATGTACAGGAGAGAAGTGTGGGTGGTAAGATAGTGGGCAGTATGTACAGGAGAGGAGTGTGGGGGGTATGACAGTGGGCAGTATGTACAGGACAGAAGTGTGGGGGGTATGACAGTGAGCAGTATGTACAGGAGAGAAGTGTGGATGGTAAGACAGTGGGCAGTATGTACAGGAGAGGAGTGTGGGGGGGGTATGGCAGTGGGCAGTATGTACAGGAGACAAGTGTGGATGGTAAGACAGTGGGCAGTATGTACAGGAGAGGAGTGTGGGGGGTATGACAGAGGATACTATGTACAGGAGAGGAGTGTGAAGGGGTAGGTCTTCAGCTACATATCCTCCAAATTTGGGGTCTCTGTGACCCCTGGTCGCCAAGCTACGACCATCAAAGTTGATCTTTTTTTTTTGTGATTTTTTGGGGAAAATGGGACTATCTTAAGGTAAGGGACCTAGAGCTACAGTTCCAATAGCCCCTATGTTAATCTGGCCCTGGCTGACGTATTGGTTGAGATCTCACTAGAGATTATCCCAATGACATAAACATAAGACATGAACTTTCTATAATAAGCAGCACATTCCCATCTGTTCTGGTATCATCTTTAATATGAAATCATCCTCTCTTTACAATCCTCTGTTGTATCTACTGATGAGGTCACCATTCTTTGTAATATTCTGTGTTGATCTGTAAGTTGAAGGATGTTTTTTCCTCAATGTGCTGTCTGTACCCTACTTAACAGAAGTCACAAGCTTACCACGGGATAAACTGATTTTTTTTTTCGACATGCTGTAGTCGAAAAGGGATTCATTAATATCAACAATACTTACACCACATAAAGCTTTCTTTAATTTAAATTCAAATAAGTGCAGGCCTGCTAAATATTATTTTGGGTTTACAGATAAAAAAAAAAACACCCATAGACGTGACATGGGCATTGCTCAGACCAGACAATTTTAGCTGTAATAAGGACTATTCTTATGGCTGTGTGTACAGAAAAATACATCAATGGACTCCTATTGTTGGATATATTTAGAACTGAATCTGCCATAATGACACTTTAGATCAGTGCCTTGGGCAGCAGTATAAGGACACCAAGCCTTAACATTTGCAAATTCTGATCATTTTTTACTTATTTTTGTTTCTGTATTCTGTTCATCTATAGAGGTGTGGCTAATTCAGCAAGAGAACTGTTGGGGAAAAGAGGAGTAGATGCAGACAAGAGTAAAAAAATAAATAAATTAATTAAAAGGTTGCAGACAAGAGTCAAAAAATAAAATCAAAGTGGACTTTCCCCTATAGATGTACTTCAACCCCCCCTTCCCTCACATGATGTTTGGTTTTTCTTTGTTTACCTATTTTTTTTTAACTTTTTTGTTTCTCACCAGTTGACGCTCTCACCTAGGCAATAATGTCATCTCCGGGTTTCAGACTGCCTGAAACCCGGACACATGATTCAGACTGGACTATGGCTCCCCAGCAGGGTTGCTGGCTGAGGCTGTCTAAGCTGAGAGTGTCTGTTACACTCTCTTTCACACTGCCCAAAGCCAGCACTAACGATCCCCCCCCAAACACACACAGACAGGAGTGGTGAGAGCGCTCGATCTGCACCTCTTCCCCCCCCCCCCCACCCCTCTTTGTCTGCCCACACTCCAATCCCTGGTTGCTTCACTAGTCTTTGGTCCCTGGACCTGTGACATGTCCCAGTAGGTTGCGGGCAGGGAGGGGGGAGGAGGACCTAGGAGATCCAAGCGTAATTGAGAGCGGGTACCTGTCAAAACTAGGTACTCGCTCCCCCCAAAATAAAGATACATTGCAAATGTGGCAGAGGAGGGAGGGGAGAAGGAAGAGCTAAACTTCCCCTTTTGAGTGAAGTTCTGCTTGAAGTTGTTTTTTAAGGGCTCAATGGCCTTTAATCATATAACCTCTGGAAGATTTACCCCCCTCCATGACCAGGCCACTTTTTGTGATATGGCACTGTTTCTTTACCTGACAATTGCGTGGTCATGCAACACTGTGCTCAAATAAAATATCTTCATAAATTCGGGTAAATATGTATTTTGCTACATGCTTTTGGTAATAAAAATCCCAATAAACGTATATTGATTGATTTACACAAATGTTATAGTGTCTACAAACTATAAGATATATACTGGAATATGTATTCATTTATTTTTTTACTAGTAATCATCATTACTAGTTGATCATCAATTTATAGAGGGACTGTAATATTGCGACGGCCAAAAATTTGCACTGTCAATGTTCTAATGACACTGGCTGGGAAGGGGTTAAACATCTAGGCCGATCAAAGGGTTAAATGTGTGCCTAGCCAGTGTTTTGGTGTACACTGTGTACTGTTTTTACTAGGGGAAGAAATGGACTCTAGTCCCTGCTTTGCAGGATCACAGAATCCATCCCTTCCCCCAGTCAGAACGTCGATCTGCCTTTTTTACATAGGCAGATCGCAGTTCTGTGTTTTTTACCGACGGCGCACCCCCTTTATGATCTCGCACACAGCTGCCACCCTGTAGCAGTAAAACTGCTATACTGCTATAGGGCGGTCAGCAAGTGTTTAAATGGCTCCCCAGAATCTTGTTTAAAAAGCAGCCATACCACTGCTGTAAGAAACTGCATTCTCTTTGGTTGCTATGGGTTACTGGGTTTTGAAAATCTTTTTTTTTTTTTATCTTGGATAGAGTAAGGGAGACTTGTAACTGTTGTCAGTTTTTTTTCCTTCTGTGTCTCTTTACTTCGTATCCCATAGCAAAGACAGGAAGCGAGAAGAAATCCCTCCAAAGTGAAGGAATCCCTGACTGTCACCGGGGCCACAAGAACTAGTGTACCCACTGGAAAATGTCCCCACTTTTCCTGCTCTTGTGATAAATAAATTTGGGATTTTCTTTCACTTTCAATAAAAATGGTAAACATAACAAATAGAGAAGGTGAATCTCCCTAACAAGGGTAACAGGGGACACAAACAACAATAAAAACCTGATAGTTGTTCTAATTCCTCTCCACTCTGGCCAAAAGTAAAACAAAAAAACGTTGCCTTTAGTTACACTTTAACCACTTGCCGACCGCGCTATAGCCAAAAGACGGCTACAGCGCGGACGGCTATCGGCTAGTTCTGGGACGCCGTCATATGACATGCTCCTGTGATTGCGCCCACCCTGCCCCTGCTGCTGTGCAAGGGTGGTGCGCTCTGTGCTGACAGTGTCCAATGGACACTGCTAATTACAGATTGAGGTAAACAGACAATCAGCGGCTCTTACCATTGTTGTCAGATTATTGAAATAATGCGCTGAAAGCTTCTTGTATACAGCAATATGGCTTTACTTTCAATGAAGATAGCTTCATCATGGAACAGATAGGCAACACAAAAAAGTGCATATAACACAATAAGCGTGGTAATTCCTCTGATTACCTCATATCATAGAATACATGAACTATACACTATAATACTACAACGCCACCTGCTGCATAGATAGGTATAATGCATACAGTATATAGTCAGTTCATATGCAATCATGCTGTTGTTCTTTCCAACAACCATGTGATTAGCTGTGTCCAATCACAGCTGAACACGGGTGTAAATAGAAGCCAGTTATCGGCACTCCTTTCCGCATGCTGACAGCATGAGGAGAGAAGTGAGCCGATAATTGGCTTCTTTAAAATGGACATGTACACTGTTAATAAGGGCACTCATTATTAGTGTCCTGACTATCAGTGCAGTCCAAACAGTGCCCACCAGTGCTGCCAATGTGTTCCCACCAGTGATGCCAATCAGTGCCCACCAGTGCTGCCAATAAGAGCCCATCAGTGCCGCCTCATCAGTGTCACCTATCAGTGCCGCCTACCAGTGCCCATCAATGCCACCTATCAGTGCCCATCAGTGCTGCCTTTCAGTGCAACCTCATCAGTGCCTCCTCATCAGTGCCCATCAGTGCTGCCTATTTGGGCCCATTAGTGCACCCTCATAAGCGCACATCAGTGAATGAGAAATATTACCTGTTGCCAAAATTTTATAACAAACTATAAAAAAAAAAAGTTTTATTTATTTATTTTACATTTTCAGGCATTTTTTCATTTACTTAGCAAAAAAATAAAAAACCCAGTGGTGATTAAATACCACCAAAAGAAAGCTCTATTGGTGTGAAAAAATTATAAAAAAATTTTGTTTGGGTACAGCGTTGCTTGACCGCACAATTGTCTTTCAAAGTGCTACAGCGCTGAAAGCTGAAAGCTGGCCTGGGCAGGAAGGGGGTGAAAGTGCCTAATAGACAAGTGGTTAATACAAAGCACAATACAAAGAGAAGTTTTGTAATTATAAGTGTGATATTTACATTGATTTATAGACATGTTTTTTTCCATGTTTACTTTTGTTACTTTCTTTGTGCAAGCTGTTCCCCTTCTCGTTTTTGTAAATTGTTCTTTACAGCCACAGGGACTTCCAGCTGTGTAAATGATGTCATGTCAGAATTACTCATCTCCTATTTACAATTATTGCTGCAAACCGCAAGCAGAGCTACAATAGATAAAGTCCTGGGGCCTCCTTGCATGACACTATGAGCCATGTTTGTTCTATCAGCTTAACTGTCTGATGGGTGCAGCTTGGTAGGTCATATGATCTCATGGGGTAGTGATGTCATCCATGTCCTGTAAGCAACAAATATTAGAAATGAGATTAAAGTGGAACTAAACCCAATGATTTTACTGTTTCCCAAAACCGTTATGTTCAAGGCATGCTCTGCTGTGAATAATAACTTTTACGGTTGCTTGTGCTCTCAAATGAGCTGTCAAGCCATCAAATATCTGGTATCATAACTGATCACATGTGCAGCACACAAGATCAGATGTCCAGCACCATGGCAACTGCAGATCAAATAGAGACTAATGCCACGTACACACGAGCGGACTTTTCGACCGGACTGGTCCGACGGTCTATCCGACGGACTTTGGGCGGACTCCTGACGGACTTTCCGAACAAACGGACTTGCCTACACACGATCACACCAAAGTCCGATGGATTCGTACGTGATGACGTACGACCGGACTAAAATAAGGAAGTTGATAGTCAGTAGCCAATAATTGCCCTAGCGTCGGTTTTCATCCGTTGGACTAGCATACAGACGAGCGGACTTTTCGATAGGAACTGGGTCCGGCAGAGTTCCGACGTAAAGATTTGAAGCATGTTCCAAATCTAAAGTCCGTCAGATTTTTGACCAAAAAAGTCCGCTGCAGGTCCGATGAAGCCCACACACGGTCGAATTGTCCGCCGGACTCGGTCCGTCGGACCAGTCCGGTCGAAAAGTCCACTCGTGTGTACGCGGCATTAGATGGCAACTTCCTTAGCTGTAAAGGATAAGAGGGTTTAGTTTCGCTTTAAAGGGGAACTAAATTCCGAGATACCTACCTTAGCTCCAACAGTTCCTCGCAGGCACTGGCATCTTCCAGAGGCTGGTCTTCAGCCATCAATTGGTCTGGAACAGGAAGTAGTAACTCAGTTCAGCCATTACGGCACACCGACAAAGTAGCAGAATGTTTACTGACTCTTATTACTGACCCCGTTTTTTTGCAGAATGGGAAACGGATTTAGGAGTCACTTTTACGGAGGAAGAAGTTCATAAATCCTGTATCTGGACCCACGAATCTTCTGTTGTAAAATACAGGAACAAAATTATAAAATCACCACGAGATGGTATCGCTGACCATGGATCTTACATAGAATATTTCCAAATATACCAGACCAATACTGGCGATGTCAATCTCATGTAGGCACCATGCAACATATGTGGTGGAGCTGCCCTGTCTTGCGCCCATTTTGGGATAGCATTTTTAAAATATATAGCGCCTTCGCCTCATAGACAGTGCCTCAAACTCCCCAAATAGCACTGCTATCCATGTTCCCAGAATCTGCTTCAAAAGTTAAGAAGGGGATTTTCCGTTTCTTTTCTAGTGGCTGCCAGGGCGATAATTTCCAGACATTGGAAATCTCAACAGATTCCTTCGATAATAGAATGGATAACTGAGCTAAACAAGCTTATGAGAATGGAAGAGTTGTCGGCGCAGTTGCACAACCGATACTCTCATTTTCAAGACTCCCTTGGATACTTTTTAAGGAAAAACCTGATTTTGCATTTCTATTAACCTAAAACTTTCCCATGTGATCACAAAACCCATTTTTCCTAATATATTATAGGACGTTCTGTCGAACGGCCCAAGTCACCCCTTTTCTTTTTTTGTCTTTTTTTTTCTCTCTTTATATTTAAGTATAGTCACTATTGTCCAATCATTAATGTACACCTGTAAATTATTCCTAATATATTGCACATTGACCTACATCAATTTACAAGGGCAGATCTCTAGATATACTTATGCCCCGTACACACGGTCGGATTTTCCGATGGAAAATGTGTGCTAGGACCTTCTTGTCAGAAATTCCGACCGTCTGTGGGCTCCATCACACATTTTCCATCGGATTTTCCGACACACAAAGTTTGAGAGCAGGCTATAAAATTTTCCGACAACAAAATCCATTGTCGGAATTTCCGATCATGTGTACACAAATCCGACGCACAAAGTGCCACGCATGCTCAGAATAAATAAAGAGATGAAAGCTATTTGCTACTGCCCCGTTTATAGTCCCGACGTACGTGTTTTACGTCACCGCGTTCAGAATGATCGGATTTTCCGACAACTTTGTGTGACCGTGTGTATGCAAGACAAGTTTGAGCCAACATCCGTCGGAAAAAATCCTAGGATTTTGTTGTCGGAATGTCCGATCAATGTATGACCGTGTGTACGGGGCATTAGAGGGCTTTCACACCGAGCTGCCACCGGCGTCAGCGGTAAAACGGCGCTATTTTTAGTGCCACTTGACTGTCGTTTTAGCGGTGCTATTCGTTAAAACTGCCCCGCTAGCGGCCGAAAAGGGGTTAAATCCGTCCGCAAAACACCACCGGAGCGGCGTTTTACCAGAAGTATTGCAGAGCTGCCCCATTGATTTCAATGGGGAGCAGCAGTGGAGGAGCGGTGAGTTTAACGCTCCTTCACCGCTCCAAAGAAGCTGCTGGCAGGACTTTTTATGATGTCCTGCCAGAGCACCGCTCCAGTGTGAAAGCCCTCGGGCTTTCACACTGGAGTGAATGGAGCCGCTTTTTTCAGGCGCTATGCAGGCGCTATTTTTAGCGCTAGTGCTGTAGCGCCTAAAAAACGTTGGCAGTGTGAAAGGGGTCTTAGTGTATCAATGGGCAAGTTAAAACCGCCCCACTAGTGGCCGAAAAGGGGTTAAATCCGCCCGCATAACACCGCCGGATCGGCGTTTTGCCGGCGGTATCGCAGCGCTGCCCCATTGATTTCAATGGCGAGCAGCGGTGGAGGAGCAGTGAGTTCACCGCTCCTTCACTGCTCCAAAGAAGCTGCTGGCAGGACTTTTTGTGACGCCCTGCCGGCGCACTGCTCCAGTGTGAAAGCCCAAGGGCTTTCACACTGGAGTGAATGGAGCCGCTTTTTTCAGGCGCTATTTTAAGCGCTGTAGCGCCTGAAAACCGTCGGCAGTGTGAAAGGGTATCAATGGGCAAGTTGTTAATAGTGATTGTTCCTTTCCTTTTCTCTTCTATGTAAACTATACATTTTTCAATGAAAATTCCAATAAAAACATATTAAGAAGAATGTATAGTGAGATGCGCATGTGCAGCTCAGTTTATATTCTATGGAAGACCTCTTTATCTACCACTAACAGTAGGATGATGCCCCCAGGTAACTATGTGACATTTTCTATGATTCCACTGGGCATGACACTGTATGTGCGAATGGCAAGGTTGTGCCACTGAGGGGGTTAAAGCACAAGTTTGCTTTAAAATTGTATTAAACCCAGAAGCAAACATTTGTTATTTTGCAGTTTACCAATTCTTGGATATGATGGCTGCATTTGTTTTCTTTTTTAGGCTTTTTTCCTTTATTCTCACCTGGTGATCCTGACAATAACTTGTTCTTTTTCAGCAGAACAAGCTGTCCTGCAGATATAGCAATTCGAGGATTAAGACAAACCATTTAAAACTGACACTGGTGCTTACAATGATCAACTTTTATTTATTTAAGTAAAATCTTTATTCCAAGAGGAACAAAGAACTGTTACTGCAACTGCTTATCCACTTCCCAACTGCCCCATAGCAGAAATACTGCTACAGGGCGGCTGCACTGCGCAGAATCACGTGTTATCCTGCACTTCGGGGTTTTGGACGCGGTCCACGTTTCCTGTGGACCTAATATTCACCGCCACGAGCTGATCGTTCAGTACACAGACAGAATGCCAGTCTGCCTATATAAACAAGGCAGATTGTCATTCTGTCAGTACAGAAGGCATGGATCCTGTGTTTCTGTAAACCAGGAACATCGATCCATGCCTTCCACTAGTAAAAGCACCTCCCCCACTACACTGTAACATTAGCTAGGCACACAGGTAACCCTTTGATCGCACCTGATGTTAACCCCTTCCCAGCCAGTGTCATTAGTACAGTGACAGTGCTTTTTTTTTAGTACTGATTACTGTATTAGTGTCACTGGTCCCCAAAAAAGTGTCAAAAGTGTCAGTTAGGTGTCTGGTTTGTCCGTTGCAGTATTACAGTCCCGCTATAAGTTGTTGATCACCACCATTGCTAATAAAAAAAAAAAAAAAATCCCATAGTTTGTAGACGCTATAACTTTGCACAAACCAATCAATATACACTTATTGGGATTTTTTTTACAAGAAATATGTAGCAGAATACATATTAGCCTAAATTGATGAAGAATTTTTATTTTTTATTTTATTGGATATGTTTTATAGCAGAAAGTAATGAATAGTTATTTTTTTCCCAAAATTGTCAGTCGTTGTTTAAAGCACAAAAAATTAAAAAACACAGAGACGATCAAATACCACCAAAAGAACGCTCTATTTGTGGGGAAAAAAAGAAACTCAATTTTATTGGGGTACAGCGTTGCATTTGTCACTTAAAGTAACTCAGTGTCGTATCGCAAAAAGTGGCCTGGTCAGGAAGGGGGGGTAAACCTTCTGGAGGTGAAGTGGTTATAAAGTGCGATCTGAAGTTTGGCTTGTTAGTGTATCTAAATCTGCTAGTACATCTAACACTTCCCTCCCCCCCAGATTAACAATGCTGCAGTCCAAATGCTGCACTCTACAGTAATACAGGAGGCGTATTACTGGCCAGATCACCAGGTGAAAACAGAGGGCAAAAAGCCTAAAAGAATAAAACGAATGCAGCCATCACATTTGATGATTGGTAAGCTGCAATATATTACATGCTTGATTTTGTATTTAATATCGCTTTAAGAATGTGTTCTTGCATAGCAGGGATTTCAAATCATAAACTTGTCATCAGTAGAAATATGGTGCACTCTTATCTCATATTTATCATACAATATTCGAACATTTACTCACTTGAAAATAACACTTTCAAACAGGTAGAAACTTGCAATATATGATGACTACGTGACATATGTGCTGAGGCAGGACCAATATAGTGTACACAGTTAGAGGAGATAGGATTAAGCGCCACTGGCAATGCATTACAAATGTTTTGGCATTAGCTGTAAATTATTTTTAATTTTGAGGTTTGCTCTATACAGACAAGTCTTCAGTTGACTTTGTTAGAATCAGATTAACTTAAGATAAAGCTAACATGCTGAGCAAGGTTCAAGTAATTTATATACCTTAACACATTTCACTGTGCATTACAAAATACCCAGAATCCCAGGCATCATTTATTGCTGAAATACTACAGTCATGGCCCATTCACACCTTTATGCTGCGTTACCATACACTCATTAATGTGCTGTAACTTGTGCTTTAACATATGTAGCACCCTCTAGTGTGCTACTAGTGTGAGTGCAGGAAAATGTATGTTTTTTTATGGTTACTGGAGTTCAGGGTTGGATGATTCATACAGACAACTCTCTGGTGCCTCCCCCTGGTTCTGGAAAGTCGGAGAACGTTCTGGAAGCTGGAGGGCGGAGGCCTAGAGGTTTGTTCTGCATATCTAGGGGAGTTTAGCAAATACCCGGGTAGTGGGCCTGGCATGGGGCTAAGCCAACCCTCAAATATGAATGAATCATGCTGGCAAGGAAAGTTGGGTGGAAGATGGAGCTATAGTGCTGGGGGGACTATCGGTGACCCTTGAGGTGAACCCCCTAGTCTGCCGGGGGGGGGGGGACTTTGCCTCGGGTAGGGGCTCGAGGCTGGACTGGGAGGATCCTGACATCAGGAACAGTTTGGAAGATTGTCTTCCCTGAGAGGCAGCGGGATCAAGAAGGACAGTGTGAGTACTAAGCACAGAGGCTTACAAGGGGTGTAGCAGGTCTCTCTGGAAGATAGCGGTGTGCTGAAATCTTCTCAGTCGGGTAGACTGGTGGAGTGTCAGTTGGGTAGACTGGTGAAGAAGCAGCCGGGTGGGCTAGTGGAGAAGCAGCCAGGTGGGCTGGCATTTCCTGCAGTAGTAAAACCAGGATCAGTGTCTACAGGGGAGTCCTAAAGGGGCCTTTGCTTTTCTAACAGAGACTGTTAGCTGCCAAGAGAGGAATTAATTACAGTTGTATAGAGTAAAGGGGGAGAATCAATCAGAGTTGTACATAGGGAGGAAGTTGTCCCTGGTTTAGTTGCTATCAAAGTTGGGTATCCCGAAATTCCTATTTCCCATCCAAGTTATTACCCCCAATAAAACTTAAAACAAAGCTCAAAGACCCTTCCTTGTCTCTGGATGAAAGCTCTAAATGCTATTTGCCTGGCTGTGTAGGAGTGAGGAAACCCAGTCATCAGCAACCCCTACGGGGGTAGTGCTACACATACATAACGGTAATTTTATTTTGAACGGGCTTCCCAGGCACCGCAACACAGGTTTTAACAGACCTGAAGATTTTTTTTCACTGCAGCACACTACAATGGTTTACATCTGTGCATGCATCATCTAGCAGGTTTCTATAAAGAGCAAACACAGTTCTTTCTTTAGACATGTTAATCAATACAGCTCACTGTTGCAATTTTGGCAAAATTATATAATTATTTTACAGGTTGTTTAATACCTGTAGTTCTGGTTTAGTTGTTAGATTTTCAGTGACCAGTGTACGGAGGAGTCCCTAGGGATTACCTATAGGCAGCATATTATGTTTCAACAATAGTGTCTGGCCCCTGCCACTAAAGTGATAATACATAGGGATGGGGCGAACGGACCCCTGTTCGGTTTGCACCAGAACTTTCAAACACTGCAAAAGTTCGGACCCGAATAATGAACCCCAATGGGACCCGAAATTTAAAAATCAAAAGTGCCCATTTTGAAGACTTATATGCAAGTAACTGGGCATACAGTGGTTATAGGGGACCGGGTCCTGCCCTGGGGAACATGTATCAATAAATAAAAAGTTTGTGAAAAACGTCATTTTTAAATGAGCAGTGATTTTTTGATTTTAAAAGTGAAAGCATAAAAAAGCAAAATTCCCTCCAATATAGTGCCTGGGGGCTCCCCTTAGTCTACCTGTAAAGTGGCAGATCTGTACCATGTCTAGAATCTGCTGCAGCAATAATTGCATTTATAAAGCCAAAAAAAATGAAATTTTCCCTGCAAGCTGCCTTTATTTTGCTCAGCAACAGCTGGGGAGCCAGTGTGTATGATGAGGCCACAATGTATTGCACTGGGAACAAGATTAGAAATTTTTTGGATACATTCTTGTGTCACTTTGACTAGAAGGAATGGGTGCGTAAAAATTGGTCTTTGGGTGTCAGTGGTGCCTTCCCACCGTAACCCTATAGAAATTCTTTTGATGAAAGCAAGAACTGGCCTTGCTGTAAATAATAGCAATGATATGCACCTGTCAAACAGGTGCAGAAAATTTGGTCTTTGGGTGTCGGTGGTGCCTTCCCACTGTAACCCTATAGAGGTACTCTTGATGAAAGCAAGAGTTGGCCTTGCTGTAAAAAATTGCAATGATATGCACCTGTCAAACAGGTGCAGAAAAATCACTCTTTGAGTGTCAGGGGCGCCTTCCCACCGTAACCCTATAGAGGTGCTCTTGATGAAGGCAAAAAAAATTGCAATGATATGCACCTGTCAAACAGGTCCTGAAAAATTGGTCTTTGGGTGTTAATTGTGCCCATGAAACCTATACCAAAAACATTCTTCCAGATGAAATGACTGAACACCCTCAAAACTAGGCAGCCTCGAATTCCTGCAGAGATTCCACATCCCAAAAAGACTTAATCAGTGACATCGGCATCAGGGGCTTCATAGCTGGTATTCCAGGACTGATTCATTTTTATAAAAGTCAAACGGTCCACGGAGTCTGGGGACAGATGCGTTCTATGATCAGTAACGAAACCTCCTGCAGCACTGAATGCCCGTTCTGAAAGTACGCTGGATGCAGGGCAGCCCAACAACTCAATAGCATAAAGGGAAAGTTCTGGCCAGTGGTCTATTCTCATGACCCAGTAAGTCAGTGGATCGTCAGCTGGAAAGCTCTCCATCTCAGGCCCCCGAGGTAATCGTCCATGTGATGCAGACGCTACCGATGGGATGTGGAAGCTGACAGCCCTGGGCGGCGAGGACTAAAACAATTCCGAAATGCCTCTTAGGCGGACACCTTCTCCAATGCTTGACCAACGGAAGACTCAAAACTACATTTTCCACGACACTGTAACTTACTGGAGTCAGGAAAAATGTTCAATAAAATCCTTTAACGTCTCCTCAAGAGATTTTATCTTCTGCACTCTCTGTGGAGACGCGATGAGTTCTGAGACCATTCCCCTTATAACGGTGGTCAAGCAGGGTTGCCAACCAGTAATCATCCTTCTCCTTTATGCCACGTATTCTTGGGTCCTTTTGCAGGCTTTGAAGCATGAGGTTGCCCATGCGCCTCAAATTTGCTGAGGCTTGAGAAGCAGACTCCCCGGGGTCACAGCATCTGGAAATTCCTCCTCCCAGCCACGTACTACTCCCAAGTGTCCTGGGGTTGGAAAGCCATTGCTTACAGATTGACACATTTCTTCCTCTTCTTTGAAGCCTATGAAAGTGCCAGAATCCTCCTCTTCATCCTCCTCCCCTCTCTCCTCCTGTGTGTTCTGTGACATAGGAATGAAGGTGTCTGGATAAAGTGGGCCTTAAGAGGAAAGGAATTCCTCCTCTTCCTCCTGCTGCTCTGCCTCCAGTGCCCTGTCCATAATGCCACGCAGAGTCTGCTCCAGCAGGAACACAACAGGGGTTGTGTCACTGATGCACGCACTGTCACTGCTCACCATCCTTGTGGCCTCTCCAAATGGTGACAATACAGTGCATGCATCCTTAATGATCAGCCATTGGCGTGGGGAAAAAAAGCAGAGGAGGCCTGAGCCTGTTGTCGTGCCATACTGGTACAGATACTCGTTGACGGCCCTCTGCTGCATGTATAGCCGCCGCAGCATTCCCAAAGTTAAGTTCCACCTGGTGGGCATGTCACAAATCAGGCGGTTTATGGGCAAGTGGATTTCCCGCTGAATTTCAGCCAACCGAGCACTGGCTGTGTATGACCGCCTGAAATGGCTACAAACTCTTCTGGACAGCTTTAGCACATCTTGCAACCCTGGGTACGTATTTAGGAAACTCTGCACCACCAAATTGAGGACATGTGCCAGGCATGGCACATGTGTCAACTTTCCCAGTCTAAGGGTGGACAGGAGGTTTGAGCCATTATCGCACACCACCATTCCTGGCTCCAGCCGGCGTGGTGTGAACCACCCCTGGGCCTGTACCAGCAGAGCTGCAAGAATCTCTGCTCTAGTGTGGTTCCTATCCCCTAAACACACCAGCTGAAGCACTGCATGGCACCTTTTAGCCTGACTCTGGGAATAGCCCTTTGATCGCTTAGGGGGTACCTGATGTTCATAGAACAATTCTGCAGAGCTCAAAGGTCTGGCATCATCATCACCAGCTGTATGGAAACGTGGGGTACAACAAGCTGCAGCACCGAGCCCTGTCCTTACTGGACCACGCATCAGCTGTAAGGTGGATTTTACGGTTGACTGCCTTGCCCAACGATGCCAGAACATTCCCTTCCACGTGATGGTAGAGAGATGGAACGCCCTTACGTGAAAAGTAGTAGCGACTGGGAACCTGCCATTGTGGTACAGTACATTGTGCGAATTTACAGAAGGTGGCAGAATCCACCAGGCTGAAAGGCAGAAGTTGGAGAGCCAACAGATTTGACAAGCTTGCATTTAGACGCTGGGCATGTGGGTGGCAGGGACTGTATTTTTTTTCCCGCTGCAGCAGATGGGGCAAAGAAATTTGCCGGCTACAGTCTGCAGCTGGTGGTGTGCTATACCATCATCACTGTCAGTGGAGGCTGCTGAGAGGTAATGACTCGGTATAGCAGGGGCAGACTGAAGTGGGTAAGGAGGAGGGACAGATTTGTGCCCCTTTTGTGTGGCTTTTAGGTGCTCTTGCCAACGGGCTGAGTGGTTGGACGTTAAATGCATTGTTAAGCATGTGGAACCCAAATGGCTGGTGTTTTTATCACGTTTGATGTGCCTGAGACACAGTTTGCAGATAGCAACAGTGCGATCTGCTGCAGATGTGCTGAAAAAGGCCCAGACAGCTGAACTTTGGGGAGTGGGCTGGGAGATAACAGCTGCAGAATGTGATGGAATAGGGTGGCTGCCCTCTACTCTTTCTTGATGTTGCCTCCTTGGGGTTGTGCAACCTCACCTTCAGTTTCCTCCTCTGCTCTATCTATCTGACACCCAAGTCACATCAGTGACCTTATCATCATCATCATCTCCATCTCCTCCATCTTCATCATCATCATTACCACTGGAGACAACTTGGCAATACTCTGCGGCTGGGGAAACATGAATGCCAATTTGTCTACCAGTGTTCTGCCCTCTCTCTAGGCTCATGTTCCTGTCATTCTCAACCTCAAAACCAACATCAAGTAATGGGTGGGCATCAACAAGGAGCACGTGGCTGACGCTGTGGTCAAATAACTCAGCTGACTTCTCCATGGTTAATGTTGGGGCTATGGCAGGAATAGATTTGGAAAAGGAGGCAGGTTTATCCACTCTTGCAACTGCAGGGGACTGCACTCTTGTCTCTGCTTGCGTGACAGGATGTGGAGGATGAGGAAGGTTTAGTAAGCCAGTCTATCACCTCCTCTGCATGCTCTGCATGCTGTGGCTGGATAGCACGGGCAAACTCACTAAACAGAGGAAATGATGTCCTGCCTGAGGACTGACCACTACGTCCACATTTGCCTCTGGACACATTTGTTGCTGGCCCCCTTGCCTCTCCTTGTTGTCCTCCCAGACATTATTGGGAGGGAGGGGGCAGTGCTTATAAGCAAATGTAAAGAAGAAGTGGAAATCTGTACATAGATGCACTTTAATCAAAGTAAAGTGGTGTTTGGTGCACCTTAAGTACCTTGAGTACTCACACTACACAGACACACTCCACGGATACACTATAATATACTGCGCCAAACATACAGTGACGCACAGAACTGGCAGTAATGCACACAAAACTATATGGCGTTCAAACTTGCAGTAACACACGCAAAAGTAAGTGGCGTTAAACTTGCAGTAACGCACAAAACTATATGGCGTTAAACTGGCAGTAACGCACATAATAGTAAATGGTGTTAACCTGGCAGTAACACACACAGAACTATATGGTGTTAAACTGGCAGTAACACACACAAAACTATATGGCGTTAAACTGGCAGTAACGCACACAGAAGTAAATGGAGTTAAACTGGCAGTAACACACACAAAACTATATGGCGTTAAACTGGCAGTAACGCACACAGAAGTAAATGGAGTTAAACTGGCAGTAACACACACAGAAGTAAGTGGCATTAAACTAGCAGTAACGCAATCAAATAGACGGTGTACAGCCGTCACTACACTGACGCTATCTGAACTGTCCCTACTCTAGCTATACACTAATGTAAAGATTACTAACATGGTCTCACTACACTACAGTGAAACTATCTGAGCTGTCCCTACTTTAGCTGCACACTATGCAAAGCTGAATGACGGTCCTTCTCACTACACTCACATTATCCCTAGACTGACACTAAACTAATATTCTACACTGACAATTGAAGCAAAATAGCACAGTATAGCACACTAACTAATAGCACTGAACATAGCCCTGTTCTATCACTCTCCACGCCAAAATTACACAGAAAATGGCTGCCATGGAAAGAATACTTTTATACTATGAGGCAGGAGTGAGCCATGATTGGATAAAGTCATGATGACAGTGCTCTGTGCCCTGATTGGCTGAAGCTTTCACTGCTTCAGCCAATCTGGGCTTGCAATGCACTGTTCAGCGCCACAATGCATTGTGGTCGATTCGAGGGGGGGCGAACAAACGGTCAAACAACCCATTTGTTCGGATGTTCACCGAACGACCGAACAACCCGTTTGCCCATCCCTAATAATAAACTCTCTTATAATAAAGCTTACCTGTTGGTAAAATTAATATCTCCTAAACCTGCACCATTTAGGAGATATTCTAGGAAGCAACAACTGCTGATGTCACCGGTGCCTTCGCTCTGAAGAAATGGCATACCCATGACGTTCCTTCAGAGCTGTGTGCCGTGGCTGAGACTCCCGCGCATGCGTGACGTCATCGCGGCTTGGCCATTCAAGCTGCCACAGCCTACAAACCCAGAAGGAAGACCGATAAAGATGGAAGCCTCTGCAGCGGTGACAGCACGCCGTTGGAGGGCTTCATTTTAAGGTAAGTCTCTCATAATGTGCTAGTATATGATGCATACTAGCACATTATGATATTGCCTTGCAGGGGGAAACTTTTTTTTACAAGACTTTACTACCACTTTAAGACCAGGACACATACATCAATAGTTATTCTATGGTGATCTGCTTCTATTTTAACCACCAGTTCAAACCTCTGTTTTTCTTAAAGTCTCAGTGCTGCGCTATAAGTCAAAAACAATCAATAATGATACAAGCAGTGGCGGCTGGTGTTTTATTTCTTTTGGGGGGGGGCGGCAACCCCCCCCCCCCCCCAGAGGGGGTACCTGAGTACAATGCTCTAGGCTCCGAGTCCACCCTATTTTGAAGCCTATTAGAGCCTATGGCACTAATCAGGTGCTTAAAAAACACACCCCCACCGCTGTAATTCATGCGCCTGGCATCCTGAAAGGGGCCGGAAGCATGAACAGGGGGTCGCCGCGGCGACCGTGGATAGATTCATGCTATGAATCTATCCACTAACCATATAGGGGGTGGCGTGGATAGAGGGGACGGCGCCCGTGCGCCCTTAATGGATGGACCACACCTGCGTACAAGTGTAACTAAAAATGGTAATCAATAAACATATATTGCTGAAAGTTCATATATATAGTTCATATACAAAATCTGTGACTGAAGTGAATAAAAAAAATATATATATATCAACGGTGCAAAAATCCAAAGTGCTTGTGCTCTCCTCCATCAATCTCACAGGCTGCTCACCTCACATCTGAATAAAATCAGCAGTGTTCCCCTCTGGGGATAATAGAGAAGGCTGGCGTGGTGCTGATAATCACTTTACTCCTCCAACTCGCCTATTCCCATGGGATAAAATCCCTGATCATCTCACCAAATATGATGGATATGCAAAAGAAGGAAGGCAGAATCTAGTGCTCTCCGTTTAAAATGTTTAATTATATATAAAAAAGGTAAGGTATACAACTCACAAAGGTGGCACTGTAAGCCGTGCAAGCTGAAAACACATTTCAAACACAATGGGTCTCAAGATGGCCGAGATGTAACGTCAATACGCAGGCTCCATCCCCTAGATGCGTATCGTCCTAGGGGTCGCAGCTGCTGAAGAAGTCAATGCTTTGACGATATGTGTCTAGGGGAGAGCCTGCGTATTGACGTTATATCGCGGCCATCTTGAGACCCATTGTATCTGAAATGCATTTTCAGCTTGCGCGTCTTACAGTGCCACCTTTGTGAGTTGTATACCTTACGTTTTTTATATATAATTAAACATTTTAAACGGAGAGCAATAGATTCTGTCTTTGCGCTGCAAATATGCAGCTTGCAGGACTTTTTTTACCGTCCTACCAGCGCACCACTCCAGTGTGAAAGCCCTCGAGCTTTCACATTGGAGTGAGAGGAGAGGCTCTTTCAAGGCGCTTTGCGGTCGCAATTTTTAGCGTTATAGCACCTGTAAAGCATCTCAGTTTGAAAGTAGCCTAAGTTTCTCCCTCACTGTATGCAGATATCAAAATTGTATTAATTGTTCTCAATACACACAGCTTGGGGCTCAGAAAATTAAATTATCCCTTACTTACAATGGAAAATGTTTAGCTGGCCATACACTACTAGCTTGTCTAACAAATGTTCGTATGAAAATTATCAGTACATTCTAGGACTTAACAAATGTCATTCAAGAGTACTGAATTTATTATTTTTTTGTTAACATTTGATTTTGGAACAAATGGACTTAACCAAGCGAAAACCTTTCACTGTAATAAATTTGCTCATTCAAGAAAATTTGCTCATTCAAGAAAATTTCCAATCCTGTTCCTTCGGTCTTTCTCATCACTATGGTCAAAACAAATACCAATTTACATTTTGCCGACTGAATTTTAAACTAAATTCTACTCGTGTATGGCCAGCTTTAGGTGAGGAATTAGAGTCAACAAGCGCTTCTTGATGTTTACTTAAGGGCTGCTGGTCACAACTACATTTATACAGTTGCTCTCATAATGTTATTGATGATTATAGAATGTGATACATGTTGGAATAGTCAATATTAGAAAAATTTGATGCTTGGCCTTCACAGATGTCTTTTTCTCTTGCCTCGCTGTTACTATTGAACTACTTTGTGTCCTTTCATGCCATGTATGAGCTTTTATGTCTAAACACTCAATAAACTTTATTCTGTAAAACTTATAAGGTTAGAAAAATAGAAATAAAATAATCCGTAGGAGAATGATGGTTAAGAGAAGAACGGGAAGAAGGAGTTAATATGGGCTGAATAGGGTAAACTAAGAGTTAATCCATTTTGAATGGCAATGCAAAGCACATGCATAACACCTGCACTATCACACACCACAACACAATGTTGGGGTGTGCTATGGTGAAAAAAAATACATCACTAGCCTAGTCTCAAAATACCAACCTAATTACCCACTTCATTCTTCCCAAGACCTCCTGCTCTCTAGCTCCCTCATCACCTCCTCCCATATCTGCCTCCAGGACTTCTTCCGAGCCTCGCTCCTATCCTCTGGAATTCCCTACCCCAATCTGTCAGACTGTCTCCAAATTTATCCACTTTTAGGCGATCCCTGAAAACGTTCCACTCCAGAGAAGCCTATCCTGCCTCCATCTAACAACTGCACTATTTTCTCCATTAGCTCATCCCCCACAGTTATTACCCGTTTGTATAACTTGAACCTCCCTCCTAGATTGTAAGCTCTCCGATTCCCCCCTGTATTGAATTGTATTGTAATTGTACTGTCTGCCCTAATGTTGTAAAGCGCTGCATAAACTGTGAGCGCTATATAAATCCTGTATAATAATAATAATACTGCAGGCATGATATTTGCTGTGTTGGGATTCATTCAAAAACAATAAAATGAATACAGAACAGTATAGTATGAACAGTCCCTCTATCACACTATGTAGAAAATTGGGGAAATCATACAAGTGTAACATTTTGTTCTCTCCACAGGTTAACACTGTAACTAATGCCGCGTACACACGAGCGGACTTTACAGCAGACTTTGCCCGGCGGACGGGATTTCGTCGGACAATTCGATCGTGTGTGGGCTCCAGCGGACTTTGTTTTCTCAAAAGTTGGACGGACTTAGATTTGAAACACGTTTTAAATCTATCCGTCGAATTCGAGTCGGGTCGAAAAGTCCGCTCGTCTGTATGCTAGATCGACGGACAAAAAGCCACGCTAGGGCAGCTATTGGCTACTGGCTATGAACTTCCTTGTTTTAGTCCGGTCGTACGTCATCACGTACGAATTCGACGGACTTTGGTGGATTGTGTGTAGGCAAGTCCGTTCATTCGGAAAGTCCGTCGTAAAGTCCGTCGAAAAGTCCGCCGGGCAAAGTCTGCTGTAAAGTCTCGTGTGTACGCGGCATAAGAGGTACTACAAATAGAGGAGTGACTGATCTTTCACCGTGTTTGTAGCACATCCATAAGTTTCTAGCATCAGAGAGAGATTGCATTGGGTCCAACCAGTATGATATGTAAGCTTGGACAGGCAGTTCTCTAAACAATCTCTCCCCAACCTTCATTCTAAGTGGGAGATCTGCCAATCTCTGGTAAATCTATGACTATTTGCAGAAGAAATTCACTGATGACACATGGGAATAGCCTTTGAAGGGATATTAACTTTAGGTAATGCCCTGTTATTGCTCTGCACCTTACCACCCATCTGCAGTGAGAAATTTGTTCTTTAAATGCCCCGCAATGGAGACATTTTGACCTGTAAGATGTAATCCACACAAATGCAAGAAATAACACAAATTCCAAACAGAGGTACCTCAGCATTCCGAAAGATCACATCTGGAAAGTATCAAACACGTGATTATATCATGCAAAATGATACCGTATCAGTATGCTGTGACTCATCATTGGGTTTCTTTACTGGGGTGATTGTGATATCATGACATGTAGGAGCCCTTGAGGAAGGGCATGTATGTTAGAAATCTATTAATGTGGCTTTTTGTGCTCCTTGCAATGGCCCATGTGCCTTTGGTGACATATATCCTTGTTCTGGATCCATTAGAGGCTTGTTGTAACCAGCAGGAGGGTAATAGTAGAGAACAGGAGAGTTGTGGGCTCCTAGGGCTGGAGGAGCCAAAGTGATTGAATCCACAGGCATTGATAGTAGAAATGATAGGAAGTCATAGCAATACATTTACTGAGATCAACGCCAGGCCCATAAATCAGAGAAAATAATGACACAGAACACCGAGGCATGAAGGCAATAAGTGGCACTTGGCCAGAGATCCACAGGGGGTCACAGTCTGGCCTCCACAGCCTGGAGGTTTAGCAGTTGTCTTTACTTTTTTTTTAATCTGTCATAAGAAAAAATACAGGGTCTGAGACTGCTGGCCTCTTTTTAAAAACTCTAGTTACCATTCTGTTAGGCTACATTTACACAGGCAGCCAGGGCAAATCATTTGCTGCGTTCAGAGGTGGTTAAACATTGCTATGGCTGCAGAAACACTCTAAAGCACGGGTGCTAAAGCAGTGCCCTCCAGCTGCTGCAAAACAAGTCCCATGAGGCATTGCAAGTCTGACAGTTACCAGCATGACTCCCAAAGGCAGAAGCATGATGGGACTTGTAGTTCCACCAGGGCAGAAACTAGGGGGGCAGGGGGGGGGCGCCTGCCCAGGTGACGCATCTAGGGGGGTGCTGCCAGGGGCGCTGCCCCCCACCCGCACTGGAACCGCTGCCCTAAGGGTGTCACTGCTGCCGATCAAATGTATGGACAGGCAGGTCTCCCTCCTAGTCCAGTGCCCAAACAGCCTATGTCTTTTCTGCATGAGGCACCCCAGAGAAGGGGAGGGGGGTGCGGAGGAGGCCCTGGGCTGAGAGGTGCGGAGGAGGCCCTGGGCTGGGGGGTGCAGAGGAGGCCCTGGGCTGGGGGGTGCAGAGGAGGCCCTGGGCTGGGGGGTGCAGAGGAGGCCCTGGGCTGGGGGGTGCAGAGGAGGCCCTGGGCTGGGGGGTGCAGAGGAGGCCCTGGGCTGGGGGGTGCAGAGGAGGCCCTGGGCTGGGGGGTGCAGAGGAGGCCCTGGGCTGGGGGGTGCAGAGGAGGCCCTGGGCTGGGGGGTGCAGAGGAGGCCCTGGGCTGGGGGGTGCAGAGGAGGCCCTGGGCTGGGGGGTGCAGAGGAGGCCCTGGGCTGGGGGGTGCAGAGGAGGCCCTGGGCTGGGGGGTGCAGAGGAGGCCCTGGGCTGGGGGGTGCAGAGGAGGCCCTGGGCTGGGGGGTGCAGAGGAGGCCCTGGGCTGGGGGGTGCAGTAAAGGCCCTGGGCTGGGGGGTGCAGTAAAGGCCCTGGGCTGGGGGGTGCAGTAAAGGCCCTGGGCTGGGGGGGGAGCAGAGTAGGACCCAGACTGGGAGGAGGGGGGTTATAGGGCTGGATAGGGCCCTGGGCTGGAGGGTGCAGTGGAGGCCCAGGGCTGATAGGGGATATGTAGGAGGCTTTGGGATGGGGAGTATGAAGGGGACCATGACCTGGGAGGATGCAGAGGAGACCCTGGACTTGGGGGATGCAGAGGAGGTCCCCGGCTGGGGGATGTGCAGAGGAGGCCCTAACCTGAGGGGGGGGGCTTGGGGGCACAGAGGAGACCCTGGACTTGGGGGATGCAGAGGAGATCCTGGACTGGGGGGTGCAGAGGGAGGTGCTGCAGTGATAGGGGGTGCAGAGGAGGCCCTGGACTAGGAGGGGAGTACACAGGAGGCCATTGACTGGGGGGTGCAGAGGAGATCCTGGACTTGGGGATGCAGAGGAGGCCCTGGACTAGGAGGGGAGTACACGGGTGGCCCTGGACTGGGGGTGTAGAGGTGTTCTGGACTTGAAAAGTGGTGTTGATAAAGGACCTGCATTCAGAGAGCGGGGTGCAGAGGAGGCTCTTAAGTTGGGGTTGGCTGTAAAGGAGGCCTTGGACTGGGAGAGGAGTGCACAGGGGGCCATTTACTAGGAAATGGTGGTTGGTGTGGCAAAGGCCCCTGAATGGGGGGGAGGGGGTACAAGGGAGATACTGAACTAGGTGAGGGGGTGCCTGGAGGTCCCAGATTAGGAGAGGGGGTGTCTGGAAGCCCTGGACTAGGGCAGCAGGTGTCTGGAAACCCTGGACTACGAGAGGGGGATCGTGGAGGCCCTCTGGACTAGGAAAGAGGGTGCCTGAAGGACCTTCCAGCTTCAGGGAGAAAAAGCCTGGATCTAAAGCCTGAAATAAGAAGGAGCCTGCCTGGGCAGCCCTGGAGAGTGAGTTCACAACATAAATGGGAACATTTATCAATTGTTGCAAGTCATGCAAAACAGGAGCAGAGAGAAAGGTCATGTGATAGATTTATTAAAGGAGAATTACAGCCAAAGCCTGTTCAGTTGTACTTCTCCTATTTATCACATCAGTGCAGATTATTTTGCTCTCCTGTGACCCATTTTCAGCTAACAGTCGGCTTAAGCCCACTCTCGGCCGATGTCACAGAGTCGGTCCAGGCTGGGGAAAGATCACAGCCATATGGTTGGGATCTGCTCACATGCCTGAACCGGCACCCAGCTCAGCCTCTCAGCGAGCTGCTGAGAGCCTGAGCTGGCCACTCCCAACCCCTCCACAGCCCAGTGTCTCGGTGAGCACCGGTGAGGGGCAGACCCAGAGACTGAAAGCCACCAGCTCTCTGAGAACTGAGTGATCAGCGGTGTTTGATTACTCGGTTCTCACCCTTAGAGCCAGCGGGGACAGATGCAGCATCCACCTAGGTAAGTATGATTCATAAAATTCCCATACTTTTCTTTTATTTATTTGACATCTCCTCTTTCCTGATATCTGAAGATCTCTGGTGGATGCAGATGCAGCAAAAAGTGGCTCAGCATACAGGACCTGTCTCAGCGCCTGTCTGAATGAGCCCTTAGGTGAAATTATCAAAACTAGAGCAGACAGAATTTGGAACAGCTGTGCCTGGCAACCAATCAGCACATAGCTTTTATTTTTAAAGCTGAATATAGAAGCTGATTGGTGGCCATGCACAACTGTTCCAAATTCTTTTGATAAATTCCCCTCACTGTGTTTTACATTTCTTACTCCTGACTACTGCATTGTAAGTACAGCACATTATTTATTAAAGTGGTTGTAAAGGCACAAGATTTTTATTCTTCATGCATGCTATGCATGAAGGTAAAAAACCTTCTGTGTGCAGCAGCCCCCCAGCCCCCCTAATACTTACCTGAGCCTAGGGCTGGGAGATTTCCCCCCCAAAAAAAATCTGCGATTTTTTTATAAAAAACTCGATTCACGATTCGAATCCGATTTTTTTTTTTTTTTTTAATTATCTTAAAGTGCATCAACAAACAAAATTTCAAAAAAATTTAAGTGCATTTTAAACATTCTTTGCAAGGAAAATGTACCTATCAACAACAGCAGGTTGAGGCAAGCTCGGTGGTGACAGGTGACACTACATCACCGTATACTGACATACTACATCACCATATACTGACACGCTACATCACCGTATACTGACATACTACATCACCGTATACTGACACACTACATCACCGTATACTGACACGCTACATCACCGTATACTGACATACTACATCACCATATACTGACACACTACATCACCATATACTGACACGCTACATCACCGTATACTGACATACTACATCACCGTATACTGACACACTACATCACCGTATACTGACACACTACATCACCGTATACTGACACACTACATCACCGTATACTGACACACTACATCACCATATACTGACACACTACATCACCATATACTGACACGCTACATCACCGTATACTGACACACTACATCACCATATACTGACACGCTACATCACCGTATACTGACACGCTACATCACCATATACTGACACGCTACATCACCATATACTGACACGCTACATCACCGTATACTGACACGCTACATCACCGTATACTGACACGCTACATCACCATATACTGACACGCTACATCACCGTATACTGGCACGCTACATCACCATATACTGACACGCTACATCACCATATACTGACACGCTACATCACCATATACTGACACGCTACATCGCCATATACTGACACGCTACATCACCGTATACTGACACGCTACATCACCATATACTGACACGCTACATCACCGTATACTGACACGCTACATCACCGTATACTGACACGCTACATCACCGTATACTGACACGCTACATCACCATATACTGACACGCTACATCACCGTATACTGACACGCTACATCACCATATACTGACACGCTACATCACCATATACTGACACGCTACATCACCATATACTGACACGCTACATCACCGTATACTGACACGCTACATCACCGTATACTGACACGCTACATCACCATATACTGACACGCTACATCACCGTATACTGACACGCTACATCACCATATACTGACACGCTACATCACCATATACTGACACGCTACATCACCGTATACTGACACGCTACATCACCGTATACTGACACGCTACATCACCATATACTGACACGCTACATCACCGTATACTGACACGCTACATCACCGTATACTGACACGCTACATCACCATATACTGACACGCTACATCACCATATACTGACACGCTACATCACCGTATACTGACACGCTACATCACCATATACTGACACGCTACATCACCATATACTGACACGCTACATCACCGTATACTGACACGCTACATCACCGTATACTGACACGCTACATCACCATATACTGACACGCTACATCACCATATACTGACACGCTACATCACCATATACTGACACGCTACATCACCATATACTGACACGCTACATCGCCATATACTGACACGCTACATCACCGTATACTGACACGCTACATCACCATATACTGACACGCTACATCACCATATACTGACACGCTACATCACCATATACTGACACGCTACATCACCATATACTGACACGCTACATCACCGTATACTGACACGCTACATCACCATATACTGACACGCTACATCACCGTATACTGACACGCTACATCACCATATACTGACACGCTACATCACCGTATACTGACACGCTACATCACCATATACTGACACGCTACATCACCATATACTGACACGCTACATCACCGTATACTGACACGCTACATCACCGTATACTGACACGCTACATCACCATATACTGACACGCTACATCACCATATACTGACACGCTACATCACCATATACTGACACGCTACATCACCATATACTGACACGCTACATCGCCATATACTGACACGCTACATCACCGTATACTGACACGCTACATCACCATATACTGACACGCTACATCACCATATACTGACACGCTACATCACCATATACTGACACGCTACATCACCGTATACTGACACGCTACATCACCATATACTGACACGCTACATCACCGTATACTGACACGCTACATCACCATATACTGACACGCTACATCACCATATACTGACACGCTACATCACCATATACTGACACGCTACATCACCATATACTGACACGCTACATCACCATATACTGACACGCTACATCACCGTATACTGACACGCTACATCACTGTATACTGACACGTCGCTACATCACCGTATACTGACACGTCGCTACATTACTGTATACTGACACGTCGCTACATCACCGTATACTGACACGCTACATCACTGTATACTGACACGTCGCTACATCACCGTATACTGACACGTCGCTACATTACTGTATACTGACACGTCGCTACATCACTGTATACTGACACGTCGCTACATTACTGTATACTGACACGTCGCTACATCACTGTATACTGACACGTCGCTACATCACTGTATACTGACACGTCGCTACATCACCGTATACTGACACATCGCTACATCACTGTATACTGACACACTACATCACTCAGTGATGTAGTGTGTCAGTATTCAGTGATGTAGCATGTCAGTATACAGTGATGAGCACATTGCTGTGTGATGTCATATGGGGGTATTGTCATATATTGAGCACAGTGCTGTGTAATGAAATTTAAGAAGGGTGAATATATGGAATGGGATGTGACTTCTCTCCTCTGAGGTATTATTCTTTCTGGCAGTGATCACATGGCTATCAGTATCCCATGAAATACACCATACAGGCAGCTCTGACTCACCCTCCCTCCTCTCTCTCTCTCTGCAGCCCGGGAATGTCCCTGTGATCCCCCCACCCCCTCCTCCTTCTGATATCACAGCCCTCCAATACACAGCAGTGTTCCACCAACAGCCTCGCCCATTACCCCGCCTACACACCCACCCACCCATGCACAGCGTCGGGCCTCGCGGACTAGGCCGAAGCCGCGGCCTCGCCTGAAAAATCGTGCCCGCAGCTCCTCAGGCCCGGCGCGGTGCTGTTAAAAAAAAAAAAAATATATAAAAAAATCGATTTGAAGAAGATTTGAATCGATTTGACCTCTCAACTCGATTCAAGATTCAAATCGATTTTTTTCCCAGCCCTACCTGAGCCCCCTCTCGATCCAGTGATGTCCACGAGAGCATTGGCTGTCAGGGGACTCGCACTCCTGATTGGCTTTTGGCAGCAGCGGAAGTCACTGGCTTACACTGCTTTCAATCCCAGCCATTGAGCCAATCAGAAGACGGAAAGGAGCGGAGTCGAGCCATGGCTCATTGTGTAAATGAACACACAGAGCCATGGCTCAGGAGCGCATCTGCTTTGGTGCCCCCATAGCAAGCTGCTTGCTGTGGGGGCACCCAGAAAGAAGGTAGGACCATGGGTGCCGGCCAGGGACCCAAGAAGAGGAGGATCCAAGTTGCTCTGTGCAAAACCACTACACAGAGCAGGTAAACAAAAAACAAGACTTCAATATCACTTTAAGGGTAGCTGTGTGTAGTAAAGGATATGCAATAGAACAGTTTTGACTGAGGTTTGTACTGTCTGTTACATACTCACTTGTGCCACAGTCATTACAGCATATGGCCCTTCAAGCCCCTCCCACTGTTGATGCAATCTGACCACACCCACAGTTTTGGCGTGGTGCCACTATATTGCCACATACCATTTTTCTTGGGAGGGGGGGTTGCCAGATGTGCTAGCTACGCCACTGAGTTCCGCCGCAGCTGGAGAGACACTTTTTGAGCACCCATGCTTTAACCACCTCAATACAGGGCACTTTCACCCCCTTCCTGCCCAAGCCATTTTTCAGTTTTCAGCACTGTCGCACTTTGAATGACAATTGCGCGGTCATGTTACACTGCACCCTTTTAAAAAAATTTTAATTTTTTTCCCCACAAATAGAGCTTTCTTTTGGTGGTATTTGATCACCTCTGTGGTTTTTATTTATTGCACTATAAAAAAAAGAAGAGGGACAATTTTGAAAAAACACAATATTTTTTACTTTTTGCTATAATAAATATCCATTTATTTTTTAACAAATTTTTTTCCTCAGTTTAGGCCGATATGTATTCTTCTACATATTTTTGGTAAAAAAAAAATTGCGATAAGCGTATATTGATTGGTTTGCGCAAAAGTTATAGCGTCTAAAAAATAGGGGATAGATTTATAGCATTTTTATTTTTATTTATTTTTTACTAGTCATGGCGGCGATCTGCGATTTTTATTGTGACTGCGATATTGCAGCGGACATATCGGACACTTTTGACACATTTTTGGGACCATTCACCTTTATACAGCGATCCGTGCTAAAAAAATGCATTGATTACTGTGTAAATGTGACTGGCAGGGAAGGGGTAAACACTAGGGGGCGATCAAGGGGTTAATGTATGACCTAGGGAGGTGATTCTAACTGTGGGGGGAGGGGTCTGACTGGGGGAGGTGACGATCGGTGTCCCTATGTACAAGGGACACACCATCGGTCTCCTCTCCTCTCTGACAGGACGTGGATCTGTGTTTACATGCACAGATCCACGGTCCTGCTCTGTTACCCGGCACGCGCACCGGGTCCTGAGCGACGCAGCGGGCGCGCGCCCCCTAGTGGCTCGGGAGGGCGATCATGTCATATGACATCCGCCCAGAACAAGAGAAGCCTCGTCCCGCCATCATATGACGGTGGGCGGTGGCTTAGTGCTTAAAGAATGGCCACATACAAACTCGCCGATTAGCTGCATTCGGTTTGTGTGTGGCCAGAAACTCCATGGAAAAGCTGACCCTGGATGCACACTGCCTACATCCAGGGTCGGTCAACGTGAGCAGTTAGGCCCCTTTCACACGGGCGGAGAATTTGCCGCTGGCTAAGCGGGTGGGGGGGGTTGGGGGAAATCGCTCCACTGATCCCCTCTGAGCATGCAGATGACAGGTACGTCTCCGCTTACTGTGCAGAGCGAAGACCGACACAGTCCTGCTCTCTTCTATGGGGAGATCATATCCGATATGCCAGATGGATGAAAAGTAGGACCACCATCAGTCTGGATTTTGCAGGCAGGATCAGATCGCATAGCAGCAGATGCCAATGGACATGTATCCGCTGCGAGGAGAGTGCAAGGTCCAATCAGGTCCGCCTGAAAAACTGACAGGTGGGTCTGATCGGACAGCCCGTCCTAAGGGGCCTTACATGCAAACAACGGCGGCCTGTGATTTGTACAGAGTACTGACAACTGCTGCTGTTCACACATTGGGGTTGATTTACTACAACTGATAATAGAAATCAATCCACTTCCATTTTTTTTTGTCAAAGCTTAATTGAACAGGCTGAAGTTAGAAGCCGATTGGCTACCATGCACAGCTGCACCAGATTTTGCACTTGTTGCCCTTCCATGTACTCCTTGCTGTGAAGGTCAGTTATAGGTGGAAGCTAGGATTGCCATATCATTCCTTTAATCCAGGACACACATTAATTACACAGGTTCTGAGGAGGATTTAATGGAGATAAGGCACCAAGTGAGTTTAATTACCACCTTAATCAGCCACAGAACCCGTGTAATTAATACATATCTTGGATTAAAGGGATGATGTGGCAACCCTAGTGGAGGCAGGGGCCACCTGTTTGTTACTGGTGTAAATATTTGTGAGGGGACACATTGGACACCTTTGTTGCCATTGTGCTATATACTGGGTGTCCAATGTGCGCCTTTAACCACTTCAGCCCCGGAAGGTTTTACCCCCTTCCTGACCAGAGCACTTTTTACAATTCGGCACTGCGTCGCTTTAACTGCTAATTGCGCGGTCATGCAATGGTGTACCCAAACGAAATTTGCGTCCTTTTCTTCCCACAAATAGAGCTTTCTTTTGATGGTATTTGATCACCTCTGCCGTTTTTATTTTTTGCGCTATAAACGGAAAAAGACCGAAAATTTTGAAAAAAAATGATATTTTCTACTTTTTGTTATAAAAAAAAATCCAATAAATTCAATTTTAGTCATACATTTAGGCCAAAATGTATTCGGCCACATGTCTTTGGTAAAAAAAATGTCAATAAGCGTATATTTATTGGTTTGCGCAAAAGTTATAGCGTCTACAAACTAGGGTACATTTTCTGGAATTTACACAGCTTTTATTTTATGACTGCCTATGTCATTTCATGAGGTGCTAAAATGGCAGGGCAGTACAAAACCCCCACAAATGACCCCATTTTGGAAAGTAGACACCCCAAGGAAATTGCTGAGAGGCATGTTGAACCCATTGAATATTTTTTTTTTTTGTCCCAAGTGATTGAATAATGACAAAAAAAAAAAAAAAAAAAAAAATTACAAAAAGTTGTCACTAAATGATATATTTCTCACACAGGCCATGCGCATATGTGGAATTGCACCCCAAAATACATTTAGCTGCTTCTCCTGAGTACGGGGATACCACATGTGTGGGACTTTTTGGGAACCTAGCCGCGTACGGGGCCCCGAAAACCAAGCACCGCCTTCAGGATTTCAAAGGGCATAAATTTTTGATTTCACACCTCACTACCTATCACAGTTTTGAAGGCCATAAAATGCCAAGATGGCACAAAACCCCCCCAAATGACCCCATTTTGGAAAGTAGACACCCCAAGCTATTTGCTGAGAGGCATGTCGAGTCCATGGAATATTTTATTTTTTGACACAAGTTGCGGGAATGTGACAATTTTTTTTTTTTTTGCACAAAGTTGTCACTAAATGATATATTGCTCACACAGGCCATGGGCATATGTGGAATTGCACCCCAAAATACATTTAGCTGCTTCTCCTGAGTACGGGGATACCACATGTGTGGGACTTTTTGGGAGCCTAGCCGCGTACGGGGCCCCGAAAACCAAGCACCACCTTCAGGATTTCAAAGGGCATAAATTTTTGATTTCACACCTCACTACCTATCACAGTTTTGAAGGCCATAAAATGCCAAGATGGCACAAAACCCCCCCAAATGACCCCATTTTGGAAAGTAGACACCCCAAGCTATTTGCTGAGAGGCATGTTGAGTCCATGGAATATTTTATATTTTGACACAAGTTGCGGGAAAGTGACCATTTTTTTTTTTTTTTTTTTTTTTTTGCACAAAGTTGTCACTAAATGATATATTGCTCAAACATGCCATGGGCAAATGTAGAATTACACCCCAAAATACATTCTGCTGCTTCTCCTGAGTACGGGGATACCACATGTGTGGGACTTTTTGGGAGCCTAACCGCGTATGAGGCCCTGAAAACCAAGCACCGCCTTCAGGATTTCTAAGGGCATAAATTTTTGATTTCACTCCTCACTACCTATCACGGTTTTGAAGGCCATAAAATGCCAAGATGGCACAAAACCCCCCCAAATGACCCCATTTTGGAAAGTAGACACCCCAAGCTATTTGCTGAGAGGCATGTTGAGTCCATGGAATATTTTATTTTTTAACACAAGTTGCGGGAATGTGACAATTTTTTTTTTTTTTGCACAAAATTGTCACTAAATGATATATTGCTCACACAGGCCATGGGCATATGTGGAATTGCACCCCAAAATACATTTAGCTGCTTCTCCTGAGTACGGGGATACCACATGTGTGGGACTTTTTGGGAGCCTAGCCGCGTACGGGGCCCCGAAAACCAAGCACCGCCTTCAGGATTTCTAAGGGCATAAATTCTTGATTTCACTCCTTACTACCTATCACAGTTTTGAAGGCCATAAAATCCCAAGATGGCACAAAACCCCCCCAAATGACCCCATTTTGGAAAGTAGACACCCCAAGCTATTTGCTGAGAGGCATGTTGAGTCCATGGAATATTTTATATTTTGACACAAGTTGCGGGAAAGTGACAATTTTTTTTTTTTTTTTTTTTTTTTGCACAAAGTTGTCACTAAATGATATATTGCTCAAACATGCCATGGGCATATGTGGAGTTACACCCCAAAATACATTCTGCTACTTCTCCTGAGTATGGGGATACCACATGAGTGGCACTTTTTGGGAGCCTAGCTTCATACGGGCCCCAAAATCCAATCACCGCCTTCAGGATTTCTAAGAGCGTTAATTTTTGATTTTACTCCTCACTACCCATCACAGTTTTGAAGGCCATAAAATGCCAAGATAGCACAAAACCCCCCAAAATGACCCCATTTTGGAAAGTAGACACCCCAAGCTATTTGCTGAGAGGCATGGTGAGTATTTTGCAGCTCTCATTTGTTTTTGAAAATGAAGAAAGACAATAAAAACATATTTTTTTTTTCTTTTTTCAATTTTCAAAACTTTGTGACAAAAAGTGAGGTCTGCAAAATACTCACTATACCTCTCAGCAAATAGCTTGGGGTGTCTACTTTCCAAAATGGGGTCATTTGGGGGGGTTTTGTGCCACCTGGGCATTCTATGGCCTCCGAAACTGTGATAGGCAGTGAAGAGTGAAATCAAAAATTTACGCCCTTAGAAAGCCTGAAGGCGGTGCTTGGTTTTCGGGGTCCCGTGCGCGGCTAGGCTCCCAAAAAGTCTCACACATGTGGTATCCCTGTACTCAGGAGAAGCAGCAGAATGTATTTTGGGGTGTAATTTCACATATTCCCATGGCATGTTTGAGCAATATATCATTTAGTGACAACTTTGTGCAAAAAAAAAAAAAATTGTCTTTTTCCCGCAACTTGTGTCACAATATAAAATATTCCATGGACTCGACATGCCTCTCAGCAAATAGCTTGGGGTGTCTACTTTCCAAAATGGGGTCATTTGGGGGGGTTTTGAACTGTCCTGGCATTTTATGCACAACATTTAGAAGCTTATGTCACACATTACCCACTCTTCTAAGCACTTGAAGACAAAGCCCTTTCTGACACTTGTTGTTTACATAAAAAAATAATTTTTTTTGCAAGAAAATTACTTTGAACCCCCAAACATTATATATTTTTTTAAAGCAAATGCCCTACAGATTAAAATGGTGGGTGTTTCATTTTTTTTTTTCACACAGTATTTGCGCAGCGATTTTTCAAACGCATTTTTTGGGGAAAAAACACACTTTTTAAAATTTAAATGCACTAAAACACACTATATTGCCCAAATGTTTGATGAAATAAAAAAGATGATCTTAGGCCGAGTACATGGATACCAAACATGACAGGCTTTTAAATTGCGCACAAACGTGCAGTGGCGAAAAACTAAATACATTTTAAAAAGCCTTTAAAAGCCTTTACAGGTTACCACTTTAGATTTACAGAGGAGGTCTACTGCTAAAATTACTGCCCTCGATCTGACCTTCGCGGCGATACCTCACATGCATGGGGCAATTGCTGTTTACATTTGACGCCAGACCGACGCTTGCGTTCGCCTTTGCGCGAGAGCAGGGGGGGACAGGGGTGCTTTTTTTTTTTTTTTTTTTTTTTTTTATTAATTTTTTGATTTTTTATCTTATTTTTAAACTGTTCCTTTCATTTTTATTTTTTTTTTATCTTTTTTATTGTTATCTCAGGGAATGTAAATATCCCCTATGATAGCAATAGGTAGTGACAGGTACTCTTTTTTGAAAAAATTGGGGTCTATTAGACCCTAGATCTCTCCTCTGCCCTCAAAGTATCTGACCACACCAAGATCGGTGTGATAAAATGCTTTCCCAATTTCCCAATGGCGCCGTTTACATCCGGCGAAATCTAAGTCATGAAATGCTCGTAGCTTCCGGTTTCTTAGGCGATAGAGATGATTGGAGCCATTCTGGTCTCTGATCAGCTCTATGGTCAGCTGGCCGAATCACCGGCTGCATTCTCAGGTTCCCTGTTGGGACCGGAGAGCCAGAGAAAAACATGGAAGACGGTGGGGGGGGGGGGGAAATCCCTCCCACTGCTTGTAAAAGCAGTCTAGAGGCTAATTAGCCGCTAGGATTGCTTTTACATGAAAGCCGACCGCTGGCTGAAAAGAATGATACCAAGATGATACCTAAACCTGCAGGCATCATTCTGGTATAACCACTCAAAGTCCAGCAACATACCAGTACGTTGCTGGTCCTTGTATTGTAAACTTTTTTTTCATGCAGCCTGTGGGCTGAACGAAAAAAAGATATTGATCGGTGGGTATGCCCACCATTAGAATACCTCCCTTCATCCGCCCACTTCTAATGATGGGCATACATGCACCATTTATATATGCCGAAGCATGGGGGCATCCTCCCGCAAAAGGCAGGAGCAAATTGCTCCTCCACCCACTACTGCCCCCACGCTTCGGCATATATGCTGAAGTATGGAACTGTGGTGGTGAAATCACCTCCGACAGCGCTGGAGTCACGGCTTTATATATCGTGGGAGCAAACGCTGTTGCTGTCAAGATAAATAAATCCGCGCTGCAACTGAATGGCGTACCTGCTAAGCAAAAAAACAAAGTAACATTACAGTATAACAGTAATACTTACCATACCTGCAAAGCAAATACAAAAAAAACATAGTAAAAAATAAAACATTTAACGCAACCTGTGCCTACCTAAAATATATATATGCCGAAGCATGGGGGCATCCTCCCGCAAAAGGCAGGAGCAAATCGCTCCTCCACCCACTACTGCCCCCACGCTTCGGCATATATGCTGAAGTATGTAACTGTGGTGGTGAAATCACCTCCGACAGCGCTGGAGTCACGGCTTTATATATCGTGGGAGCAAACGCTGTTGCTGTCAAGATAAATAAATCCGCGCTGCAACTGAATGGCGTACCTGCTAAGCAAATGATGGTTAACAAAAAAACAAAGTAACATTACAGTATAACAGTATACCTTACCATACCTGCAAAGCAAATACAAAAAAAACATAGTAAAAAATAAAACATTTAACGCAACCTGTGCCTACCTAAAATATATATATGCCGAAGCATGGGGGCATCCTCCCGCAAAAGGCAGGAGCAAATTGCTCCTCCACCCACTACTGCCCCCACGCTTCGGCATATATGCTGAAGTATGGAACTGTGGTGGTGAAATCACCTCCGACAGCGCTGGAGTCACGGCTTTATATATCGTGGGAGCAAACGCTGTTGCTGTCAAGATAAATAAATCCGCGCTGCAACTGAATGGCGTACCTGCTAAGCAAATGATGGTTAACAAAAAAACAAAGTAACATTACAGTATAACAGTATACCTTACCATACCTGCAAAGCAAATACAAAAAAAACATAGTAAAAAATAAAACATTTAACGCAACCTGTGCCTACCTAAAATATATATATGCCGAAGCATGGGGGCATCCTCCCGCAAAAGGCAGGAGCAAATTGCTCCTCCACCCACTACTGCCCCCACGCTTCGGCATATATGCTGAAGTATGGAACTGTGGTGGTGAAATCACCTCCGACAGCGCTGGAGTCACGGCTTTATATATCGTGGGAGCAAACGCTGTTGCTGTCAAGATAAATAAATCCGCTCTGCAGCTGAATAGCGTACCTGAAAACAAAAAAGTGGTTAACAATAAAAAAGTATAAAAAAATTGCATACCTATAAAGCAAACATGATAAAAACATAACAATAAAATATTGCAGTATAGAATACAATAAAAAAAGAGCAGAACAATAGAGAGAGAATAGAGAGAGAGAACAATAAAACGACAACTATTTTTGGTTTTTTTATTTTATATTTTTTTTGTATTTTTATTTTTTTATTTTTTTTGTATTTTTTTTTTTTTTTTTAAACACTTTTTTTAGTAACTTTAACTTTTAACTGTAACTGTACCAGGTTTGGGTCTCTCAAAATGCGATGGCATCTTGGGAGACCCTGTGTTAGTGTGCCTAGTCTGTGCCGTGCTGAACCCTACGCTAATACTCCACTAGTGTATGGTAGCGTTCAAAACATTCACCAATGCATAGACCAGGATTGTCAGGACAGGAGGGACAACAATACCGGGTGTCACGCCTAAATCCGCGCTTGCTGCAGACACGACATCTTTTTTGGGGGGCTCGTTGGGTAGGGGTACTCTGGAGGACATAAGGAAAATGCCTCCCATGCAGCCGGCTTACTGCATTTGGATTGGGAAGGTGAGGTGGAGCACCATCTGGAAACAGAAGGGCTCTGACGATCTCTTCCTGGAATTTAAGGAAGGATCCAGTCCGTCCTGAAGCTCTGTATAGCACATGAGCATTCAGCAAAGCCAATTGAAATAAGTAAACAGACACTTTTTTGTACCAGCGTCTGGCCTTACGGGCAACTAAGTACGGCGCCAACAACTGGTCGTTGAGGTCCACCCCTCCCATATTAAGGTTGTATTCGTGGACACAGAGGGGTTTCTCCACAACACCAGTCGCCGTAGTAATTTGGGTCGTCGTGTCTGCATGAAGGGAGGTAAGAACGAAAACATTCTTATTGTCCCTCCACTTCATAGCGAGCAAATTATTATACTGCAAGCAGGCTCTCTCCCCCAGCCTAAGACGGGACTCTACAAGCCGCTGGGGAAAGCCCCGGCGATTAGGTCGCACGGTGCCACATGCTCCAATCTGATGATCAAACAAGTGACTAAAAAGTGGCACGCTCGTATAATAATTGTCCACGTACAAGTGGTACCCCTTTCCGAATAAGGGTGACACCAAGTCCCACACTATCTTGCCAGCGCTTCCTATGTAGTCAGGGCAGTTTATCGGCTCTACGTGACTATCTTTTCCCTCGTAAACCATAAATCTACATGTATAGCCTGTGGCCCTGTCACAGAGCTTATACATCTTGACCCCGTATCTGGCACGCTTGCTGGGAAGGTACTGTTTGAATGACAAGCGGCCAGAAAACTTAATCAGGGACTCATCAACGCAGACAACTTGATGGGGGGTAAACAAGTCTGCAAAACGTTGGTTGAAGTGGTTTACGAGGGGCCGAATTTTGTAGAGCCGATCGTATGCAGGGTCTCCACGAGGACGACAGAGTTCATTGTCGTTGAAGTGCATAAACCGCAAAATCTGCTCGTATCGTGCCCTGGTCATGGAGGCAGAGAACACGGGCATATGGTGAATTGGGTCAGTGGACCAATATGACCGCAACTCACTCTTTTTGGTTATGCCCATGAGGAGGGAAAGGCCCAGAAAGGTCTTAAATTCGGAGACCGTAATTGGTCTCCAATCTCTGGCAAGGGTGGACTGGGGAATAGTGGCGATGTGTTGACCAGCGTACAAATTGCTTTGGTCCACAATAGATCTATAGAGATCTTCGGTGAAAAACAGCGAATAAAAATCCAGTGGCGTAAAGTCAACTGTTTCCACCTGAATTCCGGGTTGGCCAGTGAAAGGGGGAAGTACGGGTGCTGCAGAAGTGGAAGGTTCCCAATTCGGATTGGCGAATGCAGCAGGAAGGGCACTATGGGCACGACGGGCCTGTGTTCGTCTTCTTCTTGGTGGCAGCGGGACACTACTACTGCTTGCCACCTCGCCAGCTTGAACTGCACTTATGGGACTCGCCACGTCACCACGTGATACTGCAGTGCTGGATGTACGACCAGGGTGTACTAGGCCGCTGGTGCTTGCCAGTTCACCAGAAGGAGTAGCGGCACTAGTACTTCTCTGCTCCATACGAGAGCCCTGCGGTTCTTGCACTTCAAGGACAGAAGAAGTTCGGGGTCTGGTACGCCTGACCCTAGCAGGGACCACAACTCCGTCGTCAGAGCTATCTGTCATGGAGCCGCTGTCCTCTACAGGTTCGTATTCTGAGCCTGAACTTGACAGATGAGTGACTTCCTCTTCACTATCTGTCATACTCAGAATCCTGTAGGCCTCTTCACTAGTGTACCTTGGATTTGCCATTTTGGCCTCTAAATTTAGGGGTACACTAGTGAGACTCACAGGCAAAAAAGCTCCTGACTGTTAGCGACTATCAAAACGCTACCAAAAAACTGTTAGCGATCGCAGGGATCAGGCCTGACTCTGCGACCGCTGCAGTTATGTGTGCTTAGTGTTTTGTAAGTGTCAGTTATCGATCGATACTGCACTTGGGTGGGCTGGGCTGGGCTGGGCGCAGGGGCAAAACGCAGGTGCTAGCAGGTATCTGGGCTGATCCCACTAACACTGTGTTTCAGGGAACCCTAAACTGCTGGGGAGTATAGATCTGATCGGATCAGATATCGATCCGTTCAGATACTATAGCACTAAGGGAGGTGTATGCTGCGTGCGTGGGTTTTAGCGGTACTAGCGCTAACCTGACGCTGCCTGGGGCGACGCAGACCTTATCAGATCCTAAAAACTTAACTTCTATCACCGCCGGGCAATTAGGGGGTTAAACCTTTATAAGGTAATAAACGGCGGGTGCCCTAAAACTATAATAAACTATAATAAACTGTAATAAACTATAATAAACTACAAAAAACAAACTATCTAACCAGCGTCACCCGTAACACTTATACGGCGATCGCTGGTGAAAGGGTTAACTAGGGGGCAATCAGGGGGTTAAAACCTTTAGCAGGTAGTATATGGGGGTCCCTGTCGCTATAAAACACTGACAGCAAACCTATATACTCACCTCCCTAACTAGCGTCACCTGTGTCACTAATACAGCGATCAGAAAAACGATCGCTTAGCAACACTGGTGACGGGGGGTAATCAAGGGGTTAACTTTTATTAGGGGGGGGTTAGGGGGTACCCTGGACCTAAGGGGGGGTACCCTAGACCTAAAGGGGGCTAACCTAACAGCCCTAACACTTATAACTGACAAACTGACACCAATGCAAAAAAAAAAAAAACACTGCTATTGGTGTCAGAGTGACAGGGGGTACAGGGGGGTGATCGGGGGGTGATCGGGGGGTGACAGGGGGGTGAAAAGTGTGCCTGCGTGTTCTACTGTTAGTGTAGTGTTGGTGCACTTACTTGGATGTCTTCTCTCCTCTGCGCCGGACGAAAAGACCGCCTCGAGGAGAGATGACATCACTTCCTTTCCCTCTGTTTACATTACAGAGGGAAAGGAAGCGTTTTCATTCGCCGGGAGCGATCGGGAGGGGGTGGCCATCAATGGATGGCCTCCCCCTCACCTCCCATCGCCCGCGAACGAGAGCCGACCGTCTATGGCACCGGGGGGGGTCCGATCGGACCCCCCACCCGCGGGAGGCAGATCACGTATGGGTACGTGATTTTGCCTGCCCGTGCCATTCTGCCGCAGTATATCTGCGTTAGGCGGTCGGCAAGTGGTTAAGGAGGATTGGGTTACCTCCAGGCCCACCTGCCCCTTATCTATCCATTAGAATGCACTTGCTCCCACTGTGGAGACTCTCATAAATTTACAAGGGTTAGGATTGCAAGTAATACAGGGTGCCATGAAGTGGCCTTGCAGTTTACGCGTGCGTTTGCAAATGTGTGCTAACTAAACCCCTGTTTTTAACACAGACTGTTGGACAGGTTAATTCGGTTGGTAAGCAGATTGGTTGGGGAGTTGAGCTGGGAATTTTCCCGGTTTTGTCTTCCAGATTTTGCACTCTCCAGTTTTAGTAAATCAACCCCACTGTGTGCTTACAGAGAGAAGCTCCAGTGTATGCATACAGTGGGGGTTATTTACAGTCCTAGAATTGTGAAGTACAAAATCTGGTGCAGCTCTGCATAGAAACCAATCAGCAACCAGGTTTTATTGCCAAAACCTAATTGAACAAGCTGAAGTTAAAGGATGATTGGCTACCATGAACAGCTGCACCAGATTCTGACTGCACCAGTTTTAGTAAATCTACCCCAGAGAAAAGCTCAATTGCCAAGAATCTACTGATTCTCGCCAGCGGCTGCTCCTTGCCATCCCTGTGCAACTGTGTGAATGTAGCCTTATTTTAACCCTCTGGTTTTACAATTTCCTGAATCGCTGGCCTGGTACAAGTACACGGATAAGGAAAGTTATAGAAAAGTCATAAATCTTTATGTACATACATCATGTTCCAGGTCAGTAAATTAAAGTAATAGAAAACCAGTGGTTATTATGACAACCAGGAAAATAAAGTGATTATGTAAGAGGTAGGCTAAAGAATGGGTTCATATGCAAAGCAATTAGACATGTTAGAAACCCTCGCCTTGCCAATCACTATTGTTTTCATTGACATATGTCAGGAAGCTCATACAGGCCTTTGCATACCAGAGCAGGCAGTTACGCATGCTCTTACTTGTGGTTCTCCACATTTGTGCAGGAACATGCGTATGTTCACTGCTGATATTGATGCCACAATTTAAAGCTGAATCCTGCTAGAGCAAATGATCTGCTGTATCTATGTGATCAGGGACCTGTGATCTTGAATCTCTGCGTATTGTTTTTGACCCTGCTTCCATCTGATCTGTCTCTGGATTCCCCACCTCTGCCTTTGTTACTTGTTCCTATCGTCAACACACTGTGGCCCTGCTTGTAGGAAGGGTGCAGCGCAGTGCGGTGAAATAACACACTCAGTCTCAGTGCAGTGAAAGAACTTTTATTGAAATAATGAGACAATGTGTAGAGAGCAGACTGCAGCCAACTGCCAGCATCTGTAGAGAGGGGAGAGAATGCGGCCTGGCCCTCTTGTGCCCAACAGGCAGGTATCCAGAAAGATTACAAACCCTACGCTTTCCCTCCTCATCAGGAACCTTTCCTTACAACTAGTGCTGTCCCTAACAGGTGGGTTACCTATCCCTACTCTATCAATGCGTGCCAAACCAGGGAGCCAGGGCCTTTAACAGGCTCTGCCTGACCCAAGATTACCGTCAGAGTCACCTGAGGTGACAGTATCCAATTGGATGATTCCCCTGTGACCCAGAAAACCATAGAGGAACTATGTTCCTTTTGACTTTCTCTCAAACTGCAGTGCTGCTGCAGAGAGCGCCACCTATGGTGGGGAAAGTAGACTCCACCTGCCTACAGGCTGCCCCTATTCCTTTGTTCTCTATTCTTGCGTTACTAAGCTCCACTCTCTAGATCAGCCTTTTTACCATTTTACCCCTGAGGAACCTTAGAAATAATTTCCAGGTCTCAGGGAACCCTGCTAAAATATATATCTACAGCACATGGTAAATTAACAAGATAACCAAATTATAGAGAAAATAAATATAGGAATTGAGAATGTTGTGCACTTATAGAATTCACCCAAGGTGAATCATTTTAAGATCCCCTGCTCTATATCAATGAATCATTTTCAGTAATAATCTCAAAATGATATCCTAAATAATAATAATATACAAAAGGTGCCTCCTTATATTGGTGGTCAAAAGAAGAAGGCCCCCTTACATTATGGTCACTGATAAAGGTGCCCCTAACATCTATGTTCAGTAAAAGAAATAATGCCCTTTACACTGGCGGATAATGAAAAGAATGCCACATTTTAATAGAGGTCAGTGTGAAGAATGTCGTCTTTACACACAGATAAAAAGATTATTGGTTCATGTCTCTTCCTCTTAGTTCTACCAAGTGACATTGGCGCAAAAACTATTCAGTGACTAGCAGGTTGGAAGTCGCTCTGCCACAGCTCAAGGGACCCCTAGCAAACTTTGGAGGAACCCTAGGGTCCCATAGATCCCTTGTTTAAGAATGGCTTTGCTAGGCTGTGCATCCTAGGCAATCAAGCCCCTCAATTGCCCTGACATTCCATGTTTTAGGCTTAACACTCTGTGCATGTTGGGTACCTGAGAAAAATTGTGCATTTTCCAAACACACACAGAAATGCACTGCCCTTTAGCAGATGTACCGTGGTGCTATTAATTCTTATGCTGTTATTGTGTGTGCCAAAATGCATGGTGCTGCAGTACCATGCTTTCCAGTGCAGCACGATTTTGCAAAGGGTTAGGGACTTCTTTGCACATTTTCCACGCACAGGGCAGCCTACTGAAATTAATGGGCTTCCCTACACGCGGCGTTTAGTAACCCAAGTGCTCTGTTCCACCTGCAGGACTGCTTGGACTAGAGTTGTAAGAGAGGCCTCCTTATCTTCTTACGGACATCCACTAAGAGATACCCCTCACTAACTTATTTCTCTACACTAAATGTATACAGGGTCTTATTAAGACACCATGCTGCCATAGACACACAATGAACACCTCTTTGGAAGCTCTGTCTCTTCTTTTATGTGACTAATTTAGTGTAGTGCTACCCCCACAGGAGCAGCTGGAAATTTGGGCCTATTTCCTCCATTCTCAGCATACACAGCCAGGCACGTGGCATTTTAAGCATTCTTCCTTTGGCTTAAAGATCAGTCTAGGAGTTTTTTTGGGGTTTTTATTGGAACAGTAACTTGGATAGAAATGAGAAGAATGGGAAACCCTGAACTGTAGAACTACACAATTTGAGAACGGCTAAACTTCTGGCTGCTCTGTAAAAAAATGCAGGCTATATTGCACAACCTCTGGCTGGATTGTACTCTCTTGGCTGTCTTGTACAACTCCTGGCTGTCTTGCACAACTCCTGTCTGTGCTGGGCAAACTTCTAAGCAGTATTCCATGCTTCTGGCTGTTTTAAACAACTCCTGCCTGCACCGCACTTGCTTGGGAGTTACACCCCTCCAGAGTCACTTCTCTTTTCTGTAGCAGGAGCAGTTACTCTGTCAGGGCGGGAGAAGGACTCTGGGACCCAGTATCTGTCAGGGCACCACTGGCAGGAGAATGGCTCTAGGACCCAGCATCTCCACCAGCACTTCACATGGGCCTATATAAGGAAACATGTCAGTGGTTGAAGTTGCTGATTGATTTTCAGCTTGTTATCTGTGTTCCTGTAATTCCTTCCTCCTGTGATCCTTAGTTACCAACCTTGTTCCTGACCTGTCTCCTGCCTGCTCCATTTTTAGACCCCAGCTTGTCTTACGGATAACCTCTGCCTGCTTCTTGTGTTTGACCTCGGCTTCCAACCTGACTTTGTCTGCTCTGTTACCCACCTGGCTCCTGAACTGGCCTGTACCGACTATCCTTCTGACACAGTGATTCTACAGACCTTCCACACCTCACAGGCGCCAACTGCCTGCAGCCTCTGCTAAATACATCAGCAGTATCCCTGAGTCCTTCTGCAAGCAACTCTGCAGGCGACCTGTGCTACTTTGTGCACAACTCCTCCTGTCTTACCTCCAGGGGAGTTTGGAACTTAGCCACAAGGGAAGCCATCTCTCCATTGGCCTCCAGCACCCGGTACGTGATATACTCAGTTGCAGAACAGTTGGGCTTCCTCAAATCAACTCCCTTCTGGCTCCGCTCAGTCTCTGGACACAGCTCTCTTTGGTAGGCCCTCCCAGCTAGGCATAGCTGGGACCTCAATGTCTTCAAAGGCTCCTCCTTTCTGTCTCTCTCTACCCCAGGGGCAATGCCTCTGCAAGGGGGTTTCCTCCTGAAGGACTGCATCCAGGAACTCTACACATCGGATGCCAGGTCTCAGAATATTTATGGACTCTCCATCCACCTTCTGGGCACACCTCCACTGGGATTGCCCTGGGTGCCATAAATATTCAGGCTGCCTGTTCTGCTCTCCCTTCCACTATACTTCTAGAAGTCCCTAGAAGACAAGGGGGGGGGGAGGGGAAGCAGAACAGCAACCTGTAAGACACTGAATAGCCCAAAGTAATCAACCCCTGCTCCACTAAGAAACTAACTAAATTTACCTAGCGGCCTACTCTGAACCGAGAGGGTGCTAAATTAGTAAAAGTTACTTGCTGAAGTCCAATTGCAGGCAACATGAGTTCTGCTTTGTATGCGGGACTATACACACCACCAAACAAGAGAAAGGAGACACGGGGGTTTATTTACTAAAGGCAAATCCACTTTGCACTACAAGTGCACTGCAAGTGTACTTGGAAGTGCAGTCTCTGTTGATCCGAGGGGAACATGCAAAGAAAAAAACCCAGCATTTTTGCTTGTACATGATTGGATGATAAAATCAGCAGAGCTTCCCCTGACTTCCCCTCATATTTACATCGACTGCACTTCCAAGTGCACTTCCAAGTGCACTTTCAGTGCACTTGTAGTGCAGAGTGGATTTGCCTTTAGTAAATCAACCCCTTGGTTTCATGTTTCCTGAACTAAAAAGTATTTTCTGACTCCTCATCCCCATAGTTGCTTTGCTGGATTTAGCTACACATGTACTGCAATGGCCGGAAGAGAGAATCATAATGAGAAAAACATGATAACAGACTAGGCAATGACCCACAAGTGAAAAGGAAAAGATACTTTTTCACAATTTGTACACTTTGATACTTGGCGCTGCCCCTCTGACCCTGTAGCCCTTGGCTTTGGTAAATCAGTGAGTTCTGGTAAACACAGTTCTGAGTGTAATCCAACAAATGGAATATGATTCTGTGTGAATGTTTACTGCCCATTAGCATTTGCTCTTTTTCTGAAATTGAGGACAGCTGGGCAACAGCCCAAGATGCACTGCGTCCATATCGGTATAGATGACGTCACTTAGAAGCGCGTGTTTACTAAATATTTATCTTGACTTCTGAGTATACAAGAAAGTAAATGAATTCTGGGCAGCAATCCGAAGCACACCTGATAAAACATGCAACCTGCAAACCCAACTGTTGTTCTGCACAATCCCATAATCTCTCGACAATGCAGCTCAATATTGTGTACTTGATCTTGTAGCAAGCCTGTATATGAACAAAAGTCAAACACAGACGATACCATGATCATCCGGAGACATTAATTAGAAGTACAAACAAATGGCAACCACCCCAATCTATAACTGCCCTTTGCAACAAGAAGTACTTGGAAGGGCGACATATGTCAAAAAACAACAAACAAAAATTCCCAGCTCACTTACCAGCCAGCCTGCAACAAATTGAACTGACCCTGTCTAACAATTCACGTTAGAACCAAGGGGTTTAGTTTGTACACATTTGCAAATATATGTACAAGCTGCAGAGGCCACGTCACAGCACCCCAGCGTAACACACTCCTAACTCTAATGCAGCGTACACACGATCGGACTGTCGAATGTGAGCTTGTTGGCTGAAAGTCCGACCGTGTGTATTCTCCATCGAACATTTGTTGGCGAACATTCCGCAAACAAATGTTGGCTAGCAGGTTCTCAAATTTTCCGCCAACAAAACTTTGTTGTCTGACTTTCCGATCGTGTGTACACAAGTCAGTCGCACAAAAGTTCACACATGTTCGGAATCAAGCAGAAGGAGCCCAAAGGGTGGTGCACTGGCTATTGAACTTCCTTTTTGTCGCCTCATCATAGGCGTGCGCAGGGGGTGTGCCGGGTGTGCCTGGGCACACCCTAATCATCCCATGGGGCGCTGATTCCCCCTGCTGATATTTCACCAAAGCCCCTCAATGGGGTTCTTAATAAAATTGTAAAAAAAAAAAAAATTATAATAAAATAATTCAAAAATAAATAAAAAACTACGGACATTGTCCACGGCCCTACTGACACCAATCTCTGCCCTACTAACAGGTCCACTGCTCTACGGACACCGTCCATGTTTTAATACATTTTACATTTTTTATATATACACACACACGTGTGTTTGAGCTTTGAGGTGCACACCCTAATGCAATAGGCTGTGCACACCAATGCGCCTCACCATACGTCTTGTAATAATAATAATAATAATAATTGTACGTCACCACGTTCCCACATACGTAATTGTTGGCCAACATTTGAGTGACCGTGTGTATGCAAGACAAGTTGGAGCCAACAACCTTCGAACAAAATTTCACGGTTTTGTTGTTGACATGTCCGATCGTGTGTACAGGGCATTACATTATGAGAGTGTCCTGAGTTGGAGCACATACACTATATTGTAAAAGGTATTGGGACGCCTGCCTTTACACAAACATGAACTTTAATGGCATCCCAGTCTTAGTCTGTAGGGGCCCACCCTTTGCAGCTATAACAGCTTCAACTCTTCTAGGAAGGCTGTCCACCAGGTTTAGGAGTGTCTATGGGAATGTTTGACCATTCTTCCAGAAATGCATTTGTGAGGTCAGGCACCAATGTTGGATGGGAAGGCCTGGCCCGCAGCCTCTCCTCTAATTCATCCCAAAGGTGTTTTATCGGGTTGAGGTCAGGAATTTGTGCAGGCAAGTCAAGTTTCTCCACCCCAAACTTGCTCATCCATGTCTTATGGAGCTTTGTGCACTGGTGGGCAGACATGTTGGAACAGGAAGGGGCCATCCCCAAACTGTTCCCACAAAGTTGGGAACATGAAATTGTCCAAAATGTCTTGGTATGCTGATGCCTTAAGAGTTCGATTCAATGGAACTAAGGGGCCAAACCCAACCCCTGAAAAACAACCCCACACCATAAACCCCTCTCCACTGAATGATTTGGACCAGTGCACAAAGCAAGGTTCATAAAGACATGGATGAGCGAATTTTGGGTGGAGGAACTTGACTGTCCTGCACAGAGTCCTGACCTCAAGCCAATAGAACACCTTTGGGATGAATTCGAGCGGAGACTGCGAGCCAGGCCTTCTCCTCGCACTGCCTGACCTCACAAATGCGCTTTTGGAAGAATGGTCAAACACTCCCATAGACACACTCCTAAACCTTGTGGACAGCCTTCCCAAAAGAGTTGAAGCTGTTATAGCTGCAAAGGGTGGGCCAACGCAACATTGAACTCTATGGGCTAAGACTGGGATGCCATTAAACTTCATGTGTGTGTGTAAAGGCGGGCGTCCCAATACTTTTGACAATATAGTCTATATAAGGCTGGCTGGTAGGTGTGCTGGGATTTTTTGATTGTTTTTTACATTGACTAGTAGACCTAGGAAACTTGGGATCTGAACAATCTATACACACAGTATGTGGCTATGTAATGTGAATGTTCTTAAGAGTTTATAAATAGTAATGCATGCAGCCTATGACAACTATAAATAATGGATCAATGCATTCAGAGATCTCCAGTTCACAATGTACTCTTTGTTCATGGCAGTGAACACTGTCATGCTGTTATCTGGATTCATGTCACATGGTGTATGCTCTAGTCTAGTGTATAGGTTAACAATTTCACCCCCGGAAGATTTGGCTGCTGAATGACAGGGCCATATTTTGGGATAAGGCCCTGCGTCGCTTTAACTGACAATTGCGTGGTCGTGCGACGCTGCACCTAAACAAAATTGATGTCCTTTTTTTCCCCACAAATAGAGATTTCTTTTGGTGGTATTTGATCCCCTCTGCGGTTTTTATTTTTTGCGCTATAAACAAAGAGCGACAATTTTGAAAAAAAAACCACAACATTTTGTACTTTTTGCTATAATAAATATCCCCATTTTTTTTTTGAAAAAGCTAATTTTTTCTCAGTTTAGGCTGATATGTATTCTTCTACATATTTTTGGTATAAAAAAAAAAAGCGCAATAAACGTATATTGATTGGTTTGCGCAAAAGTTATAGCATCTACAAAATAGGGGATAGATTTATAGCATTTTTATTATAATTTTTTTTTTTATTAGTAATGGCGGTGACCTCCGATTTTTATCGGGACTGCGTTATTGTGGCGGACACATCGGACACTTTTGACACATTTTTGGGACCATTGGCATTTATACAGCGATCAGTGCTATAAAAATGCACAGATTACTGTAAAAATGTCACAGGCCGGGAAGGGGTTAACACTAGGGGGCGATCAAGGGGTTAAATATGTTCCCTATGTGTGTTTCTAACTGAAGGGGGAAGGGACTGACAAGAGGAAGTGACGGATCGTGGTTCCTCGCTAATAGGAACACACAATCTGTCACTCCTCTCAGAACAGAACAGGGAAGTGTGTGTTTTTCTCGTGCTCGCAATTGCTCGTGGCCGGCGGTCATCGCGACTGTCGGCCACGAGCATCGGCACCCCGCTGTGCCTGCTATCCCGATCTCACGAGCCGATGTATAGCTACGACGGTTCGCGGGATCGTGCTGACCTGCCGCAGTAAAATGACGGCGGCTGGTCGGCAAGCGGTTAAAGTGTATATATAGCCAAAACATTTTTTTTTTTTTGTAGTTTTGGATAGAGTAGGGAAGCACTGAAACCCTTGTCGGGTAAATTTTTACTATCTTCGTCCTGCTGGTGAAATCTTTCTTCAGTTTCCATTTTGGTGAACAGGAAGTAGGAAGAAGTCTCCCCAAATTTAGGCAAACTCCCATCTTAGACACTTTCCGAAGACACCTCCTGAAGAGGAGAGGTGTTCAGTTGTCCCTTGAAGTTCTATCTCCTTCAAAATATTTTTCCTCAACTCCTGCTCTCATGAAAAGTCTAATGCCGCGTACACACGAGCGGATTTTCCGGCAGAAAAGGTCCGACGGAACGATTCCGTCGGACATTCCAATCGTGTGTGGGCTTCATCGGACCTTTTCTGTTGAAAATTCCGACGGACCTAGAAATAGAACATGTTTCAAATCTTTCCGATGGACTCGGTTCCTACCAAAAAAAAACGTTCATCTGTATGCTAGTCCGACAGACCGAAAACGACGCAAGGGCAGCTATTCGCTACTGGGTATTGAACTTCTTTTCTAGTCTGGTCGTACATCATCACGTTCGAAACAATCGGACTTTGGTGTGATCATGTGTAGGCAAGTCCGTTCCATCGGAACTCCGTCGAAAAGTCCTTTGGGGTTCAGTCCGACGAGAAGTCCGCTCGTGTGTACACGGCATAACATTTTGGATTTTCCCTTTTGGTCTTGGTGACAATGGTCGCCAGGACAAATAGAGGGTAAATATCCCCAGTAGGGACGCAGACAGCAGTAAAAACGTGGCCTAAAAACTGGAGGGTCCAATCCTTTCCCATATCATTCTCCAAGCTGGGCAGAAAGAGTGGGCAAAATTGAGCACTCATGATCAGCGCCCTTGACAGCCCCTGCCGTACCAGAAGGTTATATCAGTGGCAGGTGAGGCATGGATAGAGGAAGATTTCACCTAACAGAAGAGGCATCAACACAAGCGACACATCCTACTGACTATGTTCCTTGTGCTGATTATTATTATTTTGACTACACTTAGGCTTTAGGTACCCCTATGCACATTAATGATTAGACAGTTTTAGAACTATTTTCCAGTAGTCTGACTATACAAGTTGTTACTTTCACTGTGTTTGGGGTAAACAGCCTCAAGTTATTTAGAAGAGGGAGCAAGAGTCCATTCTGCAGCTGAGTTTTAAACCTTATCGCAGCCAGCTTTATAGCGATTCCAGAAAATCAGAAAAACATAGTCAGGATTTCTATACATAACTTAAGCAATAAAACATAACAGATAAAAATAAATGCTTGCATGTGCAACTCCAACACTTCTCTTAATAGCCGGAAAATTGTCTTTGTTTTTAAATCCCCAAAAACAGTAGTTCCTACTTACAAAGTTGCAACTACACAGTTTCCACAGAACTAACTGCTTAGGTATGAAACTCTAAACTCAGTTGATGTAATTGATCAGTTGATATGAAATATAGAAAAGTAGAAACATAGATAGGTGATGGCATAAAAAGTGGTCCATTGAGTCTGCCCCATTTTTGACTTCTTATTTATGCTTTTTGTTTGTTTGGGTTTTTTTTAGTTATTATTATTTTTTTTTAGGCTTTTGTCTGTGTAAAAAAATTCATGTTTGTTCCAAACATGTTTAAACTTATTAAAATTTAAAAAATATGCAGTGCTATATTTTCAATAACCATGTGTTCAAATCTTGCACCAAAAACGTCACTGTTTTGCAACTGTATAGCTTTTTTTCTCCCACCCAAGCAAAGCATAGATCCGCAATGAAATTGTTTAACTCAGTGCCAAATAAAGCACTCGTCAGGACCATTGACTGTTTGTTTTATTTGGCATTCATCTAAACAATTTCATGGTGGATCTATGCTTTGATTAGAGGGGCAGCACATTAAAGATTGTATTTTACAATAGAATCCAATGCGTTTCAGGGACTTCACACTACCCCTTCTTCAGGGTTTGTAGATAACATCCTTGACTGTAAGCCAGAACCTAAATAGGTGTATACAGGTCATGCAGGTGCCTGAACGAAGGTAGCCACAAGTTAAAAGAAACCTTGTTTGATCCCCAGAAGGGTGGATACTCTAGATTTCACCCAAACATTCCAGCTTTTCAGGTCACCTTTAGGATATCTGAGTTTTGTGCTCAAATATTTGTCCTATTCACTAGGTAGTGACATTGGTGCCACTATTAATCAAAGTAGAACAGGGAAAAGGGTTCTTGTGGATATGGAGAAGGAACTCAGAGAATGGAAGGGTTGTGTACTTTCTAAAACACACACACACACTCCCAAATTCAATAGAATTCAGTGTGTTAGCATGTGAGAAGAGATCCTTGGAAACACATAAGACAGCCTTTCTCTTCTCTCTCTCTCTATTCCTTGTAGGTCTTATTTTCAGGGTAGGGCTTATTTTCGGGGAAGCAGGGTAGGGCTTTTTTGGGGGGTAGGGCTTATATTGCAGCCGTCACCGACAATCACGCTAGATCTTATTTTCGGGGAAACAGGGTTTTAAGTATTTAGGAACCCTTATGCCGCGTACACACGGTCGGACTTTACGGCAGATTTTGCCCGGCGGACTTTGACGGACTTTACGACGGACTTTCTGAATGAACAGACTTGCCTACACACAATCCACCAAAGTCCGTCGAATTTGTACGTGATCACGGCAGATCACGATGTCAATAGAAAGAGCCGTTGATCGGCTTTTCCTCACTCGCGTCTGACAGACGCGAGTAGAGGAGAGCCGATCGGCGGCTCTCCTGACAGGGGGGGTCTGCGCTGATTGTTTATCAGCGCAGCCCCCCTCAGATCACCACACTGGACCACCAGGGATCGCCACTAGGACCACCAGGAAAGGGGCAACATGTGGATGGCCAGGTATGTACCCCATGGCCATCCACATGTGCCCAATCTGTGCCAATCAGTGCCCACAAATGGGCACTGATTGGCACCATTATGTTTCAGTTATGCCCAGCAATGCCACCAATCAGTTTATTCAGTGCCACCAATCAGTGTCATCAGTGCCACCTGTCAGTGCCCATCAGTGCCACCTGTCAGTGCCCATCAGTGCCCATCAGTGCCCACCTATCAGTGCCGCAGAGGTGATCAAATACCACCAAAAGAAAGCTCTATTTGTGGGAACAAAACGATAAAAAATTTAGTTTGGGTACAGTGTAGCATGACAGCGCAATTGTCATTCAAATTGCGACAGCGCTGAAAGCTGAAAATTGGCCTGGGCGGGAAGGTGTCTAAGTGCCTGGTATTGAAGTGGTCAAATGAATATCTGTTTAATTCCTAGGTATAGGATATTATGTCATTATATCTCTGGTAGCCGTAAGTGTGGAGAGAAATCAGCAGTTTGGATAAAGGGATCTCGAAGGCTACTGGATGAAATGGCCTCCATGTTACTGTCTTTATGATGTTTAGGGATCCTTGTTGTGGACCTATATTTAAAGTGTCCATCCAAAACATTTAGTGTTGGATGGAGAATGGAAGTGTTGAAATTTCTGTAAGATTTTATTACTCTCTGTGTCTGGAGGGGTTCACAGTCTCTATTTGTCCTAATGACCATTGTCAACAATACAGAAAGTGATAGAAAAATGAATCTAAAATGCTACAGTTTTCACCAACCAAGGGGCAGTGGCGTAGCGTGGGGGGTGCAGGGGTGCCGTGGCCCCGGGCGCGATATTTAGGGGGGCGCCAGTATGTGTCACTGGCTGCCTCCTCCTAATTTCTAATTTTGTGCCCCCGGGCTTCGGCCGCCATGTTAAGTGTCCGGCGCCCTGTGATTGGGTGTATGGGGGTCATGTGAGGCGCCCCGCCTCCGCACATGACCCCCATACACCCAATCACAGGGCGCTGGATACTGAACATGGCAGCAAGCAGAGCGCAGGGGAGAGAAGAAAGTGAGCCGCCGCTGTGTTCTCCTCCTCCGGATCGATCCAGCCAGGAGAAGAAGGTAAGTGAGAGTCTTGTTACTGGGAGGGGGAAGGAGGGAGGGGGGCGAGAGAGAGAGACTGTAGGCAGGACAATGTAGTTAAGTATAGTATGGAGGTCAGTGTAGTGTCACTATGGAGGTCAGTGTAGTGTCACTATGGGGGGCAGTGTAGTGTCACTATGGGGGGCAGTGTAGTGTCACTATGGGGGGCAGTGTAGTGTCACTATGGAGGTCAGTGTAGTGTCACTATGGAGGTCAGTGTAGTGTCACTATGGAGGTCAGTGTAGTGTCACTATGGGGGGCAGTGTAGTGTCACTATGGAGGTCAGTGTAGTGTCACTATGGGGGGCAGTGTAGTGTCACTATGGAGGTCAGTGTAGTGTCACTATGGAGGTCAGTGTAGTGTCACGATGGGGGGCAGTGTAGTGTCACTATGGGGGGCAGTGTAGTGTCACTATGGAGGTCAGTGTAGTGTCACTATGGGGGGCAGTGTAGTGTCACTATGGAGGTCAGTGTAGTGTCACTATGGAGGTCAGTGTAGTGTCACTATGGGGGGCAGTGTAGTGTCACTATGGAGGGCAGTGTAGTGTCACTATGGAGGTCAGTGTAGTGTCACTATGGAGGTCAGTGTAGTGTCACTATGGAGGTCAGTGTAGTGTCACTATGGAGGTCAGTGTAGTGTCACTATGGGGGGCAGTGTAGTGTCACTATGGGGGGCAGTGTAGTGTCACGATGGGGGGCAGTGTAGTGTCACGATGGGGGGCAGTGTAGTGTCACTATGGAGGTCAGTGTAGTGTCACTATGGGGGGCAGTGTAGTGTCACGATGGGGGGCAGTGTAGTGTCACGATGGGGGGCAGTGTAGTGTCACTATGGAGGTCAGTGTAGTGTCACTATGGGGGGCAGTGTAGTGTCACTATGGAGGTCAGTGTAGTGTCACTATGGGGGGCAGTGCAGTGTCACTATTGGGGGCAGTGTAGTGTCACTATGGAGGTCAGTGTAGTGTCACTATGGGGGGCAGTGTAGTGGACAGTATAGTGTAGTATAGTGGTTAGTGTAGTATAGTATAGTGGTTAGCATAGTGGTCAGTATAGTGTAGTTTAGTATGGAGGTCAGTGTAGTGTAGTGGACAGTGTACTAGTATGGTGGTCAGTATAGTGTAGTATAGTGGACATTGTAGTATAGTGGACAGTGTAGTATGGTGGTCAGTATAGTGTAGTATGGTGGTCAGTGTAGTATGGTGGTCAGTGTAGTATGGTGGTCAGTATAGTGTAGTATGGTGGTCAGTGTAGTATGGTGGTCAGTGTAGTGTAGTATAGTGGTTAGTGTAGTGGTCAGTGTAGTATGGTGGTCAGTATAGTGTAGTATAGTGGACAGTGTAGTATGGTGGTCAGTATAGTGGACAGTGTAGTGGTTAGTGTAGTGGACAGTGTAGTATGGTGGTCAGTGTAGTATAGTGGACAGTGTAGTATAGTGGACAGTGTAGTATGGTGGTCAGTGTAGTATAGTGGACAGTGTAGTATGGTGGTCAGTGTAGTATGGTGGTCAGTGTAGTATAGTGGTCAGTGTAGTATAGTGGACAGTGTAGTATGGTGGTCAGTGTAGTGTAGTGGACAGTGTAGTATAGTGGACAGTGTAGTATAGTGGACAGTGTAGTATAGTGGACAGTGTAGTATAGTGGTCAGTGTAGTGTAGTGGTCAGTGTAGTGTAGTGGTCAGTGTAGTGTAGTGGTCAGTGTAGTGGTCATTGTAGTGTAGTGGTCAGTGTAGTGTAGTGCAGTGGTCAGTGTAGTGTAGTGGTCAGTGTAGTGTAGTGGTCAGTGTAGTGTAGTGGTCAGTGTAGTGTAGTGGTCAGTGTAGTATGGAGGACAGTGTAGTATGGAGGACAGTGTAGTATGGTGGTCAGTATAGTGTAGTATGGTGGTCAGTGTAGTATGGTGGTCAGTGTAGTATGGTGGTCAGTATAGTGGTCAGTGTAGTATGGTGGTCAGTGTAGTGTGGTGGTCAGTATAGTGGACAGTGTAGTATGGTGGTCAGTATAGTGTAGTATAGTGGACAGTGTAGTATGGTGGTCAGTATAGTGTAGTATAGTGAACAGTGTAGTATGGTGGTCAGTATAGTGTAGTATAGTGGACAGTGTAGTATGGTGGTCAGTATAGTGTAGTATAGTGGACAGTGTAATGTAGTATAGTGGACAGTGTAGTATAGTGGACAGTGTAGTGTAGTATAGTGGTCAGTATAGTGGACAGTGTAGTATGGTGGTCAGTGTAGTATAGTGGTCAGTGTAGTATGGTGGTCAGTATAGTATAGTGGTCAGTGTAGTGGACAATGTAGTGTAGTGGACAGTGTAGTTCTCAGTGTAGTGGTCAGTATAGGAATCAGGTAGGTCAGTACTATTGTATTTGAAGGGACTCAGGGATAGCTAAAAGTCCGCAGGTTGGGGGGGCGCAAATTACTTGCCTTGCCCCGGGTGCTGACAACCCACGCTACGCCACTGCCAAGGGGTGAAGGCATGTTGTTGGCCTCATGCATGCAGGATGTTTTTGCAGCTGTTCCTAGGGGCATCTGACTTCTTTATTTCCTGCCTCCCCTGCATGTTAGCCTATGTGTCCATGCACAGATAGGAATGCAGTTGCTCCAGAGCTTAGTAAATGAGGTAAACCTTCACTTGTCAAAGAATACCCCATCACGTGCAAGGAAAATAAAAAAAAACAGCATTTCTGCTTGAACATGATTGGATGATGGAAGTCAGAAGAGCTTCTGATCATTTACCGAGCTCTGGAGCAACCGCACTTGCAGAGTGAACAGTCTATTTGCCTTTAGTAAATCAACCCCTTAGACTTTTAGCAGCATTTAGAGGCAGGAAAAAAACTCTCTGCTAGTGGGTTCAGGAGCAGAACAGTTTGGGCAGAAAAAATGCTTGATACTTGTAAACCTGCCTAAACACAAGCATGTTTAGTGCTTGAGCGTTAATTAATTTCAACGGGCAGAATAAATGAGTTTTTCTGGCCAATAAAATGAATTAACACCCAAACGCTTGAGGCCTGTAAATGCACCTAAACGCTTGCTTTTACAAGCATCAGGCGGCGTTTCTGCAAAAATGCTGCTGGCTTCTATGAGATTTAAAAAAAAAAGTCCTGTGTGCATGAGGCCTTTAAAGTAATATTAAAAAGGGAGCACCTGATCCACTGACAACCGTCAAAGTATAAACTTCTTGCTTTGTAGAGATTTTCAGTGCATCTCCGGTGCAGAAAGTGAAGGGAAATTTCCCTCACAGGACATAAATAGCATGTCTTCCTATAATTAATTATGTAATGAGATCAGATACAATTAAGACTAAGGTCTACAAGTCATTTTAATCTCTTGCTACTAAGATTTAATCACTTGCTGGCACCTACCAGAATAGGCTAGCTATGCAGGATATTTTTAGTAGCTCAATGCTTCATTCATGTGCGATTGATCTCTACAAGCTACTACTACATGTTACCATCCGTTCCATTTGTTTGGTTATCATTTACTACTTCTAGTGATTAATCGCTAGCAATCTTAGCAACAATATAGAGTTACTAAAAAACTCCCCTGTAGCTCTACTTTGTTGAGGTGACTGTGAGCAAGTGGGTAAAGTGGAGCTGAACTCAAAAATAGATGGTTTTCTAAGTTATAGAGAACACCTAGAAATGTTAATTGCGCCCAAGCAGTACCCAGAAAAAAATACTTTTTGTCTTGAATTCCTCCTGGAAAATAGCAGAGCACCTCCTGGTATGTGAGTGTATTATCTGCGTTGTGAAAAACACTGCTGACTGTGGTTGCTCTGGAGATCTGGAGTTAGATTTAGTAATGTCACCACTATACTGCTTGCTGGAGGGTAATAAGTACTTGAGGACCTGCACTGCATGCATTTCCCTGTTTCTACTTTATTAATTCTTAGAATCTGCACCTCTACTACTGCTTCTTCATCAGTCATCAAATTATCAGTTATCAGGGAGACAGCTCTGACATGAGAAAACAAAGCCCTATCTCTGTCAAAGATTGTCAGCTCCACACAGAGGCACATTGCTGAACAAGGCATATTAAATTAGTAATGGGGAAAGATCAGCTGTAGGGAGCCTACAGGCAATACTGGTGACTAGCCTTTTATCTTCTGCTTGACTATTTTAGACAGGTCCTTTTTCACTCTCTCAGTAACAACAGATTAAAATTGTCAGTGTAGCTCTAACTGTAAAGGGGTGCTCCAGGCTCCCCCCAAAACATTAAAAGTCAGCAGCTACAAATCCTGTAGCTGCTGACTTTTAATATAAGGGCACTTACCTGTCCAGGGATCCAGCACTGTCCTCACCCGAGCCGATTCTTCAATTGGGTTGATTTACTTAAACTAGAGAGTGCAAAATCTGGTGCATAGAAACCAATCAGCTTTGAGTTTTTTTTTGTCAAAGCTTAATTGAACAAGTTGAAGTTAGAAGCTGATTGGCTACCATGCACAGCTGCACCAGATATTTCAATCTCCGGTTTTAGTAAATCAATCAGTCTGTGTTGTATATTTCATACACCTGACCACTGCTCTCTGTATGCTGGTCTTTATTTGACCAATGCACTCTACATACATCATAATCCTGGCCCCTGCCCTACATGCTCTGTATGTCATACTCCTGACCCCCACATTGCATTTACTATGTTGTACATTATACTACGGTAGATATAGTTTTCGTTAAATTGTGAGCTGCAAACTTCTTCAAGAAGGCTTAAAATACCTTGTTCTGGAAGCAAATAGAGTGAGGCCCTTGCTCTCACACCCATACAAACAGCGGCCCCTCCCTAACCACTGCTCAGTCTAATCAACCGCGCAATTGCTCCTTTATCTTTGCATTTTAACCTTATGCTTCATTACTTGGAATTTAGTAAAAGTGAAAGAGAAACATATCTGCTAATGTACTTTGTATGTAGCCTGACTGCCTTACAGTAATAAATTAAAAGGGTTCATTTGGACTTCAAAAAGGAATTCCATCCCCGCCCAACCACCCCCCCCCCCCCCAAACAAAAAATTAAAAGTAAGAAGCTACAAATACTGTAGCTGCTGACTTTTAATATCACTTACCTATCCGGGGATCCTACAATGTCTTCACCCCAGACAATTTTCCGATCTACTTCCTGGTGCTGTCGCCGCCATTCATGGTAAGGGAAACCAGCAGTGAAGCCTTTCAGCTTCACAGCCAGTTCCCTACTGCACAAATGCGTGAAGCATGCTGAGATTTCTAACTGGCCCTGCGGCAGAGGAAGGAGGAGGTGGGGCCGAGGTCGCTATGGCGAGGTGTCCCAGAAGTGGGGTAAAAACAGGTACCCGCTCCCCCATGAAAGGTGCCAAATGTGGCACTGGGTGGGGGGTGGGGGGTGAGCAAACAAGCAGGGCTTCTCCTTTTGCGTGGAGTTCCACTTTAATGTACTTTCAAAAATAATTTCAATCATTTTAAATTTGCAGCTTTTAAAATAAACCCTGGTGATCCTGCCATAAAGATTCTTTATTCAGGCACTTCCTGTCATAGGGTGACAACACAATGTCCCTCTCTCCCAATCGTTCTGAGCTGTTACCCTGTCATGCGCTTTCCCAATGGCCACTAAAAGTGACTGATACACATCCCACAACCATATTGTCCTGTTGTCACTCTTAGAAAACCTAACATGAGAAATTATGTGCAGTAGTTGGAGCAGCGGCGGCCGGCCCATAGGGGCGCAGCCCCCCTAATCTCCATGCACCGCCTCCTAATCTACATGCGGGGCGCCGGACGCATTGATTTCCACATGAATAGAGCATGAGGCTCTAATAGGCTTCAAAAAGGTTGAGCTTGGGGCACAGAGCACTGCACCACAAGACCACCCACTTGGGATATTAACGAATCAATATTCGCTATTGTCTTCTGGCTTCTCCTCCCAGCCAATCCAGACAGGAAGGGGGTTTTAAGACCGGATTGGCAGAGAGGAGATGCCAGGGAAGCCGTGACCTGGATGGGGTAAGTGCGGACCTGGTGGTGGTGGTGGGGGGGGGGGTTTGTTTGCAGCCACCACTTAGTTGGAGTGCATGCATGGATGTAGCACCCTGGAGTTTAGGCAGGGTTGCTCCTCACAAATTTACTTGCCAGGAGTAGCTATCTGGTTGATTGTTAGAGATCTATTGATTTCCTCCTAAGTTTGACTTTGTTGCGCTTTCCCTGCATAGCTGTCCTCCTGTTGAAGTCTCGGAGTCTGCCAATTGAACTGGCAAATACTTAAGGGTGTCCTGGCCCAAACCCTCTTTCCCCCAGAAAATTTGTTAAGAGAAATAAACTTTCTTTTGCATTGAAGAACTGTCTGGCACCCAATGACTTTCACCATCTTTGCACCCACTATGCCTTACAACCCACTACATACAGGAGGATGTCAGCTGTCTCTGGCTCTGGAGGTTCTCTTTAGACCGAAGGAGGCCTGGGACCTTTCTACATGTATATAGTAAATGACTGCAAAAAGGCTGCAGGAGATAAACAGCACTGGCTGACACTCAGACACCAATTATCTTTAGTCACTAAGTTTGTAGGTTGCTAGGAAGGGAACCCAGAGTCCAACCCAGACTGACCTTCGTCCTGCAGTTATCATAAAGCTTATTTTTAACTCTTCTGCCACTGCTAATTTTAGATTACTTATTGAAGAGACTTGAATATGTATGGGCTGCTCACTAAACATACACACCTTGTATAATGATAGGAAAAGTGGGCATGTAATGATATGAGCTGAGCTGAATTATAGACAAATTGAAAGACTCTAAATGATATCCCTTTCTATTTATTACAAAAAGCTGAGATATGATGTTAAATTGTACCTAAATCTGTATTTATATTAGCCTCCTGTAATCCCCTGCATGTAGTAACCTGTATGGCAAGGTTCAGACTGGTAGAGGAAAGGACAGCCCTGCATTACACAATGCTGCAAGTCTAACATTAGGAAAGTTCTTATGGGAGAAGAGGGAACAGGAATGGACCTTAAAGTGGAGCTCCAGGCTTCTCCAGAAACAATTAAAAGTCAGCAGCTACAAATACTGTAGCTGCTGACTTTTAATACTATGGCACTTACCTGTCCAGGAATCCAGCGGTGTCCTCACCAAAGCAGATTTTTTAATCGGCTCTCAGGTGCTGCCGCTGCCATCTCGGCTAAGGGAAACCTGCAGTCAAGCCATTGAGCTTGATAGCCAGTTCCCTACTCTGAATGCACATCGCTTTGTGAATGGCCCAGCTGTGGGTTAAGGAGGAGGGGGCCGAACTCAGCAGGAAGTGGGAGCGGGTACCAGTCAAAACCAGGTACCTGCTCCCCCCTTCCCCCCACAAGGTGCCAAATGTGGCAGTGGAGGGGATGGAGGAGGCAGACAAGTAGAGCTTCCCCTTTTGGGTGGAACTCCGCTTTAAACTTCCCAGAGTGTAAACTCTTATGCCGCTTACAGACGATCAGAATTTGCAACAACAAATGTTCGATGTGAGCTTGTTGTCGGAAATTCCGATCGTGTGTAGGCTCCATCGGACATTTTCTGTCGGAATTTCCGACAACAAAAATTTGAGAGCTAGATCTCAAATTTTCCGACAGCAAAATCTGTTGTCGTAAATGCCGAGCGTGTGTACACAATTCCGAGGCACAAAATTCCATGCATGCTCTGAATCAAGTATGAGACAGAAGCGCTCGGTCTGGTAAAACTAGCGTTCGTAATGGAGATAGCACATTTGTCACGCTGCAAATTTTTTAATCTTTTAATGCAGCTCATTCTCTTCTTCTTTATAATGATAGAATAATGAAGTTGTTTTGCTGCTGATATTCACACAGAGTTCTGACAAACTGATTTCTTAATTATTTCCCGTGATCTCATGAATAATCTTTATAATTTTTTTTGCCAGATCTACAGAATAATGTTTATTTTTTTTTTTATAGTGATCTACTTTTTTTTTATCAAGATCTGATTTTTTTTTTTTTCTAGTGATCTCCATAATATTTTTATTCATTTTGTGTGTCAAGTTACCGCAACACCATTATTATCTTGTATTTTTTTAACCTTAAAGATATTGGTTGGTGTTGATGTCCCTTGTTAATTTGACATTGTATTTTTAAAATGTACCTGCCTACTCACAAACAAACTGTCCTTTTTGAACTAAAACACATAGCTAAGTATTTGTGATAAAAAATTTATTAGGGGTCATAACAAAATAAAAGAGGAAGGCAACGCTGGATAAACTGGTGAAATTGGCGAAGCCTTTGTACCCCAGGGCACACATCAACTATTTGACAGGCAAAAGTGGTAGCCTGAGGAGTCCATTTAATAGGGAGCACAATCTGGTCCATGACTCTGAGAGATCGGGAGCAGCAGCAGATGACAATTATGTCCCCAGGCTGTGGTCATACAACAGCCTGCGTCTTTTGTCAAACAGACTGAACCCAGGCCATCACACTCTTGTCTTCCTTCCACGCTTGCTTCCACGCTTGCTTCCAGGCTGTGGCTCTTGTGTTGGAGTTGTGGCAGGAGGTGGAAGAGGAGGAGGATGGTCCAATTCACACAGGTGGGTTTTGCCCATCTCCATTTCCTGCATTGGGCATTGGCCCATCTCCATTTCCTGCATTTTGCTGGCTACCATGCAGGCATAGGCCTCTTAAATATTGGGGGTGGTTCTGAGAGCTGCAGTAGGCTCCTGAATCAAAGAAAGTGCTGACTCCTGCACAGTCCTCCCCTTCCTGGTCCGGAGGGGAGGAACCTGGGATTCAGTCAGGCTACTGGGCCCAGCCACCTCCTGGCTGCCACTTACCTCCGCCACCTCCTGGCTACCACTTTCCCCCGCCACCTCCTGACTGCCACTTTCCCCGCCACCTCCTGGCTGCCACTTTCCACAGCCTCCTCCTGGCTGAGGCTTTCCTGTGTATGAAAATGGGACATAGTTTTAGTTTATTGTTCATCAATCAAACACAATTTTGAGAAATATGTTAAACAATGCTATTGTCAGAGAGGTTACCTGGTTGGGCGCCGGGGCGCGCCGGGGCGTGTTGGCGCTCGCGTTCCTGTCCGTGCTGGGGCGCGTGTCCCTGGGGGCGCTGGTGTGTCTGGGCTGGCCGACCGTGGCGTGCGGGGTGGCGCCCGGGCGTTCGTGCGTACGCGCGTTCGCGCTAGCGCGCGTCCGCCTGTGAGTGCTGCTTGTGTCGCGACCCGGTTCGGTGGGCGTGTACGCCGGTGTCGGGGGCGCGCTCGGGCGCGTGCGGGGGCGCGGCGCGCTTTGGCGAATCGGCGCGTGCACGCGCGCGGCGTTTTGGCGCCAATCGGCCTATTTAAGGTTTGCCTCTATGCTGACCCAGTGCTGCCTGATCAAACAGCTCCGTACCGTGTCCGTGATCATCCTGAGTTCCTGTTTCCCTGTTGTGCTTATCCGTTGTGACCCGGCTACCCCTTGGACTACTCTTGATTGCTGCCTGAACCCGACCCCGGCTTGTCTGACCTTGTTTCTGCCTCACCCTCTTGTACCTCTGCTGCCAGCCCGTTGCCGACCTCTGCAAGTGTATGACCAGCCTGATCAGTTCCTGCCTAGCATCTGCTCCACCCAGTCTGAAGACCTACCGGTGCTTGCCAGACCATTGTGCTCCAGGACCCTACTACAGGCCCTCATACCACTCCGCATTCGTGACCTCCTGTTTGCTCTATCAGGGGTCCCGAATCGGATACGTAAGGGAGCCTACCCTCTGCCCAAGCGGACTCACCTGTCTGGTAAGTGTGGGACCTGACAGTATCAGGCAGCCATGACTGAGTCCGGGCAGGGGGCCTCCCCCATGGATGAACTGTGCAGGCATCTAGCGGGCCTCACTCAAGCCGTTAAAAGCCTGCAAGAAGGCTACACCAGATTGGAAGGGCAGGTCCAGGCCCTCTCAGCCTCTCCTTCAGGAGCAGCGTCCAATTCGGCTTCGGCACCCTCTGTAGTGATGCTTCCACCAGAGCCCAGAGTACCTCCACCCGAGAAGTTTTCAGGAGATCGCAGCAAGTTTCAAGCGTTCCGCAACGCTTGCGAACTGTATTTTGCCCTGCAACCCCGTACATTCTCCCTGGAAGCTACTAAAGTGGGGTTCATCATATCCCTGCTGACTGGCGAACCTCAAACCTGGGCCCACAATCTGCTGAAACAAAAGGCTCCATCCCTTGATTCCGTGAGTGACTTCTTCCTAGCCATGTCCCAACTGTATGAGGACCCTCAGCTAACGGCAACGGCTGAAGCCACTTTACATTCCCTCCAACAAGGTCGCAGAGCGGCTGAAGATTACGCCGTGGAGTTTAGGCGTTGGAGTGCCGACACGGAGTGGAATGACGCTGCCTTGCGTCACCAATACCGGCTGGGATTATCTGACCCTCTAAAGGACGAGCTGGCACGAGTGGGGGTTCCCCAGACACTAGAGGAACTCATCAATTTATCTATCCAAATTGACCGTCGCCTCAGGGAAAGACGCTCTGAAAGATCAGTTGGTCATCCACGTCTTGCCTGGATGTTGCCCAGGGTCCCTAGTGCCCCGCACCAAGCTCCATTGGTCTCATCCGCTTCCGCCCAGGAAGGCTCGGAGCCTATGCAGTTGGGACTGCTCCGTCCCTCTCTGACCCCAGAAGAGAAGACCCGAAGACGCACACTCAACCTGTGCCTGTACTGCGGAGAGCCCGGTCATTTCGCAAGAGCATGCCCCAATAAGAGGCGTAAGTGTCTACCGTCTTCCTCATTGTGTGCACCTGTCCTACCTAGTACCGGTAGCCATTTAACACTTTCCATTGTCTTGCAGTTACCTGGAAGGAGCATCCCAGTACCGGTCATCGTTGATTCTGGGGCATGCAGTGGGTTCATTGACCGGACCTTCGTTGACACTCACCATATACCCACTCAAGCTAAAGCCCAAGGACTGGCAGTCTTTCTAGCAGACGGTTCCACCCTCAGTTCCGGACCCGTCACCCAAGAAACGGTTCCTCTTTTGGCCACCATTGGCCCGGAACATCAGGAACTATTACGCCTAGATGTCATCTCCTCTCCTCTCTTCCCAATCATCCTAGGGATACCTTGGCTACAGGCCCACAACCCTAGCATCAACTGGGCTACGGGCAAGGTTCAGTTCTCCTCCGAATATTGCAGACAAAACTGCTTACGGGGAATCCCACCAACCTCTTCCCAATGTCTGTGCATGGACTCTGAAACTAAACTCTACCAAGATCTTCCTGAACCCTACCGGGATTTCCTAGACGTGTTCAGTAAAAAGGGGGCAGAAACCCTCCCAGCACATAGACCCTATGACTGCCCAATAGAACTTCTACCGGGTACCGAAGTCCCCTTTGGTAGGATCTTTCCCTTAACGGAGCAGGAGCTGGGCACCTTGAAGACTTACATTGACGAAAACCTGAAGAAAGGGTTCATTCGTCCTTCCACGTCTCCAGCTGGGGCAGGCATCTTCTTCGTAGAAAAAAAAGATCATTCCCTACGTCCCTGCATTGATTATCGGGAGCTTAACAAAATTACCATAAAGAACAGATACCCGCTACCTTTGGTTCCTGAGCTGTTTCAGAGGTTAGGATCTGCTACCGTGTTTACTAAACTAGACCTCCGTGGAGCCTATAACCTGATCCGTATAAGAGAAGGAGACGAGTGGAAGACAGCTTTTCGTACCCGATTTGGTCATTATGAGTACCTTGTCATGCCTTTTGGTCTGTGCAACGCACCGGCAACATTTCAGCACTTTGTTAATGACGTCTTTCATGATTTACTGGATTTATACGTCATCGTTTATCTAGATGATATCTTGGTCTTCTCCGCCTCTCTGATGGAGCACCGCAGACATGTACGAACTGTACTCTCCCGGCTAAGACAGCATGGGCTCTACGCCAAACTTGAGAAGTGCGAATTTGAGCTCCAATCCATCCAATTCTTGGGTTTAATCATCTCTCCTGATGGCATTAAAATGGATCCTCAGAAAGTATCCGCTATTCTGGAGTGGCCTGCACCGACTGACAAAAAAGGGGTACAACGTTTTATTGGCTTCGCCAATTTCTACAGAAAGTTCATCAGGGGATTTTCTTCAATCATAGCTCCCATTACGGAACTTATTAAACAAGGGTGCCGGTTCCACTGGACCCCTAAAGCACATGAGGCCTTTGGAAAACTCAAAGCGTTGTTTACCTCAGCCACTATTCTTAAACATCCCAATCCTGCCTTGCCTTTCGTCCTGGAGGTGGATGCCTCCGAAGTTGCAGTCGGAGCTGTACTGTCTCAGAGACAGGGTGCCAAAGCACTCCTGTATCCAGTGGGATTCTTTTCACGTAAGCTCTCTCCGTCCGAGAAAAACTATGATGTGGGTGATCGGGAACTTCTGGCCATTAAGGCAGCTCTGGAAGAATGGCGTTATCTCCTGGAAGGAGCAGCACATCCCATCTTGGTCTACACAGACCATAAAAATTTAGAGTACCTGAGAACGGCCAAGAGATTAAAACCCCGGCAGGCCAGATGGGCACTTTTTTTTTCGCGATTTATTTTCCACATCACGTACAGACCTGGATCCAAGAATGTTAAATCCGACGCCCTTTCCCGGATGTTCCTTGACTCTGAAAGAACCTTGTCCCCAGACACCATTCTCCCTTCTGGAAATTTCCTCGTTCTACAGGAAGACATAATCTCTCAAATCAGGCGAGCTTCCTCGAGAATGCCCCCACTTGCTGAAGCCTGTGCCAAAGATGGACTGCTCTGGTTCAAGAATAGGATTGTGGTTCCTGAGGAGCTGAAAGCACGGGTACTAAGCTTGTGCCATGACCACAAACTTGCGGGTCACTTCGGCACACGGAAAACAATTGACCTTGTCCAACGCTCCTTCTGGTGGCCTCATCTTACCAGGGATTGTAAGGCATATGTGGAGTCTTGTGATACGTGTGCCAGAAATAAGACTAGCCGGTCAAGAGCATGGGGCCTACTGAAGCCATTACCAGTCCCAGAGAGACCTTGGGCCATGATCTCTATGGATTTCATCGTGGAGCTCCCACCATCAGAGGGTTTTTCATCCATTTTTGTTGTAGTGGACAGGTTGTCTAAAATGGCCCATTTCCTCCCTATGAAGGGCACCCCCTCAGCCATGGAGACCGCCGCTATCTTCATCAAAGAAATCGTCAGACTACATGGAGTCCCGACCAATATAGTCTCGGACAGGGGCGTCCAGTTCACCTCCAGATTCTGGAGATCCCTTTGTGGTGCCCTTGAGATCGAGTTGTCCTTTTCCTCGGCCTACCACCCTCAGTCCAATGGACAAACCGAGAGGACGAACCAAACCTTGGAGCAATACATCCGCTGTTTTTCAACTTTTTCCCAAGATGACTGGGCCTCCCTGCTTCCCATCGCAGAGTTCTCTTATAACAACTCTTTACATTCAGCGACTAATCAGTCTCCGTTCTATGCCAACTATGGTTTCCACCCATCCTTCTTACCTGGAGCATTTCCTGAATGTCCTGTTCCTGCAGTTTCCGAGACCTTGAACTTTTTCTCCAATAACAATAAATTGCTACAGGAAGCCATGACCAAGGCTCAGGAAGACTATAAGAGGATCTTCGACAGGAAGAGACGAGGAGAACTTATGCTAGAACCTGGCAATTCTGTCTGGCTGTCCACCGCAAACCTCAAGCTAGCTTGTCCATCCAGGAAACTGGGCCCCAAATACCTGGGTCCTTTCCTGATCAAAAGGAAGATCAACGATGTGGCATTTGAATTGGACCTCCCCAATTCCCTGAAAATTCATCCAGTATTCCACGTTTCTCTCCTAAAACCGGTCACGCCTAATTTCTTTCCTGGTCGTTGCATTGGTCCACCCAAACCGATCAAGGTTGATGGCGAAGAGGAGTTTGAAGTGGAAGCAATTCTTGATTGCAGAAGAAGGCGCAATCAGGTACAATATCTGGTGAAGTGGAGGGGCTACGGTCCCGAAGACAATTCGTGGGAACCAGAAAACAATTTGCACGCTAACGATCTCCTTCAGTCCTTCAAAACCTCTCACCCCGCAAAGATGGCCCAGCTGGGCATCCGGAGTCTGCCCTTGAGGAGGGGGCACTGTCAGAGAGGTTACCTGGTTGGGCGCCGGGGCGCGCCGGGGCGTGTTGGCGCTCGCGTTCCTGTCCGTGCTGGGGCGCGTGTCCCTGGGGGCGCTGGTGTGTCTGGGCTGGCCGACCGTGGCGTGCGGGGTGGCGCCCGGGCGTTCGTGCGTACGCGCGTTCGCGCTAGCGCGCGTTCGCGTTAGCGCGCGTCCGCCTGTGAGTGCTGCTTGTGTCGCGACCCGGTTCGGTGGGCGTGTACGCCGGTGTCGGGGGCGCGCTCGGGCGCGTGCGGGGGCGCGGCGCGCTTTGGCGAATCGGCGCGTGCACGCGCGCGGCGTTTTGGCGCCAATCGGCCTATTTAAGGTTTGCCTCTATGCTGACCCAGTGCTGCCTGATCAAACAGCTCCGTACCGTGTCCGTGATCATCCTGAGTTCCTGTTTCCCTGTTGTGCTTATCCGTTGTGACCCGGCTACCCCTTGGACTACTCTTGATTGCTGCCTGAACCCGACCCCGGCTTGTCTGACCTTGTTTCTGCCTCACCCTCTTGTACCTCTGCTGCCAGCCCGTTGCCGACCTCTGCAAGTGTATGACCAGCCTGATCAGTTCCTGCCTAGCATCTGCTCCACCCAGTCTGAAGACCTACCGGTGCTTGCCAGACCATTGTGCTCCAGGACCCTACTACAGGCCCTCATACCACTCCGCATTCGTGACCTCCTGTTTGCTCTATCAGGGGTCCCGAATCGGATACGTAAGGGAGCCTACCCTCTGCCCAAGCGGACTCACCTGTCTGGTAAGTGTGGGACCTGACAGCTATACCTGACTCAAGCTGAGCTCCTCCACATCCTCTTCTTGGGTGGAAGGCCCAGGTTGGATGTCGGAAGCCTCAGCTGGGGTGGAAGGAAGCGTGGAAGGAGGGGTTGACAGTGATCGCCTGATTTCACTCTGGTCTGACAGAAATCGCAGTCTGTTGTAGTACCACAGCCTGGGGACATAAATGTCATCTGCTGCTGTTCCTGATCTCATGGAAACCTGGACGTTCTTGCGCTCCCTATTATATGTGCTCCTCAGGCCACCAATTTTGGCCTTCAAATAGTTGATTTTTGCCATGGGAATCACTGGCTTCACCAATTCCAGCAATTGATCCAGCGCTGCCTGCCTCTTTATTTTATTAGTATAAAAGGGGTGTTTTACCTGCCAGACAGGGCATCTCTCTGTACATATCAATGAATTGGGGGAGGAAGCTGTGATCATTGAATTGATCCATATTCTCTGCAAGACACAACACAAGACAAACCCTAAAGTCAGGCTAAACTCTCATAATCTTGTCCCAATATAGGCCTCAATCTATAAGCAGTAAAGGCCACTGATGCCCAAGCTAAAACTGTACCTTCGTTATCACGATTGGCGCTTACGCTACTCCGTCCTCCGCTCACAGATCATACGTACGACGCACGCGTGTTACGCTTTATATACACTGTGCATGCGTGAAACTCCGCCCACCCCTGACCTTCTTTCTAGTATATTCCCCGCCCCTTCTCTTTCGGCGCAGTGGGAGAGCACATGACGAAGAAAGAGCAAGTGCATGCAGAAAAGAGCAACAACGAGGGGACGACGAAAGCCCGGAGCCACAAATGTCCCGATCCCAGAGATTTAAGGCCTCAAATATGTCCTTTGTAGAGATGGTGGAGATGGTGGACATCTTGAAGAGGGCCACTATGATGGGAAGCATGGACTTTACCCAAACCCAAATGTGAGAAAGGCCAAGTTCATGGCTAGAGTTGTGAAAGGTCTTCAGAAGAATTTTGGGGTACGGCGATCCAAGGATCAACTGAGGAAACCATGGTCAGACCTCAAATGGAGGGAGCAGGATCAGTACAGAAGAATCAAGAGAGTGCTGCAAAAAAGTAAGTATTTTGTCGTATGTTCCTATTATTATTATTATTATTATTATTATTATTATTATTACGTTTGTGCTGGTCCATGTGCTTTTCTTTACTGTTGTACAGTTTAAAATGGCAAGTTTCAGGTTCGTGGGCACAGTAATCGTTCGTAGTAAACATCGTTCGTTCGCCCACTAATACAATGTTTTTGGCAGATGCAGGTTAACAACATTTGTTCATGCCTTTTTGGGTTTGTAACTAGAATCAAATGCAAACTTGATTCAGTGTAAGGAGAGGACACTAAGCAGCTGTTTACACATCTAAACGCAGGGGCACTAATGTGGATACTATGGGTGTCTCCATGTGTGAAACTTGTACAAAACAGGTAAGTATTCCAGCTTTAGAAACGGAAAAAAATAATGTCTTCAGCTTTGAACTCTGCCAAAACAGACAATTGTACGACACTTCCAAGCAATGTTTCATATTCATATTTCTGGCCTCAAATATCTGTGTGCTAAGTATACCTTTTTTTTAATTCACATAGGGGAGAAAAGAATTGGGACATCAGAGGACACCAGGGACCCCCAACCTCATAAAGAAGGGGAAGTCACCACACCACAACCTCAGGATGTGGAGGAAGGAGATGTTTATGAAGTGGGCGAAATAGTGACCACAACAGGTGAGTGTCTTAGACCACAGCTTCAGGTAATAGATGGATGCCTGCATTTTTATAATACATGGTGTGTTTTTTTATTTTAGATGATGTGGATGTTGTGGAAGAAGAATCTCATTTCACAAGTGCACAGATCCTCATCGGGGAGATAATGGTGTGCAATCGTGATTTACAGAAGATCAAGGAAGACATCAATGATGTGAGAAAAGACTCAAAAACATCATTGATGTTTTAGGCAGAATCTAAAACACCCCAAAATTATTCAAGTTTGTTTTTAATTTTCTGATTTTTCAAACTATCTTAAAGTACTTTGAAAGCCAGATTTTGAAGAAGCACACAGTGTGCCAACATGTGCTATCTGCCATCACGGGATATCAAGGTATGCGTTTTGTGGGTGCAACCTCTTCCTCGCAACTAAAGTAGATGAGAGGAAGGGTTGCACCCCCGAAACACTTCCATTGATCCCCCATGATGGGAGCTAGCACATGTTGACATTAGGCATGAGATCAGGAGGAAAATACACATTTTGACTCCCAATTTGTGTGCATCTCCAAAATTTGGCTTTCACAGGGGTGACATCACCCCATCTGATGAAGGCAATATCAACACAGTTTTGACATACTAATATCTGATATTGCCTTCACTTTGTCAAAGTTGATCTTTGTAAGTTCCTGATTTGTGTATGTTTTATGGTTTTAAACATGCCTGTTTAACCCAAAAACGGCTATTTCTACTGTCAAACCTAAAAATGTTATACAACAAATATGTTGGTTTGTTCAAAAATCCTTTTCAAACGCACAAGTGAATGTGCTTTGCGTAAAATGTTTTCTACGCAACAAAGTGTGGCTTCTACTTTCAATACTCAACACCAGTTTTTGGAGTAAGTTGGTGTTTACAGTTACGCAGGCGCTTTAGGTGGCAAGCCAGGACAGCCAGCTTCAAGCACCGTCAGGGTTGTTGTTTGATCTGGAAATCCAGCCTCAGGCCCAACTGAGGCCACATAGCTCGTAGCATTTCTCCTGAGAAAGTTGTGTGGAATACAGCATACAATATTATATGGTTTAGTTTATATTCTGCCATGTTGATTGGCATCAGGAACCGGCTGGCCATTATGCCGAAAGCGTTCTCCACCACCCTTCTGGCTCTGGCCAGCTGGTAGTTAAAAACCCTCTGGTCCGGGGAGGGTTCTCATCAGGAATGGCCACATCAGGTGATCACACAGCCCAAATGCTTCATCCGTGACAAATATGAGCGGTAGACCAGCCACGTTTTCTTCCGGAGGTGGCAAACCCCAGCCACCACTATGGAGCCATCCATAGAACTCTGTCTGGGCGATGACTCCGCCATCTGACATCCAGCCATTATTCCCCACGTCCACATAGAGAAACTCGTATGTTGCCGCCCCCTCCGCCAACATCACAATACCAATAAACCCCTTATAATTATAATAGTATGACCCCGAGTTGGGGGGTGGGACGATGTGAACGTGTTTCCCATCGATTGCCCCTCCACAGTTGGGAAAGTCCCACCGCTGGGCAAATTGGAAATCCACAGTCTGCCATTCCTGTGGCGTTGAAGGAAACTGTGGAGTGAAACAAGAAAAGAATTAGTACTTTTGCACATAACATTGCAAGCAGATTAGACACAAACATTTTTGGTCAACATAAGTATAAAATATTTATTTTAAGGAGTATTTAACCGCTAGCTGACCGCCGGCTGTCTATTGACGGCCAGGCGGCGCAGCTCTCGTTGCGGGCGGGCGTCATATGACGGCCTCGCATTCCTAGGCCACCAGGGGGCGCGCGCGCGCCGCCGCCGGCGATCGCGCGCGCCCGCTGTGTCACTAGGAACCCGGTGCACGTGCCCGGCGGCCGCGATGTCCGCCGGGCACCCGCGATTGCCGGTAACACAGCAGGACCGTGGATCTCTGTGTGTAAACACAGAGATCCACGGTCCTGTCAGAGGAGAGGAGACCGATGGTGTGTTCCCAGCACAGCGGAACACCGATCGGTCTCCTCCCCTAGTGAGTCCCCGCCCCCTACAGTTAGAATCACTCCCTAGCAACACAGTTAACCCCTCGATCACCACCTAGTGTTAACCCCTTCCATGCCTGTCACATTTATACAGTAATCAATGCATTTTTATAGCATGGTTCGCTGTATAAATGTGAATGGTCCCAAATATGTGTCAAAAGTGTCCGATGTGTCCGCCGCAATATCGCAGTCACAATAAAAATCGCAGATCGCCGCCATTACTAGTAAAAAAAATAAAATAAATAAAAATGTTATAAATCTATCCCCTATTTTGTAGACGCTATAACTTTTGCGCAAACCAATCTATATACGCTTATTGCGTTTTTTTTTTACCAAAAATATGTACAAGAATACATATCGGCCTAAACTGAGAAAAAATTTGTTTTAAAGAAAAAAAAATTGGATATTTATTATCGCAAAAGATAAAAATTATTGTGTTTTTTTTAAAACTTCTCACTCTTCTTTTGTTTATAGCGCAAAAAATAAAAACCGCAGAGGTGATCAAATACCACTAAAAGAAAGCTCTATTTGTGGGGAAAAAATGATAACAATTTCATTTGGGTACAGTGATGTATGACCGCGCAATTGTCATTCAAAGTGCGACAGCGCTGAAAGCTGAAAAATGGCTTGGGCAGGAAGGGGGCGAAAATGCACTGTATTGAGGTGGTTAAAGACAAAAACATAAGGTCCACTTATCGGATTCCTCACCCCCTCTGATGGCCCATTGTAAAAATGTTATGGTGGGGGGGGAGATGTTTTGGACAGGTAACCCTCTCCACTTCATTGAGAGCTGAATGCATAAATAATATGTTTTACTTTGGCTAGCCCCTCCTTACTTACACTATTGGCAGCCCACTGGACAGGTAAGAAGTGTCATAATACAAAAATATGCATACACACTGTCCAAATTGAAGCAATTACCTATCAAGATAATAGAACAAAACTTTAAACAGTACCATTTGAAAGTATTCAGGCAGGCCCTTTCACTACATGGTGAATTCATTCATAAATATGACCACAAAAGAGGTAGGTGTAGTGTGTATGGGTTTGGCAAAGTCAACAGATAGAGTATTGGTATCGGCTGACTTAGCGGTTGGGGGGAGGGAGGGTTCCAAATGAGTTTGGGACCCCAAAAAAAGCCTCTTGCACTCTGCCTGAATTTAAGGACAAAAATAACCTTTGTACACATTTTAGGGGGTGTTTAGGGTAAAGCACTACAATGGAGCTGACAAAATACATTGTTAAGTGACTAGGCTAGGTGTGTATGGGCCCAAGATAGCATGCTGGGGAGGTTAGTGAAGGTAAATATGCATGAAGGACAAAAAAGGAGCATTAAAAACTTCCAGCATGCATGAGGACAAAGAGGACATTCACAGCATATTACAATAATGGTAATTAGGGAATGATGAAAGAAATACAATACATTAGCAAACATTAAATACATAGAATGTGATGTTAAAGGAGAAAACTTACCCTAATATAGTCCTTCTGCAGGACCTGAATGATGGCAGAACAGGTCACTGGAATAATGATTCCCAGAGCCTGGGGGGAGATGTCTGCCGAGAACTTGATGTCCTGCAGACTTCTCCCCGTCGCCAAGTACTGCAATGTGGCAACGAGCCTTTGCTCGGGAGTGATGGCTTGCCGCATGCAGGTGTCCTGCTTGGTAATATAAGGGGACAGCAAAGCCAACAAATGGTGAAAAACGGGGTCCATCATCCTGAAATAATTCCTGAAATCATATGGATTATTCTCCTGGACCTCCTGCAACAAAGGCATGTGCGAGAATTGGTCATGCTGGACCAACCAATTCTTGGTCCATGAACTCCTCCCCACCCTGTTCATGGACTGGGCTTGGGTCAAAGTAAGAACCCCAACACCAAGCCCCCGCATAGAACAAACTCTATGACGAGTACGTAACCGCAACATGGCTTCAAAATGATCGGCTGGTCAGAACGAACTAACAAAACGCACTGAAAATCAGAGAGGCCTGAGAAGAGCGACCCGAAAATCAGAAACGAGCATACAAGAACGCACTGAATATCAAATACGTACTAGAAATAGCACTCACTGAAAACCATATGCAAACTGTCTACACGCACTGAAAACCAAAAACTAACCCACAAGCACAAACTGAAGAGCAGTAATGATCAGAAGAGCACAAGGCTGAAAAGCGCAAATCGTCTCTCACTAAACTTCCACTAACATGAGATTAGCAGAAGGAGCCCAAAGGATGGCGCACTGGCTATTGAACATACTCTTTATAGTGCCGTCCTACGTGTTGCACGTCAGCTTGTTATTGGCGATCAGAATTTCCGACAACATTTGTGCGACCGTGTGTATGCAAGACAAGTTTGAGACAACATCCGTCGGAAATAAATCCAGGATTTTGTTGTCGGAATGTCCGATCGTGTGTACGCGTCATAACAATTAAGTTATTTTAATTGTTTCTTTTGGGTATTGTTATATCTGTTCAATAACAATTGCAAAGAAAACTGATGATCCTTCCATAAATCCAGTATTGTCCTGTGCACACTGCAATCTTATTTCAGTGTTATCAGCATTGCCCAGTTCACCTATGTGAACTATAGAACACCCTCCAACCCATTGTGTTAATTAGTTAGGGAGAGGGGAGGTGTTCTGTAGTCCTCACCCTGTCCTAGAATAACAATGCTGCTCCTCCATAGACATGGTACAGTAAGTGTGTGTTGTCTTCCTAGGACATGAAATGTGTTACTGGCAGATTACAGGGAAAAAAAAGAAAACAAATGCAGCCATCACATCCATAGTATGGTAAGCTGTAATAAGTATGTATTTCAATGCTAAATTTAGCTATTTTGCTCTCTATTCCACGTTAATCAAATTTCCGTAGGGCTGATTCTAGAGGGTAGCAGGGAGTACCTGTCTACCTGCAAATTTTCATGTGTAACTCTATCTGATCCGGGCCGCAATAAGCATAAGTGGGCTTTTAATCAAGCCTCATACATATTATTAAAGCAAGCCGCATTAGGGCAACCCATTCATTTTGCCCCTTAATACTTTAAAAATTGGTTGCGGTAGAACTAACACTGGGAGACGCTATGACAATACATATTAAAATACATCTTCATAAAATTTCCACAACAGTCGTCCCATCAGTCCACTCCAGTCCAAACAGCACTGACAGTCCCACTCCCAGCCTGCCTTGCTCACGTCCCACACAATCTACATTAGGCTCCGGCCGCTCAGCTCGGCTCCCTTGCACCATGACATCACATGACACGCTCAGGTACTGCTTCTGCTAGATTTGCCCCGCTAGACCCGCCCCCCTGCCAGTGCCGTTAGAACACACTGTAGCAAGCACTCAGATGGTTTCTGATGGCTCCAGACTGGAACTGCGCATGCGAGCGTTACAACCATATTTTTTACTTGCAACCTTTTCCTGTCACTGACATTTACTGGCAGGAGAAAAATGCCCATTTTTTTTACTGGCTGCCAGTAAAAATACCGACAGTTGGCAACATTGGTCTCTAGCAAGAGCAAAGTTCCAGTGGTGAGTCTACAGCAAGAGCTCTGCAAGTCTACAGCATGAAAATTCAGGCACAGTGACCTCCTGTGGTGGGATGACTATTGCACAACATAACTGAACCAGAACTTGCAGCAGACTTGCAGAATGTTTGCAAAAGCAAGTTGATCTGGAGTCATGCAATGTGCAGTTGCTGCAATTGTGCAACAAACTTGTGAAGCCTGACAAGTCAAGCTTGCAGCACAATTGCTTGATATTTGGGATATCTGTTGATCCTGTCATCTAAATTGCAGATTTATTACGTCCTTTGATAGGATGACAACCCTGTACCACTGCTATTTCATATAGTGCAGCATTGTCACCCTTGCCGCTACCATTTGGTGTACAGCAGGCCAGACTGCCATCATGCAGCATGGTTATCAGCATAGTCACTTCTGATCAACAAGCCCTAGCTTGTCTGTCAGCAGTGGACCATAGTTAGCCCCAGCTGTTGCCTCCCCTGCAATGCATGTACAATAAATGTTCATGAGCGCTATCATTCATGCAGCATCTTGCACAAAGCAGGAAAATGACATGCAAGCACTGCTGTAACCAGACCCAGACTGGGACAAGAGAATAGGCCCAGGTATTTTAGTCTGAGTAGCCAATTTAAAAAAAACAAAAAAACAATTTAAACCAAATTACAAATAATGACAGCTACATGCTCTGCACCCTGAACATTCTCCTTTACCTTCATCCTTGCCACGCTCCTCTCTGAATCATTCTCCTTCCCTTCTATCTACCACCATTTCCCTCTCTGGTCACTATCATTCTTTTATATCAATGCCTACTCTAACTCTGTATGATGATTCTCCTCCACATCCCTCCATACCTTCTCTCCTTTACTCTTCTGTGATCGATCAAAGTCCACTGCCTTTTCCTCCATACACAACTCTCAGACTGTGTATACATTGTGGCTTAATGCCGGGGCGGGAGATGTTCATCCTTTCAGGCTCCTCCTTGTCTTCTCTCATAGGGCACCTCAGAGTTAAGGAGGAGCCTAGGGGAAGCTTCCCTGGCTCTGTTTGACTAGCATGACTGGCAGTAAAGGATGATGTGGGTGCCGGCGATTGAAGCACGGCAGCAGCTGGATGCTTGGCACTAGCAATGCTACTGGGGCCCCTCCCTCTACATGACACCAGCTGCGTCTAAGACTCGTGCCCTCTCTGCCCACTACTTGCCCTGGGGCATGTGGCCCGGCAGTCTCAGCCCACCGGGTAAATGCCTAGTGTGCCCTATGGCAAGTCCCATAGGTGTGCACAGGGAGTGTGCCAGGTGTGCCAGGGCAGTGCCGCTGGCTTCCCTCCTATCTCTCCTCACCCCCCCCCCCCCCCCGGCTGCTGCAGGGATGTTTCAGGTTGGAGAGCGGAAGAAGGGGCTAATCAATATGTCATTTACCAGCCCCTTCCTTTTCTAAATGAACACAGTGAACACACTCGCTTACTGTGTTCAATCATAACTGAAGCATAGTATACTGTGTTTACTATGGTTCAGTTTGCGAATGAACAGGAAGCCGCTCAGCACAGAGCACTTCCCATTGATTCACTGTCCAGTGCAGCTGAGGCTGCAGAGAAAGGAATGTGTGTTTGAGCAATGGGGTGCACATCCTAATGCAATAGGCTGCGCACACTTATAGTCAGTCCGGGCCTGGCTGTAACCCTCCCACTCTAACCAGCATATAGAGTAGGGAACTGGAATTGGAGAGGCTCCCATTTCATCATGTACAATGCAGAACCAGAGGTAACTGCTGCGTCTGCATCACACATGACGATATTGACCAGAGGAAGAAAGACATGGATTAGAGCCCAACCAAACCTTCAGTTCCAAAACAAAAGCAGTTCAAAGTCTTAAAGTTCACTTACTTTAGAGAGCAGCCACATCATGAGTAGAAAGGCCTGTCCCCCGCCTGCATGCTACAGAGAAAGAACCTTGTTCTCTGTGTGGAAGCAGTGATCTCTCTGCAGAGAACTGACACGCCCACCTTTTGAGTCATAGCTAGAGAGTTCCCATCAGTGAGATGCATTAGCTTCTGCTGATTGGAGAGGTCTAGCTCTGACTCAAATGCGTGTTATGTCTAGGGGAAGATAAGAATCCTGCATGGTGTGGTGGGTGGTCCTTCAGCGTCATTATGTACAATGGAGGAGGCAAGAGTGAGACCTTAGAGAGGAAGCTAAGCTGTTGCATGCTCTATAATGTTTTGGGTGGAGTTGACTTTCATTAAACTCTGCTTTCACTATACATTAAAGATTAGCTTCATAGATGTAGTGGGGGTCCATAATTCTTGGTACAGGTTCCTTAGTATGCTAAAAACAAAAGCCATCATTTACACACCAAAAAAATATTTTTTCTTTATTGTAGAGATTTGAGTTCTGGGAACATGGCATTACATCACTCGTCTCCACATGACCACCAGTCATATGGCACATAACATTCCACAGTGATTGCAGTCTAGCCTCACTCACAGACAGCTCCTCATAAAAGGAAAGCTGTCAAATGTTAAGTAACAGGGTATAAACAATTGCACGTTTCGTGTAACATGATTCTTATGGTTAATAAGGGTTGATGCAATCTCTGCCTAAAATGCATCTCAAACCAGTTCGGACCAATGTACAACAAATATGCCTGGAGTTAAGTATTAAAGCAGAACTTTACCCATGAAAACTTGATAACAGTAACTTTCTTTAGCAAGGAATATACATTCCGCATTAATGATTATGCTACCAAAATGAGTGTGTGCTGTAAATTACCTCTAGCATTGACCTGTTTCTTCTTGCTGGAGGCTGCCATTTTGCTGAAGCCCAGAGCCCCTGAACAGCAGTAAATCTTTAGACTGTCAGCAGATCAACCTCTACAACATCAGCACAGTGCCTAAAATATAGAGCAACTGAGCATATGCAGAGCAAGGTGAGACAGTGAATTACTGGATTTTAAACATTTAGTCACTTATTGTTAATGTTTTACATAGCTATACCTGCAAAAGGGGCCAGCCTGAAGTAATCTAGCTGGACTTAATTTTCTCATTAAAGTTCCTAATGCATTCTCTGCATTAACGCTTGCCGACCAGCCGCCATCATTATACTGTGGCAGGTCGACACGATCCCGCAAACCGTCGTAGCTATACGTCGGTCCATTTAAGCGGGATAGCAGGCGCGTGTGCACGCCCACTACACAGCGGGGGTGCCGATGCTCGTGACCGGCGGTCGCGATGACCGCTGGCCACGAACGATCGCGGGGACGAGAGGCAGAACAGGGATGTGTGTGTGTGTGTATAAACCCACACATCCCAGTTCTGTGAGGAGACGAGAGAGAGATCGTGAGTTCCTACAAGCTGGGAACCACGATCTTTCAGCTCCTATAGTCACTCCCATCCCCCACAGTTAGAATACACACATAGGGAACACAGTTAACCCCTTGATCACCGCCTTGTGTTAACCCCTTCCCCACCAGTGACATTTATACAGTAATCAGTGCATTTTTATAGCACCGATCTCTGTATAATTGTCAATTGACCCAAAAATACGTCAAAAGTGTCCGATGTGTCTGCCATAATGTCACAGTCTCAATAAAAAAATCGCAGATCGCTGCCATTACTAGTAAAATAAATAAATAAATATATTATAAATAAATAATAATTATAAAAATGCCATAAATCTATCCCCTATTTTGTAGACGCTATAACTTTTGCGCAAACCAATCCATCATACGCATACGCTTTTTGCGATTTTTTTTTTTATTACCAAAAATATGTAGAAGAATACATATCGGCCTAAACTGAGGAAAAAAATAGCTTTTTTTTTAAAAAAAATAGGGCTATTTATTACAGCAAAAAGTACAAAATATTGTGTTTTTTTCAAAATTGGCGCTCTTTTTTTGTTTATAGCGCAAACAATAAAAACCGCAGAGCTGATCAAATACCACAAAAAGAAAGCTCTATTTGTGAGAAAAAAAGGACGTCAATTTTGTTTGGGTACAATGTCGCACAACCATGCAATTGTCAGTTAAAGCGACGCAGTGCTGAATCGCAAAAAATGGCCTAGTCATTGAGCAGCCAATTCTTCCGGAGCTGAAGTGGTTAAGATAGAAAACCTTTCCTTGTCAGCTCCCCCCCAGCCCCCCCGAAATAGTTACCTGTGCCCAATCTCAATCCATTGCTGTGCCCAACTGCAGCAGCACTGCTCTTCTCTCTACTCTTCTCACAGGAGGCTGGGGAGCAGTATGAGCCATTGGCTCCTGCTGCTGTCAAATCAAATCCTGTGAGCAGACAGCAGTGGGCAGGGCTGAGCCACACTGTGTGTGTCAATGGATGGATGCACGCAATGCGGCTCGGGAGCAAGTCAGCACGAGTGCCCCCATAGCAAACGGCTTGTAATGGGGCATTCAGGGAGGGGGAGGAGCTAGTAGCACCAGCGGGGGACCCCAGAAGAAAAGGACTGAGGCCGCTTTGTGCAAAACTGTTGCACAGAGCAGGTATGTATGTTTGTTATTTTAGAAAAAAAAATTAAACCTTTACCTTAACCAAATGACACTAGGTCCTAATGCAAAAGGACATAAAAATGCAGCTTTCACAGGCGCACAGCAAATTCTTTTTTATGCCTCCAAATGCAGTTTTTAATGTTAGCCTGACCACAGCAGTTTAACAGCAGCATTTAGAGGTATTAAAAAAAACCCCACCAAAGCTGCATTCAGAGAGGTGCTTATGAGCATAATTTATGCGCGTACATGTATGAGTGTAAATGAATTACAATGGCCAGAATAAATTAATATTCTGGCCAGTAGAATGCAATTACACTGAACATCATATGCACAAAAACGCACATACATACGTGACATTAGAGACATTTTTTAATGAGCCATTTTTTAATCCAGCATTTTTGGAGCATAAATTCATACACCCATGTGCATGACGTCTTAGTTTATAATCGGGACATGGTGTGAGCAGGAGACCCATCACAATGTTTTTTTGCTTCCTTATACAATAATCAGTGGCTTTCCATTTACAACAAGCTATTAACCTATTACAACAAGCTATAACCTATTACACAGCAATGTATCTGAATACAAAGGTGTGATTATACAAGTGATATGTAATGAGGAGTACAAAGAGGATAACACATTTATATCTCAATCAATGACAAATTCTGCATTATACCAGCAGCATTCATGATGGACTGAAGGGGGGATAGTCTATGTAAAGGTAAGCCAATGAGGAGGGAGTTGCAGTAGTCGAGGCGAGAGATAACCAGGGAGTGAATCAGGAGCTTTGTGGTTTCATTGGTTAGAAAGGGACGTAGTTTAGAGATGTTGCGGAGGTTGAGGCGGCAAGCTTTGGAAAGTGATTGGATGTGGGGCCGAAAGGAGAGATCAGAATCTAGGATAACACCTAACACCCTGACATGTGGGGACGGGTGGATACTTTTGCCATTGCTCTTGACAGCTAAGTCAGGGGAAGAGGCACGTGGGGGAGGAGATATTATTATTTTATGTGATAAACCAACACAAAGTGGCAGATTATTGTGATGTGTAAGGAAAATGATAAATGGTTTTCAACATTTTTTACAAATAATATGTGAAAAGTGTGGAGTGCATTTGTATTCAGCCCCTTTACTCTGATACCCCTAACTAAATTGTAGTGGAACCAATTGCCTTTAGAAGTCACCTAATTAGTAAATAGAGTCCACCTGTGTGTAATTTAATCTCAGTATAAATACAGCTGTTCTGTGAAGCCCTCAGAGGTTTGTTAGAGAACCTCAGTGAACAAACAACATCATGAAGGCCAATGAATACACCAGACAGGTCAGGGATAAAGTTGTGGAGAAGTTTAAAGCAGGGTTAGGTTATAAAAAAAAATATCCCAAGCTTTGAACATTTCACAGAGCACTGTTCAATCTGTCATCCGAAAATGAAACGCATATGGCACAACTGTAAATCTACCAAGACATGGCCGTCCACCTAAACTGACAGGCCGGGCAAGGAGAGCATTAATCAGAGAAGCAGCAAAGAGGCCCATGGTAACTCCTGGAGGAGCTGCAGAGACTATATCTGCTAAATTGTTGCTAATGAATTAGGTTTTAGTGTATGTTTTGTCTAGATGTTATTAATATTACCAGGACCTAAGTATGTGCACTTTATTTTGTTCTCTTCCATGTACAACATGTTCTAGAATTACAGTAAAAATATCCTTAGCCTTATATTAAAGTCAGCATACTTTGGGCTGAATGATAATTATAACTTCATTAAGTCCTACATTACTTTATTGTCTTATGTTTACTTTAAAGAAGAACTCTCACCATAAGTTAGAAAGACTTGTAGAATCCCCAAGGGGACCCTGTGCATGTAGTACTTGTTCCCATTAAGATTGGTGTTGTGGTTTGGAAATAAAATGTCATGTTTATCACTGTCAGTGCTGACTGTAGTCAGTCCCAGACAGAAGCCGAAATTATGGGTGTTTCTTAGGGGGAGGTACAGGAAACACTGAAGCTACAGTCCCCCCCACTATTTTCAGCCTTGTGCCTCCTTTGCTCTTTTTGCACAATTTAAAGGGTGGGCCTGCAATCTCCCACCTCCCTCTCCATTCTGCAGCCATGCCTCCTCTGCTACTGTTAAAAGACTTATGCCCTGTATACACGGTCGGATTTTCTGACAGAGAAAGTGCGATCGGATTGTGTTGTCGAAAACTCCGATCATGTGTGGGCTCCATTGGACTTTTTCCGACACACAAAGTTTGAGAGCAGGATATAAAATTTTCTGACAGCAAAATCCGATCCTTTAAATTCCGATTGTGTGTAGACAAATCGGACGCACAAAGTGCCACACATGCTCAGAATAAATTAAGAGACAAAAGCTATTGGCTATTGCCCCGTTTATAGTCCAGACGTACGCTTTTTACGTCACCGCGTTCAGAACGATCGGATTTTCCGACAATTTTGTGCGACCGTGTGTATGCAAGACAAGTTTGGGCCAACATCTGTCAGAAAAAAATCAGATGGATTTTGATGTCGGAATGCCTGATCAATGTCCGATCGTGTGTACAGGGCATAAGCCTGCAATCCCCTGTAGCTGTCAGCTAGTTCAAAGAAGATGGCTACTATTGTGTAAATAACAGAGGCTGGGGAGCAGTGTCAGGCTGGGTTCACACTATTGCAAATTGGATGCAGGAGATTGTGGCCGGCTCTCTATGGAACCGGTTCACATATCTCCGCAGCGGCTGCTGTGTGAATTGCACAGGAGTCCTGTGCGTCTTTTGGTCCATTTCAGGTCCGAATTCAGCCAAAAATCCAGGCTAAAATTGGACCTGAAACAGTGAATAGGGATGCACTGGACTCCTGCTGTGAGCCGGAGTGTGCTGCAGTGTGAACCCAGCCATAGCCATTCACAAAAACACAAGCTGACAACAGCACATGTCGGTTGCTACCACACTAGTTTATCTCATACAAATGTAGTAGCCAGCTGGCCTTTGTTGTTGTCAGCTTGTGTTTTAATGAATGACTGAGACTGCTCCTCAGCCGCTGTCATTCACACAACAAAAGCCACCAGCTACTATCGCAGTATTGAGCCTGCAACCACCTGGCGACTGCAGGAGGTTGCAAGCTCAGGCTTTTATTATTACAAATGGAGCAGAAAAAGCACATGGATTCATGGCGAGGAATGTTGCAGATATTCTGTCTGCATAATTCAGAGGAGTTGGGGGTCTGTACACACTCCATGTGCTCTGTGTGCCTGCACCATTCCCTCTACTCTCTATGCTGTCAGTCAGAGGTCTGTCTCCTTCAGAACTGTCAGATAGCAAAGGGAATGTTTCTAAACATTTCCGGCTCTTTCATAACAGGGATCCAAGGGGTTTCAAATTTTGGGGTATTGAAAGGGTCAAGAAACATTGGAGGAGAGGGAATTTTTTAAGACAGCTAAGCCGTAGAGAATCTTATTGGATTTATGAAACTAAGGTCTCTGTACCACTATGCTTGAATGTCGAATTTGATCGTTTTATATCTGATCGTTAGTTTACTTTCATCATTAATGTTAATTGTTTGATTTTTAATAATTGAATTATTGTACACATTATGATGGCCGCAGATGATTATAATTCTATATTTTAAATTTATTTTATTTATATCTGTAATTATTAATATGTAATTTATGACTATTGATACGTTGCACTTGGATGGGGTGTTGTTAAAGGTTTTCCAAGTTTTTCCTTTTATACATTCCATTGAATAAGTGCTTAATATCTGTGTTTATCAAGGGCGTAATGACACTTCCTGGTTGCGCTGGGTAAGTGAGGTGTTTCCAAGGTTACCTGTATACAAAGGAAGCATTCCCCTGGCTGCGCCAAAAGTGGATGCTAGATCTTGAGCAATTAAGAGTGTGATGCATCTTGGGAACATCTAATTAGCGCAGTGGTTACGAATATAAATAGGCGAGTGGATGACGTGATTCCGTATCCGCTGATGAAGTCCGGCCCACAGAACGTAACGCGTACGGAATGGAAGGAATTTATTTTAGAACACTTATACACCAGGCACTAGGTGATACCCCATGCTTGTAAGTGTAATTTTGATCTTTTAAATAAATTAAGTTGCATACAGAGAGCACTATATATCTCCTTTTAGTGCATGTACTTTGCCCATTTGGAGTTCTGGTATAATATACCAAGGAGACCATGTAACTTATGCCCACTTCAGCCGTTGGTGGTCTTCATATATACCGATGTGGATTTCCTATATTTTGACCCTTACGGGAAGGCACTTTTGACCCACCTGTTGAATCAGGGGTCCACGTTGTGAGGTGAGCTGCTAGTGATACCAGTGGTGGAGGCTCTGCATGTTGTCACCTGTATGAATTGTAAAGTTGGGGGTTGTTTAGCTCTTGTAGTAGATGCTTTTGCCAGTGATTCCAAACCAGTCAGGAACTGTATTTTAGGGCATGGTAGCCCATTTTTATTAAAAAGGCAAATAAAAGTCCATAACATAACGGTTTCCCACCCAGGGATTCTTCTCCAGCAAATACACACAACAAAAAATGCTAGCCCACCTGGCTCTCTGTAGCAGTACTTCCGCTCTTTATCCTGGTCACACAGACCACTGGATCCTTCAGTGTGGATGGCTTTACTTTAGCGCCCACAGCTCCGCTCTGGCCTTAGTCCTCAGGCCGTTTCACTGCCTCTTGCAGTCTCAGATGTTCTGACTGCCTCCTGCAGCCCCTCTGACTCCTGGAGACCTCCTGTCTCTTGGTGTGGAGCAGTCTCCAACTGGGAGCCCTGGGAGCCCAAAATCTGGACACAGGGTTGGAGATCCTGTCCCAGCCAAGACACTGTGGAATCTCCAAACTACAGAGCCCCATGAGGGAATACCAAAACCTGGAGAAAGTTATTAAAGCTCCTCTTCTCCTGTCCACGCCTATGCTCTGCAGTCTTGCTCCAAGCAAATGTGCACACACCCTGTGTCCCCCAAACTACCAATTTTACCGTGACAGCATCTCCTACTGTCACAGAATATATGAATCACGAGTAGATTTATTGGGAACTTTATATATGAACTTTATATATGAACTTTCTTCCCATAGCTCTGCACTAATTACTTTATCAGCAAAGGGAAGGACTATCTATCTGACAATGCTGTTTAGGAACCAAAGCACTGATTTTAACAGGAGCAAGTGCTATTAAAGTGGTATTAAACCCAAAAGCAAATATCTATTTTATTGCAGCTTAAGAATTCTTAGATGTGATGGCTGCATTTTTCTTTTTTAGGCTTTCTTTCTTCTATTTTTTTCACCTGGTGATCTGGCCAGTAAGTCTGTTGTTTTTCAATAGAACAAGCTCTCTTACAAATGTAGCAGTTAGAGGGATGAGACAAACCATTTAACACTGACAGGGGTGCTTACAATGATCAGTTTTTATTCCTTAATGTAAAGCCTGTATCCCAAAAGGGAAAAAATATTGCTGTAACTGCTTATAAAGTTTTAGCTGGAGTTTGTTAGTGTATCTAAATCTACTAGTACATCTACCACTCCCCTCCCACCAGATTAGCAATGCTGTTGTTCAAACGTGTCTTTCTTGCTCCTTCCAATCCAAAGTGTAGGCACTCTTAAGCCTTGTACACATGATCAGATTATTGGGCGAATTTTCATCAGTTTTTTTATTGGATGCTAGTCTCAAATCGAAAGTGAAGAGGGTACTCACCATCAGAACATTTTCTGACGACAGAATTCAACGTCAGAAGTGACGTAATGTGTTGACCTGTTCTGTATGTGTTCTTTCATTTCTGAGCATGCCTAGTCTTGCGCTTTAGATTTTTTTTGGTAGAAAATTGTACTAATGAAAAGAAAATTAGATGTTGTGGTCACATCAGCCAAAAATTTTGGAGCCTGCACATCCAGTTTTTGTCTGAAGAAAATTCATCATCGGCTGTCAAAAGCAGAATACTAACGATCAGAAAATTGGCAGATCCTTCATCAGAAGAAACTTAACTTCAGATTTTCTGGCTGTGTGTATGGGCCTTAATACAGGAGGTGTGCTAATGGCCGAATCACCGGGTGAAAATAGAGGGGAAAAGCCTTAAAGTGAAACTTCAGTTTTTCATCTTTCCATCTATTAAATCTTCTGCCCTTGTTGTTTTAGCTTTGGATAGTTAAACATTTCTTTTCTGCCAGTAAATACCTTATACAGCCCACTTCCGGTTTCTTGTCTGGTAAAAAGCCTAGGCTTATGACATCTTGCACAGCTCTCTCTCTCACTCTCGTGGGAGTTTACCAGGAAGGGAGGGGGGATGAGCAAAAGAAGGCCAATGAGAGCTGCAGAGCTGGAGGCGTGTGTCTGTGTAAATCCAGGAAGTGAACAGGCAGCAGCTTCAGCTGCCCACAGTTAAAATGGTTGCAGCCAGACTCAGTGGAGGGAGATTTCTGCAGCATTTGGCAAGTACAGAATCACAGTATACATAAAATAATATGTAAAGTAGTTGGAGGAAAGCTTCAGAATGGCGAAGGTGTTTTTATTACAAATTATGTGAGCAGACTGCAGTTCCTCTTTAAAAAAGAAAACTAATGCAATCACCATGTCTAATGATTGGTAAGCTGCAATATAATCCATTTTTGGTTTTGAGTTTAATGCTGCTGTAACTTCTGATGAGACTTCTTGTTTAAGCAGTGCTGAGCAATACCATACCATTCCCCTACACAGGAGTTGACCGTTTTGAGGGACTGATATACAGTATTTCAAGCAGAGCTTCACCCAAAAGGGGAAGCTCTGCTTGTCTGACTCAACCCCCCCCCCGCTGTCACCTCCAATTAACATGGATTTCAATAGCCCTAGTTCACACCGGTGCAGTGCATTCCAGTGCAGTCAACAAAAGTAGCATTCTTTTCTGTATAAAATGTGGCAAAACGCATTAAAATTGAGAAAGGAATGCACATGTCCTCTGATGGGGGAAAAGGACACCAGAACGGATAAAAAATGCACTGGAACGCTTAAAAAACGCATCAAACACGCACATGCAAAAAAACATCTGGCACGTAGAAATAATGGTGTGAACTAGCCCTCACACAGTTGTAACTGCACATATCACATAATGAGCCTAATTAAAAAAACAAAAAAAAAAACACATAGTAAAGTATAGCAGTCGCTGTCTTTAGCATCCAAAGAGAGACCTATAGTAACCTACAGAAGAAGAAAAGAGTTACATTGTAACTTCCTACTGCTGACAACACAGACTCTTCATTCATCTGTAAGGCCAGTGTATAACTGACAAAAATTGTACAACTTGACAAACCAGGGAGGAACCAGGAAGAGAATGCAACTATGTATAATGAATGATAAAAACACAGAAAGAGCTTTGCCAGGCAACTAAAAAATCTGCCATGTATACTACAGAAAATAGATAACACATAACTTCTTACTGTGTGTAGAGTCATGCCTGAAAAAATATATTTTATTGGGACTTTGTGATAGACCAACGCAAAGTGGCACATAATTGTGAAGTGGAAGGAAAATGTCAAATGGTTTTCATTTTTTTTTTTTTTTAAATAAATATCTGAAAAGTGTGGTGTGCATTTGTGTTCAGCCCCCTTTACTCTGATACTAACTAAAATCTAGTGGAAAAAATTGCCTTCAGAAGTCAGCTAATTAATAAATAGTACACCTGTGTGTAATTTAATCTCAGTATAAATGCATCTGTTCTGTGACGCTCTCAGAGGTTTTTTTGGTGAACAAACAGCATCATGAAGGCCAAGGAACACAGCAGACAGGTCAGGGATAAAGTTGTGGAGAAGTTGAAAGCAGGGTTAGGTTGTAAAAAATATCCCTAGCTTTGAACATCTCACGGAGAACTGTTCAATCCACCATCTGAAAATGGAAAGAGTATGGCACAACTGCAAACCTACCAAGACATGGCCATCCACCTAAATTGACAGGCCGGGCAAGGAGAGCATTCATCAGAGAAGCAGCCAAGAAGCCCATGGGAACTCTGGAGGAGCTTCAGAGATCCACAGCTCAGGTGGGAGAATCTGTCCACAGGGCAACTATTATGCCCCGTACACACGGTCGGATTTTCCGACTGAAAATGTGTGATAGGACCTTGTCGGAAATTCCGACGGTATGTGGGCTCCATCACACATTTTCCATCGGAATTTCCGACACACAAAGTTTGAGAGCAGGATATAAAATTTTCTGACAACAAAATCCGTTGTCGGAAATTCCGATCGTGTGTACACAAATCCGACGCACAAAATGCCACGCATGCTCAGAATAAATTAAGAGACGAAAGCTATTCGCTACTGCCCCGTTTATAGTCCTGACGTACGTGTTTTACGTCACCGCATTCAGAACGATCGGATTTTCTGACAACTTTGTGTGACCGTGTGTATGCAAGACAAGTTTGAGCCAACATCCGTCTGAAAAAACCATGGATTTTGTTGTCGGAATGTCCGATCAATGTCCGACCGTGTGTACAGGGCATTAGTTGTTCACGCCACAAATCTGGCCTTTATGGAGGAGTGGCAATAAGAAAGCCATTGTTGGAAGAAAGCCATAAAAAGTCCCGTTTGCAGTTTGCAAGAAGCCATGTGGGGGACACAGCAAACATATGGAAGAAGGTGCTCTGGTCAGATGAGACCAAAATTGGACTTTTTGGCCTTAAAGCAAAACGCTGTGTGCGGCAGAAAATGAACACTGCACATGATCCTGCACACACCATCCCCACCGTGAAACATGGTGGTGGCAGCATCATGTTGTGGAGATGATTTTCTTCAGCAGGGACAGGGAAGCTGGTCAGAGTTGATGGGAAGATGGATGGAGCCAAATACTGATATTGATGGGAAGATGGATGGAGCCAATCTTAGAAGAAAACCCGTTAGCGTCTGCAAAAGGTTTGAGACTGAGGCAGATGTTCACCTTCCAGCAGGACAACGACCCTAAACATACAGCCAGAGCTACAATGGAATGGTTTAGATCAAAGCATATTCATGTGTTAGAATGGCCCAGACCTAAATCCACTTGAGAATCTGTGGCAAGACTTGAAAAATTCCTGCTCACAGACGCTCTCCATCCATTCTGACAGAGCTTGAGCTGTTTTGTAAAGAAGAATGGGCAAAAATGTCACTCTAGATGTGCAAAGCTGGTAGAGACATCCCCAAAAAGACTTGCAGCTGTAATTGCAGTGAAAGGTGGTTCTACAAAGTATTGACTCAGGGGGGCTGAATACAAATGCACGCCACACTTTTCACATATTTATTTGTAAGAAATGTGGAAAACCATTTATGATTTCCCTTCCACTTCACAATTATGTACCGTTTTGTATTGGTCTATAACATAAAATTCCAATAAAAAACATTTACGTTTTTGGTTGTAACATAACAAAATGTGGAAAATGTCAAGGGGTATAAATACTTTTTCAAGGCACTGTATATGTATGTGTAGCGCTACAGGAGCCACTGTAGATCTACTGGTTCTTTCCCACAACAGTGCAGAGGCAGCCAGGCACACATCAACAGGCCATTCACTCCAGTTCACTGAACAATCTTGGGGTTGTTGTTGTTTTTTGTATTTATTTGCTTGTAGATACTTGGGAGGGGATTCAGGTTGATGTGGAATACTCCAAAATGCATGAGCACAAATCCCTTAGACTAGGCTCGGGACCATGAAATAGCTTTAGCACAGAAATTGCTAGACTGGAACAGCCTATACTGTATGTTCACGGCTGGGGACCATGAAGTAGCTTTAAGTGCAGCACAGAAAAGAGGCTCTACTCACAGAATCCTGGAAGAAGATCAGTCCATAGGTGCAGCCCCTTGGAAAGTAACCCAGCATCCAGTCCAAAGGGCGAGAGGGGCAAGTAGCTCCCCCTCCTCTCTAGACTATTTAACAGCATCCCAGCCACCAACTGGGCACCTTACCCCCCAAAGGTTTGGATAGGCCCTGCTCAATATTCAGGCTGGTCATGTGAAACTTCTTCTAGAGGCAGGGGGAAGCAATCAAACTTCCAGCCTGTGAAGCCCTGAACAGTCCAGGCCAAACAATCACTGCTCCCTGTTTACACCAGGAGCCAAAAGCTAAATTTACCTAGCAGCCTAACTAGAAAGGGGTTCTTTTGTTTTATTGAACTGTATCAGGCTACTATTGTTCTGATGTGTGCTGATACCTGGTGTCTATTGAGGGCCATTATAACTTATGTGATTTGGTATCGCATTCTGTCTTCCCCTCCTGTTTAGTGGTAGTTAGTTCATCTCATTTAGTGTTAGCTCTCTGCAGAGATAGGGCTTAGGAAAGTCATTAAGGGAAACTTAATAGGAATGGAGAGCACAAAATCTGGAGAAGCTGGGCATAGTAACCAATCCGGTTCTAGCCTCTGCCTGTTCAGTTACTGTAAGTTTTGAAATTGAAAGCTGGAAGGTGATTGGTGCCAAGCGCAGATGCTCCAGATTCCATCTGCTCTAGTCTTAGTCTAGTCCCTGTTTTTTTTTTTTTTTTACATTTCAAAATCCAGGAAAAACATTCTCTGTATTGTACTAATCAAACGTAAAATAGTGTTGAATTCAACTTCTGTGTCATAAGAGTTAAAGAATATGTAAACCCAACATTTCATATTGCTGATATGTGGCTGCTGTACCAAGTACTTGTATGGGAAAGTCTCCTGTTCTCTTTGTATTGCTTCCTGTGTGTGAAATCCCTGGTGTTCCAGCCAGACCTTCTGCTTTCCTATTAAAAACTGACCACAGTAAGCAAGAGAGCACACTGTGGTCAGTTCTCTAGCTACATAATGGGAACTCAGCCCGCTCTCCTCCAATAATCAGACTTGTCCTGACACCCCCCCCCCCCTTTCCCCTGCACAGACTTTCACTGAGAAGATCAGTGGCCTGCTGTTTCTCCAGCTCCCCAGCTCTTATACAGTTATACAGAGAACAGAGAGAATGTGATCAGTAATAAAAAAAAGGGGGAAATAAGTGTTTAGAATGTTTTTATATATCTAAACACAAACGTTTTGCCTTTTATTTTTTCATTTTTAAACTGAATGGGTTGTTTTACAAGTTGAGGGTTTACAATTACTTTAAATCAGAACTTAACTCAAAAAATAACACATTCCTACCCTGCAACTTTATTTATTTATTTATTGTTCGAATTCTGGCCACTGCGTCCTCCATTTTGGCTTAGGTCAGAATGACATGCTGTACTCCTGGAGCCTCCTGTATTGGCTGCTATTCATGAAAGGAGAAAGGGGGGTGGGCCTAAAGAATGTCACTACCTAAACCTAAAAGAAATAGCTTCCACCCAGTGCTTTCACTGAAGAATATAGCAGCACAGGACCTGAGCACAGGGGGCATATCTACTGCGAGGCAAACAAAGCATTTGCCTCGGGCGGCATTTTTCAGGGGGGCAGTGCCTCCATTCTGTTTGTAACAGACATGACAGCACGTCTGATTTACTCGGAAACCTTCGGCGCCATTTTTTAAAAATCGAAACACAGATCATGGTGTTTTGAATGCTTTTAAGTGCAGTGGAGGTCTTTGGGGTCTTTTATACTCCAGCTATATCCATAAAGACTACCTGTCACATGCCTATTGCTGTCACTAGGGATGTTTACATTCCTTGTAACAGCAATAAAAGTGATACAAAAATTAAATAAACAGTGTAAAAAACAAAAAACAAAAACTGAAATGCCTCTGTCCTCCCCGTGCTCACACGCAAAGGCAAAAGTTTGTGTTGGTCCCATACACTGACACGCGCATGAAAACAGTAGTTGTCCCACACATGTGAGGTTTCACCATGAATTTCAGATCATGGGCAGTAATTGTAGCACCAAACCTCCTCTCTAAATTGAAAGTCTAAAGTGGTAAGCTAAAGTATGGAATTCATTTATTTTCAAGAATCATACTTGCCTAGGTGGATGCAGCATTGCTGTGATGCTGCATCTGACCCCCACCAGCTGAAACACTGAGAACCGATCGATCAAACACTGCTGATCACTCAGTTCTCAGAGCTCCGCAAGCAGAGAGCTGGGGACTGTCAGTCACCACTCTCTGCTCTTCCCTCCCTACACTTACTGGTGCACTGGGCTGTGGAGGGGGCGGGAGCGGCTGGCTCAGCCTCTTAGCAGCTTGCTAAGAGCCTGAGCCAGGTGCCTGCCCAGGGTTGTGGGCCGACCATAATGTCGCAATCTTTACACAGCCTGGACCGTCTCTGACACCCGCTGACAGCCCGCTCTCTGCTAAGAACGGGTCACAGGACTGCAGTACGAACTGCACTCCTGTGATCCACAGGAGAAGTACAGCCAAGTAAGCTTTGGCTGTACTTCTCCTTTAAGGATAACATAGCAACAGGTAAGCAAGGGTAAAAAAAGAAAAAAAGAAAAAAAAAAAGGGTGGTTTAGAGTGAAGATTCTCATTAAGCTGCCCATGCATGGTGCCAAGTCAGCAGGTGTGTCTGCACAGACTGGGTCTATGGAGGTACGTCAATGCATAAAGAACACCTGTGCTGTGTGAGTAAAGTAAACACAGACAGACTGGCACCGTTTTATTGTAAATTACGCAGGAAATGAAGGATGGCAAGAAGGTATGGAAATAAAGAAAAACACTAAATTTAGAATAGAAGAAATTGTAAATAATAGCACACATAAAATGAGGGCCCCAACCCCTTGAATTACACTTCAGGGTTAACTTCAGCAGTTAATTTACTGCTCAGAAAGTTAGCCCCTTTCCAACACATAACATTTTAATCACATGCTTAGTAGAAATCACGTGTAGTAGCATAAAAAAAAAAAAATAGCCTTTTAGGTCACATTCTATTCATGTGGCTTGCATTAAAACAAACATAATCATGGCTGCTTTTGTCCATATGAAAAAGTAATAATTGCTGCCATCTTGTGGTAAAAAGATGCAGTGTCAACATAAAAACATATTCGCTGAAAGTGCAAGGCCTTGATTACTAATAACTGAAACCAATGCAGGGAACTCCCATACACTTAAAGCTGGAACAACTTAGGCACGTTTCCCTTGCTGAACACTATAGGCGTGCACATCCCTCTATGTGGTGCCGATTCCCCCTACTGCCTGAGCCCCTCCACCACAGTGCTGCTGGCTTTCCTCCTCTCCCCCTAGGGGATGTTTTAAGGATGAAGAGTGGGGAAAGGCGCTAATGAATATGTCATTTACTGGCCCCTTCCTTTTCTAAATGAACACAATGAAAACACTCACTCACTGTGTTCAATCATAACTGAAGCACAGTAAACCATGTTTACTATGCTTCAGTTTGTGAATGAACAGGAAGCAGCTCAGCACAGAGCACTTCCCATTCATTCACGGTTCCATGCAGCTGAGGCTGCCTAGAAGGGCATGAGTGTTTGAGCTTTGGGGTGCACACCCTAATCCAATAGGCTGCGCACACCTATGCTGAACACATTCAGTTCCTAATTAGAAGTTCAAATTTTAGGAGAACTGAAGGTCAGCATTCCCTCATAAAACAGTTCTAAAGCCAAAACATTTTTGGACAACTAAACCCAATAGCTTATCAGTCCTTAGATGTGGTGGCTGCATTTGTTTTTTTCTTTTTTTTTCCAGGCTATTTATATTTTCACTAAATACAGAAAAATGGAAAATTGTATCAAATACATACTATTTCCACCCACAGGACCTGTTTAAATCTATAAAAAGGAATGCGAGTGCAACATCCCCCATTCTTAGTAAAAATATAAAGATCAAGAGGGAGGGTCCATATGCTGCCATGGATTGGTGTCAGGAAAAGAAAATTACGATAAGTATTTGACACAATTTTCCATTTTCCTGACACCAACACAGCAACAAACAAAGCTGAACAGGGTACAAAATTCTGCTCAATCTTCAATTGTCCATTAAACAGTGAAAAAACATGTGTCAGGTTAATTATTCTTCATCTTCCTCCCCCACTGTGCCACCTCTATCCACCCAATGATTTAATGGAGAAATGCTCACTTATCAGAACAATATGCCCCCCTTATAATAGGCTGGTCAAAATGTGCTTTATTAAACAGCAAAAGGGCTTATCCTCTCCATTTGGCTCCAGAGATATCAAGCTCTCCAATGCTCACTACTCCTTCTATTCACCATGGTTCTGCTCACCATGCTACTAATATAATCACAGAGACCGACAAAAGAAAACTCTCATGCCCTGTATACACGACCAGCTTTGCTCTGAAGGTTTTTCCGACGGAGTTCCGACGGAATTCCACTCAAGCTGTCTTGCATACACACGGTCACACCAAATTCCGACCGTCCAGAACGCGGTGATGTACATCACGTATGACGGGACTAGAAAACGGAAGTTCAACAGCCAGTAGCCAATAGCTTCTGTCTCGTACTTGCTTCAGAGCATGCGTCGTTTTTGGTGCTTCGGAACAGCATACAGACAAGCGTTTTTTCCGATAGTAATTTGTTCCGTATTTTTCCGGAAAAATATAGAACATATTCTCTATCTAAGTCTGTCTGAATTTTCAACGAAAAAAGTCCGATGGGGCATACACACGGTCGGAATATACGATGAAAAGCTCCCATCGGACTCTTTCTGTCGGAAATTCTGCTCGTGTGTACGCAGCATTATAGATTAGTATTTATTAGGGCTGCTGAAATTAATCGCAGCATCGATGCATCGCGATTCGGGTGTCCCCGATGCGGCATCGATGCATGCGACCCGAATAATCAATTTCTGGCCCCGCCCCCTCCCGGGAGAGCGCTCCGTCCGTAAAGCTGTTATTAGTGTGTATATTGCGGTCATGTGACACTCGGCCGCGCCTCCCTCCTCTCAGTCTCTCCTGATGTCAGCTCCGCCCACTGACTGGAGCTATCAGGTCAGAAGAGAGGCGGGCGGGGCTGACATCAGGAGAGACGTGAGAGGAGGGAGGCGCGGCCGAGTGTCACATGACCGCAATATACACACTAATAACAGCTTTACGCACAGAGCGCTCTCCCGGGAGAATTCACTGCCCACCTCAGATGTGACAACTGGCGGAACACCGGCCGCACAAATGGAGGTCGGGGGGAGATGGTGAGCAGGCAGATCGCCCTGCTCATTACAGGCTGCCACCGGCAGAGCAGCATGTGAGTACAGAGGGAGAGGGGGAGGGGGCGCTGTGACACAAGTCCATATCATAAATTGTCTTCTATGTGCCTTCATCACACCACAACGCTGCATTATTGTCCGCAGTCTGTGCCCATCTCCTGTGCCATGTCCGCCGCAGTCTGTGCCCATCTCCTGTGCCATGTCCGCCGCAGTCTGTGCCCATCTCCTGTGCCATGTCCGCCGCAGTCTGTGCCCATCTCCTGTGCCATGTCCGCCGCAGTCTGTGCCCATCTCCTGTGCCATGTCCGCCGCAGTCTGTGCCCATCTCCTGTGCCATGTCCGCCGCAGTCTGTGCCCATCTCCTGTGCCATGTCCGCCGCAGTCTGTGCCCATCTCCTGTGCCATGTCCGCCGCAGTCTGTGCCCATCTCCTGTAGCATGTCCGCAGTCTGTGCTCATCTCCTGTAGCATGTCTGCAGTCTCTGACCATCTCCTGTAGCATGTCTGCAGTCTCTGACCATCTCCTGTAGCATGTCTGCAGTCTCTGATCATCTCCTGTAGTATGTCTGCAGTCTCTGACCATCTCCTGTAGCATGTCTGCAGTCTCTGACCATCTCCTGTAGCATGTCTGCAGTCTCTGACCATCTCCTGTAGCATGTCTGCAGTCTCTGATCATCTCCTGTAGTATGTCTGCAGTCTCTGACCATCTCCTGTAGCATGTCTGCTGTCTCTGACCATCTCCTGTAGCATGTCTGCTGTCTCTGACCATCTCCTGTAGCATGTCCGCAGTCTCTGACCATCTCCTGTAGCATGTCCGCAGTCTCTGACCATCTCCTGTAGCATGTCCGCAGTCTCTTACCATCTCCTGTAGCATGTCCGCAGTCTCTGATCATCTCCTGTAGCATGTCCGCAGTCTCTGATCATCTCCTGTAGCATGTCTGCAGTCTCTGATCATCTCCTGTAGCATGTCTGCAGTCTCTGATCATCTCCTGTAGCATGTCTGCAGTCTCTGATCATCTCCTGTAGCATGTCTGCAGTCTCTGATCATCTCCTGTAGCATGTCTGCAGTCTCTGATCATCTCCTGTAGCATGTCTGCAGTCTCTGATCATCTCCTGTAGCATGTCTGCAGTCTCTGATCATCTCCTGTAGCATGTCTGCAGTCTCTGATCATCTCCTGTAGCATGTCTGCAGTCTCTGATCATCTCCTGTAGCATGTCTGCAGTCTCTGATCATCTCCTGTAGCATGTCTGCAGTCTCTGATCATCTCCTGTAGCATGTCTGCAGTCTCTGATCATCTCCTGTAGCATGTCTGCAGTCTCTGATCATCTCCTGTAGCATGTCTGCAGTCTCTGATCATCTCCTGTAGCATGTCTGCAGTCTCTGATCATCTCCTGTAGCATGTCCGCAGGCTCTGACCATCTCCTTTAGTATTGTGGAAGAGAGCCTGGAGCTCCTCTGCTGTCTCTTTTTTTCTTAAGAACAGATAGAATAAAAAAAATGGAGTCCTCCTGACTACTTGAATTTTTTTTTGATGAAAACCATGAGAACTTGCGGACTTGCGCTGTAATCGTGATGCATCGTGATGCATCGCGGAATCGAATCGAATCGTTGACTTGATAATCGTAATCGAATCGAATCGTGAGGCCAGTGAAGATGCGCAGCCCTAGTATTTATTAGGGGTGCACCGAATGGAAATTTTGGTGCCGAAACCGAAAATGAAGGATACACTAGGCCGAAAACCAAAACCGATACTGAAAATGACAGTTATTTTTAAATAATAAAATGTATTTGATATGTAAAATTCAAACATGTGTTATATTCGTTATTATTCATATTCAACTTTTAATTATCATGAATTTTATGAATAAAAAAATAGTGCAATCCAGTAATGTAAAATAAGTACTTTAATAAAAATGGACACAGAAAATAAAATAAAATACAAAATTAAATAAAGAAAGTAACTTAAAGCGGGGGTTCACCCACACCGCCAAAAAAAATAAATATTAAAAGCCAGCAGCTACAAATACTGCAGCTGCTGACTTTTAATACATGGCCACTTACCTGTCCCAGGGTCCAGCGATGTTGGCAGGTGACGCCGAGAACCCGCTCGGTTATCGGCAGCTGCCGCCACCATCCTAGGTGAGGGAATCAGGAAGTGAAGCGTCGCAGCTTCACTTCCCGGTTCCCTACTGCGTCCCTAGTGGTCCCGCTCTCTCCTGGGAGCTGTGTGTTCCCAGCAGACAGCGCGGTGGGGACAGGAAGAGGCATAGACTCCCGTGGGAGTCTATGTCGGAAGTGGGTGCAAATACCTGTCTTAGACAGGTATCTGCACCCCCCTCCCCCCTGGAAGGTGCCAAATGTGACACCGGAGGGGGGGAGGGTTCCGAAAAGCGGAAGTTCCATTTTTGTGTGGAACTCCGCTTTAACTTACAGTAACAGTACATATGCTGCTGCTGCACATTGCACAATAATTAATAATAATAAAAAACAAAAAAAATATTATAAAAACAAAAAACAGGCACAAACTAAAAATGCCAAAGACTAAGAGCCTCTATGTTTGAGTAGAGGTACGGTATTTGCACTGTTTACTTATATTGTTCAAAAATAGAAGAACCATAAAACAAGACAGAGGGCGCACGGGCTATTATACACATCATACTACTAAGCCGTCAGGTCAGTTCTGTATCAAAGCTTGTTGTCAAAGTAAAACATTAGCTTCCAGTCCACAATACATTATCATTCACATCACATCATGGGAGTGGGACAACTGTAAAACCCAACAACAGGCTAAGGTGTTTCAAGGACTTGCCTCTTATGCAGCGTACACACGGTCGGACTTTTCGACCGGACTGGTCCGACGGACCGAGTCCGGCGGACAATCCGATCGTGTGTGGGCTTCATCGGACGTTCAGCGGACTTTTCCAGCCGAAAATCTGACGGACTTTAGATTTGGAACATGCTTCAAATCTTTACGTCGTAACTCCGCCGGACCCAGAAACCTACTTGTCTGTATGCTAGTCCGACGGACAAAAACCCACGCTAGGGCAGCTATTGGCTACTGGCTATTAACTTCCTTATTTTAGTCCGGTGTACGTCATCACGTACAAATCCGCCAGACTTTGGTGTGATCGTGTGTAGGCAAGTCAGTTCGTTAAAAAGTCAGTCGGAAGCCCGTCAAAAGTCAGTTGAAAGTCCGTCGGAAAGTCCGTCGGACCAGTCAGGTCGAAAAGTCCGCCCGTGTGTACACGGCTTTAGAGCCAGAGCACCGAGGAGAGGCAAGTCTTCAAAACACGTTAGCCTGTTGGGTTTTCCAGTTGTCCTAGGCTATAGGTGATGTGATGTATTGTGGACTGGAAGTTTACTTTGACGACAAGGTTGATAGAGTACACCTGTTGGTTTGTTGTATATTACTTAAGTTACCATAATGCACTAGGTCGGGGCGCCCTCTTTCTTGTTTTATTACAGACAGTGTATCCACTAACTTCCTTAGTCATAAGAGGGCATCAAGGCGAGGCATGTCCAGTGAAGCCAGCATTGAAAAATTTAGGCAACAGTCTGGGGCCCACTTCCAAGCACCAGAAATTGTGGAGTTGATTTACTAAAATACTAAAATTGGAGATATTGAAAAATTTAGCGCAGCTGAGTACATTATGCAAGCCAATGAGCTTCGAAGTTCTTTGGCTTGTTCAAAGCTTTGACAAAAAAACTGTAGAAGAACTACAATGAACAACCAATGGCAGAACTAGACAATTAGAACATACTATGTTCCAATTTTGTTCAATAGCACAGTCTGAAAAATATACCAATTAATTTACTATTTTCAACATAGTAAATTAATTGGACTGTGCTACTGATTTCTAAATCTATTTCAGAGTAAAAGTGGCAGATTTCGCATTAAAAAGTTGTTCAGCTTTCTCACAGGAGAGACGGTTCCTCTTCTCATCAAGAATATAAGATGTTAGACTGAATAGTCTCTCACTCTCTGTACTGGTGCTTAGGGCAGCTAAATATCTGCGTGCAATCTGTGCAAGCAAAGGAAAACGTGATGCGCCAGTACTCAAGGGGATTGTCGCTTCTGCCGATAGGCTGTTCAGCTAAATAAATCTCCAGCTGTTGGGTAGCTGCACTTGTTGTGGCACTGCTATGGACCGGGGTGCCTTCATGTAAAATTTCTTCAAACATATCAGATATCGAGGGAGTGTGTTCCTCTTCACTTGTATGTAGCCGTTTCTCTGGTATACTTTCCTCTGAGCTACACCTTGAAACTCCTTCCCCGGATGGTTCCATCACCTTCATTTGTTCCTGTATCTTTTCCCGTGCACACTGCTTTTTATCCGCATTAAAAAAAATAATGCTCTTTAAATCAAGGATCTAGAACTGTTGCAATGCAGTACAGAGGGTTGGATTCGGTGTCTTGAAACCGGTTTGTAACAGCCTCCAGTAGAGTGGTTTTAGCCGTTTTTACGACATGGTCTGTTTCTGCCTCTTTTCCTAGCAGACGCTTGAGTGCAGCAATCAAGGGAATAACTTCAGCAATCAAAGCATTAGCTGAGCTTATTTCTTTTGTTAACTGTTCAAATGAAGATAAAAGAGACAATCTATTTTCAACTAACATCCACTGATGTGCGCTCAATGTTGCCAGCAGCTTCTAATCTGCAATGTATGCAGCTAAAACACGCTTTTGTTTGAAAAGACTTTGCAGCATATAGTAAGTGCTGTTCCAATGAGTGGCTACATCTTGCTGCAGTCCTTTCGGTGGCATTCCAAACTGCATCTGCAAAGCTTGTATTCTGGAATAAGCAAGCAGAGAATGCTTAAAGTGACCCACAATTTTTCTTCCTTTTGTTATGATATCAGATATGGTGCGCTAACTCAGCAATCCCTCATTCACAGCCAATTATACTTTGAAGTTCACTGTCCTCCATTGCCTTTGTCATGTTCCACGCTTTATCTCGGACAATTAAATGCACTTTAGACTTCTCAATGTGCCAAGTGTCAAGCATGGTTTTTAAAGCGTCAGATATTGCTGCTGCAGTATGTGATCAGACAAACTCACGTGCGTTAAGTAGGATGTTTTGCAATTGAAATTTGGCATCTATTTGCTGGGCTGTCAGGCTGAGCATGCTCGTTGGACTGACGTCTGAACTCCAAATGTCGGTAGTAAAACTGATTGCTATGATATCTGTAGTCATGAGCTCATGAACGTGTTTTCTAACACTGCAAAACAATTCAGGTAGACAGGTATCTGCAAAGAAGCGTCTGCTTGGTAGTGTGTAACGCGGCTCAATATGTTGCATGAGCCTACGGAATCCAATGTCCTCCACAACAGAGAATGGCTGGTCGTCTAATGCAATAAGTTCCATAATTTTAGCTGTAATGTCGCGAGCTTTGGGACTGTCACTTGTAATTTGTTTAACCTTTTCAAAGACTGTGAGCCTGGCCCTGAAGTGGCACTGTTTTCTTGTATTCTGTATGCTGAACTGGATGACGTGTTTTCAGGTGGTGTATCAAACCTGTTTTTGAAAAATGCCATGGCACTGTACCCCCTCTTGAAATTTCTGCTGAGGAAAGACTGCAGATTGCAAATTTGGGGTCTTTATCAGAAACTTTAAATTATTTCCACACTGCAAACACGGTCCACCTTTGCTGGTAGCGTAGAATAATAGCAAGGAATGATCTACAGTGGGAGTGAAATCTGAGGGGAAAAAAAGGAATAAAATCAATCTAAAAACTAAACCCGAGGCAGCTATAAAATAAAAAAAAAAACTAAATCTAACCACCAATCTTTTTTTTTTAGCAATGCACCTCTCTTGCCATGCACTGCAGTACATCTGACTTGTACCAAAGAATATATTGAATTTATTGATTTGATTGCATGATATTTTTGAGATATAATATTCAGTAGTATATTGCTGCATAGTGCATACTGTCATGTTTAAAAAATTAATGAGCTTGTCAGTGTAGTATTAGTATAACATACTAACTGAATGCTATCTAAATTGACGGCGCTATATAAGTAGTAAGTACCTTAAAAATAATAATAATTATTACCTGGCCTGTTAGTTTAGTTGTAGTAGAAGAACTAGTTGAACTAACTATAATACTACAAGTACATACAACTGAATATCTCTATTTCAATAGCAAAGTTTGTATTATATACAGTACTAGATGGATTGTTTGTCAGTAGTTAAAGAGAATGCTCACCGAAGAATAGTAGTAATAGTAGCCATCCAGGAGGGACGGTGCCCACTCTCCAATGCAGCCCTGTATGCATCCCTGTATGCAGCCGTCTCCCGAGTCACAACTGCATCTCAAGTCTCGTCTCGACCACGAGGAACGTCCGCGGGGAAAGTGCTCCCAACTCCAGCGTTCTCCTGAGTCTCCACCACAGGGAACGTGCTCACAAGTCCAGCGTCTTAACCACGAGGAACGTGTGTGACGTCACACGTCGGTGCACGCATGCTACTGCGCATGCACAATTTTCTGCCCCATTATCGCAATTTCTTTCTTTCGGAAATGTGCCGAAAACACAATTTTCGGCCGATATGTTTCCGCACCCGAAATTTCGGTACATCCCTAGTATTTATTTAGCATGTATATGTTAAACTCACATTTATTTGTGCCCCATATAACCACCAACACAATCAGTATGTTTATTTGTGAAAGCATCGCCTCTCCGTTCTCACCTGGAACTGGCCCGCACTCCGATTGTCAGAAACTCACATCACCGTAAAGTGAAGGTCAGAAATCCCGCATTTACGTGTTTCGTCTATAATGACGTTCTCAGAAAGCATTGGTATTTAACAGTGCCCCATTAAGACCGCCCCACTGTGCAATTTGGACATACTTACCATTTGATGCAGCATGCTCCCCCAACACCTATAATGGGAGTGCTGTGGGGTCATAGTTGAGTTTCTGCACCTATTCTCCTAAGAGGCCTTGGACGGAGTATCAGACAAAATAAATGGTACAAGTTCAACCTGTGTCTATAAAGTGTAACTGTGGACAAACGACTAAATTCACAGATGGAATAAAGGTTTTGGCTTGACATACACATTTAAAGCCTAAGTTTGGTAAAAAAATAAAAAATCAGCAGAAAGGACATTACTTACTATTAATGCAATGTGCTTGTGCTTGTGCTTCTTTAGTTGAAATCATTTTCCTCTGATCCCCCTACCCCTGTCACCATAATCATAAGGATTACTACACGTGAGAGACCTGTCATATGCACTAATCATAAGTGCCTACTATCCCCACCCTTAATGTCCACCTTCTCCATTTATAGAAGCTGCACTATAGCTTCCATGAATAAAATATGATCTATGAATGGAGGATGGGCAGATGAATGAAAGGTCCACCCCATCCAATCATAAATTGTATTTCATTCTGTAGTACAAATTCAGTGAATGGAGGTGACCACAAAGGGCGGGCATAGTTGGCACTCTTGGAGAGTGCATATAACAGGTCTCTCAGCTCTATTAATCACCACCACACCAGAAGATTATGACAGTGAGGGTTGGGGGAGGGGAATGGGTTACTATCCTATGTGTTTATGCAACAGCATTTTTTGAGCTTTTTTCCAATTTACTGCAAAAATACGAATAAAACGCTACTACAAAAAGTTATTACCAGTGTTTTTTTTAGCTTAAAAAAATGCTAGTGTGCATGGAGTATGGAGTAGGGTTGCCACCTGTCCGGGATTCACCCGGAAAGTTCGGGTTTGGAATCATGTGTCCGGGTTTCAGACTGCCTGAAACCCGGACACATGATTCAGACCGGACTATGGCCTCCCAGCAGGGTTACTGGCTCACGTTGTCTAAGCTGAGAGTGTCTATTACACTCTTTCACACTGCCCAAAGGCAGCACTAACAACCCCCCCCCCCCCCATATACAGACGGGAGAGGAGAGAGGGCTTGCTCTGCTCCTCTTCCTCCCGCCCCCACCCCTCTGTGTCTGCCCACACTCCAATCCCCGGCGCTGTGCCTCAGGAAAGGAAAGTGGGGACGGTAAATCTGAAGTCCAGCAGCCTCAGATACATCTGGATGAGAGGTGCTGACTGCCAAGGGGTGAGTGAGCTCACCATCCATCCCTGTCTGTGACTGAAGTCTCCCCTTCTCTCTCCTGCCTCTGAGTGAGTACACTAAGGTAATTCAGGGTCCTCAGAGGACCACTTACATCAGAGTTCCCCTTTACACCAGAGGCCACAGTGTTCCCCCTTACATCAGAGTCCTCACCGTACATCAGAGTTCTCAGTGTTCCCCCTTAGATTTGGGTTCCCAGAGCATCCCTTATGTTAGAGTTCCCAGAGTTCTCCCTTACATCAGAGTCTGCAAAGTCCCCCCTTACATCAGAGTCTGCAGAGTCCTGCCTTACATCAGAGTCTACAGCGTCCCCCCTTACAATGTAAGGGAACTCTGCGGATTCAGATGTAAAAGGGGGACTCCGTGGACCCTGATGTAAAGAGGGACTCTTGTGATTAACTTCATATGATCAGAAATGTTTCTTATTGCAAAATATATGTATAGTTTATATACTATAAAAAAAATTGCTGTGCGCCGCTAAAGTTTTCGGGTTTGACTTGAAGAAAAGGTGGCAACCCTAGTATGGAGCCTAAAGGATAAAATTCCTGCTGGGTTTTTACAGCTACCCAGAGCTTTTGCAAGGCAGATACATAGTTACATAGTTAGTAAGGTTGAATAAAGACCAGTCCATCCAGTTCAACCTGAGTGAGTGTGGGTGCGTGTCTACAATCATCCCCATTTTTTTATTTAAGGTACCCATATAGCGCCGCCAATTCACACAGCACTCTGCACATACATCGTACACCCACATCGGTCCCTACCATCAAGGAGCCCCCAATCCCAGGTCCCCAACTCACATTCATATACTAGGGCCAATTTTGAACAGAAGCCAATTAACCTACCAGCATGTCTTTGGAGTGTGGGAGGAAACCGGAGTACCCGGAGGAAACCCACGCAGGCACAGGGAGAACATGCAAACTCCAGGCAGGTGTGTCGTGGTTTGGATTCGAACCAGCGACCCTTTTTACTGCTAGGTGAGAGTGCTAACCACTACACCACTGTGCTGCCCACAGATAGCGAGGTAAAACATGCAACAGGGATACATACAGAAATACAAAGCTGAAAGAGGTTCTAGCCTTCCCACATTTTACTGCAGAAGAGTATTTTATTTCTGTGCTGCTCTTAAAGCGGGGGTCCCGCGGAAAATTTTTTTTTAGATGTCAGCAGCTGCAAATACTGCAGCTGCTGACTTTTAAAATAAGGTCACTCACCTGTCCCGGGGTCCAGCGATGTAGGCACCCGAGACCGAACCGTCCCTCGATCTTCGGGTGCTGCCGCCGCCATTCTCAGTGAGGGAATCAGGAAGTGAAGCGTTGCGGCTTCACTTCCCGATTCACTACTGCGCATGCGCGAGTCGCGTTGCGCTTTCTCAATGGTCCCCGCTATCTCCTTGGACCTGTGTTTTTCCCAGGAGACAGCGGGGGAGTGCGGGAGGGGGCGTGACTCCCATGGGAGTCTATTCCCGGAAGTGGGAGCAGATACCTGTCTTAGACCGGTATCTGCACCCCCCTCCCCCCTGAAAGGTGCCAACTGTGACACCGGAGGGGGGGAGGAATCCAATGAGCGGAAGTTCCACTTTTGGGTGGAACTCCGCTTTAAAGAGTCCTTCCCCACTTCCCGTCTGGTAAAGGGTTTTCAGCAGGACATGAAATGAGAGTGAATCTGTTTAACAGGGCCCAGGCTGTAGTAAAAAAAAAACTAAAAAAAAAAACATGAAAGTGCTGCTAGCCCTTTTTCCACTCTGTCTAAAACTAAGTAAACATTTTTGGACATAGGCATACACTTATTATTACCAGTTACTCCCTCTGACCACTAGGTGGCAATATCTACCTATCTGAAGCTATTTTATTCTATATACTTTTCAGACTATACCATTGACTATGATCATTCATATGAGATTTTGGCTCCTATTACCAGTTTTGAGTTTGCACCCATCTACTGGGCATCTTGGCTCCTCTGAGTAGGAAGGAGATGTGTAGAATATTTTACATAATTGGCATGCAGGATGTTAAAGAGTGTAGCAAATCACAGGGGAACAGATAGAAATGCATTATCTCTCATTTAAAGTGATGGTAAACAATGTCCTTATTTTTAAAAAATAATCCATACACATCTACTACTTTAAGTGGAACTTAACTACGTCTGAGCACCACAAACCGAGAATGCTATTTAATTCGTTTTTAATATTCAAAGCAAACTTGCCCATCCCTTCATGCCTCCATGCTTTATTTTGTTGAGAATTCACTTTGAAAACACCCCCCTAGTGTTTCTAGCCATCCATTCATTTCAGTGGGCTGCTGTGCCTGCACCTTTTTAAAACACGGCTGAATAGAAATCGCCTGTCCAGCAAGCCACACTGCGTTTTTCAGTGTGTGGTGGTGTCGTTAAGAGTTAATGGCAACCCCGCACATTTTCTGTGCAGCACGGCGTTTTAAGTGCAGATGCGGGAATGCGTGTGATTTACACACACCACTGCATATATGTGAATGTAGCCTAAAGGCAGATGATTCAAGTAGCATTTATTTCCTGGAATCCATCTGCCCTTGGCTCAGACATGCATACCTCCCAACTTTTGAACTTCAGAATGAGGGACACTTTAAAGAAGGGGGACCGGACGTGGTTAAACAAAACCCATGCTTCCTTGTATAAAAAATGCTTGGATTGCTTTGTCTGAGCCTGCCTTACAGAAGAACCTCATTAAAATAGTCAGGGACCGCATAGCAACCAGCAACTGTTGAGACAATGAACACTTTGGAGAGAAGCATATACTATACAGTATTGTGTGTGTGTATATAGTACACGAGTGTGTAAAGCAGAGCACAGGGGTTGAGGAGTGCTGCAGTCAGTGATGGGTTTAGGATACATAAAGCTGACTGCAGGGGTCCAGGGTGTGTAATGCAATGTGTTCAAGGATCATGAATATGGAACACACAGAGGGCTGTAGTCAGTGCTCGGTTTAGAAGTACATAACACACAGAGCAGGGTACAGGAGTGTGTAATGCACAGAATGGGTTGAGGGGGTGCGCTATGTACAGACTGCAGGGTTGAGGGGTGCACTACATAAAGAGTGCAGGGTTGAGGGGTGCACTGTGTATTGCATGTAGGGTTGAGGGGTGACCTATGCACTGCGTGCAGGGTTGAGGGGTGCGCTGGGTACTGCGTGCAGGGTTGAGGGGGTATGCTGTGTACTGCGTGCAGGGTTGAGAGGGTGTGCTGTGTACTGCATACAAGACTGAGGGGTGCGTTGTGTACTGCGTGCAGGGTTGGGGCGTGCGCTGTGTACTCCGAAGTTCTCTCCCTAAGAATAGTACAGATTCCAGTACAGAGCTCACCCTCTTCCTTCATTCAAGTACAGAGCTCTGCAAATAGTGGGGCTGCTGCAAAAAAGCAGCTACAACTTGCACCATCTGGCTGCTGGTTGCCGACACGGGTATCTGGAGTAGCTTTTTCCGTGAGGTAGATTCCCCGCCCCTCCCTCCTCTTCTCTAATGGGACGAGTGGCCGGGCAGATTCCCTGCCCCTCCCTCCTCTTCTCTGATCGGACGAGAGGCTGGGCAGATTCCCCGCCCCTCCATCCTCTTCTCTGAAGGGACGAGAGGCTAGCAGATTCCCTGCCCCCTCCCTTCTCTACTCTTCTAGATGGGAGGGGGGGTCTGTGCTGAGAAAAAGCCACGCTGGTGCCCACGGCAGCATGCCCCTACCAGTAAAGTCAGTGGAGCCACGTCACTGGGCTCCACTTTGCGTTGATTCGGCAGGACTTACATCAAATCCCGGGGACAGTCCCGGCGAATCCGGGACAGTTGGGAGGTATGCTTCACATCCCGTAGTCCAGGGGTTTTCAAACTGCGGCCCTCCAGGTGTTCAGGAACTACAATTCCCATCATGCCTAGTCATGTCTGTGAATGTCAGAGTTTTACAATGCCTCATGGGATGTGTAGTTCTGCAACAGCTGGAGGGCCGTAGTTTGAGGATCCCTGCCGTAGTCCAACTCAAATGTGAGCATGAGAGGGTGACCACACTCCTACATACAGTGGGACCATGGAGAATGAACATAGCCACCCTCTAACAGGAAGTTGGATCACAACAGCAGAAAAGAGCCATAAGTCTTCAATCAGAGAGCCAGAGGTATAAGGAAAGCTAAAGGTATAAATTGTAAATAACAGGTAGCGATCCAACCTGTGGCATATACCTCCCAAAATGTAACTATTTGTATTTCAGCAGATTTTTTTAAAGATTTTTTTTTACCCGGTGTTCTGTAATTAACTAACATTTTTCAGTAGGTTACACATTCATTTATTTCCTTTTATTTCCCTATGTTACATTCATTATCAATTCCTCATCTACTTAGGTGCAACATTTGTTACCCTTATAGCCTCTGTTTGGCATTCTTTAGTGTCCCCTTCCTGTGTGTTATATTGTTTTGTGTCCTTACTAATCACAAAGTGTGTATTGTTCCTTTGTGTACCTAATGTATCACATTCATTATTTCCCATTATCGTCCCAGGTGTCATGTTTATAAAATTCCCCGTATCTTCCCTGTGTCATCTCTCCATGTGTCACATTACGTAGTCCCCCTTATCTTCCTGTATGTCAAATTCAATTGAGGCTGGTGGCAGGTAGGTGACAAAGTTATACATTCAATACCAAAAAAAAAACTAATTAAAGGTATATAAATATTAGCATACATTTGTACCAAGTTATAGAATTTTATACTGGCACTAGGATGTTATTGCAAGTACTATACCCAAGAAGAGCCAACTTGGCCCTAAACGTAAATGTTGACTTCATTTTTGAAATTTACACTTTTTCCAGCTCCCGCCTCATTAATGGTCTATTAATATTAACTATTTAAAGGGGTACTAAAGCCTCACCTGTTTCTGACTCATCTATTTCTGCTCCTGGTGAGCAGTGGAAAATTCTACTACTCCTCTCCACTGTGGGCCTCAACATTTTCAATGAATGACATGGCAGGATGCACATTTCCTGTCAGCTGACACCCAGTCTCTCACAAGACTCACTGAGTGTCACAGATACACCTCCTAGGCTATAGAGCAGTGACGGCGCACCTTGGCACCCCAGATGTTTTGGAACTACATTTCCCATGATGCTCAACTACACTGCAGAGTCATGGGAAATGTAGTTCCAAAACATCTGGGGTGCATAAGTTTTTTGCCATCACTGCTATAGAGGATTTTAGTCACTCTTGCTTAGTCCTAAGTGGTGCATGCAAGTTCCATAGAGCCAGTTTAATCTAGGTAAGTAATCGCCCCCTTTCCCCTCCCATCGCAACAGTGTGATCCAATTTACAAACACAGTTATTATCTTGTTTCATCAGGATAAGAAATGGGTATCAGCATAGAGTCCCCGTCCTCTGTGAGCACACTGAAGGAACTCCTCTAAAGCTTGTTGAAAGGATAAAAATATATTGCCCCCTAGGCACCATCCACACAACCTACAAGCCTGTAAAGTAGAGGCTTGTAGGTAGTGGCTTGGGTTACAGTGTCAAGTGTCTCCTCTCCATTCATAAACTGAAGCATTGTAAACACAGTTTGCTCAGTTATAAATGGACAGAGGCAGTGATCACTGCCTTTGTTCATTCAGAAAAGGAAGGAGTTGGGAAATTAGTGATTTGCCGGCTCCTTCCTCCGCTCTCCATCCTGACAGATCCAGGACAAGGGGGGACCAGAGGAGGACACGGAGGACCTGGGGAGCAGAGAAGGAGGAGGACACCGCTGAGAGGGAGGAGGACACTGGGAGCCAGGGACCCGGAGAGAAAAGCTATACAGGGAGGTCGGTGCTTGTAACTGCCCCCACCGCCGCACCGATCACCTGTGAGGCTGCCTGGCCCCCCCTGCTGAGCTTGAGGAGGCCTGGTCAAGTACAACAAGTATTAGGCATGTGAGCATTTGCGCGAGTACCGATACTCGTGCAAATGTTTGGTATCGGCACTGATACCGATACTAGTATCGGTGCATCCCTAGTAAGGAGTATGGAAGAAGAGCTCAGGCTAGTGTTTGTGCGGTGTGATCTGAACTTCAAACACATGTAACACAGATTGAGTAATCAGCTACTCCCTCACCTGAGAACAATTTCTAGGAAAGTCAATAATAATAAACTTTTAGACCCAGAAGCAGTTACATTTCTGTGCAACAGATTACCATTATCTTTTAAATAAGGAATTATCAGTGTAAGGCTTCATAGTAGGACATAAGGCAAATTGCCTTGTTTTTGCATAGGGACAATGTTGTCCAATAAATATGGTGTGAATAGGCCCTCAGAGTTTTATATGTGTAGCGCAGACCCCTGTCGGGCCCTGTTGATTTGCCCCAGGTTCTATTCCCACCTGGGTGTAAAGCAGCCAGGCATACAACAACTCGGGCAGTCTCACAACTCAATGAACAGGCAAGGAGTGTCTTTTTTTTCATGCTTTTCAGGATAATCCCCCTCTTGGCAGACAATAGGAGAACAGCAACCCTGGGACTCCAAGCAAAGGAAAAGGTCCCAATCTGTCAGAGAACCATTACAAACGCTCGTTCCCGGGCGCCAGTCAGACATGCGGCACGAACGTGTGAACCCCGGACCAGGCACGCACGTTAGTACTCTCATACGAACGAGTGCACGTCGACGTGGGCATGTCTGCAAGCCAACGAATCACAGCACAGGGCGCCCTATTTAAAGGATCAGCATACTAGTATCAGTGCTGGATTGTCTCAGCTAGTTCCTGTATCCTTGATTGCTGTTTGTTTGAACCTTGATCCTGAAACCTTGGCCTTCCTGACTTCTCTTTTGGATTATCCCTGCAACTCTGTTTACTTCTGCTTCCTGTACTGAACCCGGCTTGAACTTCTGACCACGGCTTTGTCTCCTGATCTTGTACCTCTCTGCCAGCCCATTGCCAACCTCCGCTAGCCCCTGACTACGAACCTGCCTATCGATTGTGTACCTTCCTGCCAGCACGTTGCCGACTCCTGCTTGTTCCAGACCTTGCAAGTTCTCCTGTTGGACTTTTCTGAACCTGTCCAGGATCAACATCTCACCAGCATCTCTAGGCTCCGGTGTTCCTGATCCTGGCAACAGGCACCTGCACCCTTCCGTCGCCCTAGCAGCCCTGTCTCAACCTCCAGGGGTGTTAGGACCGGAACCGTGCAAGAGGCCACCCTCGTCATTTCAGACTCCGCTGTAAGGTACGTGACAGTACAATCCAGCCAAAATGGAGTCTGAAAGGGGGGCCTCAGCTATGGATGCTCTGTGCCAGCAGATTGCAAACCTCACTCAAGCAGTCCAGGGCCTGCAGGATGGCTATCAGCGACTTGAGCAACGAGTGGAGTCTCTCTCTCCAAGCACCTCGGCACGCCAGACAGCCGCAGCACCTGCACCGTCGAGCTCAACTTCTACTCCCACAGTAGTGGTGCCACCCCCAGAGCCACGAGTTCCTGCTCCAGAAAGATTCATGGGAGACCGCAGTAAATTCCGCTCTTTCAGAAACGCTTGCCATCTGTATTTCCTACTTCAGCCTCGCACCTTCTCCTTGGAAAGTACCAAGGTGGGATTCATCATCTCGTTGCTACAGGGAGAACCCCAGACCTGGGCTCACCATCTATTAGAACAAGCTAGTCCCTTGCTAGGCACCATGGACTCTTTTTTTGATGAAATGGCTAAGCTTTATGATGACCCTCAGCGCACCACTACAGCTGAGGCTAGTCTCCACTCCCTCCAGCAAGGCCGTAGGCCTGTGGAGGACTATGTCACAGACTTTCGACGGTGGAGTTCTGACACACAGTGGAACGACGCCGCTTTTCATTTTCAGTTCCGCTCAGGACTGTCAGAGGCATTGAAAGATGAACTAGCTCGGGTGGGGGTCCCCAATTCTCTTGAAGAACTGATTCAGCTATCTATTCAGATCGATCGCCGGCTGAGGGAGCGAAGATCTGAAAGAACCAGCCAATACCGGCCCATGTGGATGTTACCTAGGGTACCCAACCACCCACCTATTCCTGCAACCCCACTATCTGCTCCAGTCACTGAAGCTCCTGAGCCAATGCAATTAGGCCTGCTTCGTGCCCCATTGACACCAGAAGAGAAGCAGCGCCGCCGTATTAATAATCTATGCCTGTACTGTGGAGGAGCCGGTCATTACGCCAACATGTGTCCTAACAAGACTCGTAAGTGTGTCTCTCCTTCTCTTGATCCTTGTGCTTTGGCTCTATCAAGATCAACTCATATTGCTGTTCCTGTCTCCCTACAGCTTCCGGAAGGGGCACTCCAGGTCCAGGCCATCGTTGACTCAGGCGCCTGTAGTTGCTTCGTCGACCATGCCTTTGCCCTGCAACACAAGATTCCTCTACGTCCCAAGCAACACAAATTGTCCATACGACTAGCTGATGGGTCCAACATCAAATCTGGGCCCATCATTCAAGAAACTCAACCTCTGCCCGCTGATATCTCACCCAACCACCAAGAACTGCTGTGCTTAGACGTGATATCCTCGCCACTCTTCCCAATCATCCTGGGAATGCCATGGTTGCAAGCACACAACCCACAGATCGATTGGACAACCGGCAAGGTGATCTTTCAGTCTGCCTATTGCCTCCATAACTGCCTCCAAACCCTCCACCACTCAGTACCAGTTGTTGGCTGTCTCAAACCCACATCCGAATCCCAAGATCTTGTTCCACCCGTATACCACGATTTCCTGGATGTCTTTGATAAACAGAAAGCAGACACCCTTCCTCCCCACCGGGCCTACGATTGCCCAATTGAACTTTTACCAGGGGCAGAAATCCCCTTTGGTCGAATTTTCCCCCTCTCTGAACCTGAACTCTTGGTCCTGAAAGACTACGTCAACGAGAACCTCAAAAAGGGGTTCATCCGACACTCTACTTCTCCAGCCGGAGCAGGAATATTCTTTGTTGAAAAGAAGGACCACTCACTCAGGCCGTGTGTGGATTACAGGGAACTAAATCGGATTACCGTTAAAAACCGCTACCCCCTGCCGCTAATTCCAGAATTACTCCAGAGACTCCGCTCTGCAACAATTTTCACCAAGTTGGATCTACGAGGTGCTTACAATTTGATCAGGATCAGAAAGGGTGATGAGTGGAAAACGGCCTTCCGGACGCGGTTTGGTCATTTTGAGTACCTCGTTATGCCCTTTGGGTTATGTAACGCACCAGCAACTTTCCAGCATTTTGTAAATAATATTTTCAGAGACTTCCTAGACTTATTCATGATCGTTTATCTAGACGACATTCTGATTTTCTCGGTTTCCCTGGAACTACATCGTGACCATGTGAAACAGGTCCTTCTTAGGTTAAGACAAAATGGACTCTATGCCAAGGCCGAGAAATGTGAATTCGAACGGCAGTCCATTCACTTTCTCGAACTAGTAATCTCTACAGAAGGGATGGCAATGGATCCTCAAAAGGTCGCAGCCATAATGTCCTGGCCGCCTCCCGTTGACAAGAAAGGGGTACAACGGTTTATTGGTTTCTCCAATTTTTACAGGAAATTTATTAAAAACTTTTCGGGTATCATCATGCCCATCACTCAGCTCACCAAAAAACAGAACCGATTTCAGTGGACAGAGGTAGCTCAAGCTGCTTTTGACAAATTAAAGAGACTATTCACCTCTGCCCCGGTATTGAAGCACCCTGATCCTGCCCTTCCCTACATACTGGAAGTAGATGCTTCAGAGAGCGCTGTAGGGGCCATCCTGTCTCAGCGCCAAGGACCTAAAGCTTTCATGCACCCTGTGGCCTTTTTCTCGAAGAAATTAGGGCCTTCAGAAAGGAACTACGATGTGGGGGACCGGGAACTGTTGGCAATCAAATCGGCTCTGGAAGAGTGGCGGTACCTCTTGGAAGGAGCAACACACCCAATACTGATCTTCACAGATCACAAGAATTTAGAGTATCTCAGGACTGCTAAACGTCTCAGACCCAGACAAGCAAGATGGGCTCTTTTTTTTTCTCGCTTCAGTTTTCACATAACCTGCCGGCCCGGACCCAAGAATGTGAAACCAGACGCGTTGTCGCGTATGTTCACGGAAATCGAGGTTCCACCTCAAACGGATACCATATTACAGGCTGGGAACTTTCTGCTCACACAAAATGATTTAATGACACAGATACGTCAGGCATCCAGGGGAATCTCTCTGCCTCCAGATAGGAACCTTCAAGAAGACGATGGGCTCTATTGGCAGGGGAATAAAATTTTCGTACCACAGAATCTGCGTACCACTATTTTACAAGTGTGCCATGACTACCCGCTGGCCGGCCATTTCGGGGGACATAAGACCATGGATTTGGTCCAGAGACATTTTTGGTGGCCCAGCTTAGCAAGGGACTGCAGGAAATATGTCGGCTCGTGCTCAATTTGTCTCAGAAACAAGAACAGCAAAAGCAAAGCATGGGGATTATTAAGACCACTACCCATTCCTGAAAGACCCTGGGATAAGATTACGATGGATTTTATTGTAGAGCTCCCTCCGTTGGAAGGATTTTCATCCATCTTTGTAGTGGTGGACCGCCTCTCCAGGATGTCACATTTTGTCCCCATGAAAGGGACCCCATCAGCAACAGAAACTGCTGAAGTTTTTATTAAAGAAGTGGTGAGATTGCATGGAATCCCTAGTGACATTGTTTCAGATCGCGGAGTGCAGTTCACTTCAAGATTTTGGAAAACACTGTGCGAAGCACTGGGCATCAAACTAAATTTCTCCTCAGCGTATCATCCCCAGTCCAATGGACAGACTGAGCGTACCAACCAAACGCTAGAACAATACCTGCGATGCTTTACCTCTTTTTCCCAGGAAGATTGGGCCTCACTATTGCCCTTGGCGGAATTCGCATTTAACAACTCTACCCATACAGCTACCAACCAATCTCCCTTCTTCTCTAATTATGGGTTCCATCCCTCTTTCTTGCCAACGTTAATTCCAGACTCTCCCTTACCAGCTGTTCAGGACAGACTAAATTTCCTTGCTACTAACAACCAGGTGCTGAGAGAGACCATTGCCAGGACACAGGAGGTTAATAAAAGATTCTTTGACAGAAAGAGGAGAGGAGAACTGGATTTGAAAGTGGGTGACCGTGTGTGGCTTTCAACAGTCAATCTGAAACTGGCCTGCCCGTCCAGGAAATTGGGACCTAAATATCTGGGACCTTTCCCAGTCAAGAGAAAGATCAATTCAGTGGCGTATGAACTTGAACTTCCCGACACATTCAAGGTACATCCTGTGTTTCATACTTCCTTGTTGAAACCTGACGTAGTTAATCCCTTTCCAGGACGCGAAATGGGGCCCCCAGAGGCCATAATGGTGGATGGAGAGGAGGAGTTTGAGATCGAGACCATTGTGGACTGCAGAAAAAGGCAAGGACATAATCAATATTTAATTAAATGGAAAGGTTTTGGCCCAGAAGAAAACTCCTGGGAACCGGAAGCAAACCTTCATGCCCCAAGGCTTATACAAGCTTTTCATCGCTCTCATCCAGAAAGAAGGATCCAGAGGGGCATCCGGAGGCTGCCCGTAAGGAGGGGACAATGTCAGAGAACCATTACAAACGCTCGTTCCCAGGCGCCAGTCAGACGTGTGGCACGAACGTGTGAACCCCGGACCAGGCACGCACGTTAGTACTCTCATACGAACGAGTGCACGTCGACGTGGGCATGTCTGCAAGCCAACGAATCACAGCACAGGGCGCCCTATTTAAAGGATCAGCATACTAGTATCAGTGCTGGATTGTCTCAGCTAGTTCCTGTATCCTTGATTGCTGTTTGTTTGAACCTTGATCCTGAAACCTTGGCCTTCCTGACTTCTCTTTTGGATTATCCCTGCAACTCTGTTTACTTCTGCTTCCTGTACTGAACCCGGCTTGAACTTCTGACCACGGCTCTGTCTCCTGATCTTGTACCTCTCTGCCAGCCCATTGCCAACCTCCGCTAGCCCCTGACTACGAACCTGCCTATCGATTGTGTTCCTTCCTGCCAGCACGTTGCCGACTCCTGCTTGTTCCAGACCTTGCAAGTTCTCCTGTTGGACTTTCCTGAACCTGTCCAGGATCAACATCTCACCAGCATCTCTAGGCTCCGGTGTTCCTGATCCTGCCAACAGGCACCTGCACCCTTCCATCGCCCTAGCAGCCCTGTCTCAACCTCCAGGGGTGTTAGGACCGGAACCGTGCAAGAGGCCACCCTCGTCATTTCAGACTCCGCTGTAAGGTACGTGACACAATCCATCAGCACTGGAGCAGATACTGAAGGGGTTGGAGCAGGGAACAGTCGTTAGGATCCTACATCCAGGCCTATATGCGCAATGTCCCTGTATACTTGGATGCCTGCATCCAATATCGGCCGTACACTTTTCCTATGCATCTCCATGCCAGATCCTTGGTGAATACCTTTGATTTGTCTCCAACTACTTCCAGAAATTAGCCCCCCGCCCCCCCCAGCTCTCGCTGATCTGGGACCTCGATGAACTCCTGCACACTTCAGCTACACTGCTCAGAAGAACAGGAGCCCTTCGGGCTGGGGTCTTCTCCCCCTGGACAAGAACCTTGCTGCTCCAGGCCCCCAAACTATTTATGTACCCCTCAGCCACCTACTGGGCATTCTGCCCCAGGGATTGGCTGAGACCACATAAATATTCAGGCCAAGGCTCTGCCTCCCAACCCATTACATTCTAGAATCCACTAGAAGGCAGGGGTAAGCAGTTGAGCCTGCAGCCAGTGAGACCCAGAACAGTCAAAAATACACACAGTGCGCTGGTGATTACAGAGGAGCCAAAGAACTACATTTACCCGAGCCTCTCAAACATCCTAATTTAGAAGGGTGCTACACATGGGGATCTTTTTCACTTAGGCTTCATTCACATGGGTGTAGAGCCCCATACAGCATGAAAAGACGTTAGATTATCTATATGGAGCTGCAGGCAGGCAGCTTATATAAGTGAACGGAGATGCATCAGCTGTACAGACTCACCCACACAGCCAAGTTTGACAGGTACGCATTGGCTCCTCCCTGCTCACCTGTCAAACTTGCCTGTACACGTTAGTCTGTACAGGCTCTGCATCTTCATTCGTTGTACGCAGCTCTGTGCTACTACACATAGATTATGCTGTACGGGGCAAAAGATAACGCTAAAGGCCTTTTCACACTATATTTGTTGGACAACATTGTACCAATGCATAGACAAGGCAACTTACCTTATGTCCAACTTTTTAAGTTCACACCAATACACTGCATTGTTTTGTGGTATATATTCACTCACCTGCCACTTTATTAGGTACACCTTGCTAGTCCTAGGTTGGACCCCCTCTTGCCTTCGTGGTATAGATTCAACAAGGTGTTGGAAAAATGCCTCAGAGATTTTGGTCCATATTGGCATGATAGCATCACGTAGTTGCTACAGATTTCTCAGCTGAACATCCATGATGCAAATCTCCCATTCCACCACATCCAAAAGGTGCTCTATTGGATTGAGATCTGGTGAATGTGAAGGCCACTGGAATATAGTGAACTCATTGTCATGTTCAAGAAACCAGTGGTGAGATGATTTGTGACATGGTGCATTATCCTGCTGGAAAGAGCCATCAGAAGATGGGTACACTGTAGTCATAAAGGAAAGGACATGGTCAGCAACAATACTCAGGTAGCCCATGGCATTTACACAATGCTCAATTGGTACAAAGAGGCCCAAAGTGTGGCCAAGAAAATATCCCCCACACCATTTCACCACCAGCCTGAACCGTTGATACAAAGCAGGATGGATCCTTGCTTATATATTATTTACGCCAATTTCTGACCCTACAATCTGAATGTCGCAGCTGAAATCACAACTCATCACACCAGGCAACGTTTTTCCAATCTTCTATTGTCCAGTTTTGGTGAATTGTAGCCTCAGTTACCTGTTCTTAGCTGACAGAAGTGGCATCCGGTGTGGTCTTTTGCTGCTGTAGCCCATCTGCTTCAAGGTTCGATGTGTTGTGCGTTCAGAGATATGTATGTGTGTATATATATCTATATATTTATATACATCTATATATATATAGATATATATCTATATATAGTATCTCACAAAAGTGAGTACACCCCTCACATTTTTGTAAATATTTTATTATATCTTTTCATGTAACAACACTGAAGAAATGACACTTTGCTACAATGTAAAGTAGTGAGTGTACAGCTTGTATAACAGTGTAAATTTGCTGTCCCCTCAAAATAACTCAACACACAGCCATTAATGTCTAAACCACTGGCAACAAAAGTGGGTACACCCCTAAGTGAAAATGTCCAAATTGGGCCCAAAGTGTCAATATTTTGTGTGGCCACCATTATTTTCCAGCACTGCCTTGACCTTCTTGGGCATGGAGTTCACCAGAGCTTCACTGGTTGCCACTGGAGTCCTTTCCACTCCTCCATGATAACATCACAGAGCTGGTAATTGTTAGAGACCTTGCGCTCCTCCACCTTCCGTTTGAGGATGCCCCACATATACGCAATAGGGTTTAGATCTGTCCCAGACCAGGACACTCCCACCACCATGCTTGATTGTAGGCAAGACACACTTGTCTTTGTACTCCTCACCTGGTTGCCGCCACACACGCTTGACACCATCTGAACCAAATAAGTTTATCTTGGTCTCATCAGACTACAAGACATGGTTCTGGTAATCCATGTCCTTAGTCTGCTTGTCTTCAGCAAACTGTTTGCGGGCTTTCTTGTGCATCATCTTTAAAAGAGGCTTCCTTCTGGGATGACAGCCATGCAGACCAATTTGATGCAGTGTGCGGCGTATGGTTTAAGCACTGACAGGCTGAAACCCGACCCCTTCAACTTGTGCAGCAATGTTGGCAGCACTCATACGTATACAGTATCTCACAAAAGTGAGTACACCCCTCACATTTTTGTAAATATTTTATTATATCTTTTCATGTGACAACACTGAAGAAATTGCACTTTGTTACAATGTAAAGTAGTGAGTGTATAGCTTGTATAACAGTGTAAATTTGATGTCCCCTCAAAATAACTCAACACACAGCCATTAATGTGTAAACCGCTGGCAACAAAAGGGAGTACACCCCTAAGTGAAAATGTCCAAATTGGGCCCAATTAGCCATTTTTCCTCCCCGGTGTCATGTGACTCATTAGTATTACAAGGTTTTAGGTGTGAGAGGGGAGCAGGTGTGTTAAATTTGGTGTTATCGCTCTCACTCTCTCATACTGGTCACTGGAAGTTCAACATGGCACCTCATGGCAAAGAACTCTCTGAGGATCTGAAAAAAAAGAATTGTTGCTCTACATAAAGATGGCATAGGCTATAAGAAGATTGCCAAGACCCTGAAAATGAGCTGCAGCACGGTGGCTAAAACCATACAGCGGTATAACAGGACAGGTTCCACTCAGAACAGGCCTCGCCATGGTCGACCAAAGAAGTTGAGTGCATGTGCTTAGCGTTATATCCAGAGGTTGTCTTTGGGAAATAGAGGTATGAGTGCTGTCAGCATTGCTGCAGAGGTTGAAGGGATGGGGGGTCAGCCTGTCAGTGCTCAGACCATACGCCGCACACTGCATCAAATTGGTCTGCATGGCTGTCGTCCCAGAAGGAAGCCTCTTCTAACGATGATGCACAAGAAAGCCCGCAAACAGTTTGCTGAAGACAAGCAGACTAAGGACATGAATTACTGGAACCATGTCCTGTGGTCTGATGAGACCAAGATAAACTTATTTGGTTCAGATGGTGTCAAGCGTGTGGCGGCAACCAGGTGAGGAGTACAAAGACAAGTTTGTCTTGTCTACAGTCAAGCATGGTGGTGGGAATGTCATGGTCTGGGGCTGCATGAGTGCTGCCGACACTGGGGAGCTACAGTTCATTGAGGGAACCATGAATGCCAACATGTACTGTGACATACTGAAACAGAGCATGATCCCCTCCCTTCAGAGACTGGGCCGCAGGGCAGTATTCCACATGATAACGACCCCAAACACACCTCCAAGAGGACCACTGCCTTGCTAAAGAAGCTGAGGGTAAAGGTGATGGACTGGCCAAGCATGTCTCCAGACCTAAACCCTATTGAGCATCTGTGGGGCACCCTCAAATGGAAGGTGGAGGAGCGCAAGGTCTCTAACATCCACCAGCTCCGTGATGTCGTCATGGAGGAGTGGAAGAGGACTCCAGTGACAACCTGTGAAGCTCTGGTGAACTCCATGCCCAAGAGGGTTAGGGCAGTGCTGGAAAATAATGGTGGCCACCAGGGGCGTTGCTAGGTCTACAAAAGATCTGGGGCTAGAGCCCAAAGCAGCGTAGTAAAGAAAGTCATATGCTTGGGCGGGCATACACATGTATATACAGTATTATACATGTGTGTGTATATATCCCCAGAGAGCCTCCCCCTTGCATCAGGGTCCCCAGAGAGCCTCCACCCTGCATCAGGGTCCCCAGAGAGCCCCCCACTTACATCAGGCTCCCCAGAAAGCCTCCCCTCCCCTTGGGGACCCCTGCAGAGACTCGGGGCTATGGGCCCCAGATTTGGGGCTATAGCCCCAAAAGCCACCCCCTAGCGACACCACTGGTGGCCACACAAAATATTGACACTTTGGACCTAATTTGGACATTTTCACTTAGGGGTGTACTCACTTTTGTTGCCAGTGGTTTAGACATTAATGGCTGTGTGCTGAGTTATTTTGAGGGGACAGAAAATTTACACTGTTGTACAAGCTGTACACTCACTACTGTACATTGTAGCAAAGTGTCATTTCTTCAGTGTGGCCACATGAAAAGATAGAATAAAATATTTACAAAAATGTGAGAGGTGTACTCATTTTTGTGAGATACTGTATATTACAACCTCTGGATATGACGCTGAGCACGTGCACTCAACTTCTTTGGTCAACCATGACAAGGCCTGTTCTGAGTGCAACCTGTCCTGGTAAACCGCTGTATGGTCTTGGCCATCGTGCTGCAGCTCAGTTTCAGGGTCTTGGCAATCTTCTTATAGCCTAGGCCATCTTTATGTAGAGCAGCAATTCTTTTTTTCAGATCCTCAGAGAGTTCTTTGCCAAGAGGTGCCATGTTGAACTTCCAGTGATCAGTATGAGAGAGTGAGAGCGATAACACCAAATTTTACATACCTGCTCCCCATTTATTAGTTATTTTGAGGGGAGAGAAAATGTACACTGTTATACAAGCTGTACACTCACTACTTTAAATTGTAGCAAAGTGTCATTTCTTCAGTGTTGTCACATGAAAAGATATAATAAAATATTTACAAAAATGTGAGGGGTGTACTCACTTTTGTGAGATACTGTATATATACACTGTATATATACTGTGTATAATCTTCATATTGTATCTTTATATTATTCTTGATACATGGGCAGTGTTTACAGCATGTCTGCAAGATAGAACTATATGAATGCTGTCAACAAGTGTTGCTTTGACTGAAAAATGCCTAAGGCTATGGTTGCCATCTGTGCCGGTCGGGAACCCATGCATAATCGCACATGTTCCCAACTAGGGTTGCCACCTTTTCTTCAAGCCAAACCTGAACACTTTAGCGGCCTGGGAAACCTTTGGGTGCCCCAAGGAGAGTAGCAATGCGATGGGCATAGCTTGCCGCAGTGAGCATTAGGTGTAGCCAAATTGCTCCTGCTGACATCATCACCCTGCCCCCCAATGATGTCAAACCTGCCTCCAGACAGCTGCCTGCAGCTCCCCAACGGCAACAGATTTGTGTGTGACTATCTTGGTTACCTGGGGAGCCACAGCCCAGTCGAAATAATGCCTGAAACCCAGACACATGATTCAAGACCCAGACTGTCTGGGTGAACCCCAGACAGGTGGCAACCCTATTCCCAACACGCAGGCGAAATGCGCTGCTCTTTTGCAGACACAAGGTGGTGCCATTAATTCTTAATAGCTTCCCCATATATCTAAAAATGTGCCATATTTTTGACTCCCCAAAATCAAATGATGCCACAACACCATGCATGCAGCTGCATTTGTATAAAAGGTCAAAGACTTTTTCCCCGCATTTACTTCAGGTACAGCAGTCCATGGGCAGCACATATGGACCCGCACAAGTGTGAACCTAGATTAAGTATTTTGCAAAACTGTTTTATTTACCACCTGAGGCAGACAATTAGCCATAAGGTAGGAAATTAAATCAGTATTCATGGCAGGACAAAAATCTTTATGCACAACAGGAGATGAAATTTACATCAGATGTACAAACACCTCAGTCTTTAGGATTACTGTCATGGAGGCCTCTGTAAAAGCCACAGAAAAGGCATTGCCTGACATTTAAATAAATAATCTTTAAAAATAAGGGATTAAGTTGGATTTTAATGGCTTTCAACAGTCTGTCACAAGACAATCCAATGACATTTTAATTGCCACTTCCAAGTCATTATCAGTCTTGTAAAATGCCACATATTAAGCTTGGGTACAGGCTACTGTTACATCTCTTAGCATGAAATAAATATTTTGTCTTTTGTTACCTACTCGGAGAAGACTTTCCAACGTTTCTCCCATACCACCGTGATACAAAAAAACAAACATAATTAGCCCATATCTTACAAGCTGGGCTGTTTTATCGAAGGGGCTACAAGGCATTTGCTCCAACAATATAGGCCTTCCTTGAGGTTTGCAGTTAAGTAGCCCTTGTAGCTAGACTATTCATTTCAACCACAATGTTGCCATAAGATCATATGTACAGTCAATATATTTTATGCATTTTTAAAATTGTGAAAGCCTCCTTTGAGTAGACATCCAAAAGGCATGAGGATGTTTATGGGCACTGCCATCTTGGATATGATGTCAGCAACCTAGCAGACTTATAGCTACAGTATTACTCAATTAGCACTCTATAGTATTCCCCCTCTCTCCTTCTCCAGCAGCTACATAAAAAAATGTATAGGAAAGTTAGAAGGGGGTGGAAGAGCTGAGCCAGCACAAGAGTAATTAGACATTCCCAGAAGAGGAGAGGGCTATGACGTGCATAGAGGGAGGGGGTTGTATTAGAGTAATTGACTTTTCTGGAGTAGTCAAAGTTTTTAGCAAGCTCAAAGGCACATTGCATGTAAATAGAATAGAATTTCTTTAAAGGAAAACACTACATGCAAGTTTTTAATATACAAGAATTTGTATGCATTTTTTGTCTGGAATTCATAAATTGGTGGCAGGAGCTTTTTAACTTTTTGTGGGCCTGTAACAAAGCTTGTAGAAGGTTGAGTCAATAACTGTCTGAATTCTATTTCTATAATTTATTGGAACAACAGTAGACAATGTATGGTTACATACAGGCCCGGATTGGCCATAGGGCAAACCGGGCAAATGCCCGGTGGGCCGGGGCCGCCGGGCTGCATGTTCTTGCTTTCAGGGACAAGACAGGCTGCTCTTTAAGCCCGCGCCAGTTCCCCGGCCTTTCCGCGGCCGCCCAGCTGCCAATTCAGCTCAGGCTCAGCCATCGGCAACAGGGGGACGGAAAAATGAAGGGGGGAGGAGCTAGAGGAGACACCTCTCCACGGCCGCCAGTATAGTTCAGCCATTGGTGCCGGGGGCGTGACCACAAAGGGGAGAGGAGTCTGCTGCAGCCGGATCAGAGAGAACGAAGGTAAGTGTGGCGCCCTGTCCTGAATAGGAGGAGCGGTGGGGGCGGCTGCATATAGAAGAATTATTCTCTCCATCTTCCTCCCGCAGTCTCTGAATGCCTGCCTCTGCTCCTCTCCCTCTCGCAGGCTGTCAGGTACTGCGGGAGGAAGATGGAGAGAATAATTCTTCTATATGCAGCCACCCCCACCGCTCCTCCTGTCCTGCTTATCTCTGCTGCCCCCACAGTGTTCTCTACCCCCCCACAGTGCTCTCCACCTCCCCCATGCTCTCTGCTGCCACTCTGTGCCCTCTGCTTCTCTCCATGTGCTCTCCACCTCCCACCCTGTGATATCTACCTCCCCCATGCTCTCCGCTGCCCCCTGTGCCCTCCACTTCTCCCCCAGTGCTATCCAGCCCCCCCCCTGTGCTCTCCACCTCCCCCCATGCTCTACGCTGCCCCCCTGTGCCCTCCGCCTCTCCCCCTGTGCTCTTCACCTCCCCCAATGCTCTCCTTTCCCCCCAGTGCTCTCCACCTCCCTTCTGTGCTCTCCACCTCCCCCCATGCTCTATGCTGCCCCCCTGTGCCCTCTGTCTCTCCCCCTGTGCTCTCCACTACCCCTCTGTGCCCTCCGTCTCTCCCCCTGTGCTCTCCACTGCCCCCTGTGATATCCACCTCCCCCATGCTCTCCACTGCCCCCCTGTGCCCTCCACTTCTCCCCCAGTGCTCTCCAGCCCCCCCTGTGCTCTCCACCTCCACCCAGTGCTCTCTAGCCCCCCGTGCTATCCAGCCCCCGTGCTCTCCTCCTCCCTTCTTTGCTCTTAACATCCCCCATGCCCTATGCTGCCCCTCTGTTCCCTCCGCCTCTCCCCCTGTGCTTTTCACCTCCCCCCATGCTCCACGCTGCCCCCTGTGCCCTCTGCCTCTCCCCCTGTGCTCTCCACCTCCCCCTGGGCTCTTCACCTCCCCCCAATGCTCTCCAGCCCCCCCAGTGCTCTATAGCACCCCACCAGTGCTCTCCAGCCCCCCTGTTCTCTCCACCTCCCTCCTGTGCTCTCCACCTCCCCCATGCTCTCCGATGCCCCCCTGTGCCCTCCACTTCTCCCCCAGTGCTCTCCAGCCCACCCAGTGCCCTCTAGCTCCCCCCCATGGTATCTAGCCCCCCTGTCTCTCCTCCTCCCTTCTGTGCTCTCCACATCCCCCATGCTCTATGCTGCCCCCCTGTGTCCTCCGCCTCTCCCCCTGTGCTTTTTCACCTCCTCCCATGCTCTACGCTGCCCCCCTGTGCCCTCTGTCTCTCCCCCTGTGCTCCCCACCTCCCCCATGCTCTATGCTGCCCCCACAGTGTTCTCTACCCCCCCACAGTGCTCTCCACCTCCCCCATGCTCTCTGCTGCCACTCTGTGCCCTCTGCTTCTCTCCATGTGCTCTCCACCTCCAACCCTGTGATATCTACGTCCCCCATGCTCTCCGCTGCCCCCTGTGCCCTCCACTTCTCCCCCAGTGCTATCCAGCCCCCCCTGTGCTCTCCACCTCCCCCCATGCTCTACGCTGCCCCCCTGTGCCCTCCGCCTCTCCCCCTGTGCTCTTCACCTCCCCCAATGCTCTCCTTTCCCCCCAGTGCTCTCCACCTCCCTTCTGTGCTCTCCACCTCCCCCCATGCTCTATGCTGCCCCCCTGTGCCCTCTGTCTCTCCCCCTGTGCTCTCCACTACCCCTCTGTGCCCTCCGTCTCTCCCCCTGTGCTCTCCACTGCCCCCTGTGATATCCACCTCCCCCATGCTCTCCACTGCCCCCCTGTGCCCTCCACTTCTCCCCCAGTGCTCTCCAGCCCCCCCTGTGCTCTCCACCTCCACCCAGTGCTCTCTAGCCCCCCGTGCTATCCAGCCCCCGTGCTCTCCTCCTCCCTTCTTTGCTCTTAACATCCCCCATGCCCTATGCTGCCCCTCTGTTCCCTCCGCCTCTCCCCCTGTGCTTTTCACCTCCCCCCATGCTCCACGCTGCCCCCTGTGCCCTCTGCCTCTCCCCCTGTGCTCTCCACCTCCCCCTGGGCTCTTCACCTCCCCCCAATGCTCTCCAGCCCCCCCAGTGCTCTATAGCACCCCACCAGTGCTCTCCAGCCCCCCTGTTCTCTCCACCTCCCTCCTGTGCTCTCCACCTCCCCCATGCTCTCCGATGCCCCCCTGTGCCCTCCACTTCTCCCCCAGTGCTCTCCAGCCCACCCAGTGCCCTCTAGCTCCCCCCCGTGGTATCTAGCCCCCCTGTCTCTCCTCCTCCCTTCTGTGCTCTCCACATCCCCCATGCTCTATGCTGCCCCCCTGTGTCCTCCGCCTCTCCCCCTGTGCTTTTTCACCTCCTCCCATGCTCTACGCTGCCCCCCTGTGCCCTCTGTCTCTCCCCCTGTGCTCCCCACCTCCCCCATGCTCTATGCTGCCCCCTGTGCCCTCTGCCTCTCCCCCAGTGCTCTTTAGCCCTCCCATTGCTCTCCAGCCCCCCCCTGTGATCTCCACCTCCCCCATGCTCTACGCTGCCCCCCTGTGCCCTACGCCTCTCCCCCAGTGCTCTCCAGCCCCCCCATTGATCTCCGCCTACCCCCTGTGCTCTCCACCTCCTCCCATGCTCTCTGCTGCCCCCCTGTGCCCTCCGCCTCCCCCCAGTGCTCTACAGCCCCCCTAGTGATCTCCACCTCCCCCTGTGCTCTCCGTCTCCCCCCTGTGCTCTCCGCCCCATGCTCTCCTGCCCTCCCTGTGCTTTACGCCCCACCCTGTGTTTTTGCTTCCCCCTGTGCTCTCCAACCCCCCACCCCCTGTGCTCTCCAGCCCCCCATGCTCTCCGGCCCCCTTGTGCTCTCCTCTTCCTCCCTGTGTTCTCTGCCTCTCCCCTGTGCTCTCTACCCCCCCATGCTCTCCACCTCCCCCCACAGTGCTCTCCAGCCCCCCTGTGGTCTCGCCCCACCCCATGTTCTCAAAGTTCTTCCCTGTGCTCTCTGCCCCACCTGCTTTCCCTGTCCCCCTCGCCCCCCGCACCTTTGCCGGGTTTCCCCCTCCCCTCTCCCGGGGGATCCGTCAGGATGGAGAGTGGGGAAGGGGCCGGTTAAGATGTCATGGGCTGCTCATTCCAAAATGCCCGGGCCTATTTTTTGTCCCAGTCCGGGCCTGGTTACATACTTCCCAACGTTTTGAGATGGGAACGAGGGACACCTATTAGCAAAAGTATGTAGGCATAGGACACACCCCCTTCCACTCCCCCTTAAAGGAGAATAAAAAAAAAAATATTAGTTAAACCCCCAAGTGCTTTTTTTTTACCACTACTATTCCTTTACATAGGCTTTTGAAATTTACAAATGCAGCAATTTTTTTTAAACTATTTTTATTGCAGGCTTCGAAGTTAACAGTACATAACAGAGCCTATTGGGCATACCCAGGCTCAATTGCATAGCAAAAAAACAAACAGAAACAAAAGCACAATAAAATCACAATAAAAACAACCTAGCTAAAATCAAGGCAATCTAAACTATCAAAAAATTGGTACACTCTAAATGTCCACGCAGGCTGAAATATTAGGATTCTTATTGGCCACTGTCAGAGAACCATTACAAACGCTCATTCCCGTGCGCCAGTCAGACGTGCGGCACGAATGTGTGAACCCCGGACAAGGCACGCACGTTAGTACTCTCATACGAACGAGTGCACGTCGACGTGGGCATGTCTGCAAGCCAACGAATCACAGGGCGCCCTATTTAAAGGATCAGCATACTAGTATCAGTGCTGGATTGTCTCAGCTAGTTCCTGTATCCTTGATTGCTGTTTGATTGAACCTTGATCCTGAAACCTTGGCCTTCCTGACTTCTCTTTTGGATTATACCTGCAACTCTGTTTACTTCTGCTTCCTGTACTGAACCCGGCTTGAACTTCTGACCACGGCTCTGTCTTCCGATCTTGTACCTCTCTGCCAGCCCATTGCCAACCTCCGCTAGCCCCTGACTACAAACCTGCCTATCGATTGTGTACCTTCCAGCCAGCACGTTGCCGACTCCTGCTTGTTCCAGACCTTGCAAGTTCTCCTGTTGGACTTTCCTGAACCTATCCAGGATCAACATCCCACCAGCATCTCTAGGCTACGGTGTTCCTGATCCTGCCAACTGGCACCTGCACCCTTCCGTCGCCCTAGCAGCCCTGTCTCAACCTCCAGGGGTGTTAGGACCGGAACCGTGCAAGAGGCCACCCTCGTCATTTCAGACTCCACTGTAAGGTACGTGACAGTACAATCCAGCCAAAATGGAGTCTGAAAGGGGGCCTCAGCTATGGATGCTCTGTGCCAGCAGATTGCAAACCTCACTCAAGCAGTCCAGGGCCTGCAGGATGGCTATCAGCGACTTGAGCAACGAGTGGAGTCTCTCTCTCCAAGCACCTCGGCACGCCAGACAGCCGCAGCACCTGCACCGTCGATCTCAACTTCTACTCCCACAGTAGTGGTGCCACCCCCAGAGCCACGAGTTCCTGCTCCAGAAAGATTCATGGGAGACCGCAGTAAATTCCGCTCTTTCAGAAACGCTTGCCATCTGTATTTCCTACTTCAGCCTCGCACCTTCTCCTTGGAAAGTACCAAGGTGGGATTCATCATCTCGTTGCTACAGGGAGAACCCCAGACCTGGGCTCACCATCTATTAGAACAAGCTAGTCCCTTGCTAGGCACCATGGACTCTTTTTTTGATGAAATGGCTAAGCTTTATGATGACCCTCAGCGCACCACTACAGCTGAGGCTAGTCTCCACTCCCTCCAGCAAGGCCGTAGGCCTGTGGAGGACTATGTCACAGACTTTCGACGGTGGAGTTCTGACACACAGTGGAACGACGCCGCTTTTCGTTTTCAGTTCCGCTCAGGACTGTCAGAGGCATTGAAAGATGAACTAGCTCGGGTGGGGGTCCCCAATTCTCTTGAAGAACTGATTCAGCTATCTATTCAGATCGATCGCCGGCTGAGGGAGCGAAGATCTGAAAGAACCAGCCAATACCGGCCCATGTGGATGTTACCTAGGGTACCCAACCACCCACCTATTCCTGCAACCCCACTATCTGCTCCAGTCACTGAAGCTCCTGAGCCAATGCAATTAGGCCTGCTTCGTGCCCCATTGACACCAGAAGAGAAGCAGCGCCGCCGTATGAATAATCTATGCCTTTACTGTGGAGGAGCCGGTCACTACGCCAACATGTGTCCTAACAAGACTCGTAAGTGTGTCTCTCCTTCTCTTGATCCTTGTGCTTTGGCTCTATCAAGATCAACTCACATTGCTGTTCCTGTCTCCCTACAGCTTCCGGAAGGGGCACTCCAGGTCCAGGCCATCATTGACTCAGGCGCCTGTAGTTGCTTCGTCGACCATGCCTTCGCCCTGCAACACAAGATTCCTCTACGTCCCAAGCAACACAAATTGTCCATACGACTAGCTGATGGGTCCAACATCAAATCTGGGCCCATCATTCAAGAAACTCAACCTCTGCCCGCTGATATCTCACCCAACCACCAAGAACTGTTGTGCTTAGACGTGATATCCTCACCGCTCTTCCCAATCATCCTGGGAATGCCATGGTTGCAAGCACACAACCCACAGATCGATTGGACAACCGGCAAGGTGGTCTTTCAGTCTGCCTATTGCCTCCATAACTGCCTCCAAACCCTCCACCACTCAGTACCAGTTGTTGGCTGTCTCAAACCCACATCCGAATCCCAAGACCTTGTTCCACCCGTATACCACGATTTCCTGGATGTCTTTGATAAACAGAAAGCAGACACCCTTCCTCCCCACCGGGCCTACGATTGTCCAATTGAACTTTTACCAGGGGCAGAAATCCCCTTTGGCCGAATTTTCCCCCTCTCTGAACCTGAACTCTTGGTCCTGAAAGACTACGTCAACGAGAACCTCAAAAAGGGGTTCATCCGACACTCTACTTCTCCAGCCGGAGCAGGAATATTCTTTGTTGAAAAGAGGGACCACTCACTCAGGCCGTGTGTGGATTACAGGGAACTAAATCGGATTACCGTTAAAAACCGCTACCCCCTGCCGCTAATTCCAGAATTACTCCAGAGACTCCGCTCTGCAACAATTTTCACCAAGTTGGATCTACGAGGTGCTTACAACTTGATCAGGATCAGAAAGGGTGATGAGTGGAAAACGGCCTTCCGGACGCGGTTTGGCCATTTCGAGTACCTCGTTATGCCCTTTGGGTTATGTAACGCACCAGCAACTTTCCAGCATTTCGTAAATAATATTTTCAGAGACTTCCTAGACTTATTCATGATCGTTTATCTAGACGACATTCTGATTTTCTCGGTTTCCCTGGAACTACATCGTGACCATGTGAAAAAGGTCCTTCTTAGGTTAAGACAAAATGGACTCTATGCGAAGGCCGAGAAATGTGAATTCGAACGGCAGACCATTCACTTTCTCGGACTAGTAATCTCTACAGGAGGGATGGCAATGGATCCTCAAAAGGTCGCAGCCATAATGTCCTGGCCGCCTCCCGTTGACAAGAAAGGGGTACAACGGTTTATTGGTTTCTCCAATTTTTACAGGAAATTTATTAAAAACTTTTCGGGTATCATCATGCCCATCACTCAGCTCACCAAAAAACAGAACCGCTTTCAGTGGACAGAGGTAGCTCAAGCTGCTTTTGAAAAATTAAAGAGACTATTCACCTCTGCCCCGGTATTGAAGCACCCTGATCCTGCCCTTCCCTACATACTGGAAGTAGATGCTTCAGAGAGCGCTGTAGGGGCCATCCTGTCTCAGCGCCAAGGACCTAAAGCTTTAATGCACCCTGTGGCCTTTTTCTCGAAGAAATTAGGGCCTTCAGAAAGGAACTACGATGTGGGGGACCGGGAACTGTTGGCAATCAAATCGGCTCTGGAAGAGTGGCGGTACCTCTTGGAGGGAGCAACACACCCAATACTGATCTTCACAGATCACAAGAATTTAGAGTATCTCAGGACTGCTAAACGTCTCAGACCCAGACAAGCAAGATGGGCTCTTTTTTTTTCTCGCTCCAGTTTTCATATAACCTACCGGCCCGGATCCAAGAATGTGAAACCAGACGCGTTGTCGCGTATGTTCACGGAAATCGAGGTTCCACCTCAAACGGATACCATATTACAGGCTGGGAATTTTTTGCTCACACAAAATGATTTAATGACACAGATACGTCAAGCATCCAGGGGAATCTCTCTGCCTCCAGATAGGAACCTTCAAGAAGACGATGGGCTCTATTGGCAGGGGAATAAAATTTTCGTACCACAGAATCTGCGTACCACTATTTTACAAGTGTGCCATGACTACCCGCTGGCCGGCCATTTCGGGGGACATAAGACCATGGATTTGGTCCAGAGACATTTTTGGTGGCCCAGCTTAGCAGGGGACTGCAGGAAATATGTCGGCTCGTGCTCAATTTGTCTCAGAAACAAGAACAGCAAAAGCAAAGCATGGGGATTATTAAGACCACTACCCATTCCTGAAAGACCATGGGATAAGATTGCGATGGATTTTATTATAGAGCTCCCTCCATCGGAAGGATTTTCATCCATCTTTGTAGTGGTGGACCGCCTCTCCAGGATGTCACATTTTGTCCCCATGAAAGGGACCCCATCAGCAACAGAAACTGCTGAAGTTTTTATTAAAGAAGTGGTGAGATTGCATGGAATCCCTAGTGACAGTGTTTCAGATCGCGGAGTGCAGTTTACTTCAAGATTTTGGAAAACACTGTGCGAAGCACTGGGCATCAAACTAAATTTCTCCTCAGCGTATCATCCCCAGTCCAATGGACAGACTGAGCGTACCAACCAAACGCTAGAACAATACCTGCGATGCTTTACCTCTTTTTCCCAGGAAGATTGGGCCTCACTATTGCCCTTGGCGGAATTCGCATTTAACAACTCTACCCATACAGCTACCAACCAATCTCCCTTCTTCTCTAATTATGGGTTCCATCCCTCTTTCTTGCCAACGCTAATTCCAGACTCTCCCTTACCAGCTGTTCAGGACAGACTAAATTTCCTTACTACTAACAACCAGGTGCTGAGAGAGACCATTGCCAGGACACAGGAGGTTAATAAAAGATTCTTTGACAGAAAGAGGAGAGGAGAACTGGATTTGAAAGTGGGTGACCGTGTGTGGCTTTTAACAGTCAATCTGAAACTGGCCTGCCCGTCCAGGAAATTGGGACCTAAATATCTGGGACCTTTCCCAGTCAAGAGAAAGATCAATTCAGTGGCGTATGAACTTGGACTTCCCGACACATTCAAGATACATCCTGTGTTTCATACTTCCTTGTTGAAACCTGACGTGGTTAATCCCTTTCCAGGACGCGAAATGGGGCCCCCAGAGGCCATAATGGTGGATGGAGAGGAGGAGTTTGAGATCGAGACCATTGTGGACTGCAGAAAAAGGCAAGGACATAATCAATATTTAATTAAATGGAAAGGTTTTGGCCCAGAAGAAAACTCCTGGGAACCGGAAGCAAACCTTCATGCCCCAAGGCTTATACAAGCTTTTCATCGCTCTCATCCAGAAAGAAGGATCCAGAGGGGCATCCGGAGGCTGCCCGTAAGGAGGGGGCAATGTCAGAGAACCATTACAAACGCTCGTTCCCGTGCGCCAGTCAGACGTGCGGCACGAATGTGTGAACCCCGGACCAGGCACGCACGTTAGTACTCTCATACGAACGAGTGCACGTCGACGTGGGCATGTCTGCAAGCCAACGAATCACAGCACAGGGCGCCCTATTTAAAGGATCAGCATACTAGTATCAGTGCTGGATTGTCTCAGCTAGTTCCTGTATCCTTGATTGCTGTTTGATTGAACCTTGATCCTGAAACCTTGGCCTTCCTGACTTCTCTTTTGGATTATCCCTGCAACTCTGTTTACTTCTGCTTCCTGTACTGAACCCGGCTTGAACTTCTGACCACGGCTCTGTCTTCCGATCTTGTACCTCTCTGCCAGCCCATTGCCAACCTCCGCTAGCCCCTGACTACGAACCTGCCTATCGATTGTGTACCTTCCAGCCAGCACGTTGCCGACTCCTGCTTGTTCCAGACCTTGCAAGTTCTCCTGTTGGACTTTCCTGAACCTATCCAGGATCAACATCCCACCAGCATCTCTAGGCTACGGTGTTCCTGATCCTGCCAACTGGCACCTGCACCCTTCCGTCGCCCTAGCAGCCCTGTCTCAACCTCCAGGGGTGTTAGGACCGGAACCGTGCAAGAGGCCACCCTCGTCATTTCAGACTCCACTGTAAGGTACGTGACAGCCACTCTCCCTCTCCAACATCCTACAGAGCTAAAATCGTGGATTTATGAAAATACGAACTCCCATATCTTATGTGTCAGGAAAGACTCCCTCTAATGAAGCATAAATGTAGAGTTGTACAACAATATATACCATTAATTACTTATCCAAGTGTTAACTAGTCATCCGAAGAGTCAGCATTAGTATAAGCGGATTCCACCCAAATGTTCCACACTTTATGAAATTTCTTGACACAAGCTCTGGACAGATACTGTAGGTGGTTTTGTATAATGGCAGGGCTGAATTGACCAGACGTTTTCATGAGTAATTGATGGTGCGGAGGAGGATTTCCAACGCATGACGATGGGATTGAGTATGTAATAAAGCAGTATCCCCAAAAGAGTTCTAACTGCTTGGCTAGGAGTCAGTGGATCTACAAGCCCCAGCAAACAAATTTCTACCCTCAATGGAATCTGAACCATAGTGACTGTCCGAATGAATGTGGTAACCTCATTCCAAAAGGTCTCGACCAGGGAACAGCTCCAAAAAATATGTATAAAGTCCGCCGCAGGCATGGCACACCTCCAGCAGGAATCTGAAATAGATGGTTATATTTTGTGTAGGCACATGGGCATAAAATACACTCTATGTGTAATTTTTAACTGGACCAGTCTGTCGCTGGCTGAGACCAGTTGCGAGAAGGAGCACTCGCATAGGTCTTCCCACTCTTCCATGTCCATTTCAGGGAAGTCCCCCACACATTTAGCTTTTAGAGCTTCTAGTCCCATGTGTACGTTGGGCAGTAGCGTTTATAAATGCTGAACAAGGGCTTGGACATAGATTCGTCCCTTAGCAAATTTGGATTAGACGAGTCCAGAGATGGATCGAGGGTGGAGTTAAAATCCCCAGCCATATAAAGCCTGCAGAATTGTAGTGCGGCTAACTTTTCATATACAGTGTACAAGACCCGCTGGTTGAAAGGAGGGGGAACATATACATTAATCATAGCATACACAGTCATTCTAATTTCCAACGACAGTATAATATGACGACCTTCTGGGTCAGTCACCAGGTGTAGAACCTTGTATGGAAGGGATTTTTTTAGTAGTATAGCCACTCCCCTTGCGTAGCTAGAATAGGTTGCATGGAATGACTGTTGAAGCCAGGGCCTATGAAGAGCAAGGATCTTGTTGCCAAGGAGATGTGTATTATATGGAGCTATATGGTGGCCCAGCTACTTAAACATCAATATATAAACCAAGTGAACTGCGCTGGCAACTAAATGTATGAGATATATAAATAAACAAAAACCACAAAACACCACAGGTGATGGTAAAGTGACACGTGAGTGTAAATATGGATGTGTCAGAGAACTGGACCTGCAGCTCGCGCAACTAAGCCGGCACTCAGTATGCAAGCGCTGGACTGCACTACCAGAGCTCCAAGACCCTCCACAGAATTATATCCAGTGGTGTATATAAAAATGGCAGGATCATGGGACGATGCACTACTTGCACAGGTGCATCTAACAAACCTCAGAGATAGCAATTGAGCATACAATGATATAAATAGAAATAAAAATAAAAATAAATATATAAATAAAATTATGGCATATCAATTGTGCACAAATGAGGTGACATGGAGCAAACCACTCTGCAAGTTCCAGATAGCACAAGGAAACCAATAAAATGTCGTCTACAATATACTCCTTCATGGGGCAAATAATGAACCGACTTCCACCGTTTTCATCTTTTCCACCAACCAGGGCCAATGGTGTAGCGATGCAAAACAGATTACTCGTAAACCCACAGAAGCACACGTTCCACCGAAGGAGAGAAGAGAGGTATATAGCATAAAACCTTAAAATACCAAAGGTCACCTGCGCATAAATGCGCTACTCACGGGACCGGTAAGGAAAGCAGGCATTCAGATATTTCGGTCGGTTCGCCGCTCTTGGGCGTGCGTTCCACCGCCAGGAAGTGATGTCACTGGTACAAAACAAACGAACGTAGGCAGGATGTTGCGTCGACGCGTTTCGCCCCTCCCCCAGGGCGTTATCAAAGACTTAACATCCTGCTGACGTGAGAACCCTTTATATTATGTTCTATGAGTGACAGCCATTTACGGCCAATGGGTGAGAAGTTACCCATTCCTTCCTCTATCATCATATCCTGTTTGCAAAATAAAACTTTACTCAATGGTCGGAGACAAACAGCTCCAGTGTACAGATAGGTGTTTACAGCATCTCCAAAAAGGGAACCATCTTAACACTCACTAACTTCCATAGAACAAAGTATATGCAAAACGTAAAATATATACTAACATCAGGATAGCTAGATAGGCGGAAGAAACTTGTATAGTATATATAGAATATCTAAACTCCTGATAATAAAAACAATAGTTTAATACATTATCCAATAATTAAAAAATCTATAAAAATACCAAAGTGATATACGAAAAGATATATATAAAAAAATATAGTATAAAAACCCCTTTCAAGTAGATGTAACATTCCATATTTCACTCAATGATTTATCAATTTCCCAAATTAGGTATTCATGGTTAGGACATGGGAGAAAACAACACATGATCAAAAATACATAATAGTAAATAAAGCAAAAATAAAAATAATAAAAAAATATGATGAAAAAATATTATATATGGAACTAAAGTGCACAAACATATATATAGAAAATATATTGGGATAGAATAAAAAAATTATTATACGATAAAAAGAAATAAAAAAGTATATATTTTTAAACACTACCAATTCGATAAAAAACAATTCAAGTCTAGCTCGATATTCAGGCCCAAGGGGTTCAAAGTGCGTAGCCTATGTATCCACTGGGTTTCATTTTGTGAGATATTTTGGTTAGAACCTCGCCAGTGATCTTCAACTCTGTCAATTCCACAGAAGGTGAGTAGGCTAGGATCTTGGTTATGGAAGAGCCTAAAATGATTGGAAAGCCCATGGAATCTATAACCCTTCCTAATCCTATTTACATGCTCATTAAGCCTTATACCCAGTTGTCTGGTAGTTCTACCCACGTATTGTAGATTGCAAGGACAAGATAGAAGGTAGGTGACATGCGTTGTGCTGCAGGTTATAAATTTTTTGATTGCATACGATCTACCATCTACCAGAGAGCTGAAGTGGGTGGTTTTCCGCTTGCGAAATTTAGATGTCTTACATATTCCACACCTCCCACAACTGTAGAACCCAACACTGTCTAGAAAAGTGCATGTTTTCCTAGGGGGATCTATAACATTATGTGCTAACTGGAGTCTCAAAGTGGGTGGTTTGGTATAGATAAAATTTGGCTGTTTTGGCAGCACCTTCCTCAAGTCATCATCCTGATGAAGGAGAGGCCAATGCCTCTTTATGATTCTCTCCAAGTCACGATACTGTCTGTTGAATCCTGTGATAAAGGATAGACTAAAATTATTCTCCCCTTTTGGTTTAGATTTGAACAGATCATCCCTATTCATTTCCCCGACTGTTTGCTTTATCTTCTCTAAATTTTCCAGACTATAACCTTTTTCTTGAAATCTTTTCACCATGGTTTTAGCTTGCAAATTATAGTCACTTAAGTTGCTGCAGTTTCTTCTAATCCTAAGTAGCTGACTTTTAGGGACACCCCCTAGCCATCTAGGATGGTGGCAGCTTGTCAGGGGGATATACCCATTCCGGTCAACATCTTTGAAGAAAGTGCGGGTGAGTAATTTATTATCTTCTCTAAATAATGTTAAGTCTAAAAAATTGATTTGTTGGTGACTGAAGCACTCAGAAAAGGATATACCAAACCTGTTGTAACTTAATTTGGCCATAAATTCTAAAAAGGAGTCGGGTGATCCTGCCCAAATGATCAGGATATCGTCTATGTACCTCTTATATAACCTGAGTTCTGGGATATTGGATCGATAGATGGCCTCATCCTCCCAAAAACTCATGAACAGATTTGCCACTGAAGGTGCATACTTGGCACCCATTGCGACCCCTTTCTTTTGCCTATAGTATTCCTTTTGGTGCCAAAAAAAGTTGTGGCTCATTGCTAGATCCAAAGCTTTTAAAATAAACTTCTTTTGTTTAAATTTTATATCTGTATCCTCTAATGCCCATCCTACTGCTTGTAACGCATGTTCTTGTTGGATGTTGGTATAGAGTGAATTTACATCAATACTTGCAAGCAGGCAGTTCTCATCTATTGTTATGGTCTCTTTCTTCTTTTTTGGTCTCAAAAATATTATATATTTGCGAGCGCTGTATTGTATGATTTTATACTTAAACATCAAAGCTCTCTTAATTTTGTTGTTTTAGCCCCGGACATTCCGAGATACAAGTTTTAGTTCCATACCAAGTATATAGATAATACACATAAGGGAGGCTTCCGCCTATTTGGATACTGAGACAGAGTGTAGAACAGAGCCACTCTAGAGATGACCCCGAGTAACATTTCATCCCAAAAGAGCCAGTTGGCCAGTGAGTTTAGAGCGTACATTACAAAAAAAAATAACAACAATAAAATCAAAATAAACTATAACCTTGCTACTGGCCACAGGTGGGGACCACATCAACTTACCACCCTTTAACCAGCAGTGGGTTGAACTCCCTACTAACCAGAAACCCCAACAACAGTTCCAGTCAGTTTAATACCGTGAACTGTAACTAGATTTTCTTTTTGAAGTTACTCCAGGTATATGGAGAGTAGCAGTTCAACAACTTCAGTCGTTCGCTAAGAAGATAAACCTTGAGTGGGTAAGTGTGAAGCAAGCTCAAATCTGCACAAGAGGTAGATCCGGTACATGCAGAAAAAATTGTAGGATAACACACATTTAGGATATGGAGAATCCATGCACCTGTGGATTCCAAGAGATAAGATTTTGTTAGCTCAAGGCGGTCAGCCAGTCGTCAGCATCCTCAGGGGTATCAAAGAAACAAATTGTTCCTTCATGTTGGACAGGGTGACGGCTGGGATAAAGCATGCTGTATTTAATATTTTTTATCCATGAGCCTTTTACGGACATCATTGAAGGTTTTCCTCTTCCTCTGCAAATCAGCTGAGAAATTATTGAAAAGAAGAACAGTGGTGTTTCCATATTTGAGTGTGGGGTGTTTGTGGGCTTCAGAAAGGATCCTGTCCCTGTCTCTGTAGTTGAGAAAGCAGACCAAGAAAGGTCTGGGATTGGTCCCAGGGGTGGCCTGACCCATGGGTACCTGGTGAGCCACAGTGGGTGGTCTCCCCCCCACTGTGGTTAACCACAGGGGGGGAGATCTAGCAGGCTTTTAAAGAACTCCTCCGCAAACTCCGCCGGGCGATCCCCCTCAGGGAGACCCAGGACATTAATATAACGTCTAACATTATTGCGCCTCAGCCGATTTTCAGCATCATCCGATTTTGCAACAAGGGTCTGTACTGTGCGCTGCAACTCTGCTATGGAGGTGATGAGTGGCGGTAAAATTTTCTGTGGCGATACTCTGGTCTTCGTTTCTCTGAGCCTCCCCCTTATTTTGTCCAAGCCGTTACGTATAAGATTGCATTCTTCTTAAAGGTGATCTATGCACACCAGCAGCGAGGTCCTGCTCTGTTCAATTGCGGCGAGGATCATGGCTGTGCTGTCATGAGGGAGCGGGGCAGATTCCGCTGCCACCGAAACCACCCTGGGATCTATTTCCAACTCAGCCAGCAAGGCCTGGAGCCTCCCAACCAAGACAGAGTCAGGCCGTGTAGAAGAGGTCAGTGGCAGCTGAAGTAATGTGACAGATTTGTTAGATTTGGTAGACTTTTTTTTTAAGACATCTGCAGGGGTTATGCATCGGGAGGAGACCGCAATGCAGGAGAGTAGACTGTACCCTGGTAGACTATCCCCAGGATGTGCAGGAACAGCCAAGATGCAAGCTGTCACAGGGCCTCAGGAGACTTAGGTTGGTGCTGACAGGCGGTTTCAGTCAAGCGGCCCCTTATACTCTTATAGTGGAATGAGGAGATGGGCGAGGATTGCAGGCCTGTGTGCCGGAATCCGTGGTGGATGAGGCCCAGAGCGGACCGACAGGATGGGAGCTGGTAAGATTTGCCCCAGGAGCCCGCGGTCAGTACGGACAGGCAAGTTCAGCTAGGCAGATCCCTATACAGCTGCAGTGGAGTAAGAGATGCCAGAGGAGATTTGGAGGCTCACAAAGCTTTTTTTCAGCAAGGATGGCAATAGGGTTGCCACCTTTTCTTCGAGCGAAACCCGAACACTTTAGAGGCACACGGCATGGCACCCCAACCGCGGTGCAATTTTGCCACGATTGTCACCCGACTAATCGCGGCAAAATTACGTAAACAGAATTGTGGGATGCCTGTCACCCAAAAGAAGTTTTGCTTTGCGATTGGGGTGCCATTATCCCCATTCCCTCCTATTACAAATATTCTTCCCCTACCAGCACAAATCCTCCACCCTCCAATACCCCCATGGCAGCTGACAGGGGGTATCATGGGGCCCCAGCACACAGGGGGGCCCGGACAGCAGGAGGTTTGGAGCGGCGGGCGTGGGGGGCAATTACAGGGGAGGGGGACAATTACAGAGATTGGGGGGGCAATTACAGAGGAGGGGGGTGCAAATACAGAGGAGGGGGTGCAAATACAGAGGAGGGGGGTAATTACAGAGAAGGGGGGACAATTACAAAGGAGGGGGTGCAAATACAGAGATGGGGGTGCAAATACAGAGGAGGGGGGCAATTACAGAGAAGGGGGGACAATTACAGAGGAGAGGGTGCAAAAACAGAGAAGAGGGTGCAAATACAGAGGAGGGGGGCATTTACAGAGAAGGGGGGACAATTACAGAGGAGGGGTGCAAATACAGAGGAGGGGGGCAAATACAGAGGAGTCAAAACATAAGGGAGAGAGAGGTGACAGGCAGCTGCTGGTGCAGAAGTTTTTAATAAAATAAATGCTTAAAAACAATCTATTCACTCTCCATGTCAGAGCTGTATATGTCTGTATAAGTCGGCTGTCCCATTCTCCCCTACGATCCACGCTGCTGTTATCACTGAATCTCTGGAGGAAACAGAGGGCCGTCAGCCTCTGATGATGGAGGTGTGGTTAAGCCTCCGGAACGCTCTGATTGGTCACAGCATCCCAGGCTGACAGCTCACTGCAGTTTCCCCGCGGCTCTGTATCCTTGGCTTCCTCCAGCGATTCAGTGATAACAGCAGCATGGATAGGAGGGGAGAATGGGACAGCTGACTTCACAGACTGACATATACAGCTCTGACACGGAGAGTGAGTGGATTGTTTTTAAGCATTTACTTTATTAAAAACTTCCGCACCAGCAGCTGCTTGTTGCCTCTCTCTCTCCCTTATGTTTTGATTGTTCTGTAATTGCTCCCCCCGCCCGCCGCTCCGATCCCCCTGCTGTCTGGGTCTCCCTGTGTGCTGGGGCTCATAAAAGGAGGCCCCATGGTACCCCCTGTCAGCTGGAAAATGGTGTCCAGGTGTGAGGCAGAGGGAAACCTGGGCACAGCCACCTAAACCTGTACTGTCCAGGTCAAAACCGGACAGGTGGCAACCCTAGATGGCAATGGATTAGGATCAGGATGGTCAGGCCACTGCCGGATTAACACTGCCAAATTGGGCAGCCGTTCACAAAAAATACTGTCTGGGACTGGAGCAGGGGATGTGAATAAACTGTCAGAGGAGGTTTGAAGGCTCACCAGGCTTTTTTCCGCAAGGATGGCAATGAATTAGGATCAGGATGGTCAGGCCGCGGGTGTATGGAGCCTGCCGCAGTTGGATTAACACTGCCAAATCGAGGGTCCGTTCCCAAGAAATATTTGGCTGGGGCTGGAGCAGGGGATGTGGAGGAACTGCCAGTGGAGGTTTGGAGGCTCACCAGGCTTTTTTCAGCAAGGATGGCGATAGGTTAGGATCAGGATGTCGGGCCGCGGGTGTATGGAGCCCACTGCAGCTGGATTACCACTGCCAAATTGAGCGTTCGTTCCCAAAAAATATTTGTCTAGGGCTGGAGCAGGGGATGTGGAGGAACTGCCAGAGGAGGTTTGGAGGCTTACCAGGTATTTTTTTCAGCAAGTATGGCGATGGATACCAGTATGAGAGAGTAAGAGCGATAACACCAAATTTAACACACCTGCTCCCCATTCACACCTGAGACCTTGTAATGCCGCATACACACGATCGAAATTTCCAACAACAAATGTTCGATGTGAGATTGTTGTCGGAAATTCCGACCGTGTGTAGGCTCCGTCTGACATTTTTTGTCAGAATTTCCGACCAGCAAAACTTGAGAGCTGGTTCTCGAATTTTCCGACAACAAAATCCGTTGTCGCAAATTCAGAGCGTGTGTACACAATTCAGACACACAAAATTCCACGCATGCTCTGACAAAAGACACAGGCTGTTGTAAGACCACTGCCTCAGGACATACATATCATCTGCTGCTGCTCCTGATCTCATGGAATCCTGGACCTTCTTGTGCTCCCTATTATATGTGCTCCGCAGGCCACCAATTTTGGCCTTTAAATAGTTGATGTTTGCCGTGGGGATCACCGGCTTCACCAATTCCAGCAATTGATCCAACGCTGCCTGCCTCTTTCTTTTATTAGTATAAAAGGGGTGTTTCACCTGCCACAGACAGGGCAGCTCTCTGTACATATCAATGAATTGGGGGAGGAAGTCGTGATCATTGAATCGATCCATTTTCTCTGCAAGACACAACACAAGGCAAACCCTAATGTCAGCCTAAACTCTCCTAATCTTGTCCCAAGATCGTACGTACGACGCGCGCGTGTTATGCTTTATATACACTGCGCATGCGTGAAACTCCACCCGCCCCTGACCTTCTTTCTAAAATATTCCCTGCCCCTTCTCTTTCGGCGCAGTGGGAGAGCACATGGCAAAGAAAGTGCAAGTGCATGCAGAGGAGAGCAACAACGAGGAGGAGGACGAAAGCCCAGAGACACAAACGTCTCAAACCAGGAGATTTAAGGCCTCAAATATGTCCTTTGTTGAGATGGTGGAGATGGTGGACATCTTAAAGATGTCCACCATCTGGGGTGATGTTTTACGGAGACGAAACCGGTCGGGACAGGCTCTGCTGATGCCACTGTGATATTTGATTTTACTTACATGTCTTTTAATGCCTTCTCAAATGTGAGTGACCATTTTACTTATTTCAATAAAATGCCTTTTATGTAAATGGAATCACACTATGTGGCCCAATTTTTTTCCTTTTACCATATATAATACTGGGAGGATCCGTTCTTGATCTTTGCTCACTGTTCCCTTGGTGGATACCCATTGATGTTATACATTGTGACGGACCCCTGCCTGATTGGTCTACATCGGAAACATGTATGTTGATTTTCTTCCCTGGGTGTGTTACACCACAAGCTCTGTTGACTCATCAGGCGTATGCCTAGTTGGGTTCAACTTGTCTGGTAAGCCTCTTTCCTTTTGGTGGGGGATTATCAACAGACAATTAGTTCACAGATTTATCTTGCAAGTCACTTTATATATTGGAGTCACTTTAGGGACTTTCATTCTAATATATATATGCACTGTTGGTTTATGTAAACATCATCATTATTGTTGTTTGTATATTAGAGTAATATTGTATGTATTTTATCATGATTTATGCACATCAGTAATGGTTTGTTACTAGTTTGATCCCGTCAGGGGAATCTCACTTTCACCTTCACTTTTAGTGCTGCACTTTACCACTTTCCCATTTGTCCCACACAGGTGCTCCAGTGGATACTAGGGGTGTCTCCATCTGTGAAACGTGCACAAAAAAGGTAATTATTCCAGCTTTCGAAAGGCAAAAAAATCATGTTTTCAGCTTGGAACTCTGCCAAAACAGACAATTGGACGACACATCAAGCAATGTTTCATATTCCTATTTCTGGCCTCAAATATCTGTGTGCTAAGTATACCTATTTTTTAATTCACATTGGGGAGAAAAGACTCGGAACATCTGAGGTCACCAGGGACCCCCAACCTCCGAAAGAAGGGGAACTCACAACACCACAACCTCAGGATGTGAAGGAAGGAGAGGTTTATGAAGTGGGCAAAATAGTGACCACAGCAGGTGAGTGTCTGAGACCACAGGTTCAGGTAATAGATGTATGCCTGCATATTTATAATACATGGTGTGTTTTTTTATTTTAGGTGATATGGATGTTGTGGAAGAAGAATCTCATTTCGCAAGTGCAAGTGCACACGTCCTCATCAGGGAGATCATGGTGTGCAATCATGATTTACAGAAGATCAAGGAAGACATCAATGATCTGGACAAAAAGACTCAAAAACATCATTGATGTTTTAGGCAGAACCTAAAACACCCCAAAATTCTTTGAGTTTGTTTGTATTTTTATTATTTTCACACGTTTTGAATATTTTTTAAAAAGCCAAATTTTGAAGATGCACACAGTGTGTCAACATGTGCTATCTGCCATCACGGGATATCAAGGTATGCATTTTGGGGGTGCAACCCCTTCCTCGCAGCTAAAGTAGATGAGAGGAAGGGTTGCACCCCTGAAACACGTCCATTGATCCCCCATGATGGGAGCTAGCACATGTTGACATTAGGCATGGGATCAGGAGGGAAATCCACATTTTGACTCCCAATTTGTGTGCATCTTCAAAATTTGGCTTTCACAGGGGTGACATCACCCCATCTGATGAAGGCAATATCAACACAGTTTGGACATACTAATGACTGATATTGCCTTCACTTTGTCAAAGTTGAACTTTGTAAATTCCTGGGTTGTGTATGTTTATGGTTTTAAACATGCCTGTTTAACCCAAAAAAGGCTATTTCTACTGTCAAACCTAGAAATGTTATACAACAAATATGTTGGTTTGTTCAAAAACCCTTTTCTAACGCACATGTGAATGTGCTTTGAGTAAAATATTTTCTACTCAACAAAGTGTGGCTTCTTCTTTCAATACTCAATAACAGTTTTTGGAGTAATTTGGTGTTTACAGTGACAATGGGGGTTATTTATTAAAGGCAAATCCACTTTGCACTACAAGTGCACTTTCAGTGTACTTGTAGTGCAAAGTGGATTTGCCTTTAGTGAATAATGCCCACAGTGCTCTAAAATTTGCCCCAATCAGGCCAGTTTGGGGACTCAAAACAATTACTTACATCCTGCTGAAAAGGATGTGTTTTTTTATCATTATTGCATTACATACATTAACAACAAAAACATTGTGTGTGTGTAGCAGACCCACAACATAATAGCTGAAGAAGAGATTGTCACCTCATGTATCAACTAAATTACATTTGCACTATTGAAGAAAATGGCCAAAAAGAAAACCCCATTGGAGAACCTAGGAGACAGCTAAAAGAAACACAAGCAGTAAATCAAATGAAATATTCTTTCATTTTAACCAAATTTTTTATTTTAAAAAGGTTTATTAAACATTTGCTGGCATATCAATGCCCCCCCTACCCGAAAAGTATTCCATATATTTTTGATGGACCTTGCGGGCACTTTGGGGGGGCAAGCCAGGACGGCCAGCTTCAAGCGCCGTCAGGGTTGTTGTTTGTTCTGGAAATCTGGCCTTAGGCCCAACTGAGGGCACATAGTTTGTAGTATTTCTCCTGAGAAAGTTGTGTAGAATGCAGCATGCAAGTATTATATGTTATATATTATATATTGTTTAGTTTATATTCCGCCATGTTGATTGGCATCAGGAACAGGCGGAACCAGCTGGCCATTATCCCAAAAGCATTCTTCACCACTCTTCTGGCTCTGGCCAGCCGGTAGTTAAATGCTTCATCAGTGACAAAGACGAACGGAAGACCAGCCACGTTGTCTTCTGCAGGTGGCAAGCCCAAACCATCACTCTGGAGCCATCCATAGAACTCGGTCTGGGCGATGACTCCACCATCCGACATCTGGCCATTCTTCCCCACATCCACATAGAGAAACTCATATGTCGCCGACACCACCGCCAACATCACAATACTATTAAACCCCTTGTAATTATAATAGTATGACCCTGAGTTGGGGGGTGGCATAATGTGGACGTGTTTCCCATCAATTGCCCCTCCGCAGTTGGGAAAGTCCCATCGCTGGGCAAATTGGGAAGCCACAGTCTGCCATTCTTGTGGCGATGAAGGAAACTGTGAAGTGAAACAAGAAAAAAAAAAGAGTACTTTTGCACATAACATTGCAAGCAGTTTAGACACAAATATTCTTGGCCAACATAGGTATAAAACATTTATTTTAAGGAGTTTTTAAAGACAAAAACATAAGGTCCACTTATCAGATCCCTCACCCCCTCTGATGGCCCATTTCAAAATTTTAGGGGGGGAGTAGGGGTGCTGAAATTAATCGTTGCATCGATGCATCGCGATTCGGGTGTCCCCAATGCGGCATCGATGCTTAGGGACCGGAAAATCGATTGCGGGTGACGTCATGGCGACTAGCCCCGCCCCTCCCGGGAAAGCACTCGGACCGTATTTTTAAAAGTACTTTCTTTTAATAAATTCTGTGTTACAATGGATGATGTGCCCCCCGCTGTATGTGCTTTTTAAAAAACGATGTCACTTCATACCGAATTTCACTGTAGTACGATATATCCCGGTCATGTGACTCCCGGCCCGTCCTGCCCCTCTCTGCTCTCCCCTCCGCTCTCCTGAGTCCTGACGTCAGCGGGGAATTCTCAGTCCCGCCCGCCTCTCTTCTGATACGATAGCTATAGTCAGCGGGCGGGGCTGAGAATTACCCGCTGACGTCAGGACTCAGGAGACGTGAGACGTGAGAGGAGAGCGGAGAGAGGAGAGGGGCGGGACGGGCTGGGAGTCACATGACCGGGATATATCGTACTACAGTAAAATTTGGTATGAAGCGACATCGTTTTTTAAAAAGCACATACACAGTACAGCGGGGCACATTATCCATTGTAACACAGAATTTATTAAAAGAAAGTAATTTTAACAGTAACCTTACACCTCACGCTCCGCTGACAGGTCCCTGGCTATCCTGTGCACATTCCCCTGTTAACTCCTAGTGTGCTGGAAGGTGCAAACAGGAATGCCAAGGAACTGTCAGCACCAGTGGTGGCCCGTGCATTGTGGGGGGGTTAGTGATGGCTGCATTTAATGGGCACAAGTGGCTGCGTTTGACGGGCACAGGTGGCTGTGTTTGACAGGCACAAGTGGCGCGTTTGACGGGCACAGGTGGCTGCATTTGACGGGCACAGATGGCTGCGTTTGACAGGCAAGGGTGCCTGTGTTTGACGAGCACAGGGGGCTGCGTTTGATGGGCACAAGTGGCTGCGTCTGACGGGCACAGGTGGCTGCGTTTGATGGGCACAGGTGGCTGCGTTTGACGGGCACAGGTGGCTGCGTTTGATGGGCACAAGTGGCTGCGTTTGACGGGCACAAGTGGCTGCGTTTGACGAGCACAGGGGCTGTGTTTGACGGGCACAGGTGGCTGCGTTTGACGGGCACAAGTGGCTGCGCTTGACGGGCACAGGTGGCTGCGTTTGACGGGCACAGGTGGCTGCGTTTGACGAGCACAGGGGGCTACATTTGATGGGCACAGGTGGCTGCGTTTGACGGGCACAGGGAGCTGCGTTTGACGGGCACAGGTGGCTGCGTTTGACGGGCACAGGTGCCTGTGTTTGACGAGCACAGGGGGCTGCGTTTGATGGGCACAAGTGGCTGCGTCTGACGGGCACAGGTGGCTGCGTTTGATGGGCACAGGTGGCTGCGTTTGACGGGCACAGGTGGCTGCGTTTGATGGGCACAAGTGGCTGCGTTTGACGGGCACAAGTGGCTGCGTTTGACGAGCACAGGGGGCTGCGTTTGACGGGCACAGGTGGCTGCGTTTGACGGGCACAAGTGGCTGCGCTTGACGGGCACAGGTGGCTGCGTTTGACGAGCACAGGGGGCTACATTTGACGGGCACAGGTGGCTGCGTTTGACGGGCACAGGGAGCTGCGTTTGACGGGCACAGGTGGCTGCGTTTGACGGGCACAGGTGGCTGCGTTTGACGAGCACAGGGGGCTAGGTTTGACGTGCACAGGTGGCTGCATTTGACGGGCACAGGGGGCTGCGTTTGACGAGCACAAGTGGCTGCGTTTGACGGGCACAGGGGGATGCGTTTGACGGGAACAGGTGGCTGAGTTTGACGGGCACAAGTGGCTGCGTTTGGGCACAGTGAGGCTGCATTTGACGGAGGAGGTTCAGTATTTTTCAGTTTGTTGCACCCCCCCAAAATTTTGAGCACCAGCTGCCACTGGTCAGCACAGAGACAGTACAGGAAACTTCACAGGGATGTTTGTCATCTGTGGATTGTAATCCCTCCTGACCTCCCAGCAGCCGTGTGTGTGTGAATCTCTGTACCCTGTAGTGCACCGGATTAGTGCACTTTTTAAGGGACTGAGGTTATTTTTAATTCAAAGTGGAGTTCCAGTCAATTTTTTGTTTATTAAAAGTCAGCAGCAACAAAAAAAGTGTATCTTCTGACTTTTAATAAAAAGACACTCACCTGTCTCACAATCCAACGTGGCCACCCAAACCCTCCATTCTCTCCCCCGCCTGTCCACAGCGCTGGCAATACTACTGTGAGCATCCGGCTGTGACAGCTCGCAGCTTCACAGCCGGGTGCGCATGTCTCACTGTGCTTTCCTGCATAGCCGGGCAATCTTTTGGGAACTGTGATGTGTCCCAGAAGATTGCAGGGTGGAAGGGCCGCCTAGGCGGCCCAAGCGGAAGTGGGGGCTCATCGGTAATCGTGATGCATCGTGATGCATTGCAGAATCGAATCGTTGACCAGATAATCGTAATCTAATCGAATCGTGAGACCAGTGAAGATGCGCACCCCTAGGGGGGAGGGGAGATGTTTTGGACAGGTAACCCTCTCCACTTCATTGAGCGCTGTATGCATAAATAATGTGGATTACTTTGGCCAGCCCCTCATTAGTTACACTATTGGCAGCCCACTGGACAGGTAAGAAGTGTCATAATCCAAAAATATGAATACACACTGTCCACATTGAAGCACATTTTTACATTCTGCATTTACCTATCAAGATAATAGGAAAGCAAAACTTTAAACAGTACCATTTGAAAGTATTCAGGCAGGACCTTTCACTACATGCTTTGGTGAATTCATCCATAAATATGACCACAAAAGAGGTAGGTATAGTGTGTATGGGTTTGGCAAAGTCAGAAGATAGAGTATTGGTATCGTTGACTTAGTGGTTGGGGGGGAGGGTTCCAAATGATATAAAAGAAGAAAATACTGCAAACTAAAAGTGATGGTAAAGCAGCAACTAATATATGGAATACATACATATAAATCTAGTGTGGATAAAATAGCTGCGCTAGACAGTGAGACAACTAATGATGAACCAGTGCTAAACAATATAAAAATGAATACATATAAATAAATGTGAAAATATTCAGCCCGGGTTCACACCTATGCGAATTAGATGCGACTTACACCGCATCTAATTCGCAGGACATTTTAAAATACATTCATATGAATGCATCTGGTTCACATATGTGCGTTGCATTCACACTGCGCATTGCACAAAAAACGTGTGCGTTTTCTGGGCATTGCGGTGTGAATTACGAGCCCCTTATCTTCTATGGGAACGCATCTGCTTCGCAGATGCATTGCGTTCTGAACATGGATTTTCTACTTCTCCTCACTACACCTCCCCCTCCCCCCCTCTCCCTCCCCCTCCCCCTGCTCACTGATCCTGAGCTAAAACGCAGTGATTCCTTTGAACAGGAGATTTTTATCTCCCCAGTGAAACCTGAGCTTCAATTCGCACCGCACATGTGTGAAACCGGGCTCAAAGAAAAACAAAACAATTGAATGTACCAGAATCATAAGAATATATTATGATCCAAAAGTGAACGTAAACCCTGTGTGAGACAAAGTCCAAATAATCCGCTAAAGTGATATAATATAGATGTGTAATCTTCCATCACCCTTATGTGCTGATCACCATAAGAAATGCACGCTTACCAGAAGGCAAGCAAAGGACAGCTTGTGGCTAAACACCCAGCTAGGGTCTTGTTCTAGGGGGTTCAGGATGTGGAGCTCGAAGGACATCAAGTCAGGACTCAGTGGTATCCCAGATATTACCCAGAAGTAAAGAAAAGGGAACTTCCCATGGTGTAATACAGAGCAAAGCAGAGTAGCAGACTGACCAGCTGCGGACTGAAATTAGCCTAGAGGACAGAGGCTGCTGCTGCTGATCTCAGTGGCTATTGAACTTCCTTTTTCTAGTCCTGTCGTACGTGTTGTACGTCAGCGCGTTCTAGCCGATCGGAATTTCCAAAAACATTTGTGCAAATGTGTGTATGCAAGACAAGTTTCAGCCAACATCCATCGGAAATAAATCCACGGTTTGGTTGTCGGAAATTCCAATCGTCTGTACGCAGCATAACACTAATGAGTCACATGACACCGGGGAGGGAAAATGACATAATTTTGCCCAATTTGGACATTTTAACTTAGGGGTGTACTCACTTTTGTTGTCAGCGGTTTAGACATGAATGGTTGTGCGTTGAGTTATTTTAAGGGGACAGCGTGTGTGTGTGTGTGTGTATATATATATATATATATATATATATACACTACCGTTCAAAAGTTTGGGGTCACCCAAACAATTTTGTGTTTTCCATGAAAAGTCACACTTATTCACCACCATACGTTGTGAAATGAATAGAAAATAGAGTCAAGACATTGACAAGGTTAGAAATAATGATTTGTATTTGAAATAACATTGTTTTTACATCAAACTTTGCTTTCATCAAAGAATCCTCCTTTTGCAGCAATTACAGCATTGCACACCTTTGGCATTCTAGCTGTTAATTTATTGAGGTAAGCTGGAGAAATTTCACCCCACGCTTCTAGAAGCAGCTCCCACAAGTTGGATTGGTTGGATGGGCACTTCTGGCGTACCATACGGTCAAGCTGCTCCCACAACAGCTCAATGGGGTTCAGATCTGGTGACTGTGCTGGCCACTCCATTACCGATAGAATACCAGCTGCCTGCTTCTGCTGTAAATAGTTCTTGCACAATTTGGAGGTGTGTTTAGGGTCATTGTCCTGTTGTAGGATGAAATTGGCTCCAATCAAGCGCTGTCCACTGGGTATGGCATGGCGTTGCAAAATGGAGTGATAGCCTTCCTTATTCAGAATCCCTTTTACCCTGTACAAAGCTCCCACCTTACCAGCACCAAAGCAACCCCAGACCATCACATTACCTCCACCATGCTTAACAGATGGCGTCAGGCATTCTTCCAGCATCTTTTCATTTGTTCTGCGTCTCACAAACGTTCTTCTTTGTGATCCAAACACCTCAAACTTGGATTCATCCGTCCACAACACTTTTTTCCAGTCTTCCTCTGTCCAATGTCTGTGTTCTTTTGCCCATCTTAATCTTTTTCTTTTATTGGCCAGTCTCAGATATGGCTTTTTCTTTGCCACTCTGCCCTGAAGCCCAAAATCCCGCAGCCGCCTCTTCACTGTAGATGTTGACACTGGTGTTTTGCGGGTACTATTTAATGAAGATGCCAGTTGGGGACCTGTGAGGCGTCTGTTTCTCAAACTAGAGACTCTAATGTGTTTATCTTCTTGCTTAGTTGTGCAACGCGGCCTCCCACTTCTTTTTCTACTCTGGTTAGAGCCTGTTTGTGCTGTCCTCTGAAGGGAGTAGTACACACCGTTGTAGGAAATCTTCAATTTCTTTGCAATTTCTCGCATGGAATAGCCTTCATTTCTAAGAACAAGAATAGACTGTCGAGTTTCAGATGAAAGTTCTCTTTTTCTGGCCATTTTGAGCGTTTAATTGACCCCACAAATGTGATGCTCCAGAAACTCAATCTGCTCACAGGAAGGTCAGTTTTGTAGCTTCTGGAAGGAGCTAGACTGTTTTTAGATGTGTGAACATGATTGCACAAGGGTTTGCTAATCATCAATTAGCCTTCTGAGCCAATGAGCAAACACATTGTACCATTAGAACACTGGAGTGATAGTTGCTGGAAATGGGCCTCTATACACCTATGTAGATATTGCACCAAAAACTAGACATTTGCAGTTAGAATAGTCATTTACCACATTAGCAATGTATAGAGTATATTTGTTTAAAGTTAGGACTAGTTTAAAGTTAGCTTCATTTAAAAGTACAGTGCTTTTCCTTCAAAAATAAGGACATTTCAATGTGACCCCAAACTTTTGAACGGTAGTGTATATATATACAGTATCTCACAAAAGTGAGTACACCCCTCATATTTTCGTAAATATTTTATTATATCTTTTTATGTGACAACACCCAAGAAATGACACTTTGCTACAATGTAAAGTAGTGAGTGAACAGCTTCTATAACAGTGTAAATTTGCTGTTCCCTCAAAATAACTCAACACACAGTCATTAATGTATAAACCGCTGGCAACAAAAGTGAGTATACCCCTAAGTGAAAATGTCCAAATTGGGCCCAATTAGCCATTTTCCCTCCCCGGTGTCCCTCCCCGGTGTCATGTGACTCTTTAGTGTTACAAGGTCTCATGTGTGAATGGGGAACAGGTGCGTTAAATTTGGTGTTATTGCTCTCACTCTCTCATACTGGTCACTGAAAGTTTAACATGGCACCTCATGGCAAAGAACTCTGAGGATCTGAAAAAAAGAAGTGTTGCTCTACATAAATATGGCTTAGGCTATAAGAAGATTGCCAAAACCCTGAAACTGAGCTGCAGCACTGTGGCCAAGACCATACAGCGGTTTAACAGGACAGGTTTCACTCAGAATAGGCCTTGCCATGGTCAATCAAAGAAGCCGAGTACACGTGCTTAGCGTCATATCGAGAGGTTGTCTTTGGGAAATAGATGTATGAGTGTTGCCAGCATTGCTGCAGAGGTTGAAGGGGTGGAGTGTCAGCTTATCAGTGCTCAGACCATACGCTGAACACTGCATCAAATTGGTCTGCATGGCTGTCGTCCCAGAAGGAAGCTTATTCTAAAGATGATGCACAAGAAAGCCCACCAACAGTTTGCTAAAGACAAGCAGACTAAAGACATGGATTACTGGAACCATGTCCTGTGGTTTGATGAGACCAAGATAAACTTATTTGGTTCAGATGGTGTCAAGCGTGTGTGGCGGCAACTAGGTGAGGAGTACAAAGACAAGTGTGTCTTGCCTATAGTCAAGCATGGTGGTGGGAATGTCATGGTCTGGGGCTGCATGAGTGCTGCCGTCACTGGGGAGCTACAGTTCATTGAGGGAACCATGAATGTCAACATGTACTATGACATACTGAAGCAGAGCATGATCCCCTCCTTTCCAGGGCTGGGCCGCAGGGCAATATTCCAACATGATAACGACCCCAGACACACCTCCAAGATGACCACTGCCTTGCTAAAGAAGCTGAGGGTAAAGGTGATGGACTGGCCAAGCATGTGTCCAGACCTAAACCCTATTGAGCATCTGTGGGGCATTCGTAAACAGAAGGTGGAGGAGCGCAAGGTCTTGAACATCCACCAGCTCTAAGATGTTGTCATGGAGGAGTGGAAGAGGACTCCAGTGGCAACCTGTGAAGCACTGGTGAACTCAATGCTCAAGAGGGTTAGGGCAGTGCTGGAAAATAATGGTGGCCACACAAAATATTGACACTTTGGGCTCAATTTGGATATTTTCACTTAGGGGTGTACTCACTTTTGTTGCCAGCGGTTTAGAAATTAATGGCTGTGTGTTGAGTTATTTTGAGGGGACAACAGATTTACACTGTTATACAAGCTGTACACTTACTACTGTACATTGTAGAAAAGTGTAATTTCTTCAGTGTTGTCACATGAAAAGATATAATAAAATATTTACAAAAATGTGAGGGGTGTACTCACTTTTGTGAGATACTGTATATTTATTTATTTAGCGCTAATTACCGCTTAAATGATGCAATCGCGGTCATTAGCGATAAAACGATATTCACAATAGCGCTGGTGCAAAAATACTCATAAAATCGAATTTACTATAGCTCCCAGAATACAAATCGCAATGTACAACTGCAAGTGATCGCTGTGCCTGGAGTCTTGGAATTTCAAAATAACAAAATCTGCTTTTAACAGCGGCAGAACAGTCGCCCGTGTGAAAGAGGCCTTAACCTGCTAGTGCTAATTTTCTGACTCGTGCTGCTTACTTGTGATTACATTGACTCTACAGTGCTAAAGACTGCTATGTGTTTATTACTATGCATTTACATGTTGGTTTTGATGCTGCTTATTTACATTTCCTTAGTCTTTTACCTGTTAGTTATCAATGTGTAATTGCTTCTGCTATTTGTGGTACACCACACAGGGATAGGTGGTTTGCTGCTTGTAGTGGTTTACTACTGATGTTTCTTAACAAATACTCCCAGGTATGTCTCCAGTCTTTCAGCTCATCTGTGAGCCAGTAGTAATCAGCTTTCCTAGAGACTAGGGATGAGCTTCGAGTTCGAGTTGAACCCATATTCAACTCGAATATTGCCTGTTCGACCGTTCGTTGAATTGCGAACGATATAAGTCGTTCCCGCCAAATTCGAGTGGCGCGTCACGGCCCATAAATCACTGCGGCATCGCATTGCTGGCTGATGATTTTCCAAGCATGCACTATGACCCACATGGTTGGCCAATCTGTGTATAGAGGCAACAGTGCTGGTCGTGGACACGGTGCATTCTCGTCAGCACGTGGCCCTGGGACACGCTTGTCCTTTTTTTTCAGCAGCTGGCCGCGTTGAGCCGCAACATGCTGAAGACTTGGTAGAGTGGATGACCAAGCCGTCCTCATCCTCCTCATCCTCTCTCACCCAGGCTCAGGGTACTTTGTCTGGCAAAGCAGCTGCCAACGCGGCCTCTTCCCTCGGCTCAATGGCATCAGTCACTCCTTCCCTAGCCCCACCATGTCCTCCTGAGGATTCCCCCAAACTGTTTGACCACATTGTTGGGTACATGCTCCAGGAGGATGCCCAGCGTTTTGAAGGCTCCGATCATGGTACTCAGCTAGAGGAAGGCAGTAACCTGAGCCCAGACAGAGGGGGTGCCCAAGAAGGACAGCAATCTGGCAGTCATGTTCCCCGAGCTGCAGCATACTGCCAGCTTTGCTCCAGTGATGAGGAGGGAGGGGATGATGAGGTCACTGACTCCACGTGGGTGCCTGATAGGAGAGAGGAGGAGGAGGCACATCACCAACGAGGCAGGATGCCCTCCAGGGGCCAGCTTAAGGGCAGCACACTGACTGCATCACACCGCAGAGTTCCGCATGTGCAGGGCGCTGCTGTCTCTGCACGTTATTCCAAAAGTTCTTTGGTGTGGGCCCTTTTTGAGATGAGTGCATCAGATCCCACCACTGCTATTTGCAACATATGTCTCAAGCGTATCTTGCGTGGCCAAAACATCACCCGCTTGGGCACCACATGCTTGACCAGACATATGTTGACCTGCCATGCAGTTCATTGGCGAGCGTACCTAAAAGACCCACACCAAAGAACAAAGAGGACCTCTCCTTGCTCCTCATCAGCTGGGATCTCCAACCCCACTATGCCTTCAGTCCTCTCTGAGACCTGCACTGAGAGGAATGAAGGTGTAGAATTAGGTGTGTCACAGCCATGTACTTGCGAGCAATCTGCTATCGGTACACCAATGTCAGATTGTACCAGGCTGCTGCACCGCCGAAAGAAGTTCGCTCCCAGCCATCCACATGCCCAGTGTTTGAATGCTAGCTTGGCTAAATTGCTAGCACTTCAACTGCTGCCTTTTCAGTTGGTGGACTCTGCCCCCTTCCGTGAGTTTGTGGAATGTGCGGTTCCTCAGTGGCAGGTTCCCAAACGCCACTTTTTCTCACGGATTCCGGCTCTCTACCGGCATGTGGAAGGCAATGTCTTGGCCTCGCTGGACAGGGTGGTCAGTGGTAAGGTGCATATTACCGCTGACTCATGGTCCAGCAGGCATGGACAGAGACATTACCTATCTTTCACTGCGCATTGGGTGACTCTTCTGGCAGCTGGGAAGGATGCAGGACAAGGTACAGTAGTGTTGAAGGTTGTTCCGCCACCACGCCTCCAAAATGCTACTACTGGTAATTCTGACACACCTCTCTCCTCCACCCCCTCCTCTTCTTCTTCCTCCATGGCCTCTTCCTGTGCTTTGTCCTTGGAACCAGCGGTGCTCCGTAGGCATTTAAGGGGCTAGGCAAGTATGCAGGTCAAGAGATGCCATGCGGTGCTTGAGCTGGTGTGCTTTGGGGACAGGAGCCACACTGGGGCAGAGATTCTGTCAGCTCTGCAGGGACAGGCTCAGAGGTGGTTGACGCCACGCCAGCTTCAGCCAGGAATGGTGGTTTGCGACAATGGCACCAACCTCCTCTCCGCCCCCTGACAGGGACAACTGACCCATGTGCCCTGTTTGGCTCACGTCCTTAACTTGGTGGTGCAGCGGTTCTTGGGCAGGTACCCGGGCTTACAGGGTGTCCTGAGGCAGGCCAGGAAAGTCTGTGTGCATTTCCACCGGTCATATAATGCCAGTACTCGGCTGGCTGACCTCCAAAAGGAATTTAACCTGCCCAAGAACTGCCTAATCTGTGACATGCCCACCAGGTGTAACTCAACGTTGGCCATGCTGCAGCGGCTGCACATGCAGCAGAGGGCCATCAATGAGTACCTGTGCGACTAGGGCACCAGGACAGGGTTAGGGGAGCTTGTTTTTTTTTCCCCACGCCAGTGGGCCATGATCAGAGATGCATGCACTGTCCTGTCACCATTTGAGGAGGCCACGAGGATTGTGAGCAGTGACAGTGCATGCATCAGTGACACTGTCCCCCTTGTCCACCTGTTGGAGCACAAGCTGCATGGAATAATGGACAAGACACTTGAGGCAGAACAGAGGCAGGAAGAGGAGGACTTCCTTACCTCTGAAGGCCCCCTTTATGCAGACAGTGTTCCTGCGTGCCCTCACACAGGAAGAGGACGAGGAGGAGGATTGTGTCAGCATGGAGGTGGAGCTGGAGCCTGGCACTCAGCATCAGCAGCAGTCTTCAAGGGATCATTTACAGTCCCAAGAAACCCATGAACCTGTACGTGGCTGGGAGGAGGTGGCTGCGGATCATGTCGTCCTTAGTGACTCAGAGGACTCTGGACCAAATGCCTCAGCAAACCTACGCTGCATGGCCCCCTGATCCTGCAAAACCTGCGGAAGTAACCTCGTATTCATGGTATCAAGGAGAGGGACAAGGGTAAGGTTGCGGACCTTATCTTGCCATCGAAGAGGGAGCAGAGGATGAAACATCTTCGGGAGGCCTTGCAGAAAGGTCTCTGCAACGCGTTCCCAGAGACTGGGAGTTTACAAACTCCTGTTCCTGGACAAAGTGTTGCTGAGGCTTCGGTTAGTCAAAGATGGAGTGGGGTAGAAGGAGGCTGTCTGACCGATGCGTTCAAACAATTTTACCCCAAGGTATGATCGGTTCCAGCAACCATCGCCAGCGTCTGTTTTACATGGTGCAGGAATACCTAGGGGCAAGATCTGACTTGGACACCTTTCCCACCGAAAATCCTCTGGGTTACTGGGTCTTGAGGATGGATCACTGGCCAGAGCTTGCACAGTATGCGATTGAGCTACTGGCCTGTCCTGCATCCAGCGTTCTTTCGGAATGCACATTCAGTGCTGCTGGAGGCCCTGTAACCGATCACAGGGTGCGCCTGTCCACCGACTCGGTCGATCGATTGACCTTCATAAAAATGAATCAGTCTTGGATCACCACCAGCTACCAAGCACCTGTGCTGATGTAACCGAATAATTTTTTTTGAAATGTTAGATCCCATCTAGACTGCCTTTGCTGATGCTGAGTGACTATCCTGTTATACTGAGTGACTATTCTCTTCCTCCTCAATGATCATGCTGATAGCTTGTAAGAATATTTTTGGTTCTGGGCGCCGCCACCAGTGGTTAAAGGCCAATTTTTCAGCCCCTGTTTAACAGAGGCGTGTAATTACAATTTTGATGCAATATTTTGCAAGGAGGGTTCGTTGTTGCGCTCAACTAGAGTATTTGTGGGGGGTTGCAGTGTTGTGGCGCCAGTGCCTGAGGCCCAATTTTTCAGCCCCTGTTTAATAGGGGCGTGTAATTACAATTTTTGATGCAATACTTTGCAGCAGGGCTCGTTCTTGCGCTCCAACTAGAGTATCTGTGAGGGGTTGCAGTGTTGTGGCACCAGCACCAGTGCCTAAGGCCCAATTTTTCTGCTCCTGTTTAATAGGGGCATGTAATTACAATTTTTGATGCAATACTTTGCAGCAGGGCTCGTTCCTGCGCTCCAACTAGAGTACCTGTGAGGGGTTGCAGTGTTGTGGCACCAGTGCCTAAGGCCCAATTTTTCTGCCCCTGTTCGACAGGTGCATGTAATTACAGTTCTTGATCTAATCTTTCACAGCAGGGCCTGTTCCAGCACCCACCAAGAGTAACTGTGAGGACTTACAGTGTTGTGGCAACACCACCACCACCACCACCACCACCAAAGGCCCAATTTTTCTGCCCCTGTTCAACAGGTGCATGTAATTACAATTCTTGATCTAATATTTCACAGCAGGGCCCGTTTCAGTGCCCACCAAGAGTAACTGTGAGGACTTACAGTGTTGTGACAACACCACCACCACCAAAGGCCCAATTTTTCTGCCCCTCTTCAACAGGTGCATGTAATTATAATTCTTGATCTAATATTTCACAGCAGGGCCCGTTTCTGCGCCCACCAAGAGTAACTGTGAGGACTTACAGTGTTGTGGCACCAGCACCACCACCACCAAAGGCCCAACTTTTCTGACCCTGTTCAACAGGGGCATGTAATTATAATTTTTGATCTAATATTTCACAGCAAGGCCCGTTCCTGCGCTCACCAAGAGTAACTGTGAGGACTTACAGTGTTGTGACAACACCACCACCACCAAAGGCCCAATTTTTCTGCCCCTGTTCAACAGGTGCATGTAATTACAATTCATGATCTAATTTTTCACAGCAGGGCCCGTTTCAGTGCCCACCAAGAGTAACTGTGAGGACTTACAGTGTTGTGACAACACCACCACCACCAAAGGCCCAATTTTTCTGCCCCTCTTCAACAGGTGCATGTAATTATAATTCTTGATCTAATATTTCACAGCAGGGCCCGTTTCTGCGCCCACCAAGAGTAACTGTGAGGACTTACAGTGTTGTGGCACCAGCACCACCACCACCAAAGGCCCAACTTTTCTGACCCTGTTCAACAGGGGCATGTAATTATAATTTTTGATCTAATATTTCACAGCAAGGCCCGTTCCTGCGCTCACCAAGAGTAACTGTGAGGGCTTACAATGTTGTGGCAACACCTAAGGCCCCAATTTCTGCAGAGTATATAGGGCAGGCCCCTACTTTCAAACATCCAACTTACAAACGACTCCTACTTGCAAACGGAAGGAGACAACAGGAAGTGAGATGAAATCTACCCCTAGGAAGGGAAATTCTCTCCTGTAAGGGTTAATATGGGAAAAACGTGTCTCCTTTCTACTGATGCTTTATCAACAATCCTTGTTTCACTAAAAACCCCAAATTGTCAAAAAACATTTGTCATTGGGACAGAAAGTGAGGTGAAATCTTCTGAGGAGGTGCACAGACAGCAAAACAAATGTCACAGGGGTGATAACCCTTCCCTATGTTTTCCAAAAAGCTTAAAATAGATTTTTGGCTAGAGCTACACTTTAAAAATGTACCAGTTCAAAATTACAAACAGACTCTACTTAACAACAAACCTACAGTCCCTGTCTTGTTTGCACCGCCTGTATACTGCTGTTCAGAGTATATAGGGCCTGGGGGCCCCACGCCTTTCCTTTTTTAATTTGGGTGCGGGGTTCCCCTTAATATTCATACAAGACCCAAAGGGCCTGGTAATGGACTGGGGGAGGGGGGGGTACCCATGCCGTTTGTCTCACTGATTTTCATCCATATTGCCGGGACCCGCCATTACATTAAAGCCGCAAGCAGTTTTAAATGACTTTTATTCCTTTAAAAATGTCATTTCGTGCAGGGACGGTTCTAAGCACGGGAAACACACGCCACTTTACAGGCATACTATAGACACCCCCCAGGTACGATATTTAAAATATAATATTTCACTTTTTTTTTCACTTTAAGCATCATTAAAATCACTGCTCCCAAAAAAACGGCCTTTTTTAAAACTTTTTTTTGCATTGATACATGTTCCCTGGGGCAGGACCCGGGTCCCCAAACCCTTTTTAGGACAATACCATGCAAATTAGCCTTTAAAATTAGCACTTTTGATTTTTTTTTTTTTTTAAATCATAAAAGGTTTTATTGCTCATATGAAAAAAAAAATCATATATTACATTACATTGATATCCGCACCGTAATCAGCATTTCTTTTTCCAACATAGTAACATATTCATCAATAAGGTGTCATAGTTTGCATTTTGGATCTTTCATCATTCGGACTCTATGTCCCATCTAATCACATCGAAAACATATTCTCCAATGTCCCCATATCCTCCTCCCCCGTTCTCCAATATCCACTCTCGGCGTCTATTTGTCGTATCCTTAAACACCCCTTAGCAACCTCATCTGTACCAATTCCATGGGGCTTATACCTGGCACATCCAACCATGGGTCCCATAGTCTGTCAAACTTTCCAGGACTGCCCCTGTGCTGGTAAATATATTTTTCCATTATAAGCATTTTTCCCATATTTAATATCCATGTTTTACTGTTAGGTGGCGCAGCAGACTTCCATCCCATCAGTATTACCTTTCTGGCCTGGAATAGCGCCCTTGCAAAAGCGACTCTCGTCACCTCCTCCGTAATCACCCCCTCCAGAACTCCCAGTAAGCAACATAATGGATCTAATGGGACAGTGACCTGGAACACCTGGTTTAGCGTAGCCAGGACCTCTGTCCAATACCTATGGAGTTTGGGGCAACGCCAGAGGAGGTGAATCAAGTCCCCAGACGCTGCCCTGCATTTACCACACAATGAGTCAGGCGCCTTGCCCATTTTGTATAACTTAACAGGGGTATAATGTACTCTCAACAAGATGTAAAGTTGGGATACCTTCTGTGCCACGTTTAGTGAGCAGGAGTTAACTGCTTGCAGAGCTTCTTCCCATACCTCCCCCGATAGGGGGCCTAAATCCGTTTCCCACTGAGCAGCCGCCTTTGTGGGATACCCCTCTAACAGTGATGCTAATAACATGTTATAGCATTGTGAAATCATGCCCTTAGTCTCCAACGCCTCCTGCATTATATGAAAAACCGGTGTGGGGGATTGGGACCAGTCAGTTGCATCCCCTTGTGCTTTAATTGCATGCTTCAGTTGTAGATAGTAAAACAGCATATTGGCAGGCAGTGAGTATTTATCTTGTAGATCTTTAAACGATAATAATGTTCCGTTATTGAAAATCTGGTACAAATGTGTGATACCCTTGCAGCGCCATCTGTGCCCCTGTTGGATCTTAGCCAGCTCAACATATGTTCTATTTTCCCATATCGGGCTATACTTAGTAAAGCCCAAAACGTTTTGTAGTTGTTTAGCTTTGTTCCATACTTTCTGCAACAATGCGTATGTAGGCATTTGTTTATTGGGCTTTTGGAAAAGGTGGGCCTCCAATCCCTCAGGTATTGACTCTGCCCCTGTGCCCACCAGCATAAGCTTAGCCGACGAGCCCAGTGGCAGAGGGTCCATAGCACCTATCAGCTGTTGCAGCTGCGCCGCTAGATAGTATATCCATGGGTTGGGTAGGGCTAGGCCTCCCCCCTCCTTAGAGCGCTGCAGCTGTTCCAACTTGATTCTGGGGGGTCTGGTATGCCACAGCAACAGCCGGAATAGGGAGTTAACCACTCTGAATATCTTCAGCGTGATAACTACAGGCGTGTTGTGTAGCATGTATAAAAATTGTGGCATCAGAATCATTTTTATGAGATTCACTTTTCCTGCCAGGGACATCCTAAGTTTATTCCAAACATTTATCTTATCTCTAAACCGTGACAACAGGGGGTAGACATTTAGACTGCAAAAGTCTGTAAGTGTAGGCGAGATGTGTATACCCAAATATTTAAATGTGGAAACCACCGGTATCTGGGTCGGGGGTCTCCTGTTGGTCATCGGGGCACCGTCTATAAACATTAAGGCAGATTTGGTCCAGTTGATAGTGAGGCCTGAGTAACGGCCGAATTCAGTTATAAGTGACATTGCCTGTTCCAGGGATCCCTCTGCGTCTTCTAAAAACAAAAGCATGTCATCGGCGTAGAGCATGATTTTTTCATGCAATTCACCATATTGGAAACCTTTAATCTGTGGGCAATCTCTCACCTGTGCCGCCAGGGGCTCAATAGCCAGTGCGAAGAGCAGGGGGGACAGAGGGCATCCCTGTCTGGTCCCCCTGCCCAGCCCAAAGGCATGGGACATTCGATCCGCCACACGTATAGCCGCCCGGGGTGTATCATACAGCAGCCTAACCCACCTGATGAACCTGGGCCCAAACCCAAACTTGGCCAGAACCGCCCACAGATATCTCCAGCACACGCTGTCAAATGCCTTATTGGCATCGAGAGACAGCAAGGCTCTACCGCCCACAGACTCCGAGGGGGTCTGCATGTTTAGGTATAGACGTCTAAGGTTGGTCGCCGTAGATGTTCGGGGCATAAATCCTGCTTGATCTAGGTGAACTATTGTTCTAACAATCTTATTAACCCGCATGGCCAGTACTTTTGCTAGTAATTTAATGTCGCTCTGAAGGAGCGATATAGGCCTATAGGAGCCCGGGTCTAAGGGGTCCTTACCCATTTTCAACAATAATATAATGTTAGCTCTAGTCATAGTGGTTGGTAGTCTTCCCAATTTAAAGGATGCATTTAATACTTCGAGCAGTTTAGGTAGGATTGTTTCGCCATATTGGGTGTATACCTCCATGGGGAGCCCGTCGTCCCCGGGGGCCTTGCATGTAGGAAAAGAGGCAGCCGCCTCCCTCAGTTCATCCAGTGAAATTGGTGCCTCCAGCTCCCCCCTAGCCTGGTGGGTCAGAGCTGGAAGCGTTATAGTGCTCATGTATGTCTGCAGTTCTTCGTCTGTATAGTTGTCACACGGTTTATATAACTCTGCATAGAAAGATGCTAGCTCCTCTATAATTTTCTCCGGATCATTCACCAGACGCCCCGAGGAGCTACGTATCGATCCTATAGCAGGGGACGACTGTTGAGATCTGGCTATCCTGGCCAACAATCTACCAGTTTTTTCACCCTCTTCATAAAAAGCTTGTTTAGTAAAGAACCGTTTACGTTCCGCGGCGGAGGACCTCAACCGATCCAGGGACTCCTGGGCCGATATCCATGCCTCCCTCGTGGACTCTGATGAGTCTAAAATAAAAGCGAGCTCCAATTGCTTCACCCGGTCTTCCACCTGTATCAGTATGGTTGCGGAATTGTGTTTTACGTCAGCAATTTCAGCTATAAATGTGCCTCTCAGGCATGCTTTAAAGGCATCCCATCTTACTAAGAGATCAGTTTGTCTCCGGTTGTCTAGAAAGTATTGTTCTATCTGTTTCGCTACTCTGTCGTGAGAGGTGAAAAGCTTTAACCAAAAAGCGTTCAGCTTCCACGGTGCTCTAGGCAGTGTGGTTGCCGGTCTAGTGACAAGATAAGCGACTAGAGGAGAGTGGTCAGAGACCCCTCGGGGTAAATATTCTACCTTATGTATCACACTTAGGAGTTGGGGGGACCCCACACACAAGTCAATACGGGAAAGTGACCCATGGGTTTTGGAGAAGCAGGAAAATTGTTTTGTGTTAGGATATTTAGCTCTCCATAGGTCTATCCAACCCACCTCTATCAGTAGTCTGCTCAGAATAGTGCCCCTGTTTCCCGAGGGTGGCTGTGCCGGGGGGTGCCTGTCTAGTCTGGGATCCAAGTAGCCATTAAAGTCACCCATGATCATTATCGGGACATCAGGTTTGTCAACCAGGTAAGTCAAGAGGAGCTGTAGAATTTCCCTGGAGAACGGGGGAGGTATGTACACAAACACCAATATCAATGTCAAGGTATACAACCTGCAATGTAAAAATACAAATCTACCCGTGGAATCAATCACAGCGTCTAATTCCTGGTAAGCCAAGGATTTATGTACCAAAACACTCACCCCGCGAGAAAACGCAGTGTGAGTGGAATGGTAGGCCTTGCCCACCCAGGAATACTGCAGAAAACTGACCGTTTCCTTCGTTAGGTGAGTCTCCTGGAGGCCCACTATTGCTGGGTGAAATTTTCTCAGACATGTGCTTATCATGGTACGTTTCAAGGGATCAAGGACACCTCGGACGTTCCATGTCACAACTGGAGTGTTTGCCATGATTGATATTGTAGATTGAAAAGTCCTGGGTGAGTCTGCTTTTTCGCCTCATCTTCTGGCCGTAAAGTATCCATGCATGTCTCGATGACCCAAACTGTCCCGGTGCAGCATTCAATGTTGTTTTGTAATGACGATCCGAGGCATCTGTGGAAGAAAGTGCGTGGTGTCTTCGTATGCAAAGGTGTCCCTCCCATCTGTAGTAGTGTGCTCCACGGTGTAGATCTCGCTGTGTGGATGTGAGCAATTTTCCCACAGTGGTCAGGGGGAGGTTCCCCTGTCCCGACTGTGCACCTTGAGTTGTGCTTCAAACTGGTGCCAACCGGGCACATTTTAACTGACCCCTGCAACTGGGCCAAAACTTGAGTGTTCAAAAAGAAAGGGTTTCCTGTGGGTACAACTGTCCCACCTTGGCTTTTGATTTTTCTTGGTATTTTTCTTGTAAACAAAGCTCTTGTCTCGCGATAACTTTATAGATTAATGAAACTGTCCCGCAAAATATGTTGTAGACTATAAAACGTCTAATAATGACTGACCAATTTCCCAGCTTCGCGTAGTGTCATTCACTCTCCCATATCAGCCTCTCTCCTCCTCCTTAGGTCCTGCTCGTTGCGGTCCAACCAGGCGGATGCTTCGGCTGCAGATTCAAAGAATGTGGACTGACCTCTTGCCGTAATACGTAACTTAGCCGGGTATAACATGGCGTATGCGACTTGAATCTTCTGTAATCTTTTCTTTACTTCTGCAAACTTGGCCCTTTTGCGCTGTACCTCTGACGAGAAGTCAGGGTAGAAGGAGATTTTGGTTCCATTATAGTGCACTGCTCCCTTCTCCCTGGCCAATCGAAGTATTATTTCTCTGTCCTTATAGTTCAGGAGTCTGGCCAGCATTGATCTAGGTGGATTGCCTGGGGGGAGGGGTCTCAATGGTGTACGGTGAGCTCGCTCCACCGCAAAAAGCGCGGTAAAAACATCTTTGCCGAATATGTCTTGTAACCACATTTCTGTAAATGCTGTGGGGTCCCTCCCCTCCACCTTCTCTGGGAGCCCCACTATGCGTACATTATTCCTCCTGAGACGGTTCTCGATGTCGTCATTTTTAGCATTGGCCTGAGCCACTTGCTGTAATGCACTTCTAGTATCTCTAGTGAGGGGGGGTAGTATATCCTCCATCTCGCTGATCCTTCCCTCCACTGCTGTGGTCCTCTCCCTGATCTTTTGAATGTCATGGCGCAATAGTGAAACAGTCTCAGTAAGGCTCCCAAATTGTACTTTCAGTCCGTTTACAGACGCTGTGCAGCACTGTACCGCCCGCAGTATATCACTTAGCGTGGGCTGCTGTCCCTCATCGTGCACGGGGTCAGAGCCATCTGTATTAAGGATCAGAGAGCCCTCTAATGGCAGCGTATCATCCAGCGCCATGGCGTCTTCATGTCCCTCAGTGTCCATTGCCAATGACTGCTGATTCAGGGGGGAAGTGCCGCTCTGTCCCTGCATCTTTTGGGCATAGTATACCATGTCCCTGGGCTGCTCTTTCCCCCACTGTTTGCCAGACTTTGCTGTCTTACCGCTCGGATCCTGTGTCCTGTCTGTGCTGCGGGCCGCACGCTGTGGTAGAGGAGAGCCGGCGCCATCTTGGCCTTCCAAGGCCGCCGCTGCTGCTGCTTCTTTCTCCCCTTTTCTGGTCATTCTGGACCTCCGGCACCTTTCGGGAATGTTGTGATGTGTCCTGTAGGGTCGCGGCGTACTGATGGGTCAGTTCCGAGTTCGGATCGGTGGCGGGTTCAGGATATTAGAAGGATCAGTGGCGGGAGCTCCGTGCAGTGCGTCCGCTCACATGCCCGTCCAGGCCACGCCCCCCAGCACTTTTGATTTTGAACGTTCGAGTCCCATAGACTGGTGCAAACCGAACCGGGGGGTGTTCGGCTCATCCCTAATAGAGACCGGCAACATTCACTAAGGTGAGGGTGGGTAAGTATATTTTATCCTAAGAGTGCACATTATGGGCCTAATGAATTGTAAATCTCTCCAGCCCTCAACACCAGCACCACTTCGTAGGAGAAGGAGAGTCACCCTGCGTCTGCAACAGAGGAAGGTCCTCTTTAGCCCTGAAGGAACCACTATGTACTAAACTGCCAGAAGAGGCAGACTAAGGAAATCTCACTACAATAATCATCTGCGGTGATAGTGGGCTGGTGGTAGCTGGCGTGTCAGCCAAAATGCATGCCAAGTTGCAGGCCAGAGGCAGCGGCAAATGGGCAGATACTGAGAAGGCCTATAGTCACTAATGATTCCATACCAAGCCTAATCAAACAGCTGCATTTATTTAAAGGCAACCTCTACCTCAGAAGCAGTTGGCCAAGGAGTCTTCATCAGACTGGTCAGATAGATCAGCCTTAGCTGGTAGTAGCTTGCTTCTGGGAAGTTGCTATGACAAGTTGGCATATAAGAAGCAAAAAGTGGATGTTTTAACTCTGTCCAAAGTGACTGTGTGGATCTCTATTCAATAATGCGCAGGTATTAAGCTAATCAAACTAAGTTGTTTAAAGCAGTGGTTCTCAACCCTATCCTCAAGTACCCCCAACAGGCCATGTTTGCAGGTTTTCCTTTATCTTGCACAGGTGCTTTAAATCAGAGTCAATGGCTTGGTATTTTGGGCAGCTATTTTATCTAAGAGAAATTGCATGGCCTGTTGGGGGTACTTGAGGACAGGGTTGAGAACCACTGGTTTAAAGGGTACCTCTACCTCAAAAGCAGCCGGCCAAACAGTCTTCATCAGATTAGCCAGGGGTGCCATTCTTCCAGCAGAAGAAGCAATATCCTTTGCAGAGGCCCTGGAACAGCGAATGGATCTGGAAATGAAGAAGATTATACTACTATTAAATAGTGTTTTGTGGCCTGCAGTTGAGCTTACTTCGGTAACCAGACTGTCTGGATCTCATACAAGATCAAAGCAAAGCTCTGGCCAGTGATAAACTCTATGATGGCTGATCCTAGAGTGAAAATGAAGTGGCCATTGATGCAGTTAAGCCACGGTGGATGCAAAACTGAATGCTTTTTTTTCTAGTAGTCCGTTGTGGTCAGTTAACTCTTATGGCTCATTCCACAAGTGACACATACCGCTTTTAAGTCAGAGTGGTGACTGTTCAAGTCAGATCCAGTGATATCTAGAAGGGGTATTAATCTCTTATGTTACTCGCCAATGACCAGAGGATAGCCAAAAGGCAAGTAACGAAGATTGAATGGCAGGTTAAACCTGGGAAAACTATAGAAGAGAATAAAGAATCCATAATCATCTTTATATGTCTGCCGAAAGCCGAGTCTACTCCTTTGGGGGAGCAGCAAAGTCTCTTCACCCAAGTTGCCCAGTAGGTGTCAGCTGGCAGAATTAATTGTAAATTTGAGCATTAGGATCCGTGAGTCCTGTGCATTAAGGAAGCCATTGGACATGACCAGTGATGCAACGCGTCGGGTGGAGCCTTGTGACGTCACTCATGGTGCCTATTGCGGAAGCATGGTGAGGATGCGAGTGTGTCACTACTCCCATTTTATATTGCGCATTTTCTTCTAACCTGATGTCAGCAGTTTTCTATTAAACAAGTTTTATTTTATCTGGCAATATTGCTCTATGGTTGTTTTTTGTTTTCTCTGAGTGCCATCCACACAAGAAGTATTAGTGCTTTGGAGCGAGCTTTTCTCTCGATATATGGAACTACCCAGCAGTGAACGCAGGATGTGTTGGTGCTAAGATTCCATGCACCTCGTCTTAGTTTGGGACCTGAATGTTTCTGCAGATCCACCAGCAGGATTGCCCATTCGCTGTCTGATGAGCCTTGTTTGACCTTTTGGTCATTGTTGGAGGTGAGTGGCCAATCTATAAATTTTACAATCGATGTTGGATTGATGCTTTGTTTTCCTTCTATCAAGTTACCGTTTTATGAGACATCCATCTCCATATAAACTGATTCCTACCATGTTGTTTTTCACTTGGACCTTTTTTTTTGCACTTTATTTTAGTTTATTCTATTTTTGTTTTTTATGTTAACGGTGCATTATATTGAATAAGCGCACCACTCCCCCCTTCTTTTTTCATTCTGTTCATGCAGTGATTTTGAGTACACTACTAAGTGGTTGCAGCTGTTCACACCCATTATATTTTTTGTGTTCTTCATAAGTTTTTTCTGATTTTCTATTTTCACTGGAGTTTGATGCCTTATTTTCACTTTAAACTACACATAGTGTCATTCCCTCCATGACTCATTAGAGCAATTAACGCTGGAAAATAAGTGTTACCACATCTTGTTTAATGGTGAGCCATCCAGCCAAGATGTCAAGAATTATGTCTGCATTGTCCTTAGTCAAAATGCAGACTTGGGCATGAAGCAGAAGGATTAGGATCCAAAACTTTGCATCATTGCAATCAATTACTCAAGCCATCAGGTAAGATGGTAGGTTGTCTCTAGAACTAGCAGGTGTGTGAATACTGTATACACACTTCGATACACCCATGCTTCTGCAAGTATCTTCGCTTGGCCGTTCGAGAGTTTAACTACGAGTTCATCTGGCATACTTTGGCCTTCACAAACTCAGGGCATTTCCCAGGATATTGTCACGTCTACCCCAACGCAGGTGGTCAGACACTATAACTAGCTACTGTGTGCTTCACTTATAGCAGCCCCTTTCCTATAAGGCAAGCAGGCCTACCGGTACTTGGTTGCCCCCTGGACTTATACACAATGCTATAGTGCCTGGCCCCCACATCAGGGCAGATGCAAATGGAGCAAAGCCAAGAGATACTTGCAGTTAGCAGACAGGTAGCGTGGTTCTATGACAGTCCAGGTAAAAGACAGGCTGAGTTCAAGGAACAGTCCAATAATCCGGTCCAAAGTCATACACAGGGAAAGCCAAACTAGTAAAGCAGGGCAGATAGACAAGGAGCTTGATCAGGAACAAAACCGGTATCACTCACTCTATCACAAGCAAGGAACAGAGCTTTTGGCTTGCCTATATTAGGTGACTGACCGTATCAATCACCTTGCAGGTGGACACAGACAGGGAGAATGCAATAGCCAACACACGGATGCTGGAATGAGGAGCAGGAGCACTTAAGTGATCCTGACAGACATTAGGTCCAGTAGTGGCCGTCTTGTGGGAGCAAGGGCTTCTGGTGATCCTTGTTTGGGCAACAGCCTGCTGGCGCAATGTCTTCCAGGTCCTGGAAAAAAGTTCTAGTTCAGAGTCTGATCGAATTGGGAGGAGCCATCATTGAGAGTCCAACAGCAGTTCGGAACCTCCAAAGAATACAGTAGAGTTACCCTCAGAGAGAGCGACACTATAAGTATATCACTCGAACAAATTACAACTCTTTCCCATTGGTTGCATCCCACGGTCGCAAAAGAGTAGAAAGGTGGTCTGTAGTAAGCCATGTGGTCCGCGGGGCTCACTGGAAGGTTGAGAACTTTATTAACTGGTGTTTTAGTAAGGGAAGACTTGCTTTCTGCACCAGGAACAGTGACTCCACAGAGGAGACAAGTCCCTTTTTGGAGGTAGCTAAGCTAGCTAATCTTTCAGCTTCATCAGCTACTTGGCATACCAATTATCGCAAATCTTTGTCTGGTATTGCCAATGCAGGGCAAATTGTCCAAAGTCAGAGTTGCAATGATCTCAGGCTAAAGTTCTTCTGAAAATGCAACAAAGAGCCTCAGCTATGCTGCAAAGATTCCGCAAAATTGGAAGGTCCTATCTTTGCTGTCAAGAAGGTATGCAAGACTAGTCAACTTCTGTCAGAGGTATCTCCCAGGCAGGTTTGCCAGCCCTTTGGGTTCGGGTGTCCTAGAACTTCCTGTCAGAGTCTGTAAGGTACAAAGCCATTGGATGTCAAGGGATGGTCTCCAAACCAACAAAGGATAATGACCTGACAGTAACCTTGGTGGGTTCCCAGAGGTGGAAGCAGTGGAACTACCCAGTGGTTTTCAGGCTGCTTATCAGGATCTGCAGTCGTTCAGTGGGGATGATGACAATAATTGCCCGGTGGCCTGCAAGCCATGATATCATCAGGTACAATCTCTGATCGGAGAGCCTCCTATTCTCCTTTCTGAGATCCAATACCTCATACAGCGTGGCCAACCGTATCGTCCAAATTCAGATAAGTTATATCGAGATGCTGGAGACCCAAGAAGTGAAGTCTCACCTTTAGTGTTTGAAACCCTATGGAGGCCAGGGCACCTACTCCAAACTTCAGGTATATTAGATCATAGGAAACCCTGAGACATTTAAAGGATGGAAACCTTTGTTCCCTGCTGTAAGGACTGAATTGTATACAAGTAAGCCTAGAGATGGTATTGAAGGGTAGATGAGACTCGGTTGTGTCCTCACTCTCTGGGATCCAGTAACTGTTGCATACTTTGGTAAACCAATTCGAAAAGACCTGGGCAGATTGGTCTTTCCCCTTGGAGTAATAATAAATAATAATAAAATGGTGGTCATTGCAATACTTTGTCACACCGTATTTGCGCAGCGGTCTTACGAGCGCAATTTTTTTGGAAAAAATACACTTTTATGAATTAAAAAATAAGACAAAAGTAAATTCAGTCCAATTTTTTTTATATTGAGAAAGATAATGTTACGCCGAGTAAATTGATACTCAACATGTCACGGTTCAAAATTGCGCCCACTCAAACTTTGACCCTTAAAAATCTCCATAGGCGACATTTAAACATTTCTACAAGTTACCAGTTTAGAGTTACAGAGGGGGTCTAGTGCTAGAATTATTGCTCTCACTCTAACGATCGCGGCGATACCTCACATGTGTGGTTTTAACACCGTTCTCATATGCAGGCGCCACTTGCGTATGCGCTCGCTTCTACACGCGAGCTCGGTGGGACGGGGCACTTTAAATTTTTCTTTTTATTATTCATTTTACTTTTTATTTTTTATTTTTTACACTGTCGTTTTAAAAAAAAATTGGTTCACTTTTATTCCTATTACAAGGAATGTAAACATCCCTTGTAATAGAAAAAAAGCATGGCAGGACCTTTTAAATGTGAGATCTGGGGTCAAAAAGACCTCAGATCTCACATTTACACTAAAATGAAATGAAAATAAATAAATAAATGTCTTTATTATTTTTTTCGTAAAAAAAAAAAATTTCCCCCTGAAGACCGATGGGCGGAAGTGATGTTTGACTTGGCTTCTGCCAATGGTAAGGAGCAGAGTGGGGGCCATCTTTCCCTCACTTGGCACCAGGCTGTTGAGAGGAGAGAACCCGATCGTCTCTGCCGCTACCGACGACCCCACTAAGCGGCGGAGACCACCGGAGCATGGCGGGAGGGAGGACCCTCTCCCTTCCCCAATAAAACTTATCTTGCGGCGAATCCACCGCAGAGACCACTTTTATCTGAAAGGGGACAGCACACTGTTAAAGAAAATACCAGGGTTATGGCAGCTATCTGCTGCCACAACAACGGTATTCCACTTCAAACAGCCGACGTACAACTTCAGCGGCGGTTCGTAAGTAGTTAATGTGCCTAATTTTTAGTGTCTTACCCTTGTAGATTGGGCCCTTCTAACTATATTGTCAAATGCTGGAGCATCATTTCCATGCTTTTTTTTGGCCCAAGTACATTAACTACTTATGGACTGCCCGCCATCTTTGTATGTCAAATGTCACTTCCGCCCAATGGTCTTAAAGAGGAAATTAATTTTTTTGTAAAAAAAAAGACTTTTTTTCTTTTATTGCATTTTAGTGTAAATGTGAGATCTGAGGTCTTTTTGACCCCAGATCTCACATTTAAAAAGTCCTGTCATGTAAAAAAAAAAAAAAATTGAGAGCGCCCCGTCCCTTCAAGCTCACGCGCAGAAGCCAACGCATACGTAAATCGCGCCCGCATATGCAAACGATGTTCAAACCACACATGTGAGGTATCGCCACGATCGTTAGAGAAATAATTCTAGCACTAGACCTCCTCTGTAACTCAAAACTGGTAACCTGTTTAAACCTCATTACCCAGAATGCATCTGGAATATAGTCATTACCCCTTGCATTGGTATATTTTCCGTCCCCCCCCCCCCCTGTCCCTGTTTCCCACTACCTTACCCTTCACTCCCACCACTCACCAATAGGAAGCCCTACCTTATCATTTGTTCCCACCCTGAAACATGGGCTCTCTTTAGCTAATGCTGTCCCCCCTCTTTCCAGAGCCATGGGGACCATTTCCCGTTTGCGTTTACCAACACAGTAATGGTTATGTTGGCATTTACATTGCCACTCATACCCTTTCTACATATACCTTTATATATAATTTATATTTAAATTTTTTATGATGCTCAATGTCTTGTTTGTATGGTTTTGCCGATCCCTGGGTGTCCTGTGCGGTCCGTGGCTGCCTGTGCCTTCCCACAGCGGCGGACTTATGTTTCTCCTGGCAGAGATGACTCTCCTCTGTTCATCTCCTGCTTGTTCTCTCCGAGCCCAGGGCTCCCCGCCCACGGGCTTGTCTCGAACGCGCTTGCACAGTAGCGCGGGCCGCGCACCTGCACAGTGCGGAGAAACTGACCCGGTGACGTCAGACGCGGCCGGACGGCGGCGTCGTGGGCGCCTCTGGGTTGGGGAGCTCACTTAACGGGCCCTCGGGCCTGTGAGTGAGCATTACAGTTCTCTCCACGGAAGACTGCTTACGTGGGGCTTGGATGGAAGGGATGCCTTCAATGTCTCACTGGCGGACATCTATGGGTACGTTTTTCTGCTTTCTTACCTTTGGATACTATCTTTTACCCGACGTTATCTATAACTGATACCGTCATATGGATACTATCCTGTATCTTATGTTATATTTGATACTGTTTCATCGACAGACTCCCATGTAATCCTGTGGGTATCCACCCCCCTTGTTGGGCTCCCACACCTTGTACCCTCCTTGATGCCCCAGAGGTTGGACACGGTTGGCATTCCTGCTCCCTATGGGCCATCCGACCCCCGCGCCATCAGAAGTCTCCATGTGGTTTGGCATCTCTGTTACCTTTGGTTTAACACCTGCGGTGAGCTATATTATATGCCCCATTAATTCACTAGTTAAGGTGCTGTTCAATCTTTTTCCCTTCTCCTGTGTGCTGTCTGTCTCAGCCTGCTCTTTCTTTTTTTATCCTCTCTTTTTTTATCCTTCCCCCCCCCCCTATCCTGCCCCCCTACCACCTCCACTGGTTTTCCTTCCCCCTCCCCCTTTTCTCCCGTCCCTCCCCACCTATGTCCAATTTCCCTTTCCCCTCCTTCCCTTCTCTCCCCTTCCCTCTTCTCCTTCCCCTCTTCCCTTCCACCCCCCTTTTTCCCTTTCCGTCCCCTTTCCCTCCCCCTTCCCCCCCCATTTCTATCCTCTCCTTCCTCCCCCTTGTTTCTTCCTCCTTTGTCCTCCCCCACCCCCCTTACTGTGTGAATGGCCAAATCTATTGTACCTTTCAACCAGCTACTTATGTGGCCCCTTACTTGTGTTATGCTTTTTATTTAGAGAACTCTACATTACCCCCCTTGCACGCCTGGGGGAGAGTTAATTAGGCGGCCCGGTGCCGCACATGATCACCCAATCATAGGGTAAGCCAAACCCGTATTTAATGTTTTTAGTTACTTTTCTTTTCACATGCTGTTTTATGATCACTACCTGTAGTGCAATGTATTTTCTCTGCTTGTATTGCATTGTATTATTTGTTTTATAAATTGGTCCTCCTGAGGAAGCGATAATATCGCAAAACTAGTCGAGAACCAGACCATTCTATACCTTGTAATAACAGATATTCCTTGGGGAATCCTGAATCTCTGTTTTGCATTTTAATAAGTATACTATGTATTCTCTTTTTTGCAATAAACCTTTTTATATAATTTGTTTATTATTGTTTATCTGTACCGGTATAGTCCAGCCATTTTTAGGGTGGGAATGTTATGGGGCCAACATCAGCCACTGTCCCCTTGTTCCCACTCTCCTTTCTTTCTGTATATTACTTTGGATGATAGTATGTTTTTAAGATCTGCTATCCTTGACTACATGAGGCCATACTCACAATTTTTGCATAACCTGTTTAAACCTCGCCTATGGAGATTTTTAGGGGTCAAAGTTTGTCGCCATTCCACGGACACAATTTTGAACTTTGACATGTTGGATATCAATTTACTCGGCGTAACATTATCCTTCACAATATATAAAAAAAATGGGCTAACTTTGCTTTTGAAGCTAAGCTGAAATTCAGGGCTTTACTAATTATTTTGTGGACTAGTTAAGACATGAAATATGTCCACTAAATGTGAATTCTCTCTAAGCACCAAATGAAAAAAAAAAACCCCAAAAACTATTACTTACAAAAAAATTGGCGTGGGGTCTTCCCCAAAATCCATACCGGGCCTTTATCCCAGCATGCAGCCTGGAGGTCAGGAAAAGGAGGGGACGAGCAAGCCCCTCCCTCCTCCTGAACCCCTTCTGAACCAGGAAGAAAGTGTCATGGTTATGCAATAGAGTTTCTCTGTCAGCTTACCTGTCTCCATGTGTTTATCTCTAAAGACCAGCTGCCCCTCACCTGACTGGTTTTATAACCTCTCCTCTAAGCATGGCCCCACCCCAGGCCCTATCAGGGAACCCTATATTAACCTGTGCACTGCAAGTCAGCAGTGCTGATCAACCATTGTGTGTTAGCCTCCGTGTGTACTTGCTGTGTTTCCTACGTCTGATTCCTGTTACCGACTTTAGCCTGTTCTCGACTCTTCCTGTATGCTTGTTACCCTGACCTTTGGCGTGTTATGTTTATCCTTGTCTGTTAGTCGCCCTGACCTTTGGCTTACCCCTTGCTTCCCTGTCGTTCCAGCCTGCTGCCTCCTTCCTTTTCTCCTGTAGTCTACGATGAGCTGTGAGACCCTGGGGGCCGCCACCTGGAGCCAGACTGCAGCGCAGTCCATCCTCACCACTAGAGGCTCTGGTTAACACCCGCTGGCTCTTAGACTCTGCGCCCTGGGGAATCTATGCTCTAGCTCCCACTGGGATCCATGTTAGTTATCCTGTAGACCTGCTTCCTGAACCTTCCAGGGTTCAATCCGCAGCAGTCAGTCCTAGGGTCCACTACCTTAGGGGTGCACTTCTGACTCCTACAGAGTGCATCTGTCACCTGGTCCCAGGTGACCTGACAGTTTGATCAGCCATGGACCCGGCTGATGTGCCGCTACCCGCAGATGATCCGTTGCAGGGCTTAGTTCACAGACTTGAGACCCAGGAAGCGCATCAGACCCAAGTGATGCGATTCCTTCAGGATTTGGCATCCCGTTTTGAACAGGTTCAGGCCTCATTAGGACACCCGGTTCAACAACCTCAACCGCTATCTGCTGCTGCACCTATCGCACCAGTCACAGCCACACATTCATTACAACTGCCAGCTCCGGCCCGTTTCTCTAGGGACTCCAAGGCTTGCAGGGGGTTCCTTAGTCAGTGCACGATTCATTTTGAACTTCAGCCCCAAAACTTCCTGTCAGATCGGGCGAAAGTAGCCTATATTATATCCCTCCTGTCCGGCGAGGTGCTAGCTTGGGCTGCCCCTCTGTGGGAACTGAATGATCCAGTGGTTTCTAGCCTGTCTGATTTCTTGAAACTTTTTCAGGAATATCTTCAAGGAACCGGGTCATGTCTCCTCAGCGGCTAGCGCTCTTTTACGTCTCCGTCAAGAGTCCGCTTCTGTGGGACAGTATGCTCTTCAGTTCCGTATCCTCACAGCTGAATTGAGCTGGAATAATGAGGCCCTAGTTGCAACCTTTTTACATGGCCTCTCTGATAGAGTGAAGGATGAATTAGCAGGAAGATCCCTTCCTGCTGATCTGGACGGTGTCATCACCTTGTGTAACCAGATCGATATTCGCTTTCAGGAGAGGGCCCTGGAAAAAATACGCCAGCATTCCCCGTTCCTTAGGCAGCTTGAGCTCCCAGTCCCTTCTCTTCGATCCGAGGAGCACCCCCTGCCCGCTGAGGAACATATGCAGCTGGGCTGGACCAAGTTGTCTCCTGAAGAACGTGCTAGGCGCAGAACTCTGGGCCTGTGCCTCTATTGTGGGGCCAAAGATCATTTTTGTGACACTTGTTCTCTTTGTCCGGAAAAACGATCGGGGCTAATATATCTGGAAGGTGGAGTATTAGACCCTGAAGTATCACCTTCACCTTCTCGTCTTCTTCTTTCTGTGTTCCTTCATGTCGGCGCTTCCTCTCGTTCGGTCTCAGCACATCTGGATTCCGGAGCCGCTGGCAATTTAATGGATTGGGAAACTGCATCTTCCATGAGACTTACCCTTTTGCCCCTTTCAACGCCATTGGTGTTCTCCCAGGGGGTCCTATCTGCTTCCAGACCCTTCCTGTTAAGATGTCGGTAGGGACACTCCACCAGGAGTGGATATCCTTCCTTGTCTTGCCTAAAGCTTCATCTCCTATCATATTAGGTCTTCCTTGGTTATGGTTCCATTCTCCACACATTGACTGGACTGCTGGACGGATCCTGGCTTGGGGTTCCTCCTGTTCCTCTTCCTGCCTACTCAAGGTTACCCCAAAAGAGAAACTTCCTGTTGCCACCATCCCAGTATCTTCTGCTCTTCCCGCTGCATATAGCGATTTCTGGAATGTTTCCTGCAATAGTCGGGCTGAGGCACTCTCTGGTTCATGTGGCACTCTGGATGAGGAGCCCACCTGTGAACTTGAGCCGATCATTCTCTCCAGTTTGCATGGTCATTTACCTTTGCCTGTTCCTGGACCCCCTTGGACGCACACCCAGGCTGACTCGTCTACCAGTTCCACAGTGGCTACGCCCTGTGATGCGATTCTGGTGGTCGCTGCACCTGGCAATGCTGTTCAGTCGGCCTCTGCACCAGTTCAGCCTATGCCCAGTGAAGCTATCCAGCTTGACTTCTGTGACACATCACTTTCTAACCAACCTGGTCTCAGGCATCCACTGACTTCTGCCCAGTCTGATGATCCTGTGTTGGATGACCAGCTCATCTTTAAGGGTCTGGGGGACCCTGCTCAGACTCCTGATGGTCTTCTTATGCCTTTACCCATTCCTAAGAAGCCTTTAGCCCTCAATAAGTCCTCTCGTCCTCTCCCTACCTCGGTTTCGGTCTCTGAGGATAATCTTAAGTATGAGGTTAGTCAAGTTCTCAATTCCCGGCGCCGTAAAGGCATTCTTCAGTACCTCGTACATTGGGAAGGGTTTGGTCCTGAGGAGAGGTCTTGGATCACTGCATCTGAGATCTTTGCGGCTCGTCTGTTGAGGAGATTTCATCTGGAGTTTCCCTTTAAGCCAGGGCCCAGGCGGGGGAGGGGGGGCCTCATAATAGGGGGGGGGTACTGTCATGGTTATGCAATAGAGTTTCTCTGTGAGCTTACCTGACTCCATGTGCTCATCTCTAAAGACCAGCTGCCTCTCACCTGACTGGTTTTATAACCTCTCCTCTAAGCATGGCCCCACCCCAGGCCCTATCAGGGAACCTTATATTAACCTGTGCACTGCAAGCCAGCAGTGCTGATCAACCATTGTGTGTTAGCCTCCGTGTGTACTTGCTGTGTTTCCTACGTCTGATTCCTGTTACCGACTTTGGCCTGTACTCGAGCTCTCCCTGTCTGCTTGTTACCCTGACCTTTGGTGTGTTATGTTTATCCTTGTCTGCTAGTCGCCCTGACTTTTGGCTTACCCCTTACTTCCCTGTCATTCCAGCCTGCTGCCTCCTTCCTCTTCTCCTGTAGTCTACGGTGAGCGTGAGCTGTGAGACCCTGGGGGCCGCGTCCTGGAGCCAGACTGCAGCGCAGTCCATCCTCACCACTAGAGGCTCTGGTGAACACCCGCTGGCTCTTAGACTCCGCGCCCTGGGGAATCTATGCTCTAGCTCCCACTGGGATCCATGTTAGTTATCCTGTAGACCTGCTTCCTGAACCTTCCAGGGTTCAATCCGCAGCAGTCAGTCCTAGGGTCCACTACCTTAGCGGTGCACTTCTGATTCCTACAGAGTGCATCTGTCACCTGGTCCCAGGTGACCTGACAGAAAGAAGACCAGAGGATGAAGCAGGGAAGGAGAAGATGGAGGACGACTGGAGGAAGAAGCGGGGAAGGAGAAGACGGAGGAATAAGCAGGGGAAGAAGACATTTTTAATAAAGTAATTGTCAAAAACTGGCTACTGTCTTTTGTCACATTACACTACTTTGTTTTGGTAAATGGGTAGAGGTACAATGTATCCAATACCCATTCACATGGGGGGGGCAGAATCGGGGGGCCCCCTTGTTGAAGGGGGCTTCCAGATTCCGATAAGCCCCCCACCCGCATGCCCCAACAAACAATCAATGGCCAGGGTTGGCGGGAAGTGGTCATTGTCCTCATCGACATGGGGACAAGGTGCTTTGGGGGGGACACATGGGGGCATGTGGCCTGGTATGTTTCAGGAAGGGGGCGCTCACCCACCCCCCCATCCTTCCTCCAGGCTGCATGCTCGGATAAGGGTCTGGTATGGATTTTGGGGGGGACCCCCACGCCATTATTTTTTTTTTAATTTTGGCGTTTCCCATAAAATCCATACCAGACCCGAAGGGCCTGGTATTGACTGGGAGGGGGGGGCGAGGGACCCTACTTTTTAAATTTTTTTCCCTTGATTTTTCATCTACATTACTGGGAGCCGGCGGTACTGTTCTATACATTGTACAGATGCACCACTTTACAGACAGACTAAGGGGAACCCCCAGGCATGATATTTAAAGGAATTTTTCATTTTTATTGTTTCAATTTAAGCATCATTAAAATCACTGCTCCTGAAAAAACGATAGTTTTAAACACTTTTTTTAATTGATACATGTCCTCTGGGGCAGATCCTCATACACTTTTTATGGCAATTAACTTGCATACAAGCAAGTGAGGATTTTGCAGGTTCGAGCGAGCCCCATTGACTTCAACTATTCCCGCATATGCCAATTTGACAGACATTTTCATCGGCAATAGCACGATTGTTTATTTGCATGCCCGTCCAGTTGAAGTCTTAATTGGGCGCTGTTTTCATGTGCAGTGGGATTGCATTTTGGCGCTATAGTAAATGACCCCCTACGTGTGGCAGTGGTGTATTTAGGTTTTGGTGTATTTAGGCTGCCCTAGGCCTGACTAAGCTCGCGCACCCCCTAATTTAACTATGACCCACCCCTTCCTGTCAAGGCCACACCCCTTCCTTTTTAAGATCCGCCCTGTCATCTTCATGGGAGGACAAAGGGACACCACGGGAGGAGGACAGTGAGCGATACAGCATCTTTTCATTTGGGGGTAAGGGGATATGTGCTGGGTGCTTTGGGAGGCTCTTGCACTGAAGTCGTGTCCCTCCTCTGTGGCTCCTCCTCCTCCTGGCTGTGTACTGAGTGTGTGTGGCTGACAGTGGGGAGAGAGGTGTCGGCTGCTACAGAAAGCCCATCGCCGCTTGTGGGACTCCAGGCGGCAGATGTCCTGGGTGCCCACGCTGGCGCATCTCTGTCTGGCCAGTTACCAAAACTCAGTGCCGTAACTTGTTGTGGGCTCTGGGACAGTGGCGTCACTAGGGTTGGCCTAGAGGATATCAGGTTAGGTACTTCCTAATGGCTCAGTTCCTCGGAGCAGTAATGTATAATGGCCAACAGGCTCTCTTACCAGACCCGGTGAAACTGCAACAGTGATCCCTCCGGCTGGACGTTCACTCACTCTGGGTTGCCCAGGCCAACTCTAGTCAGTAGTGTAGCATCTCTACCCTGGCAGTGGCTTCATCTTTCTCCCCCTCTGGTGGTGCGGGTACAGCATGGCTCTCTGGTGGTGCGGGTACAGCGTGGCTCTGGTGGTGCGGGTACAGCGTGGCTCTCTGGTGGTGCGGGTACAGCGTGGCTCTGGTGGTGCGGGTATAGCGTGGCTCTGGTGGTACGGGTACAGCGTGGCTTTCTGGTGGTGCGGGTACAGCGTGGCTCTGGTGGTGCGGGTACATCGTGGCTCTGGTGGTGCGGGTACAGCGTGGCTCTCTGGTGGTGCGGGTACAGCGTGGCTCTGGTGGTGCGAGTACAGCGTGGCTCTCTGGTGGTGTGGGTACAGCGTGGCTCTGGTGGTGTGGGTACAGCGTGGCTCTCTGGTGGTGCGAGTACAGCGTGGCTCTCTGGTGGTGCGGGTACAGCGTGGCTCTCTGGTGGTGCGGGTACAGCGTGGCTCTCTGGTGGTGTGGGTACAGCGTGGCTCTGGTGGTGCGGGTACAGCGTGGATCTCTGGTGGTGTGGGTACAGCATGGCTCTGGTGGTGCGAGTAGAGCGTGGCTCTCTGGTGGTGCGGGTACAGCGTGGCTCTCTGGTGGTGTGGGTACAGCGTGGCTCTGGTGGTGCGGGTACAGCGTGGCTCTCTGGTGGTGTGAGTACAGCGTGGCTCTCTGGTGGTGCGGGTACAGCGTGGCTCTCTGGTGGTGCGGGTACAGCGTGGCTCTCTGGTGGTGCGGGTACAGCGTGGCTCTCTGGTGGTGCGGGTACAGCGTGGCTCTCTGGTGGTGCGGGTACAGCGTGGCTCTCTGGTGGTGCGGGTACAGCGTGGCTCTCTGGTGGTGCGGGTACAGCATGGCTCTCTGGTGGTGTGGGTACAGCGTGGCTCTCTGGTGGTGCGAGTACAGCGTGGCTCTCTATCTGGCTTCCCCCAGCACAGTATTCTCTTTTTCTCCTACCGCACCCCCCCCCCCCAGCAGAGTGCATGCATGCTGGGGGCTGTAGCATGATGTCTGTGGACACACAGGGTCGCCATTTTTCAGGGATTACTCTTCCCATGATGCCCCCAGAGTCTTCTGATTGGCCCTCTGCTGTGGCCAATTATGGGGTGAGAAACAGCGGTCAGGAAGCTGGGCAGCGGCACAGGGAAACCAATTAGAGCCGCTCTCTCTCTCTCTCCCTTCGGCTGACAGAAAGGGGAGGGGGGGCGAGCGGGGGAGATACACAGACAGCCCGCATCTCTCCTCTCCCTGTCACAGCTGCTCCATTTACCAGAGAACTCCCCCGCTCGCCCCCCTCCCCTTTCTGTCAGCTGAACGGAGAAGAGAGAAGAAAGAGAGAGAGTGGCTCTAATTGATTTTGCCGTGCCGCCGCCCAGCTTCCTCCCTGCTGTTTCCCTCCCCATGATTGGCCACATCAGAGAGAGAGAATCACAGCTTTACAGGGGCGGCTTGACAGCTCCTGATTTAACTGCTTCCTGGCCCCATCTGCAGCCGCGAGGCCACTGCACTCCCAAGCTGTACTCTCTTGATGTGCCCTGCTGTGCGGGAGGAGAGCGGGTGCCATTTTTGGGGGGGGGCGGCTTTTTGCCGCCCCCCACAAAGTGCCGCCCTAGGCCTGGGCCTTGTTGGCCTAGGCCAAAACACAGCACTGACGTGTGGTGGAAAACTAACATTACACGAGAGAGAGCGAGAGAGAGCGAGAGAGAGTTTTTAATAAAAATGTAAAATATATAAATTATTTAGAAGTTAATAATTTAAATGATAGAATTTTTTATTAATACGTATAGCTATAAAGTTAATATTAGTGATTTTAACTAGTTATATACCTATTATCTGCATTTGGTGGATGTGAAGTTCCTTGGTGTAACATAGTGAGATGAATCGTTGTATTCAGCCTGTCAGCTACCATATTGTTAAATATTGGTGACTTCGTGATACAGAAGGAACCTTCTTCAATATTCTCTTTTATGGTTAATATTTCCTGGCAGCAAACTGACTCTCTCGACATTGATAGACATTTGCCGCATTAACACCACTCATTTTTTCCAATTCTTCTTTGAAGTCTTCATTCTTCAGCAGTTTCAGAGTTTGACCACAGGGAAACCTGAGATGGTGGACTGAAGGGATAACTTGAATCCTCATCAACTCTTGGAAACTTTGACCATATTTTGGCTAAAAGATTTTTTCTCTATAATAATAATAATAATAAAAAACATTTTGATATTTGGAAATATAAAGCTTATTTAATTATTCATTTTAATACAATTTTACACTAAATAAACATTTTTAGGATAACTAGATAAGGCTATGTATCTCATGTATTTTTTATATTTTATTTTAAGTACCTGTTGCATTGCTATCAATTATAAACAGTCTCCCAATTCTACAATGACATGACCAAGTCATTTAGGTCTACATATCTGCCACTTATATTGTATGTTATATTTTTCAGAGAATTCTTGGGAATCCATTGAGCTTGCTGTGCGTGCAAATCCAAGGACATATTCAATCTTTATAATACCGATTAGCTGCACGTCTGTCACTAATAACTATTAACTTTAATCATCTTTATTCAACATTTGGATGCTCGGTTTCAAAGGTCAAGAGGGCGACTTCTCCACGTCTACATTACAATATTCATTATGTTATTGCTAAATAATTTTATCATTAGTAATTGATAAGTTCGAGATATGGACACGCTTAATGCAATAAAGTGGGCAATGAGTGTATGTTAATTTAAGTCAATTTTTGGTCAAGTATATAGTCTATCCCGTTTTACATTATAAGTACCCTTTCCTCTGTGGATCTCATGCTTGGTGCCTGATCATCTTCTATTGTTCCTTGATTTATCTTGGGATTCTTCACTTGTCTTCCACACCAAAAAAATATATATAAAAAAATTACTATGGAGTAAATTTGTTTAATTTTGTTGGTTAGCGTAAAATAAATAAAATATGTAATAATTTTCTTATAACATTTTCGTGTTATTTTTCAATACAGAAAAAGTAATAATTAAAAAAAAAATTAGGCTCATTGCCTGGGAACCTCACACAACTTCTGACTAGGAGAGTAACAGGTGTGGGTCTCTGCCTGGTCTCTCTGGGAATAAACATTGATCGCCATACAAGAAGCATCCTCGGGACTACATCTTCTGGATTGGCGCCCTGTTGTTGCTGTGGAGCTGCCCAGGAAGGAAGCTAACGAGATTCCCTACAGAGTCGCTTATGGGACATCCTTTGAAGTCCATCTCACATCTCTCTCTACTAAGCCTGTTTTGACCCCCCCTGAATAAGGGCGGTCGCAGGCTCTCTGATAAGCCTTTACTACTTTATCACCAGGTGGTGGGCAGCACTGGCGGTGGATTATGGATCAAGATTTCCATATGGAATAATCTCTGGATTTCACCTACACCATATTTAGAACTTTTATTTGTTTTTATTGCATTTGTTTCCTATCACCTATGGACTTTGATTGGATGCCTATTTATTAGTCACGATTATTTATTGTCATTTATTATTGTTTTTTAGTTTATATTTAATTTTTTGAACCAACTTTTTCACAATTCTTTGTCACTTGCCATACTTGTCCAGCGCTGCCCTCTTGTGCCCTTGTATTGGGGTTATAGTATTCAGCAGCAGGACCTCCTTCACGGTCTCTTTATTATAATTCATTTTTCATATATATATATATATATATATATATATATATATTTTTTACTTTTTTGTAAAGTAGTGAGTGTACAGCTTCAATAATAATAATAATGTCTAAACCGCTGGCAAGAAAAGTGAGTACACCCCTAAGTGAAAATGTCCAAATTGGGCCCAAAGTGTCAATATTTTGTGTGGCCACCATTATTTTCCATCACTGCCTTAACCCTCCTGGGCATGGAGTTCACCAGAGCTTCACAGGTTGCGCTCCTCCACCTACTGTTTGAGGACGCCCCACAGATGCACAATAGCGTTTAGGTCTGGAGACATGCTTAGCCAGTCAATCACCTTTACCCTCAGCTTCTTTAGCAAGGCAGTGTTTGTCTTGGAGGTGTGTTTGGGGTGGTTATCATGTTGGAATACTGCCTTGTGGCCCAGTCTCTGAAGGGAGGGGTTCATGCTCTGCTTCAATATGTCACAGAACATGTTGGCATTCATGGTTCCCTCAATGAACTGTAGCTCCCCAGTACCGGCAGCACTCATGCAGCCCCAGACCATGACACTCCCACCACCATGCTTGACTGTAGACAAGACACACTTGTCTTTGCACTCCTCACCTGGTTGTTGCCGCACACACTTGACACCATCTGAACCAAATAGGTTGATTTGGTCTCATCAGACCACAGAACATGGTTCTAGTAATCCATGTCCTTAGTCTGCTTGTATTCAGCAAACTGTTTGCAGGCTTTCTTGTGCATCAGCTTTAGAAGAGGCTTCCTTCTGGGACGACAGCCATGCAGACCAATTTGATGCAGTGTGCGGCGTATGGTCTGAGCACTGACAGGCTGACCCCCCCACCCCTTCAACCTCTGCAGCAATGCTGGCAGCACTCATACGTCTATTTCCCAAAGACAACCTCTGGATATGACGCTGAGCACGTGCACTCAACTTTTTTGGTCGACCATGGCAAAGCCGGTTCTAAGTGGAAAATGCAAAAATCGCATCAGAGAGAAGATGCAATCCAAAGTGCCACTTAAATGAGCCACAGGGATCTAGCAATGAAGGAGTACATAGTCATAAATGAAAAAAATATATAGAGTTTAATGATGAACAACAATTCATATAAAAAACACTCAAAGAAAAATAAATAAACCCTCCACCATTATAAAATAAAGACAAATTTATCTATAATTTAAAAACGTCAAAACACCACTCAGACAGCACACAAATACATGCTAGAAAACAGATGATTGAATGATTGAATGTTGAGATAATCCAAAAGAATTTAAATGAAAATCACATTCAAACTGTGATGATAGTAACATCTCAAAAAAACAGGGGAAAAGGAAGAAAGTTCTCTGATGGCTGATGAAAGAGGTGTATCCAGATAAATCAATCAGAACAGAACACCTCACAAGCAGAATGACACTGCTTGTAGATCAAACAAAGAATCTGTACAGCCGATGTGCAGCAAACAAATCATGTGAAAGCATGGAGCCAATGGCCAGCACAGGTGTATGACAGAAAGATGATCTCCAGTAATGAGCACTGAGGCTAATGAAAAAATGCAAATGAGAAGCAAACACAGTCATCCATATTTATGTATTCCTTGTGTGAGAAAGAAAAGTCTCCAAACATTTCAGGTAACTTTCAAGCTGGTCCCAGCTTCTCAAAGTGATGAGCCTTGTAAACAGGAGATAAGCAAACGCCTCGCCGGGATATATGGCTTCCGTGCTAGATGTGTAACTCAGCCCTGGAGCAGAGGTTTAGGCAATTCAGTGATGAAGAGATCTCTTTTCCAAACTGTGTGGATAATGGCTTGCCTTAATCATCGCATAACCTCATGTCAAGCCCTGGGGCAGCAAATGATGGTGAAGCTGCAGAGATGCAATGTCTCGCTCATGAACTGTGTGCACTAAACCTCTGAACTGTCCAAGCTACGGTGAAGGCAGGCAGGAGCATGGAGTGGTGTCAGGCGTGTGAAGACATGCATCTACATGTTGCGCTAGGGAATCTAGCTTCGTCAGGACATGGCGCTCTCTTGCTGTGAACAGTATTTATACAACTTTTAAATCCAGCCACAGGTGACCTTTTAAAATAACACAGATTGAATTTGAATCCAAATAGATAGTAGCAGATAACTGGGATTATTCCACATAATAGTGAAAAACTATGGTAATAAAAATACAAATGAAAAATGGTGCAAATCTACAATGAAAATAATTCATATACAGTATATCTGTCCCATTGCACATTTAGTCCATCCATACAAGTCAAATTCACTCATAACAAACAGCTATATCATGGAAAGAATAGAAAAATATAAAGCAATATAGAGCAGGTAAGTACATAGTTACATAGTAGGTGTAAAGTAAATGATTAGAAAATTAAATAGATGCGTTAATTAGTCCAAGAACACCTGAAGATTTAACTCCTTGTTTAACCCTTTAGGCATCAATGAATTTAACCTATATATCAAGAATTTCTCTTTTTTAAGAAGCACTAATTTTAAGTGCATAAATCCCCTTAACTAGTAACCCATCGGTTTTTCAGGGCTTTTGGGTTTCTTATGTTTTATATTACCCGAATGTTCCCCTATTCTAATACGCAGTTGGCGTTTAGTTTTTCCAATATACATCTTTTGGCATGGACATTGCAGACAGTAGATTACCTTTGTGGTTGCACAGTAAATCAGACTATTAATTTTAAATGTATTTACATTGGCGGTTATTTACGAAAGGAAAATCCACTTTGCACTACAAGTGCAAACTACAAGTGTAAAGTGCACTTGAAATTGCACTGAAAGTGCACTTCAAAGTAAAGTCACTGTAGATTTGAGGGGGACATGCAAGGGAAATAAAAAACAGCATTTTAGCTTGCACATGATTGGATGATAAAATCAGCAGAGCTTCCCCTCATTTCAGATCTACCCCTCATATTTACAGCGACTGCACTTCCAAGTGTACTTTCAGTGCAATTTCAAGTGCACTTTGCACTTGTAGTTTACACTTGTAGTGCAAAGTGGATTTGCCTTTCTTAAATAACCCCCATTGTCTGCATCTGTAAATGTCTATGTGTGTTCCACAAATCCACAAATCTGGCAATGTCCACGTTGAAACATGCCCTTAGTTCTTGGAAAAGAAGACAGCCAAGAGTCCCCAGGACTCTGTACATATTCTGATTGAGTAAGGATATCAGATAAATTAGGGGCCCTACACGCCACCATGTGTGGATAATCACCAACTATATTTGATAGTGTAGAACAAAGACAAAATGATCCAGTGTTTGTCCAGGATTTCTCTAACTTTAGGCCACTGATTGCCATACTGAATTATGAACCTTACTGGTTCCCTTTGTATTTTCTATTGTCCAGATGGTATAGAGATTCCTTCCTGTAACAGAGATATCCTGTCATGTTTCAATGCTTTTAATTTTGCCTTTTTAACAACTTTATGGCTATAACCTCTATCTCTAAAACATAGATCTCGTGCCTCTTTCTGAAAATTGGAGTCACTGGTACAATTCCTTCGAACACGGAGGATTTAACTAACCGGGATGCCATGCACCAAAGGTTTAGGATGGAATCTGTCTGTGCGAAGAAGTGTGTTCGCTGCTGTCGGTTTTCTATAAAGGAATGTAGTTAATCGACCATTTTTTGGGGGGATTTTTAGATCTAGAAAGGCAATCGATCTTGAATCAAAATTAAAGGTAAGTTTGATGTTTAACTGATTACATGATTTCATTGAAAAAGTAAATGATAAAGTTGAAATAGTGCCTTTCCAGAGCACCAAGGCGTCATCAATATAACGTAGCCATAGGCCCATCCACTTATTGAACAATTCCAGTTCATAGACAGAAACCTCCTCCCAAAAACCCAGGTGCAGGCATACATAAGAGGGTGCCCATGGGGCCCCCCATAGATGTGCAAGATATTTGTTGGTAATAAGTTTCACTGAACTTGAACAAGTTTTTAGAATAAACACATTTTGGTGAGCCATCTCAGGATGTGATTTTTCCAGAAAAAAAAGTTGAAATGGAAGTGTAAGGGCTCTCAACATCAATGCCCACCAATAACCAACTTTCTTCCACTTCAGTGTCATGAAATTTGCCCAGGACCTCCTTTGTGTCTCTAACAAAGGAGTTAAAAGTGGGTACCATGGTTTTTAAAAGCTCATCTATATATTGCCCAGTTTTTTCCAAGGGTCCATTTATGGAAGACACAATAGGTCTGCACCTAAACCTCAAAGTTATTTAATTGCCCCTTTATTTCTTTAACATAATGTTCTTCCTTCACAGGGACTACATTGCTCCCCTTATCACTCTTTTTGATAATTACATCCTTAGCATTTTTAACTCCTGCAAAGCTTGTCTTTCATTCTTTTTAAGCGTCAGGGCTGGGCTCAGCCCTTCCTTCTCTGAGCTGGCCGCTCAGCTGTCGGCCAATTGCCAGCTCCTATCACTCCACAGTTACTCAGCTGTTGATGATATCCTGCTTGTCAGTCCTGCCTACTTAAGCCGTCCAGCCCAGATGATCTCTGCCTTCTCCTTAGTCAACATCACAGAGACTCCTGCATTACTGTTAAAAGACTTGCTTGGCTGACATCCCTTCTGGCTCCAGATCCTGCTTGCTGTTTACTACACTCATCTTCGGCTCCCTGACGTTTGGCTTGGCTGACTATCCATTCCGGTTCCTGAACTCTGGCTATATTTTGACTATGTTTGTTCTATTCACTTTTGTTATTAAACAAGTGTGATTTAACTGTACTTCTGTCTCGGTCTGATTTCATGGTTTCTGACAGTAGGAGAAGGCCATAAATTCAGAAGATACAGTCAATCCACTTGTTGGTAATATTTTTTCTAGATTGGATGAGCAAGATCACCGCATGGATCAGTTTGCCATGGCGTTACAAACGCTCCTGATTCGCACGGCTCACCTGGAATCTCCCACTGTGGCTGCTCCAGTACAACCTGTGTTGCAGGCCATCCCTGCTGCTGCGCCAGTCTCTGTGCAGGCACCCGCCTCGAGTATTACCTCTGTAAGAGGTATGTCTGGTTCTGCTACGCTTCCCCAGCAATTTGGGGGCAATCCAGTCCAATGCAGAGGGTTTCTCAATCAGGTTGAAATATACTTTGAGATACTGCCCCAGGCATTTCCCACGGACAGAAGCAAAGTAGGTTTCGTGATATCTTTCCTTTATGAGAGAGCCTTGGATTGGGGAAACCCTCTATGGGAGACGTGAAAACCTTGTTGTCTTGAATTACCCTGAGTTTGTGGCCTCCTTTAAAAGGGTATTTGACGTTCCTGCATGCTCCACTTCTGCTGCCAAGGGCCTCATGTCCATCAAACAGAGTACGAGAACTTTTGCCGACTATGCCATTGAATTCCGTACTCTGGCAGCAGAACTTGCTTGGAACAATGAGGCCCTCGTGGCTGCTTTTTCTCATAGTCTCTCGGATTCCATCAAGGATGAGATAGCAGCCCGAGATATACCCACTGAGCTGAAGAAGTTGATCACGTTTGCCATCTTCATTGACTCCAGACTCAGAGAAAGACTCTCTTTTAAGGAACGCTTGCGGAAGCCTCCTGTGTGTTTGTCTCCGAGCTTTGCAGTCCCACCCTTGCCTCCCTCACCTCCCATGCCATGTCTCCTGGTACCAAGTTGGTCACTGAAGATGAACCCATGCACTTGGGCTTCATGCATCTCTCTGTGGATGAGTGAACCTCTAGGAGGAGGGAGAGATTGTGCCTTTATTATGGCCAGGCAGGTCACTTTTTGAAGTCTTGTCCTACCCGTCCAGGGAACGCCCGAACCTTGAGGTCCTGTCATGGACAGACCTTAGGTGGCGTTGTTTCGTCCCCAGTTATCCAGAAGGATAAGCCCCTGGTTTCGGTCACCCTTTCTTGGGCTGAGTCATCTATGGAGATACAGGCTCTAATCATCTCTGGGGCTGCAGGCCTGTTCATTGATGCTGCCTTTGTATCGAAACACTCAGTTCCGCTGCAGCTGCGTGACACTCCACTTGCCATTGTGGCTTTTGAAGGGAGACCTCTACAGCCTGCCCATGTGACTCATTAGATGGTTCCGTTGTCTGTGGCCGTATGGGGCTCTTCACCATGAGATAATCCTATTTTAAGTTATTTCCTCACCTAAGTTTCCGCTGGTTTTGGTTATCCTTGGTTACAGAAGCACATCCCCTCTTTTGATTGGCTCTGTGTGGAGGTTTCTCCTGGTCTCCACAATGCAGTAAGACATGCTTCCAGAAGGTAGCCAAGGTCCTGTGCACTTCTCTCTCCCCTCTGCTGGAGGAGTACCGTGATTTTAGCAATGTCTTTGACAAAGGTCAAGCTGGTAGTTTGCCTCCACACCGGTCGTAATTGATGCGCAATTGATCTTCAACCTGGTGCCATATCCCCTCGTGGCCGGGTTTACCCTTTGTCAGTCTTGGAGGATAAGGCCATGGAGGAGTATGTTGCAGACGCACTTTCTCAAGGTTTCATCCGCAAATCCTTATCTTCTGCTGGTGCTAGTTTCTTCTTTGTGAAGAAGAAGAGTGGTGACCTGAGACCTTGTATTGATTATAGGGGTCTGCAGCGTTCTCTTGGCTTTGCCAACTATTATCGGAAGTTTATTCGTAACTTCTCGTCTCTGGTAAAGCCCCTGACTGATATGAACAGAAAGGACGGTAACCCACAGTGTTGGTCTCTGGAGTCCATTAAGGCCTTTGAGAGTTTTAAGGCTGCCTTTGTTTCTGCTCCTGTGTTGGCACATTCTGATCCTACATTACCTTTTGTCCTTGAGGTTGATGCTTCTGAGACTGGAGTTGGCGCCCTTCTGTCTCAATGTCCAACATCTGAGAGCGCTACGCATCCTTGTGGCTACTTTTCCAAGAAATTGTCACCTGCGGAGTGCAATTATGAGATTGGTGACAGAGAGCTGTTAGCGATCATTTTAGCTCTGAAAGAATGGAGACATCTCCTCGAAGGTACCACTGTGCAGGTTCTCATTCTTACTGACCATAAGAATCCCAGATTCTTGTCTGAGGATAAATGCCTCTCTCCCAGAAGGGTGCAATGGGCTCTTTTCTTGTCTAGTTTCAATTACATTTTCTCATTCTTACCGGTACTATGAATGTAAGGGCTGACGCTTTGTCGCGACAATTTTCCTCCACTTCCAAGATGGAGTCAGATCTCGTTCCTGTGATTCCTCCTGATTGTATTATGGCTACGGTTCACACCAGTCTCACTTCTCCTTTGGGTGACAAAATTCTTGCTGCTCAGGTTCATGCTCCTCCTTAGAAACCTTGTGACCGTTGCTTTGTCCCAGAGAGTCTCCGTACTGCCGTGCTCCGGACTTACCATTCTCCCAAGGCTGCTGGCCACCCTGGGAAGAATCAAGTCTTCCCTACAATTCTGGTGACCTAGTCTACATGCTAATGTAACTGCCTTCATAGCTGCCTGGTCCATGTGTACTCAGAGTAAGACTCCACTACACCTTGCAGTGGACCTCCTACAACCCATACCCAATGGAGAGAGGCCCTGGACCCACCCGTCTATGGATTTCATTGTGGAGTTACCCAACTCCCAGGGCAACACAGTTATCCTTATGGTGGTTGACCGGTTCTCTAAAATGTCTCATTGTATTCCACTTAAGAAGTTGCCCACTTCTAAGGAACTGGCTTCCATTTTTGCTCGGGAGATCTTTCTCTTACATGGGCTACACAAGGTGATTGTCTCGGACAGGGGTAGTCAGTTTGTGTCCTGGTTCTGGCGAGCCTTTTGTGCACAGTTGGGAATTCAGCTTGCTTTCTCCTCTGCTTATCACCCGCAGTCTAATGGAGCCGCAGAACGAGCCAATCAGTCCTTGGAGCAATTCCTACATTGCTATATTTCTGACCATCATAATAACTGGTCAGACCTCTTACCATGGGGGGAGTTTGTTCACAATAGTGCCTTGAATCCTGCTTCCCGATTGTCCACGTTTATGGCAAACTATGGTTTCCAACCTTCCATGTTGCCTGATTCATGTGTTCTGCAGAGTATTCCTGCGTTAGAGGAGCATCTCCGTGGTCTTCGTTCCACTTGGGCACAAGACCAGGAGGAAAAAAGAAAAGTGTGTGAGTGTGGCGCTGTCCCAGAGTTGTAAAAGGAAATATCTACATATATATAATTATATCCAAGGTGTCAGGTGTTATATTCCCTTGAGTGAGATATGTATGGCAGTTATTACCACTCCTGTGGGTTAAAGTGACTAGTGTTTTAAACATAAGAAGCCCAATAAATCACATCCAAGGTGTCTAGTGCTATATTCCCTCTAAAGGAAAAAGCAGTATTAACCACTACTAGGAGCATAAAGTGATCTGTGTCTATAACATTAGAAAACACAAAATTGCAATAAATACATCACACGTGACATGCATAAATTCTAGTGCTAAATGACAAAAAGTGCCTAGTGGTAAATAAATAAATATTAAATATTGCTCTACAAACGTTGCAGATAACAAAGTGACAAGTGCCCTAATGAAAAAGTCACTCTGAAAAGTAATAAACACACGTGCCATGCAAATGGTTCTATAATAGTAAACAGTCCATATGGGTAACTGTGCCCGGTGCACTATAAGTGAAAAAAGGCGTCCGTTGTAGGATTCCTCAAAGCACACAACAAGTGTTAATCCGGTGCTGGTGTCTCGCTCTGTGATTGTGCAGAGACTCACCAGCTGTATATCCCCTGCAGGGGTAATGAGTAGTCACAGTATGTGCCACTGTGCAGCAGTACTTGGCAAGGTCAGATATAAAAGGTACTCACATTGTAGTAGAAAAAATGAGCGGTGTACAATGCTTAAAAAGATGTTCATAAGCGTCAGCTTGCAGGGAGATGTCAGCAAGGCGTTCAGTCAAAAGCCACGCCCTATATACGTTTCATCACACGGACTTCTACGGGAGCGTGGTCCCTGCATTGTCTCCCCTATCCTTATATGCTGTGCGGTCCGTAGTGCGCCTGCATTCCAGCGGCCATATTTGGTGTGTGTTTGAGTTCCAGCGGCCATGTTTTTGTGTGCCGGCGGCCATTTTCCCTGGGACAATGCAGACCGAAGCCCGCAGCCCCAATGAGGTGATTAAATCTCCGTTAGAACGGCCTGATATAGTGCTGATTTCCTGGTGACACCTTACTAATATATGGGTCCTTTGCATGTGTGTCACGGTAGTATCTATTAAATATGTTATTTATGCACACTTCTACCGCACAGTATACATGGTGTATAGTAAATAGTCTGTCCTTACTTAGGAAACATAGACAATAATGATATAGACAATAGTAATATCCAAACAGAATATACTAAAACATATTAAAATTAAAATGTTAAAATTGTGATTCTTCAAGATTTATTAAATGACATATATCCTAGCTATACGGTATACAAACAGATAAATTGATATGTTTAAATGCTAAAAACATTAACATTTTAATTTTAATATGTTTTAGTATATTCTGTTTGGATATTACTATTGTCTATATCATTATTGTCTATGTTTCCTAAGTAAGGACAGACTATTTACTATACACAGGGATATAACACCTGACACCTTGGATATAATTATATATATGTAGATATTTCCTTTTACAACTCTGGGACAGCGCCACACTCACACACTTTTCTTTTTTCACTATTTTCCGCTCATTCCACCCTTTGTGGAGTCAGCGTATGTGAGGGCAGCAGTCTATCATTTTAGCAATATACTTCCCACCCAGGCTTCTAATTACATCCATTTGCGTGGACTCCCTATTTCTTTTGTCACAAGACCAGGAGGCTTTGCGACATGCTAATGATAGGTATAGACTCCATGCTGACCGCAGAGGCCTGCTTGCGCCTTCCTACCAGGCTGGGGACAGGGTCTGGCTGTCATCTCGCAACCTCCGACTTCGTGCTCCCTCTCTGAAGTTTGCACCTCGGTTTATTGGGCCTTTCCATATTCTTTGCAGGATTAACCCAGTGGCTTACGCATTAGACCTTCCTTCTAATATGCATATCTCAAATGTATTTCATGTTTCCTTATTAAAACCTTTGGTCTGCAACCGCTTTACCACCTCGGTGCCTCCTAACTGAGGAGTATGAAGTACAGTCCATTATTGACTACCATAGGTTCCATGAGCGCATACAGTACCTGATGCATTGGAAAGGGTACAGTACGGAGGAACGCTCTCGGGTCTCATCCTCAGACGTACATGCCTCTGTCCTTCTTCGTGATTTACATAGATGTTTTCCCCTCAAGCCTGGTGGTCCTCCAAGGGGGAGGGGTCATTGAGGAGGGGTTACTGTCAGGGCTGGGCTCAGCCCTTCCTTCTCTGAGCTGGCTGCTCAGCTGTCAGCTAATTGCCAGCTCCTATCTCTCCACAGTGACTCACCTGTTGATGATATCCTAATCGTCATCCTGCCTACTTAAGCCGTACAGCCCAGATGATCTCTAAGACTACAAATTAGCCAGGCTAGCTACCAGATAGCACAGCTAAATTTATTAGCAGCCCTGTTTAGGACAAGGCTGCAACATTTAAACCAATGACTCCTATAAAAATGAAACAGCAGTCATATCAGGTAGAGCTCGGTCACTCACAGGCAGCATCACTGAGACCTCACACTTCTTTCCAGAACATGTTGGAATCTTCTGGAAAGGAAGGAGAGGAGAGGTGGAGCTGCCTGGAGTATTCTGAAGAGCCCTGACCAATCCCCGACCTGGATTGACAGGGGGCAGGCCTCCTTAAATACTCAGGGTCAGCCCAGCTGGGGAGGAGTTGCTTGGGCGGAAGCTGGAGATGGAGTGCTAGGCTGCCAGGAGGGAGCTCCTCAGTCTGGGGGGGTTGACCTTGGTCCTGGGCTCGGGTACAGACAGGACCTTCTCACAACCCAAGGAAGTGTCCTGGACAGGAGGTACAGGAGCAAGGAGAGGACAGCAGGGGAGCACTGCTAGTCAAGTCTCCAGGGAGGAACAAAAGGTCGCAGCCAGGAGGACTGGTGAGTGACATACAGTCAGGAGGACTGGGGAGGCACGCCTGGGAGGACTGGGAGAGTGCAGTCTGGGGTGGGTGCAGAGCTAGTGGAGTGGACTGTGGTGTCATGGGCAGTAAAGAGAGGCAGCTGCAGCCAGGATGGCTGGCAGGGCCTGAAGATGTGGAACTGGGATCAGTAGCCACGTGGACAGCTAGCACTAGGACTACCTAGTGCTAGAAGGTATATTAGAACTTTGTGTCAGGCTGTGCAGGGTGAAAGACAGACCACAACACTCAGCAGCCCCTACGGGGGTACTGCTACTTACATAAAAAAGAAATGCATACTATATCTACACTTCCTTTGAGAACAGGGATCAACAAAATGAAAAGCTTTTATTTCTCCACAATGTTGCCAAAAATCTGAAGATTTCAGTTCAATTTCAACATTTTGGATTTAATTAGGAAAGGCAAATTTAAAGAGGAGGTCCAGTCTCTTTCAGAAAAAAAATGCAGCCTCACAGCCAGTCCCTACTGCGCATGTGCAAAGCGCACTGCACTTTTTTTTTTTTCATTTAAAGTGTTTTTATTGAGTACACCAGGTAGGACAAAACAAAACCAACACTGACAGTTTGTACATTGAGGGCAGGCTGATACATAAACCAAAGACAAAGCATTAACCTACTATATGAAGATGGCAAGTCGGCTGGCGCCAAAAATAGCGCCAGCTCACCCACATTAAACCTAAAGTACTACAATGTACAATGAAAAGACAATATGCTCGCCCCTAGTCAGGTGTACACAAACAGGTTTTTCAAATAATGAAGAAGACATAACAGTTCGGAAATCCGAAGAAAGGGAAGAAGACATGAACATGGTAAGAACCGATAAGATGAGGCGGGTTTAGAAGAGAGAAAGGATGTGAGAACAGTAAGGGGAGAGAGGGGGGGTAGGAAAAAAAAAGAGGGGGGGGAGGGAGTGACGAAGGCGGAGACACTTGGAGAGAGAAACATGCTCTGTCACTATAGCTCTACTGAGGGGGTCACAAAGGTGTTGTAATCCTGAGAGAATCGAAAATCGTGCCAGTAAAACCAGGTTTTGTTGAATTTTTCCTCCTTACGTTGTAATGCAGCCGTCAATTGTTCCATCAGATTAATTTCATTCACCACAGCTATCCACTGACCAACTGACGGGGGGTCTGAGCATTTCCATTTTTGCGGAATGCATATTTTAGCGGCGTTTAGAAGGTGTATCAAGAGGGATTTCTTATAACGACGTCTCGACATCGGGGTAAGGTGGAGCAGGCATTGAGCCGGATCATCTGCAAGTGTAATGTCCGTCAGTCTAAGAACTATGCGCCTAATGGCTTCCCAAAAGGGACGAACCCGGGGGCATGTCCAGAAAATGTGCAGTAACGAACCGTCAGGATGCTGACAACGCCAGCAGGAGGAAGGAACTGAAGGGTAGATTTTGTGGAGAAGCTTGGGCACTCTATACCAGCGAGTCATTATCTTAAACCCAACCTCCTGGAACCTGCTCGCAATTGAGGAGTGGTGTGCAAAGTATAAAATTTGTTCTCTCTCCTCCTCCGAGAAGGCTCGATTCAGATCATTCTCCCATTTCCGTATATAATGAGGTATAAAGCCGTCCTGGGGGTCGACTAGAAACCCATACATTAAGGACAGTAGATGACGGAGGGGAGTAGGATCCAGATAGAGTCTCTCAAAAGCAGACGTGGAATGACTAGTGGATGGCACGAACTGTGAGGAGGTAAGGAAATGTCTGATCTGTGTTGCTCTCCATCTATCTAAAGGTGGCGATAGCATTGCTTGTATTTCCTCGATGGTGCACCATCGACCCTCGTGATGAAAGTCTTGAAACCTAAATCTGTTGATCATCAGAAATTCCCTAAACCTCCTCCCCGATAGACTACATGGGAACTCCTGAGCGCCAATTACCGGTGACAAAGGTGAGGGAGTGTGGGAGACCAACGTGACACAACCCGTTTTTACTGCCACCGACACAGTAGTCCCAATCAAAGGGTGGGATTTCAGGGGTACTGGCAAGGCAGAAGTCTGCCACATCAAAGTTGGGAGCGGAAGAGATGTCATTGCCTGCTCCACCCCCACCCATTCTCTCTCTGAGGCATGTTTGGCCCAGTCTAGGGCTCTAGTTAAATGAACCGCCTGGTAGTATTTAAACGGGTCTGGGAACCCCAAGCCGCCCTAGTCTTTTGGTAAGGACAAGATATGATGAGACAATCTTTTTACTTTGTAGCCCCATAGAAAATTCAAAAATTCCCCTCTGACAGAGCGAAGGAAGTGGTTTGGGACCGTTATTGGCAATGTTTGGAGGAGATATAATAATTTTGGCAAAACCGCCATCTTTAAAATGCTGTTCCTTCCGAACCAGGAGAAAGTATTCTTGTGCCATCGCTGGAGATCTAGGCGTAGAGAGGCAAGCCATGGAAAGTAATTCTCTTGGAAGACTGCTGATACTGAGGGGGTAAGATAAACGCCCAGATATTTCATTTTGTGGCGAGCCCATGAGAAGGGGAAATTCTGTTGAATAATATTGAGAGTCTCCTTGGGTAAATTAATGTTTAAAGCCTCAGATTTGTGCACATTAATTTTATAATTAGAGAGAGCAGAGTATGTCTTGAGCGCCTGTAATAAATTGGGGATGGAAGTGACGGGACTTGTCACAAAAAATAATAAATCATCGGCGTAAGCCGCAACTTTATGCTGTGCGTTGCCGGTGCTGACGCCCTTTATATTTTGATCATTCCTAATGTGAGCTAGCAAGGGTTCTAATACCAATATGAATATTAAAGGTGACAATGGGCATCCCTGTCTTGTCCCGTTGCTCAAGGGAAAGGGGGCTGAAATTGCTTCATTGGCTCGGACTGCTGCTGAGGGTTGGGAGTAAATTGCCTCAATCCATTGACACATATGGGGCCCTAGGCCAAGATGCTTCAACGTGCGTTTCATGAAGAGCCAGTTGACCCGGTCGAAGGCTTTCTCCGCGTCAGCTGAAATCAGCAACATTGGAGTTTTCCTGGACCGGGTCAAGTGGATAAGATTCAAGGCCCTAATCGTATCGTCCCTGGCTTCCCTGGTTGGGACAAAACCTACTTGGTCGTAATGGATTAATTCGGGGACAAAGGAGATCAGACGGTTAGCTAATATTTTGGTAAATATCTTGAGATCCGTATTCAATAAAGATATTGGGCGGTAGTTTGCACAGTCTGTTGCATCTCTACCCTCTTTAGGAATCAGAACTATGTGAGCAAATAAGGAGTCCCTAGGGAGTGGGGTCCCGTCCAGGAGCGCATTGTAGGCCTGCACAAAACGCGGCACCAAATGCGATGCAAACATCTGGTAATAAAGCAAGGGGAAACCATCGGTGGCTTTGAGTACTTCTTGTTCTGTAATATGGCCTTCCATTTCTTCCCTCTCCTGAGACGACAACGTGGGAACACCTGAAGTGAGCAGGTATTCGTCTATTAACGAGTTGTGAGTCTGTGATCTAGACTCTGTTACCGTAGGGGTCAAATTGTAAAGTTTCTCGTAATAGCTGCGAAAGCAGTTGGCAATCTCTTGTGACTTGAAGATTTTTTGGCCCGACGGGGACGTCAGAGAGGGAATATAGGAACGTGCCGTGGTATCACGTAATGCACGGGCTAGGGGTCTGCCAGGTTTACCCCCAAATTCATAGAATTGTCTCCGTGAGTACATGAATTTGGTTTTTGCTTTAGCCATCAGGAGAGAATTAAGGGAGTCACGTAAGTTTTGTAGATCTACGGCTACGTCTCGGGCTAGAGATAGTTTATGTTGCTTTTCCAGGACCCCAATGCGCTCCAAGAGAGAGTCCACCTCTCGTTGACTGTCTTTCTTGACTTTAGCTCCCAATTTTATAAGTACTCCCCATTTGTGCGCCTCCCATAACAAGCAAGGCGAGGACACCGAAGCTGTATTGGTTGCAAAGTAAGCTTTAATCTCCTCCTCCACCATTTTTGCATATGGTGGCTTCTGGATTAAGCTCTCATTTAACCGCCAAGACCCTGGTTGATGTGACCGCCCCCCTCCTAACATGAGTGTCAGTAAAATTGGTGCGTGATCTGAGAGGGATCTCACCCCTATACTGCTGGAAGACACTAAAGGAAGGGCCGATTGGTGTACTAGAAAGTAATCCAGCCTCGAGTAAGAGTTATGAGGGGACGAAAAAAAGGTATAGTCCCTAGTGTCGCTGTGTGTAATCCTCCACGCGTCCACCAAGTGAACAGCTGTCAAGACGAAGGGCCGCGTACGACAGATGCGAGGAACCCGTGGAGGTGTCCAACAGGGGGTCCAAAGCCACGTTTAGGTCTCCTCCCAAGATCACCTGTCCCTCTGCAAAGTCAGTCAGTTTGTCCAAGCAGTCCTCAATAAAGCCCACCTGACCTATGTTGGGGGCCTAGATGTTGACTAGGGTAACAACCTGCCCATAGATAGATCCCTTCACAAAGATGCAACGTCCCAGGTTGTCACTGAGGACAGCTGACATCGACCAAGCCACATTTTTAGAGATGAGAACACTTACCCCCCGAGATTTAGAGTCTGGGGAGCAGCTGTGGTAAACAAAAGGGTACCTGAAGTTCCCGAATCTTGGGGGTTTTGAAGCCTTAAAATGAGTCTCCTGGAGGAAGGCTACGTGGGCACGATTTCTCCAAATCTCACCTAGCACCTGCGACCTCTTCTCTGGGATATTCAGCCCGTGGGCATTCAGGGAGAGCAAGGTGACTTTTGGCATGGTGATGAACGAAGTCTTCCCTGAAAAAAAAAAAAAAGGGAAGGGGGGGGGAGAGAGAGAGAGAAAGGGGAAGGAAAAGGAGAAAGAGAAATAAAGAGAGGAAGAGGGAAAGAGAGATAGATAAGTAGACCACCTGTTGGGAAAACTCCCTCAAGGGTGGTAGCACAAATTCACAACAATAAATGCACTTGTACCAGAAAGTTCTGGTAAACACAAGACTAATATATGGTCTCCACCTAAAAACGCGGGTGGAGAGCGGGCCTATGTGGGGGAAGTGTTGACCATGGCGAACCCGACAACACACATGGGCCACCCCGGGCCAAGGTGAAGTAACAGTAAGTCACGGGGACCTTAAACATAGCGATCTGACTGGGGCCTGAAGCTAGCCATTGAACCACTCCCTGCCGATGTAAATGTGAGAGATATAAAAGGAATATAAAAGAAATTGAATACTCAGTTATTTAGGGACTGGCAGGATCTCCGGGACCCAAATACCAACCGTTTGAGAGGGAAATAGTTTGCGGTTGTCATATATGATGCAGGGAGCAGTGCAATGGCCGCTGTAGCAGGATAACATAAAAAAAAAACGGAACTAAAAAATACAACAGAAAACAGCTTAATGTATTTGTAACCTTAACAAGTTATGAAATGCCCCCAAAACCTCCCTGATCAGGCCACACAACCATGGGAGCTTGGGTGAAAGGGGCAAGTCCTTATGTGCCATCCCATTGGCAGAGGAACCTGGAAGAGGATAAGCTGGAAACAGAATACAAAGCTACCCCATATTAACTGAATGTCATATAGAACCTGCCCAACACTCCGCTTAGACATGTGACTCTGGTTCTTTGTGTAACTTGGCCTGTAAGGTTAAAGTTAGCTAGGATGTAACCAGCGGGAGCAAAGTTTCATGACCGAGGAATACAGGCTATAGGTAAGACCGTGCAAGGTCATCCTGGGAAGATCACAGGGCACATGATGGTTGTCACAGTTCCGGGTCAGAAGGGTGGATGTGAGCCCGACCAGAGATCGCACCACTGGAGCGGGACCTTCTGCGCCTTTGGGGCAAGGGATTGGATATCTGTGGAACTGGATCATCAAGAAGGACATCCAACCAATTGGGTACGGGGATCGGGTCAGATCCCAAGAACAAAAAGAGCTCAGGGAGTTGGTCCGGTGACCTCAGGGTGAATTGGCGATTTTCCTTCTTCACTTGCACATGAAATGGGAAGCCCCAGGTATATGTAGCTCCAGATTCGCGTATAGCAGCTAGGAGGGGTCTAACTGCCCTGCGCATCCCTAGGGTAGCACGGGACAGATCTGGCAGAAGTTGAATAGAAGCACCATCAAAGTCAATAGGACCCCTGTGCCAAGCCTTCCGAAGGATCAATTCTTTCACTTTATAGTAATGGACGCGACACAAAACATCCCTTGGGGGTCCGCTAGCGGGGGTCATGCCTGGAGACACTCTGTGTACTCTGTCCAACTCAATTTCTGTGGTCGGAGCTCTATCGAGGTAGGAGTTAAAAATGGACGTAATAGTCACAGCAAGGTCCCCAGGAGCCGTAGCTTCCGGTAAACCCCGAATCCTAATGTTATTCCTCCTGCTCCTGTTCTCGATATCTTCTGACCTTAGTCGGACTTGGAGGAGTTGGGATCTATGGTGGGACACTATAGATTCCAAAGCAGTAATGCGGGTCTCCTGTGAAGCTTGATCAGAGACAATAGTAGTAACCCTATTATCAGTGTGGGTGACCTGAGCCCGAAGATCCTCCACCTCTCTCTTGAGGGAGTATTCAATACGTTGAGCCCAGCTATCCAGCTCCTGTCTAGTAGGGAGAGTGGCTAAGCTGTGTTTAATCTGCTTCAGGGCTTCTAAAGGGAGTAAATCTACAGTGTCGTGCCTGTCTTCAGCGGCGGCATGTGAGGGAGACAGGCTTAGGCTTGGTGAGGGGATCGGAGAGCAGTCTCTCACCTCATCTGCGGGAGCCCCTGGTGAAGCAGTGAGGCTTGATCGTGGGGAAGGTCTGTTCGCCGCTGCGCGGCTTGTGGTCGGAGGCGCCGGCGCCATGTTGGCTGTGGCCGACTCCACGAGGACCGGAGTTTCTGGGTCCCGGGAGCCAAAGTAGCGGGTGATTACCACCGATGTTCAGGGCCGCGGGACGCTCTGGGACCTCCTCCTTCTGGGCATCAGTCGGGTGACTGTCTCAGATAGAAAAACAGCCGCGGGGATAGCTCAGTGTGTCGGGAGCTCAGGAATCAGCGTCCGGACTCCGCCATGGTCAGCCACGCCCCCCCGCACTGCACTTTTTGAACGACCCAGTGGCGGCGGAAGGAGGGGGGGCGAACTTCTAGGTGACTTTGCCGCAGAGAAGTCAGCAGAAAGTGGGAGCAGGTACCTGTCAAAACCAGGTACACACTCCCCCTGAAAGGTTCCAAATGTGGCAGCGGAAGGGGGGGCAAATAAGCGGAGCGTCCCCTTTTGGGTGGAGCTCAGCTTTGAAAAAGGTTTTTGGTCTTCTTTAGGACCCCATTTCACACCAATTTAACAACTGGACTGCAGTACACTGGAGTGCCATGACATGGTTGCTGCAGCTCATGCATATATTTGCAAATATATGCAATCTAAACCCCTTGTTTTTAATGTAAAGTCTTAGGGTCAATTAGGGCTGACTGGTAAGTAAGCTGGGAAGTTTTGTTTGCTTTTTGACATGCGTTGCCCTTCAATGTGCTCCTTGCTGCATAGATTAGTTATAGGTTGGGGTCATTGCCATTTGTTTGTCCATCCATAGGTAGGCTGATTGTACCCAAGTCGATCCATCGATTGACTTTGGTACAACCAGTATGTCTGAGTTTTAACATACAATTATTACCACCAGCTATATCTACTAGTAATTATCACTGTGTTCTCCTGGGAGGGGTGGCTTCCTGCCCTGGTAACCATAAGGAATGAGAGGTGTACGTGTCACTGAAATAGAAGACACATTCAGATCCCTTCCCACTATACTTAATAAATGTGCTTTTGTTGCTATCACTAACTGTTCATATTGGAATTGTGTCACTAGGACAGGAAGTTAGGGTGAATCTTCCCAGTGGAAGTGCAGACAACTAGACTTTGTTTTTAATGGGTTAGTTTACCATTACCAAAAAACTGCTTATGCTGGTAGAGGGTATCTGTAGATAATAACAAACTACGTAGCTTTGAATAAAGTTGGATAATGCTGTTGCTATAGGTGTAGGTCATTTGTGTACCTCCCAAAGCCTGGCTGAAAAACTCCCAGAGATGGCATCATCCTGTACTGCTTTGTAGCTAGGATGTTGCTAAGACACTCCCAGCTGTTACTCCTCACAGCAACTCTAAGCTCAAAACTATTGCAACAGGGGAGAGAGTGCAGGGAGGGGGGTTTGAATTGGCTAGGAGTGTCTTAGCAACATCCTAGCAACAAGGCAGGACAGGATGATGCCATCTCTGGGAGTTTTTCAGCCAGGCTTTGGGAGGTACGTAAATGGCCTACACCTATAGTAAGGACATTATTTAACTTTAATCAAAGCTGAACAGTTTTGTTTTAATCTGCAGGCGCCCCTTACTTGCATAGGCATTTTTTTGGTAAAGGTGAACTAGCCCTTTAAATTAGCAGTGTAATGGCTAAACAATGCCCTGTACAGATTTACTATGAATGGAGGGCCTGTTGGCAATTAGTGTAGGTTTGTAGATGCATACAATATTAGGTTAAAACATCTTTGAAAGAGAAATCAGAGAGCTGTATTTAAACAGAACAAAATGATGAAAAGACACTCAAAATTAGCATCTACTTGCAAACCATATAGCTCTTATTTTAGACTTGGTTGACAATCAAGCAGCTTTTGCTTTAGACTCATTAAGACTTTTTTCCAATCTTGAATGATTCCTTTATTAATGTGCTGCAGAAATGTGTAATCCCATTTATCTTTTTCCAATGTAATGTCCTATCAGAATTAAAAGACAGAATCATCTTTGTAAAGTATAACAACAGAAGCCATTGTAGAGACACCTGAGGGCTCCTGTGTATTTGCTGACCGACGAGTGTTTATATTATTTCCACCTATTCAGTGCTTTGGCCGAGCCATCATTTCAGTTTAGCTTAGCAGTGGCATAAACAAATAAGGCAAATGTCAAATAGTTTTCAGAATGTCATAATAACCTAAGGTGGCTTTAGTACACTTGGATGTATCTTTGTTCTGAAATCAGCTGTTAATCTCCAAGGAGACTGAATCGTATCTCGCAAGCTGACACATTAGATTAGTGTGATTGCCCAAACACTTTTTCATTTATGTATGTGTATGTGTGAGTGATTTTGTTGCATTATTTAAACTGTTGTTTAGGGTGAACAGGTAAGGAGATAGAGAAGTGAAATATGTTGGCTACCTTGGCTGTAGCGGTTTGAGAAGTGGAGTCAGAAAACTGCCAAACATTTGTGGTGGGTTGCATTTTGAATTTTGCAAAATGGGGGAGGATAAGCTTTGGTTGTAGGCAGAAACTAGGAAGATGCTTCATGGAAATTGAGAAAAGGACTTTAGTATTAGTTGTGTAGCCTTGTTTTCTTTATGCAGTTGTCGGTAAATAACAGGATATTCTCTGAGTTCATTGATGGACATAGCTTCTTCTGAATCTTGATCATAGGGTTATATTGCCACCTACTGGAGTAGGACACTATGTAGAAAAGAACTCGGCACTGCCTACGGGCAGTCCTAGCTGGCAAAAAAAAAACCTCTTTGCTATAGGTAATCCATTTAGTCCCAAAGCAGTGCCAGAAGTATAAATTCCAAAAGAGGGGTGGGTACTTAGTCCGTCAATTAACTCTGATAAAAGGGATTTTTTACGGTGAGTAACAAAAAATACAATTTCCTCTTCCCTTCATTGATGAACACAGCTCTTCTGAATCTTGGCCATAGGGATGTCTCAAAGCAGCCTCAATGAGGGGTGGGCAAACCAAAAAGCAACCGGAACAACCAGGAAAACATGCCAACCACCAAAACAACCCCTAAAAGAGGCAAACAAGGAGCCGTATGCCATTAACAGCACTAGAGGCGTGCACTGTAATGGGGAAGGGCATAGCCCAGCCCTTAATAGTGCCCGCCGAAACAGGCATCTGCCAGATCAAACGGGATTTCATGGCAGAGGAGACAGCCAATGAGCATCAAAAAGAAAGTGACCTCCGGCAGGAGGCCTTGGTAGACAGATACAGACAAACCACATCCAAGAACTGCAACGCATCACTTCAGGATGCAACAGCCATAGACACAAGGAAGGCAGGACAATTCCCTCAGATAGGAAGTTTGTAAGAAAGAAGGGGCACCAAAGAAGAACCAACCTATCCATGAGTAGAACCAAATAGAGGAATTAAAAGAAAAGGTCACGAGTGCAGACAACCGCCTCGCAGAAGAACCAATTTCAAGTCCAAATGTGGTAACAGGAACCCAGATAGCAAGGATAACTTGCCACACATTTGTGGCAGTATTGAATTGTAAGTCTTGTGAACTTGCTGCACATCTTCCCTGGTAAGTTGTACACTTGCAGAGCACTTGAAGCACAAGTTCTAGTTGACAGTTTTCCAATTTGTAGCAAATTTGCGTGGCAAGTCTACAGCAAGAGCCCCGCAAGTCTTAGCAAGAGCCCCACAAGTCTCTAGCAAGAGCCCCGCAAGTCTATATCCAGACTTATGCAAACCTACAGCACAAGCCCCGCAAGTCTACAGCCAGTTATGCAAGTCTCCATTTTTGGTAAGGAAAAAAAGAAGCAAGCAGTGCAAAATTATAATCCCAAAATCTGGTGATAGTGAACCCACTTTCAGAACTATTGGGATTAAAAATAATTAATTCCTAAGGCCTCTGCATCATATATTTTTCAATCCCTACACTGGCTCCCAATCACCCAGCGAATTAAATTCAAAATTCTAACCACAACATACAAAGCCATTCACAACTCTGCCCCAAGCTACATCACTAATCTTGTCTCCAAATATCACCCAAATCGACCTCTCCGCTCTTCTCAAGACCTCCTGCTTTCAAGCTCTCTCATCTCCTCCTCCCATGCTCGTCTCCAGGATTTCTCCAGAGCCTCTCCCATCCTCTGGAACTCGCTACCTCCATCTATCCGGCTATCCCCTACTCTTGCTACCTTCAGGCAATCCCTGAAAACTCATCTCTTCAGGAAAGCCTATCACGTCTCCAACTAATCTCCTACCACTTCCACCAGCTCATTCCCCACAGTTACAACCTTTTGTACCACCTGCCCCACCCTATTAGATTGTAAGCTCTTCTGAGCAGGGCCCTCTTAATCCTATTGTATTGTATTGTATTATAACTGTATTGTCTCCCTTTTATATTGTAAAGCGCTGCGTAAACTGTTGGCGCTATATAAATCCTGAATAATAATAATAATAATAATAATAATAACATGACAAAAGCTAACTTTAGTTCAATATCTTTGAAACTAAGAAACTCTCACAAGAGGGTTTGTAAGAGACTCTAATGCCCCGTACACACGATCCGATTATCAGACGAATGATCGGTCGTTTTTTTTTTGCATGCTGATCTCACGTCGAATCTGATGAGTTTACTAAAGTCACGAAAATTCCCGTATGACAGCATAAAAATTCGGAAGTGATGTCATGTGTTGTAATGCATTTGTATTACATTTTCGAACGATAGGTGTACTGATGAAACGAAAATCGTACGATCTGGCATCGTACGAAAAAAATTTCCGTGCATGTCCGATAGAATAATATCGGATGAACTGTCCTGATCGGCTCTCAAAAGCTCTGTACTAACGATCCGATTATCGTACGATCGATGCGAATGCGGCATTTTTCGTACGATTTTCGGATCGTGTGTACGGGGCATAAGGCTCCTAGCATATCAACTTAGATCGTAAATTAAAGGTCTGAACACTTAGTAAAATAAACAATATAAGGTCCATGGGCTGGTGTGTATTGTAGGAGACCAATGTCTTGTATTTTAAGTTGAAACACATATACTTTTTCTTTTAATGATTGAGAGAGGAAATAGAGATGTGTTCATAAACTGTGTTTTTGAAATACTATATATTTGTCAGAAAGCATGAAATCAGACCGAGACAGAAGTACAGTTAAATTACACTTGTTTAATAATAAAAGTAAAAAGAACAAACGTAGTCAAAACATAGCCAAAGTTCAGTAACCAGAACAAATAGTCAGCCAAGCCAGAAGTCAGGGATCAAAGTAGTGGAACAGCAAGCAGGATCTGGAGCGAGAAGGGATGTCAGCAAAGCCAGTCTTTAAACAGGAACGCAGGAGATGTTTCTTGTGATGTTGACCAAGGCGAAGGCAGAGCTCCTCTGAACTGGACGGCTTAAGTAGGCAGGACTGATGAGCAGGATATCAACAACAGCTGAGTAACTGTGGAGAGAGATGGGAGCTGGCAATTAGCCGACAGCTGAGCGGCCAGCTCAGAGAAGGAAGGGCTGAGCCCAGCCCAGACAATATTATACACTGCAAGCAATCATATTAACAATAATCCCCAATATCTTAGTAAATTATATTGGAGTAGTTATAGGCATGATAACTGAATTTACCAAAGGATTACTAAGTCTAATGCCCCGTACACACGATCGGACTTTCCGCCAACAAAACCGTGGATTTTTGTTTGAAGGTTGTTGGCTCAAACTTGTCTTGCATACACACGGTCACACAAATGTAGGCCAACAATTCCAAACGTGAGAACACGGTGACATACAAGGCATACGACGAGCAGAGAAAAAGGAAGTTCAATAGCCATTGCGGCTCCTTCTGCTTGATTCTGAGCATGTGTGAACTTTTGTGCGCGGACTTGTGTACACACGATCGGACTTTCCGACAACAAAGTTTTGTTGGCGAAAAATTTGAGAACCTGCTATCAAACATTTGTGGGCGGAAAGTCCGACAGCAAATGTCCGATGGAGCATACACACAGTCGGACTTTCTGACAACAAGCTCACATCCAACATTTCCCATCGGAAAATCCGACCGTGTGTACGCGACATAAGTTTAATAAGTGTTGAAATATGACATGTTGTAACAAGAGATTGTGGTAAAATGTATTATCATCTGTATCACCCATATATTTAATATTTGAAATGATATTTCTTTTTGTATATCACCAAATATATCTGATATTATTCTACACTGAATTTTAGTTAATAAATATATATATATTTAGCACATTGTTGTAATCACTCGTCTTCAAATTAGCATGGATAAACAAACTTGAATTAATTGGTTGAATTGTAGAAAAATGTGAAAATCTCCTTAAACACAGATTTTGCATAATTCAATAAATATAATACTGTTTTAATATTTCAGTATAAACATCTGACATATTATGGAGGCCCCAGCGAGATCTGTCAAAGTTTGAAACAAGTGATATAATTGTGCAAATTTTATATATATTTTATTGTCATTTAAAATGATAAAAATAATAATATTTTTTTATTTTTTGATATTGCCATTGTTAGTTGCAATATTGAAAAATGACTGACACTGAAGATATTTCTAGTGTAGCCGGTCCTGCTGATGCAGAAATTTAAATTGGTCTGCATCACAGAAAAAATGGATAATTGGTAAAATATCAGGTGATATCTTATATCAAAGAAGAATGGGAAATAAAGACAGAACTTGGTCTCTATAAGTCAGCTATTGCTGCCAGAAGGACCATTTATACTTTAAAATGTAGGCCGAATCAAAGTCCCAGAGAATTTTTAAACAGTTCTCAAGAATGCCTATAGCTTGGCTGAGAAAAACCCGAATTTTGAATGCCCGGAGTTCACCCAACTATTTTATGAAATATGAAATAAAGGTTATTTTGGCCAGGGAGTACAATCCCAGAAAAGGTCTGGATTGGCTAATAACAGAGAGCACTCCCTTTTTACTGTTTTACAAAACAGTGGTAAGCCTCAGGATAAATTTAAAAGGCCTGCTCAGATAATAGCTGAGGCTCAATTTAAAAAGAAACAGGGACAATTTGAGGCTCCAAAAAGTATTCACACTGAATCCCAATCAGAGGAACGTTACACCCAATCCAGGTGATAAAAGGGTTCTAGTAATTTCTGAAAAGCGGTGGTTAAATGGGAGTGCCTGTACATCCCCTTTAAGAGCCAGGGATAGCAGGCACGCGTGGGACCGGTGGACTCAATGTCTGCCGGTCTCCCAGCGATTGTGTCAGAACGGGGAAGTGTCTATGTAAACAAGGCATTTCCCCATTCTGGCTTGTGTCATGACAGAGATCACTGCTCCCTGTCATCGGGAGTGGTGATCGCTGTCATGTGAGTTGAAGCCCACCCACCCACAGTTAGAATCACTCCCTAGGACACACTTAACCCCTTCATCGCCCCCTAGTGGTTAACTCCTGCATTTTTATAGCACTGATCGCTGTATAAATAACAATGGTCCCAAAATAGTGTCAAAAGTGTCCGATGTGTCCGCCATAATGTCACTGTCCTGATAAAAATTGCAGATCGCTCCCAATACTAATAAAATAATTAAAAATAAAAATGCCATAAACCATCCCCTATTTTGTAGATGCTATAACTTTTGCGCAAACCAATCAATATATGCTTACTGTGATTTTTTTTTACCAAAAATATGTAGAAGAATACATATCGGCCTAAACTGAGGAAAAAAAATAGTTTTTTTATATATTTTGGGGGATATTTATTATAGCAAAAAGTAAAAAATAATGCTTTTCAAAATAAAAAATCTTCCAGGGCTGAAGTGGTTAATGTGTCTGTGTAAAAAAAGGTGGGTACCTGACGCAGTGGTTTGCTAGAGTTTGTGATGTTCAGCGGATGGAGCGCCCCACAGCTGCTATGAGGGAAAAGGAGGAGGAGCATAACACCCAATGGAAACATTGGGACCTGTTTCGATCCTCAAACGAATACAAGTCCTATATATAGGCGTCCCGGCTTTAGATAATTTGGGGTCGCGGGTCGTCTGCCTCACCAGAGCTTTACACCCTCCCCCTTACTTCCCATCTTTTGCTTCTCTTTATCACTATCCCTTTCTTCTTCCAAGGACACCACTGGTGTCACTTACCCTACTTCCTCATAATTAAGAAAATCCCCAGTTTGCGGTATCCCATTCTGGTACCACTCCTATGTTCCTAGGATTGAGAACCATACCTTATGTGGCATACAATGTTTGGAACTAGATCACCAAGACATAATAGCGTCATATTTAGTAGATTGGGACAAGCAAGTCTAACACCTTGGAGGTCATTTATCCCCTGGTTAGTCTTATTGAATAATCTCTGCAGCTCCATTGGAACTATGTTTAGTTTATTTATATTCTTGTCTCCGGTTAGAGGATTTTCTCTTCGGTACTGCTGGATAAAACAGGCTGGAATCGCGCTCTCAGGCATAGCGCTCTCAGAAGTAGGACGTTGAGACAGAAGGGCGCCAACACCAGTCTCAGAAGCATCAACCTCAAGGATAAAAGGTAACATAGGATCAGGATGTGCCAACACAGGAGCAGAAATAAAGGCAGCCTTGAAACTCTCAAAGGCCTTAATGGACTCCGGAGACCAACTCTGCGGGTTACCATATTTTCTGGTCATATCAGTCAGGGGCTTGACCAGAGACAAGAAGTTACGAATAAACTTCCCATAATAGTTGGCAAAGCCCAGGAAACGCTGCAGAGGATGTAAACCCATGGGTCGGGGCCACTGTAGAACTACCGAAAGTTTCTCTGGGTCCAGCGATAAACCAGCAGTGGAAATGACATAACTCAGGTGAAGTAAAAATGATACAATAATTACTATTGTACCTGTATATTAATTTGTCTAATCCCTATAGTTAGTCAGTCTATTAAAACTCTGACCACGTTACTGTTGATATCACAATAATACAAGGTTAGCTATGAAACCAAACACATGGTTGGATGTGATTAAGGTGTTACCAGGTAAAAATGTTAAAATGCCTATTTCAAATGTAATATTGTGTCATTGCTTAGCTTGTTAAATCTTAACTCTAAGAAATTCACATAACAACAGATATCTGCTAGTTCCCTTTTCTCAGTCTGAAGCCGAACCGCAATGAATTGTAAATTGCACCAAAGGCAGACATGACATCAACATCCAATGTTTCAAGAGGAAGTTACCAAGATATTTAATAAAAGCTATGATTAATTGCTAAATTTGCTGAAATTATTGCTAAAACTGCTGAAGCTGCTAAAAACTCAGACAATGTCACAATAAAGTGTTTTGCATATGCCGTATTCTCTGTCTGAAAAAGTGTATAAAACTGAAGGAAAAAGAGGAAATAAAACTCAGAAGTTTTTCATTCTGAACTGAGAGTCAGAGCTTGATTACTTCATGGCATGCATGCTTTTACATTTAATTTGATAAGGGGTAGATATAATAATATCAGACTTTTGTTCTGAATCCAAAACAGGTTTATAAGTAATAAAGTCTTATTTATTTCCCAAGGAAATAAGAAAGCTAACATGAAAGTATTAAAAGATATTCCCATATTACAAAGCTTACAATCAGAACATATAATACAAGAACATCACGGATACTTATAAGACAGGCTTTGTATCATCAGCTATGCTCAGATGTTGAAGAGAGGGCCAGAGCCATGAGGCTTAGGCCCAAGCCATGATCCAAAGAGAAAGGGGACAAATTGTCTTTGTGTGCTCCTTTTGACTCAAACATACAAAAGGCATTACAAGGTACTCATAAAGGCCTGCTCTGGTATTAAACGCAGTTTTCCACTCATCGCCCTCCTTAACCCTCACGAGATTGTATGCCCCTCTCAAATCAAGCTTTGTGAAAACTGTTGCTCCGTTGAGGCGGTCAAATAACTCCGTAATCAATGGAATCGGATAGGCATTCTTAATCGTGAAACGATTGAGACCCCTATAATCAATACAGGGTCTCAGTTCCCCACTCTTCTACTTCACAAAGAAGAAACCAGCACCAGCAGGAGACAAGGATTTGTGGATAAAACCTTGAGAAAGTGCGTCTGCAACATACTCCTCCATGGCCTTATCCATCAAGACCGACAAAGGGTAAACCTGGCCACGAGGGGTATGGCACCAGGTTGAAGGTCAAGTGCGTAATCATACGGCCGGTGTGGAGGCAAATTACCAGCTTGACCTTTGTCAAAGACATCACTAAAATCGCGATACTCCTCCAGCAGGGAGGAGAGCGAAGAGGTGCACAGGACCTTGGCTACCTTCTGTAATCATGTCTCACTGCATTGTGGTGACCAGGAGAGAACCTCAGCACGGAGCCAATCAAAAGAGGGTTTGTGCCTCTGTAACCAAGGATAACCAATAACCAGCGGAAACTTAGTTGAGGAAATAACTTGGAATTGGATTATCTCATGGTAAAGAGCCCCTACGGCCATGAACAATGGAACTGACTCATGAGTCACATGGGCAGGCTGTAGAGGTCTCCCGTCAAGAGCCTCAATGGCAAGTGGAGTGTCACGCAGCTGCAGCAGAATCGAGTGCTTCAATACAAAGGCAGCATCAATGAACAGGCCTGCAGCCCCAGAGTCGATTAGAGCCTATATCTCGACGGACGACTCAGCCCAAGAAAGGGTGACCGAAACCAGGGGCTTAACCTTTTGGATAACTGGGGATCAAACAACGCCACCTAAGGTCTGTCCATGACAGGACCTCAAGGTTCGAGCGTTCGCTGGACGGGTAGGACAAGACTTCAAAAAGTGACCTGCCTGGCCACAATAAAGGCACAATCTCTCCCTCCTCCAAAAGGTTCTCTCATCCGCAGAGAGACGTGTGAAACCCAAGTGCATGGGTTCACCTTCACTGACCGAACCCGGTACCAGGAGGCATGGGAGGTGAGGGAGGCACAGGTGGGACTGCAAAGCTCGGAGACAAATGTACAGAAGGCTTCTGCATGCGCTCCTTAAAAGAGAGTCTTTCTCTGAGTCTGGAGTCAATGAGGATGGCAAATGTGATCAACTTCTTCAGCTCAGTGGGTATATCTTGGTCTGCTATCTCATCCTTGATGGTATCCGAGAGACCATGAGAAAAAGCAGCCACAAGGGCCTCATTGTTCCACACAACCTCTGCTGCCAGAGTACGGAATTCAATGGCGAAGACGGCAACAGTTCTCGTACTCTGTTCGATGGACATGAGGCACTTGGCAGCAGAAGCGGAGCATGCGGGAACGTCAAATACCCTTTTAAAGGAAGCCACAAACTCAGGGTAGCTCAAGACAACAGGTTTTTGCGTCTCCCATAGAGGGTTTGCCCAGGCCAAGGCTCTCTCAGAAAGCAAAGATATCACGAAACCTACTTTGCTTCTGTCCTTGGGAAACGCCTGGGACAGCATCTCAAAGTATATCTCAACTTGGTTGAGAAACCCTCTGCATTGGACTGGATCGCCCCCAAATCGCTGGGGAAGCAGAGCGGAATCAGACATACCTCTTATAGAGGTAATACTCGAGGAGGGTGCCTGCACAGAGACTGGAGCAGCAGCAGGGTCGGCCTGCAACATAGGTTATACCGGGGTGGCCACAGTGGGAGATTCAAGGTCAGTCATGTGACTCTGGAGCTTTTGTAATGACATGGCAAACTGATCCATGCGGTGATCCAGTTCATCCAATCTGGAAAAAATATTACCAACAAGTGGATTGACTGCATCTTCTGAATTCATGGCCTTCGCCTACTGTCAGAAACCATGAAATCAGGCCAAGACAGAAGTACAGTTAAATCACACTTGTTTAATAACAAAAGTAAATAGAACAAACGTAGTCAAAACATAGCCAAAGTTTGGTAACCGGAACGGATAGTCAGCCAAGCCAGAAGTCAGGGATCAATGTAAGGGAACAGCAAGCAGGATCTGGAGCCAGAAGGGATGTCAGCAAAGCAAGCCTTGAACAGGATCGCAGGAGAATGTTTCTGTGATGTTGACCAAGGCGAAGGCAGAGATTCTCTGGACTGGACGGCTTAAGTAGGCAGGACTGACGAGCAGGATACCATCAACAGCTGAGTAACTGTGGAGAGATAGGAGCTGGCAATTAGCCTACAGATGAGCGGCCAGCTCAGAGAATAGGAAGAGCTGAGCCCAGCCCTGACAGAAGAAGATTGGTGAACTGAGACCTTGTATTGATTCTAGGGGTCTCAATCGTTTCACGGTTAAGAATGCCTATCTGATTTAGTTGATTACAGAGTTATTTGACCACCTCAAAGGAGCAACAGTTTTCACGCAGCTTAATTTGAGAGGGGCATACAATCTCGTGAGGATTAAGGAGGGCGACAAGTGGAAAACTGCATTTAATACCAAAACAGGCCATTATGAGTACCTCGTAATGGCTTTTGGCCTTTGTAACGCCCGGCAGTTTTCCAGGAATTTATTAACGATGTCCTCCAAGATTTGTTGCAGTTATGTGTGGTGGTTTATCTCGATGATATCCTGATATTTTTCAAGTCCCTAGGGAGCCACCACACAGATGTCTGTCGTGTGCTTCAGAAATTAAGAGAGAACAATCTCTATTGTAAACTGGAGAAGTGCGAGTTCCATCGTGAACAGGTTAAATTCCTGGGCTAAGTCATTTCCACTGCTGGTTTTCGATGGACCCAGAGAAACGTACAGCAGTTCTACAGTGGCCCCGACCCGTGGGTTTAAGTCCTCTGCAGCATTTCCTGGGCTTTGCCAACTATTATTGGAAGTTTATTCGTAACTTCTCATCTCTGGTCAAGCTCCTGACTGTAATGACCAGAAAGGACGGTAACCCACAGAGTTGGTCTCCGGAGTCCATTAAGGCCTTTGAGAGTCTCAAGGCTGCCTTTGTTTCTGCTCCCGTGTTGGCACATCCTGATCCTACATTACCTTTTATCCTTGAGGTTGATGCTTCTGAGACTGGTGCCCTTCTGTCTCAATGTCCTACCTCTGAGAGCCCTATGCATCCTTGTGGCTACCCAAGGTGATTGTCTCGGACAGGGGTAGTCAGTTTGTGTCCCGGTTCTGGGGAGCCTTTTGTGCACAGTTAGGAATTCAGCTTGCTTTCTCCTCTGCATATCACCTGCAGTCTAATGGGGCCGCAGAACAAGCCAATCAGTCCTTAGAGCAATTCCTACATAGCTATATTTCTGACCATCACAACAACTGGTCAGACCTATTACCGTTGGCAGAGTTTGCTCACAACAGTGCCTTGAATTCTGCTTCCCGATTGTCCCCGTTTATGGAGAATTATGGTTTCCAACCTTCCATCTTGCCTGACTTGTTTGTTCCGCAGAGTATTCCTGCATTAGAGGAGCATCTCCGTGGTCTTCGTTACACTTGGTCACAAGTACAGGAGGCTTTGTGACATGCTAATGATAGGTACAGACTCCATGCTGACCATGCCTGCCTGCGCCTTCCTACCAGGTTGGGGACAGGGTCTGGCTGTCGACTCGCAACCTCCGACTTCGTGTTCCCTCGCTGAAGTTCGCTCAGGCCTTCCTATTCGCTCAGCCCTTCCTATAAACTTTTGCTGTTTTTACTGCGTTTGTTCTATTTAGTTGTATTATTAAACAAGTGTGATTTAACTGTACTTCTGTCTCGGCCTGATTTCATGGTTTTTGACAGAACTTTTGACAGAACTTTCCTATCACAATCGGTGTAACTGCCATGTGATGAGGAAAGATTGGAATCTAGTGAGATCCATCTCATGGATAAATTAAATTCTAGATGGCACCTTTTTACAGGCAACTCCGACTGCCACTATAGATGGTGGACAGGAGGATAATACCATACGTATGTCCCCTGAAAAAGGTTGAGAAGTTTGCTTGGAAGGTGATGCTCTCAACCAAAAAGAAGAAAATGGAGGCTGTGATGAAGTCAAAAACATCTGCCAATATCAGTGAATTGAGGGCATGTTTGGGTATGGTATAAAGTATTCAATTGTGTGCTTGTCATCCTAGGTTCCAACTAAGAATGCTGGAAGGTAATGTATAGGAAGAGACTTGATAAGGATCTAAAGAGAATGTGAATGTAATGATTTGACATTGTGATATTCTCTCCTAACTTACAGATCTTCACATCTTATACTTCTACGCATAAGTATTGATAATGCCAATCATGGCAGAATTCTATCATCATAAAATCATTGATGATTTTAGTTAATTAAAATATAATTAACCAATCGCTATATCATATATATAGCATAGCTAGAAAATGTAAATATTAATAAGAATATGTAATCATACTGTCTATTTACTTAAATAGAAAAAGATTGACAATCCAGACCAGATCGTTGATTGGTAAAGGCAAAGTTGACTACCAAAGACACAGCAATTGTATGGATGGTGGTAATCCTTGGCGCCCATTTCTGGGTGGAACCTGTCACCAAACTGAATCCTTCATCAGGAGTCAAGATGCAAGACACTCCAGGATTGTTATTGCCAGAAAGAAAGATTTATTTTCAGAAGATTTTGCGTGTGAATCCAAGAATGTCCATTGAAAATAGGGATATTATCCCATTTTCAGCTTGTCGAGATACAAGAACGGATCAACTGAAGAGTTTCCTCAATTTCTGGTTTACCAACTTTGTTTTCATTACACTTGAAATGGTGGGGTACACCACCACTGCAACAGTTCATTTTTGTTTCCATAAAGACTTGAATCCATAGAAGAAAATCCAAATCAGACAAGAAAACCCCTATTTCATATAGATGTAAAGAGAAACGTTCTTTAATTATAAGGAAAAATAATAATATGGCCATATCTTTTAAAGAATTATGACATTTCTTCAGACCAGTTTTCCTAATATATCCGTGGTTGATTGCCTAAATATTAGTGGATACTGGGGGGGGGGGGGGATTTGGCAGAACTATTGGGATTAAAAAGAATTGCTTGATTTCTAAGGCCTCTGCATCATATATTTTTCATATATATTTTATAACCATGACAGAAGCCATTTTGCTTCTATATTTTTTTTTAAGAATGTCCATTGAAAATAGGGATAATATCCCATTTTCAGCTTGTCGAGATACAAGAATGGATCAACTGAAGAGTTTCCTCAATTTCTGGTTTACCAACTTTGTTTTCATTACACTTGAAATGGTGGGGTACACCACCACTGCAACAGTTCATTTTTTATTTCCATAAAGACTTGAATCCATAGAGAAAAATCCAAATCAGACAAGAAAACCCCTATATCATATAGATGAAAAGAGAAACGTTCTTTAATTATAAGGAAAAATAATAATATGGCCATATCTTTTAAAGAATTATGATATTTCTTCAGACCAGTTTTCCTAATATATCCGTGGTTGATTGCCTGAATATTAGCGGATACTGGGGGGTGGGGGGGTGGGGGTGGGTTGGCAGAACTATTGGGATTAAAAATAATTTCTTGATTTCTAAGGCCTCTGCATCATATATTTTTCATATATATTTTATGACCATGACAGAAGCCATTTTGCTTCTATATTTTTTTCTAAAGAGGATAACTTTAGTTCATTATCTTTGAAACTAGGAGACCCTCACAAGAGGGTTTGTAAGAGACTCTAAGGCTCCTTGCATATCTGCTTGATCGTAAATTAAAGGTCTGGACACTTAGTAAAATAAACAATATAATGTCCATGGGTTGGTGTGTATTGTAGGAGACCAATTTCTCGTATTTCACGAGAACCATGAGTTGAAACACATTTTTTTTCTTTTCATGATTGAGAGAGGGAATAGAGATGTGTTCATAAACTGGGTTTTTTTAAATACTTTATATTATACACTGCAAGCAATCATATTAAAATCAATCCCCAATATATTAGTGAACTATACTGGAGTAGTTATAAGCATGATTAACTGAACAATGTCACATATTTTGGTTTGTGCATTTTTATATTGTTTGATGTATTCACTGATTAATCTTCATATTATTCATATGAGGGAAATACTGTATATGAATGTAATGTCTAGAAGTTCTATAAAATGGGGATGTTTAAGAATATCCATTATACTTTTGGCCAGAAACATGGGGTTAAGTTCTATATTACCTAGTTTAAGGAATTTAAAGATAAGATAATTAGTGTGGGTATATTTTCTTAAAGTAATAGATCTTATAAGTCGCAACCAGGTCTGAGTGGTTAGACACATAAGTGACAGTTCAGTCTAATTCATGGCTTTCTGTTAAGCCTAAAGTCAAATGGTTATTCAAGAATTAAATAGAGTACATTTTTTTGCAACACCGCCCCCTTTGGCAATGGTGAATAAAGGAAACTACAATTTTTCCTAAAAGGATTATTCAGGAAATGACATGCGTTTTACGTCACTCATGACGTGAAAGGCATTTCCACACCCATATTCTAGGGGGAATATAAAGAGGGTTACACATGACATGAGGGAGACTGAAGGAGATCTTAAGACGGAGAGACAAGAGGAGAAAAACAAAGCACAGAGATATAGTAATGAGGGTCAAAGAGGTCCGTTGGACATCCAGTTTATACTTCTCAAAACAAAAAAAAGAGTCTTAAGCCATGGTAAAGTATTAATGTTTTCACTTTTACCTTTTGGGTAATTGAAGTTTTTTGAGTATATGCTTAACTAGCCCAATCAAAATTGGTAGTTCATTTTTGGAGTGAATTGAATTCTAACTGCAGTACAAATTAGTTTAGCTTTTAAACCAAGGGAGATACATATCTTGTTATACATCACAAAAATGACTTCAAAGTATTAGGATTTGATTTTTTATAGTATGTGTTGAACCATAGGATTAATTCTAAATTTATTTTTATTTAAAAACGAGTCTTGGTTAAATTACCAAGTTTGTATAGGGTTAATACAATTGTTCATATACTGTAAGAGAGGTTTAAGCTTGAAGGTCTATTTGTTTTAAGAAAAATCACAGGTGTTAAAGTCAACACCTAGTATGTTTACATAAGTTTATAGAGCCATGGAAAGCTATTTACTAAAAGGTTACTAAGTATAAGTTTACTAAGTGTTGAAATATGACATGTTGTAATAAGAGATTGTGGTAAAATGTATCATCTGTATCACCCATATATTTGATATTATATATATTTTTGTATATCACCAAAATATATCTGATAATATTTTACACTGAATTTTAGTTAATAAATATATATATTTTTAGCACATTGTTGTACTCACTCGTCTTCAAACTAGCATGGATAAACAAACTTGAACACAGATTTTGCATAATTCCATAAATATAATACTGTTTTAATCAGGGCTTTTTTCCTCAGAGAATAGGTGCAGGAACTCAACCATGCCCGCCACACACACATACCTGCCAAATGACATCAAATAGTAGCTCTTCCCACTGCATACAACCCCTCCCTCCACTGCCCTCATTTTCTCCCCCCTCCTTAAAAGCTCCACCATCTGTCATATGTCTTACCTTTGTTGCAATATTAAGCTGAAACACCTATCCAGCTGTAGTACCTCCAAGCATACTATACTATACTACAGTCACTTGCAAGGGAGATCATGCAATAGGATCAACAACTGGTCACCAGGGGAAAAAAATGGAGACCACAGAGGGTGCAGCCTACCACACACCCTCTCCTGCCCATGACTGCACTGAACCCTGGGCACCTGAGATAAGCTACCACTTGTAAAACGCAGAAGCTGGACTTCAGTGTTACCAAGTGATAGTGATGAGCAGGGAGCAGAAGACCTAAGCCAGAGGTGGTGGAACTGAGTTCCCCCTAGTTCCTGCTGAAAAAAAGCCCTGGTTTTAATATTTCAGTATAAACATCTGACACCACTGTTATTAATCGCTTACTGTGCACATGTATAAATACATCCAATCCAACAATTATATAATGATACAACCTGTGTCATTGCATAAAATAATTCATCTATCATACAAAAATTATTTGTTTCTATGAAACAAACAATTAAAGTGCAAATGCTGTTAAAAAAGTGCAAAAGAAAAAATGGTGTGCTGACACAGTGAACAAAAAGGGCTTAGTGCAAGAATATTATTCATTAGTAAAGTGCATGCATCAAAAATTCATACATGTTCAAAATATTTGCAGTTCATTTTGCAATCCCAGGAAAAATCCAAGATTATTATTATCACTTTCTTGGATTTTTCCTGGGATTGCAACATGGACGTCAAATATTTTGAACACACAAATTTTTGATGCATGCACTTTACTAATGGATAATATTTTCTTGCACTAAGCACTTTTTGTTCACTGTGTCAGCACACAGTTTTTTCAACAGCATTTGCACTTGGTTTGTTTTGTACGATAGATTAATTATTTTATGCAATGACACAGGTGTTATCATTATATATGATTGTTGGATTGAATGCATTTCACATGTGTACAGTAAGAGATTAGGTTAATAGCAGTGGGTTCACTATCACCAGATTGAGGGATTATAGATTTGTGCTGCTTGCTTCTTTCTTCTTGCCAATTAACTGGTGATCATAGGCATTTGCAGGGGGTGTGCCAGGTGTGCCGAGGCGCACCCTAATCACTCCAAGCGCATCAGCATTATCGCTCTGTGTGCAGGCAGGGAGATGGGATATATCTCCCTCTAACCAGTTCTGACATTCATGAAGTGCTACCGTACTTCTTTCACTTTTCACTGTGCTCTACTATAAGAGTGTGTGTCTGTATGTGTATGTATGTATATATCACACACACGTGTGTTTGTTCTTTGGGGCACGCACCCTAATGCAATAGGCTACACATACCTATGCTGGTGATTCACCAGTACCTAGGTTGCAGTAATCTTATTTAATCCCTCAATCTTCCATTAATATGTTTGGCACTAGTTTTTCTTGTTGTTTGTCCAAGTGTTTGTTTTATTATCAGGGTCTAAGTGGAGAGGTGAATGGTCAGAAAAATTGCAAAATCTAAGCCAAAATCTCATTGAAATATTTTTAGTTCAGCTTTTTTGGTCTATATTTTACAGTTTCCCAAAAAAAAATGTACCTCAGTTTACTGAATAGTGCATTAAGAGAAAACTGATCTTTATAAAAACATTAAAATATTTGAATACAATCAATACATAACACTGGATTACATCTTAGTTATTTTTTTTATTAGGGTGAACATTTAACAAAACATAAAAAAGAAAATTTATAATACGAAAAAGAACATTCTCCAAAACAATAAAAAATGATACAAAAAAAACAAACAAAAAACACACACACACACACAAATTGCAGTAATTTGCAATACTATGTGAAACAGTGATAAAGTGCACTAATTCAAGAAGCTAAACAGCAAAAAGACAAATATGCATAAATGACTATCCCCAATTTAAAAAACAAAACAAAAAAAAACCTCACAATAACATGCGATAATATGTGAAACATTGATAAAAGTGCTTGAATCAAAAGCAGGTATTAATCTGTTTTTACATAAAAAACAATAAAAGTCCCAAATAATAAAAGGTTCATGTGCAAAAGTTCATGTGCATCAAAAACTGATGAGATGTGAAGATCACGTGTTCAAAAAACAGTTCTTGAAATTTGTGAACACAATTGTTCCCACCGTCCAGGCATCCACCGGGAGTGTGCCCTAGCAGCTCACCTTAAACAAAGACCACAACAGGTGTAATGGCACTCTTGGTATACAAATCCTTAATGGCAGTTCACGTTCACTCTCCTCTCCTCACCTGCATCGGAATCCACAGCTGGTCTGACAAGACTTTAATATATGGATCCTTTATGGAAAAATCACATGGCACTCCACTCTCCTCTCCTAAAAGCGTCACTAAACCTGTCGTGGTCTTTGTTTAAGGTGAGCTGCTAGCATATAAACAAGGAAAAATAAAACATTCCAAATTGTGCTCCACCAATGGGATATTAGGGTCAGTCACTCCTTGATTTCTACCTCTGAACTCCATATCAGATCTCATGGATTCCTCCCACCTCTCTGCACACCACACTCCACAGGGGACTCATTAACCGCAGATGGGGACTCAATGCCCATCTCTTCCATGATGAACCGTAGAGCTGGAGCAACCAACACCAGGAGTGATCCCCCAAACCGTGTCCACCCCCTCAACACAGTTATGCTGACCAAGGCAACAGTGGGAGTGGCATTCCTGGCATTGATTGGGCCTGGATCCCCCCCTGAGCTAGCAAAGCAACTGAGGAAACCCCTGTGCACCTGGCATATCTGGGGTGGTGTCCCCAGGAGCAGCCTGTACTGTGCAGGGTCACTGCAGAACCACAGTGCCGCCCACTGGATAAAGGTGCCACTTGCACTGGCCTGCAGTGAGGGGCGACTGCCCACAACCACAGTAGCAGGCATCTCTACCCGGTCCCAGAGGCCGCAAAAGCTGCGGCGTAGCGTAGTGGGGAGCCCGAACGCCTGGTGTGCACACCCACAGGAAGGCCCAAACAATACAAGTCCCTAGGCACAATGGGGAGCCAGAACATCCCCACGCCTCTCACCAGCAATCAAACCAACACCAAGAGAAGGGGGACAAAAAGGAGGATACACAGGATTGACCCAATGGACTCCCTCTAGACTGTCTGAATGGATACATGGAGCTGCAGCTTGGCTCGGGTGCCTCCATAGTAAGCTGCATGCTGTGGGGGCACTCAACAGAAGGAAGGGGCCAGGAGCTCCAGCCAGGGACTCGAGAAGAGGAGGATCCAGGCTGCTCTGTGCAAAACCATTGCACAGAGCAGGTAAGTATAACATGTTTGTTATTTTATTAGAAAAAAAAAAAACTACTTTACAATCACTTTAATCCCTAGAATCTGGGCATTTTAGAAAGATCAGGTTATCTGCCTGTTTTATCTATGAGTCTGTGTGACCACTCTATAATTTGAGGGTCCCTGATATCTGGTAAGCAGTTTCTCAAGAGAGAGGGGGCGAGAGACCGGGGGACCGGGAGAGGTGGCAGGCGTGTAACCATCGGGACTGTGGAGCAGGAATGACTAGGGACAGTGACATATCCCTTGAGACTGACAGAGGCAGTGGGCGTGAAACCAGCGGGACTGGGAGTGTGACGGGGGGACCGGAGGAGGTGGTAGGTTGACTTGGGGGAGGCGACAGGTAAGTGTTTACAGACCGAAGAGGGAGTGCGACATGCAGACCAGAAAAGCGGCAGGAGCAGAGAGGAATGCTGACTGGAAGAGGCTGAAGGTGCTGACAAGCCCTGTAGGAGACAGCTTACAGGGGCGGCTGGGCAGGAGGAGCAGAGCGGCATAACAAACGAAAAAGGCAGAATGACTGTGACAGGCTGACTGTGTGTAGTTGGGACGCTGTCTGAGGAGGGTGTAGTGTTAGTAACTGGGGAGTACTTAGAGTAACTGTGTACTGAGGACTGCTAAGTACTGTGAGTAACTCTTGAGAACTATGAGTAACTGGTTGCTGAGGACTGTGAGTAACTGTGTACTGAATACTGTAACTGGTGAGGGCTGCGAGTAACTGCTGGGTACTGTGAGTAATTGTGTACTGAGTACTGGGAGCAACTGCTGAATACTGTAAGTAACAGAGTACTGAGTGCTGTGAGTGTGTACCAATAAATTAGAGTGAGGAAGTGCGTTTAATAGAATAAAATTTCAAATTCCCTAGGAGTATCCCCTGTAGCATGGGGGATTGTTCAGCTCAGTGGTAGATGCGTTTTCATGTAGTGAGTCTACATTATACAGGAGTTTATAGTTAAGGACCTGATAGCCCACGTTTATTAAATGATAAAAATGAAACAAAAGTCCACTCAGGAACCCCACGCAGGCACAACTGAAAATACAAGCCCACCTGGCTACTCTTCAACAGCACTGCTGCTACAGGTACTGGTCCCTCAAACCACCAGCTCTTCCAGAATTCATCAATCAAACAACAATAAACTCCTGCTCTACCAAGCCTTACTGTGTCCATAGACTGACCAGTCCTTGGTCTTGTAGTAAGTGTCCTTACAAATGCAAATCCTTTATATCCAGGGATGAGCAGCCATGCTCCTAGATGTCTCCTCACATGGAGACACACTCTCTCTCCCTGAGAGCTAGGAACAGCTGCCATAATCAAGACCTGAAAAGAAAACCTTAAACTGCGGTCCACGGATTTGGAAGTCTGTCCCACCCGGATCTCTTTCAGACTCCCAAAAAAAAACACCCCCGGAATGAACTTTACCAATACAGGGTAAAGAACTAGCCTTCTTTACCCTGAAGTCTTTGCTGGAATTATCTTAGATTGCAAATCTAAGAATCCGTGGAGGAACATATATCCCCATCAATCACTTTTCCTGTAATTTTTAACCTGTTTTACATGCACCCTGCTACACCCCATTAAATAAGTGGGTACGATGTCCAATGGGTATGGTAATGCAACTCAGTGCACATCTTGTTTTTTTTGTTCAATAATTTTTTATTGAATGTTATGTGAACATTGTACAGTATTAAAACAGGAATACAAGGGGAAGGCACATAAACCCCACTATTCAAACACAATGGAATTAGAGCTTGTCATTTGACATAAACTTTGTACCGAGACATTTGAATTTCTCCATATAGCAATCGTGGTAAAAGACCGAGCATTACATCAGACCTGTATGCAGTCTCCAAATTCGGGATAACATCATTACTTATATTTAAGAATAAGGCGTCTATGGTACCTATACCTTTTGATATTATTATTTTCAACCATGAACTGTACTTTAAGGTGAAGTGGATAGTAAAGAAAAAGCGAGAATAAGAGAAAAGGAGAGGAAGTGGGATTGGTGGGGGAGGGTAAAAGGGGGTATCCAGCCTTAGCAGAAGTCAACCTTATAATTCCGCCTACTGTTTGCTACTTTCCCTATTGGGACATTATTCCTGTGTATACTGATGAGAACTTAAATGCGAACCAACAGGACCATATTTTGTTAGCTAAATCAGATTTATTTCGCAATGTAAGCATGCCGCTCTCCATGTGGTAGATACGATCGACCTCCGTTAGCCATTGGCATAAGGTGGGGGTTGCTTGTTGTTTCCAATATTTTGGGATAAGCATCTTAGCTGCGTTTAGGAGGTAAGTTGTAATGGATTTTTTGTATGATCCTATTGGTTCGTCTGTACAGTGAAATAGTATTACCCATGGGTCATTAATAACTTCACTCCCCTGTATTTCCTTAATCCAATATAAAATGGTGGACCAATATATTTTAATAAGGGGGCATAGCCATCAAATATGGGCATGAGACCCTTGTTCTCCACAACCTCTCCAACAAAGCTCCGGTTTGGATGGGAAAGCTCTATGGAGCACTACAGGAGTATAGTGCCATCTTGTCAGGAGTTTATAATTTGCTTCAGCTGCTTTTGAGGATATGGAGGAAATATGGGATAACTGAAGTATAATGGTACGTTGGCTGTCTGTTAATGGACTTTGGAGCTCCTGCTCCCATTTATTGAGAAATGGCTGTTGTAGCGTTAGGGATAAAGACAGAAGAGCTTGATAGAAGAATGAAATGGGTTTATCAGGTGGTTGTTCCCCAGCGAGCATGTTCTCTATTGGATTGAGCTCTGTTTCAGACCGCAGAGGCAGCGGAAGAGATTTATTGAATTCCGAGAGTTGATGATATTTCCACTGGTCCATAAATGATATCGGGGTCGCTGTTATCAGACGAGATATAGGGAGGATTCCCATGCCTGTAGTCACTTGATGTAATAAAAGAGGAGAATCTGATATCCAGTTGCTGAATCTCGAGTCCATATTCCCTGGGGGGGGAAGTAATCATGACCAGTCAAAGGCATAAGTGGGGAGTTGTAGCACCATTTTTGTGTTTTACAACAAAATCTATTAGGTATCCAAATTAAAGGGAACAGGTCCGTACCACTTAGATCTATTTCCAATTGTACCCAAAGTTTGGAGTTCTTATGGTATTTCCAATCTGATATCCGGTTTAGTATAATTGCAAGATAGTAACGTTTAAAGTCCGGAATCGCTAAGCCACCTTCACGTTTAGGTTTGATGAGGTATTTATAAGCGAGTCTGGGTCGTTTGCGGTTCCAAACATATTTGCAGATCATAGATTGTACTAGTCTAAAAAACCCAGGGGGGAATCTTATAGGGTATCATCTGAAACATAAAGAGCGGTTTGGGCAACACATTCATTTTCACAATGCTAATTTGGCCCAGCCATGAGTGGGCCATCTGGATCCACTTTTGTAGGTCTGTTTTTATAGAGTTTAATAGAGGTATGTAATTCCTACGGAACAAAGAGGATGGGTTAGAAGTAAGGTATATTCCTAAATATTTTAATGAATGAGGTTGCCAGCTGAAAGGAAAGGACGGTTTCAACATTGCGGCCATTCTATGGGGGATGGTTATATTTAAGATTTCCAATTTGGAGAGATTAATTTTAAAATTAGAGAGGGCTCCAAATTTGTTAAAGGCTGACATAAGATTTGGGAGAGTAATAAGGGATTGTTGAACATAAAATAATATATCGTCTGCGTATGCTGCATATTTATGCTCAATTGAGCCTATTTTTATACTGTGGATATTGGGATCACTGCGTATTGTCACTAAAAAGGGTTCTAAAGAGAGGGCAAAGAGGATTGGTGAGAGGGGACAGCCCTGCCGGGTGCCATTGTAGAGGGAGAAGGGTTCACTCAATATACCATTAATCCTCAGCTGCGCAAAGGGAGATAGGTATAATGCTGAAATTCTAGTTAGCATGTTAGGTCCTAATCCAAGGTGCAACAATGTCACCATCAAGTACTCCCAGTCCACCCTATCAAACGCTTTTTCAGCATCGGTAGATAAGAGAAGGGTGGGCTGGGAGCACCGTCGCACATAGGAGATCAGAGAGAGTGTTCTGAGGGAGTTGTCACGAGCTTCCCTTCTCTTGATCTTTAGTAATCCACTGAGGAAGCAGGGGTAACAATCTGATCGCGTTCGCGTTTGCATATATTTTAGCATCTAAATTCAATAACGAAACTGGGCGATAGCTACTGCTGCATAAAACGTGAACAGATTGCTTCCTTAGAAGCCCAGGTACTGAATCTAGGGAAGCAGCTGGCAACACTGCAAAGCATCTCCAAATTGAAAGAGAGTTTGGAGCGTACCCAACAAGTACTGGCATAAACCAGCACAGAGGCGGGAGATACAGGGGTGCAGGCACCAGAGCAGAGTAGTTGGGTGACAGTTAGGCAGGGTAGAAGGGAAAGCATCAAAGAGGTCGGTCCTGGGCTGGAACATCCCAATAAGTACACCCTGTTGTGTGATGTTGGGGAAACCAGTCAAGGAGCGGCATTGCTGGAGCAGAGCGATGCCCCTAGCTGCCAGGGGAAAAACTCCTCCAGTGAGGGTGGGGGTAAGGCTAAGTATAAGGAAAGAACCCCTTAAGAAACCCAAGCCTAGATTTCCCAACACAACTTGTAGGATCAAAATTAGAGGGTGACTAAAGCTAAAGAAGTTGCGTTATACACATTCCAAAGGTTTCATCAAATTCGTAGGCAGATCTGGGCTGGATAGAAAGAGCTGTCCTGCAGTGAACAAGTGCAGGAGGGAAACGTTCCATCAGCTTTCTGTAAATGGTGATATTTAAAGAACAAAATGTGAACTCCTCTGTTTTGTCCAAATGGGTAACATACTCAAAGAATGACCAGCCTAAGGGCTTCATAGACAATTTTAATTCATTTTAACAGAAGCAGAGTCCATAGTAGTAGTGATTTGACACAGGAGAAGACTTTACAAATTTTACACTCCTCAATTACAATCAGAAGTCAAGAAATGATGGTAACATCAGCTCCTATAGCTGATGGTAAAGGAAGATTAAGCACAAATTGTTGACGTGGTACCACATCCCAATAGGTACAAAAAAAAAGGAAGAAAAAGGGAAAAAGGCAGGGCCGGATTAACATAGGGGCTGGTGGAGCTGCAGCTCCAGGCCCCTCCCTCAATATAGGCCCATGCCAGTGGCTTATCAATTCCTGTGTGCCTTCCTGAAGGAAGAGGAGCCCTCTGTGCTCACATGGAGGAGACAAGTCACTGCAGCCTAGTCCTGTCTCTGCCGATGCCTGACCCCTATCACAGGATCTGTTACACACACACAGATCCTCCTCAGTGTCTGGGGAAGGGGCGCTGATGTCCTAACCAGCAAGAGCCCGGGAGGAAGGACATCTCCCATGCTGTTATGATAAGGTCAGTACATTTGTTAGGGGGATGTTGTGTAATTATTGTGCTAGGGGACAGACTGCTGCTTCCCCCATGTAATGTGCTCTCTTGTGCCCAGTGCCCACCATGTCATGTGCCTTGCAGTGCCCCCCATGTAATGTGCTGTGACCACCATGTCATGTCATGTGCATTGCAGTGCCCCCCATGTAATGTGCTGTGCCCACCATGTCCTGTCATGTGCATTGCAGTGCCCCCCATGTAATGTGCTGTGCCCACCATGTCCTGTCATATGCATTGCAGTGCCCCCCATGTAATGTGCTGTGCCCACCATGTCATGTGCATTGCAGTGCCCCTATGTAATGTGCTGTGCCCACCATGTCATGTGCATTGCAGTGCCCACTATGTAAAGTGCTGTGCCCACCATGTCATGTGCATTGCAGTGCCCACTATGTAAAGTGCTGTGCCCACCATGTCATGTGCATTGCAGTGCCCACTATGTAAAGTGCTGTGCCCACCATGTCATGTGCATTGCAGTGCCCCTATGTAATGTGCTGTGCCCACCATGTCATGTGCATTGCAGTGCCCCCCATGTAATGTGCTGTGCCCACCATGTCATGTGCATTGCAGTGCCCCTATGTAATGTGCTGTGCCCACCATGTCATGTGCATTGCAGTGCCCCGCATGTCATGTCATGTGCCTTGCAGTGCCCCCCATGTAATGTGCTGTGCCCACTATGTCATGTCATGTGCCTTGCAGTGCCCCCATGTAATGTGCTGTGCCCACCATGTCATGTCATGTGCCTTGCAGTGCCCCCCATGTAATGTTCTGTGCCCACCATGTCCTGTCATGTGCATTGCAGTGCCCACTATGTAAAGTTCTGTGCACACCATGTCATGTGCATTGCAGTGCCCCCCATGTAATGTGCTATGCCCACTATGTCATGTCATGTGCCTTGCAGTGCCCCCATGTAATGTGCTGTGCCCACCATGTCATGTCATGTGCCTTGCAGTGCCCCCCATGTAATGTTCTGTGCCCACCATGTCCTGTCATGTGCATTGCAGTGCCCACTATGTAAAGTTCTGTGCACACCATGTCATGTGCATTGCAGTGCCCCCCATGTAATGTGCTGTGCCCACCATGTCATGTCATGTGCCTTGCAGTGTCCCCATGTAATGTTCTGTGCCCACCATGTCATGTGCCTTGCAGTGCCCCCCCATGTAATGTGCTGTGCCCACCATGTCATGTCATGTGCCTTGCAGTGCCCCCATGTAATGTGCTGTGCCCACCATGTCATGTCATGTGCCTTGCAGTGCCCCCCATGTAATGTGCTGTGCCCACCATGTCATGTGCCTTGCAGTGCCCCCCCATGTAATGTGCTGTGTCCAGTATGTCATTTGCTGTACGTTGCAGTGCCCACCATGTAATGCGCTGTGCTGAACAATGTCATGTGCTGTGCATTGCATTGCCCTTCATGTGATGTGCAATGCCCACTATGTCATGCTGTGCCTTGCAGTGCCCACCATGTCATGTGCAGTTCCTAACATGTAATGTGCAGTTGCATTTCCCACCATAAAACGTGCTATGCCATGCAGTGCCCACCATGTAATGTGTTGTGCCCACCATGTAATGTTATGTGCCATTCAGTGCCCACCATGTAATGCGCTATGCCCACCATGTCATGTCATGTGCCTTGCAGTGCCCCCCATGTAATGTGCTGTGTCCAGTATGTCATTTGCTGTACATTGCAGTGCCCACCATGTAATGCGCTGTGCTGACCATGTCATGTGCTGTACATTACATTGCCCTTCATGTGATGTGCAGTGCCCACTATGTCATGCTGTGCCTTGCAGTGCCCACCATGTCATGTGCTGTGCCTTGCATTGCCCACCATGTAATGTGCAGTGCCCACCATGTCATGTGATGTGCCATCCAGTGCCAACCATGTCATGTGCAATGCCCACCATGTCATGGCTGTGCCTTGCAATGCCGCTACGTAATTTGCAGTGTCCACCATGTCATGTGCTGTGCCATACAGTGATCCCACCATGTAATGTGCAGTGCCCACCGTGTAATGTGCAGCGCCCACCATGTCATGTGCACTTCCCACCATGTCATGTGCTATGCTGTGCCCACCCTGCCATGTGCTGTGCCCAGCATGTAGTGTGTTGTGCCCACTGTGTAATGTGCTGTGCTGTTCAACAGTGCCCACCATGTCATGTGCAGTTCCTAACATGTAATGTGCAGTTGCATTTCCCACCATGAAACGTGCTATGCCATGCAGTGCCCACCATGTAATGTGTTGTGCCCACCATGTAATGTTATGTGCCATTCAGTGCCCACCATGTAATGTGCTGTGCCCACCACGTCATGTGCTGTGCCATGCAGTGCCCACCATGTAATGCGCTGTACCCACCATGTAATGTGCTGTGTCATGCAGTGCCCACCATGTCATGTGCAGTGCCCATCATGTAAATTGCTGTGCAGTGCCCACCATTGTCATGTGCTGTGTTGTGCCCACCATGTCATGTGCTGCACCATGCAGTGCCTACCATGTAATATGCTGTACTCACCATGTAATGTGCTGTACATTGTCCACCATGGCATGTGCCGTGCAGTACCCACAATGGAATGTGGGGTGCAGGGCTCATCATGTCATGTGTGGTGTCCACCATTTAATGTGCTGTGCTCACAATGTAATGTGCTGTGCTGTGTCATGCAGTGCCCACCTTGTCATGTGCTGTGCAGTGCCCACCATGCTATGTGCAGTACCCACTATATAATGTGTTGTGCCCACCATATAATGTTCTGTGCAGTGCCCACTTGTAATGTCCAGTGCCCACCATGTAATGTGCTCAGCTGTGCCTGCCATGTCATGTGCTGTGCCCACCATATAAGGTCCTGTGCCCACTGTGTGCATGAGCTGTGCCCACCATGAAATGTGTTGTGTTGTGCAGTACCAACCATGTCATGTGCTGTGCCCACCATATAATGTACTGTGCCTACCTTGTAATGTGCTGTATTGGGCAGTGCCAACCGCGTAATGTGCTGTGCCCGCCATTAAATGTGCTGTATCCATGTATCCACCATGTAATGTGTTGTGCCAACCATGTGATGTACTGTGCTATACCCCCCCCTCCCGTGTAATGTACTATGCTGTGCCCCCCACAGACTCACCCCCTCACTCCCACCCCCCTCTCTCTCTCTCTCATCCCCTCTCTTTCACCCTGTTCTCTCTCTCACCCCCTTCACCCCCTACCACCCTCTCTCTCTTTCACCCTCTCTCTATTCCCCTTTTTCTCACCCCTCTCTCTCTCTCTCTCTCTCTCTCTCTCTCCCCCCCCCCTCTCTCCCCCCCTCTCTTTAATTTAAATTTCACAAAAAATTGTTTGCGTTTTCATTTTATTTATTTTCATAAAAAGGCCCACCAACATCCTTAGCACCAGGCCCATGATGCTCTTAATCTGGGCCTGGAAAAAGGACTTTATAGGTCTCCACACATAACCCCAAATAAAGGAAATGTATAAAAATACAAACATTTATTCACAATACAATTCGATAAGGTTGATATAAAAACTGCAAACACTTATCATAAGTGTACCCTGCATTCCCCAATTATAAACGTACATCAATGAGATAAACAAATATCCATTAATGTGTTGGGCCAAATAACATAGAAAAGATCAAGGTGCTGGTCTTGATCTCTACGTGTTTCACCAGTAAATGATCATACAAACAATCAGGAACGCAAAGTGCTCAGTCCGATTGGAGGGGGTCCAGGCCAACCCAGAACATGTGGGTGATACATCAGGGCTAATGCAGCTGACATAGAAGCCCCCAAAGGCAGTACATAGCTTGAGTAGATACGATTAATTGAAAATGACTGGTCAGAATTTGATTGTTATAAAGGACAATTCAGATCCATATAACAAATATGTGCTTAAGTAACCAAACACAATCTTGTCAGCCGGTCCAAGTGTGTGTCCGCACAGCCCAATGTCAAAAATATTTAGTTGGTTGTATTTACAAGATTATTGATTCAACTCCTAGCTTAATAAAGAACCAGAGAATGATCCAAAACATTGTTTTTGGTTTTTACCAAACAAGCTGTTGTTTCAGTAAAAAACAATAGAATTCATGTTTTTATTGTAATAAAAGTGTTCTATGCTGGCTTCAGTCATAAGCATGGGCTCATTAAGGACAGCCAAAAATACAAACCTTCCAATAATTGCTATGTGTGCATAAAAGAACTCACAGCATTCAATTTTGTATTTCTAGACCTGCATGCGTAGGCATCTTGTACGTGTATAAACCTTTCTAAGTAGCACTGGCAACTAAAAGTTTTGGTACTGAGTTTATTGAGTTTAATGTTATAACAAATCAAAACAGGTTATTTTTCTTTTATTGACTTCAGCTTACTTTTAAAATCCTTTCATGACCTGGGCAACCTATTGATGACTATAATTGATTGCAAAAGACCTGGAAACTCTGATCAGAGAAATGCTGTGGCATCTGCATTTTGCATCCTAACAACTAGACTCTATGATTGTTGGCCACCAATTTATACCTTCCGCGCCCTAGTACAATGTTTTACCCTCCTATTTTCACTGCTTAAACACTTTTTCATGTGACAGTCCCCTAATAAAAGCTCCAGGTACATTAGTTATCAGTGGAAAGGATATGTCCCCAAAATAAAAGCCCCCTTTTTAATGATTAATGTAAATACACCCTTTTCATTGGTGGTCAGTGTAGATCCCCTTACATTGGTGGTCAAAGAAGAAGTTTGCTTCTTACATTTGTGATAAGTGGAGTAGTGTGCCTTTACATGTGGCGGTCAGTCAGAAATGCCCCTTTACACTTGTCATAAATGAAGAAGCGCCCCCCTTACATTGGTGGTCAATAGGAGAACAAATTCTCTGTATAATTTTGGTCAGTTGGAGAAGAAATGCCAACTTGTATTGGTGGCCTTTGGGTGGAAAATAGCTCCTTTACATTGGTGGTCAGTAGAAGGTCAGCCAAAGAAATAATAGGTATCAATAGTTGGGTAATCTTAAATAGCATAGAGGAGACATTCTACTGGTCCCGGACCACTGACTGACATCAGCATAACCAGGCACCTATGCAGGCACTTTTAGATGGGATAGAAATTAGCATAATATTCCGCGCTATGGTGATAAAATGGTGGCTGCTGCCCACCCCAACCAGATCCCATGAGTGTGGGATCAGTGTGTATATGGTAGGGCTAAAACCAAAAAACAAATAAACTAAAAATAAAAATAAAAATGAAATCCACCACAGTGTGAAATCAATGAGTCCATGGGTATAATCCTGATATCATCTTCATATCCGAGCAGAACACTTGCTTAGCAAAGGGGTGATACAGAGAAATCCCACCACCAAGGTGTAAGATGGCCTCTCACCTGATGGCGTGGACCCTTTAACTACAGAGGGTCAAAGAGAGCCTTTTCATAAACCCAAAAGGTAAACAGCATGCAGAGACATCCGTCTGGGGCTCGGCATAAGGTAATAAGAAGCACTTGACAAGTGCACGTAAACAATCCGAAGCGAAGGAGATCTTCCGGACAATGATGCAGATGCACAGTGGCCGCGGGTGACGTCACGACGTTGTCCTCGTTCTGTCCTGCACACTGTGGTGGATTTCATTTTTATTTTTATTTTTAGTTTATTTGTTTTTTGGTTTTAGCGCTGCACTGTCTGTTACATTGATTTTATTGAGGGATTTGAATTTTGACCCTAGTGTTCAGCTGCTTCATTACATTATTTACCACTTCGCGCTGATTTATTTTTCTTTTTTGTATATGGTAGGGGAAGAGGGGGTAAAAAAGGCGGTGCCTAATCTTAATGTGTATTATAAATAAAATTGTGTAAATAAATTGAGTATAATTGAATAAAAATTAAAATAAATAAATAAAAATTGTGTACTGTCTCTTTAAATTGCAAGACACATTTATAAATGCACAAATGAATAATGTTGGTTATAAACATAAATCACTTAACAAATTAAAGTGCTCAATGTGCTTGTAGTGCAAAGGAAATTAGTCCATGTAGTAAAAAAGTGTTCATTAGAGAATCAAAAGTTCATAAATTCACACAAGTGATCACATTCAAAAAGAGACTTGTGCTTGAGTGGATCATATCATCGGTGAAAATTTGGTGAAAATCCACGCGTGCTCACCCTTCAGGTCCACGCTCACTAGAAAAATGTACCCCTGCAGGGGTAAACAGCATCGCAATGGAGTCAAATCTGTATCCAGTATTTTTCTCCTCCTCATCGACAGTAAAACCAGTTAGTGGGTGCACTCACATGGGAATGAGTAAAGAAAAAGACATCTCCTTGTGTAAGTCCGTAAAACTAGATTTATTTAAGAAGTAAGTAAAAAGCACTCTCAGTAGTGCTGCAGTATCATATACAGTTATGCAGCAACGTGTCCGGGACGGCTTGCGTTCCACAGACTTTAACCTCTAAAACTGGAAGTGACGTAGTGACGCTGTAAGCCTCTCCCTACGTGTTTCGTCATGCAGACGTCATCAGGAGCCTTCTGAGGACATCTGCATGATTAAACGCGTAGGGATGGCATTGTAGAGGAAGGAGAAGAAATTTCAGAGGAATCTCCACTAACCTACCATCCCATCTAGGAGACACCCTGCCCAGCGAGCAAAGATCTGCCCAGCAGGAGGCCTGAACAGTAGTCTATGCAAGTAGCAGGATTCAAAGGACAGTGTGAGTACCTCTACCTGATCACCCCAGGGCCAATAAGGGAGAAGGCTGCCAGATGCAATATCCAGCATGCTTTCATGGTACAGTGTCACTGCTAACCTAAATCCCTTGCTTCGGGACAGGTCTCAAGAAAGCCAGCTGGGCTGATTATTTCTACAATGGGACTATGATATTTCTACTAAGGGAACATAGAGCTCCTGCATATTGTTGAGGCTTTAATATTTCTACAAAGGGGAAAAAGAACTCCTATATATAGTTGAGACTTTGCAATTTTCCACCAAGGGGACATAGTGGGGTTAATTTACTAAAACTGGAGAGTGCAAAATCTGGTGCAGCTCTGCATAGAAACCAATCAGCTTCCGGGTTTTTTGTCAACTTAAAGAAGAGCTATAGGCAAAAAAAATTTAAAATTTTGGATAAAGTAAAGGAGGGTTATAATCTCTGTCAGAATTTTTTTTTTTTTTGCCATCTGTGTCCCATTTCAGAGATTTCCCTTTACTTCCTGTCCCATAGCCAAAGAGGAAGTGAGAGGAAATTCCTGCAAATTACGGTAATTCCTTGGGGACCCCCAGGTCATACGAGATAGTGCCCCCATTGGAAGATTTCTCCAAAATGTGGGATTTTCTTTACTTTCACTTTCAATGCTAATAGTAAACAGGGTAAATAGAGAGGATGAATCTCCTTAACAGGTGCACAGACAGCATGACAAACTGACAGGGATTCTAATCCCTCTCCCCTCTATCCAAAAAAAAAAAAAAGTTTTATCTTTAGTTATACTTCAATTGTACAAGATGCAGTTAGAAGCTGATTGACTACCTTGCACAGCTGCACCAAATTTTGCGCTCTCCAGTTTTAGTAAATCAACCCCATCCTGCAAACAGTTGTGACTTTGTTATTTCCACTAAGGGAACATAGAGCTCCTCTCAGAAGATATATGTGCTACTGATTCATTAAAGGGGTTGTAAACCCTCAAGGTTTTTCCCCTTAGTGCATCTATGCATTAAAGTGAAAAATCTCCCTAGAGCCCCCCTTTTACTTACCTGAACCCGGTCTTTCCAGTGACGGGGACGAGCACACCAGCTCCAGCTGGTGTCTCGGTCCTGATTCGATAGATTGATAGCAGCGCAGCCACTGGCTCCCGTTGCTGTCAATCGAATCTAATGATGCGGGAGCCGGGGGTCCTGCCCTGTCCTGCTGTCTGCATTAATGGACGCAGCAGTAGGACACAGGAGCGGGCCCGCACGAGTGCCCAGAGGGAAAGCGGCTCTCCGACGGGGCACTCGAGAAGAGTAGGAGCCAGGAGCACTGCTGAGGGACCCCAAATGATGGGGATCGGGCCACTCTGTGTAAAACCAACTGCACAGAGGGGGTAAGTATGACATGTTTGTTTAAAAAAAAAAAAAAATGTACATTTCCTTTAACGACTGACATTATTCTGGAGGGAATACAGCCTAGGGTCCATTTTTGCAGCAAATTGTACATAGGGAAGTTGTCCTCCAAGTTGTTGTTGAACTCAGTTTTGGGCATCCCATAACCTCTAATCCTTATGCAAGTTATATTCCCTCAATAAAACATAAAAACAAGCCCAACGACTGGTTTCTGTGTCTGCATGCAAGTTGGAAAATGCATGTTGCCTGGCTGTGCAGGGATAGGGGGACCCACAATCCAGTCGCCCTCTAGGGGGTAGAACTACACTTGTATTAGTAACTTGTTGATCTGAAAATTCCTACTGGTGACACAAGATCCCTATTCCCAGATACACCCACAATCAACCTCTTGATGTTTCTAAACAGGAAGCCTGATTGATAAAAGTCCAGTTCCTCACAGCCACCAATCAAATTCAGACCTGCATTGGAAGTTAGAATGTGACGATACAGGAGAGAGAAGAATTTCTTAATTGTACAGTACAGGACACAGGCTTCTTTAATCATAGACCCTGGGTTATATGCAACCACCTTCAGGTGATTAGATACTGACAAACAGAGTTTTAGGATAGTCCATATAACCCCCACCACTCCCACTAATGCTCATATTTTTGCTAGTGTCCTTAGGTGATGGATGACGTCTCTCTACTGGGAGTAGGTTTCTGGTTTATGATTCCTAATTCATCCTGGAAGACTAATAAGATTCCTTGCTGATCTTCACATTGATTAAAAAAATAACTTTCTCCGCCCAGCTGCACCTACAGCTATACAGGTACTGGATTGGTGCCCCACAACAGCAGCCTCAGGACTGTACCCACACCCTGCCATATGAAGACAAGGGGCCAGCCTGTAACAGTGTCTCCTGCACTGGACCCTAATCCTTGGTACAGTAGTACAGTGAGATGCAATTAGCTGCAGGGTGCTCTACAGGTCAAGGGCACTGGTGATCCACACCAATGTGACTCAGGCCCTAGAGATCCTCTATATCCACTTTGTGCTACTCCCCTGAGATAGAACCCAAAGCCCTGGAGTGATTAATCTAGGGCTATGCACATGCCTTTTGGAAACAACCCCCCGTCCACATTCTTGGGGGTATTCCATGGACCCCAGGCCCCTGCTTCTTTAGCACAGAAGGGGGGTCAGCATGAGTACTTGGGCTGAAACAATGTGTCGTCGGGCTGCTGCGGTACTTTAAATAGTGTGTCACGGCCACGTTGTGAAATGTGGCACTTTTTTTCCTTGAAGTGGTTGAGTCGCATCTCTCTGTGATATATTCGGCTGGGCAGTAGCCCTCGCTGTGTGCATAATCCTGCCCCTGGAGGGGGCACTTCAGTTCTTATCAGCCTAGGTGCCATCTTGAACATATGCTCTGCTACAGAACAAGGCACTCTGAGGAAAGTGGAAGAGATTGCAACAAGATGAGTTTTTGGCAGTAAATGATATCAGTGATGTATATTAACAGTACATGTCCTCATTTTTGTTCTGCATCAGCAGTTTCCGTGATTCACGGTGGTGACCAGCATTTCAGTTTGTGGCTCTTCCCTTTGGCCGGTCCAAAGCCTCCTGAATCTTTACCAAGGTTCTGGCCCTGGCTCTTGTGCTGTTGCTTTCTTATCGAATGCAAGAGGACTTATCTGCCAACAAATCCTGGAGGATAATGAAGACACATCAGAACTTCCAGTTGATCTTCAACCTCCAGAAATCTGCATTGGAACAAACTGAGGATTGGTGGAAGTGGGAGGGGTTTTTTGGACTGTCCCACAATTTTCCAGGTGTCCAGTCTCCTGAAGGTGACCGCATATATTCCAAGGTCTATTATTAACTACTTAAGCCCCGGACCATTTGGCTGCCCAAAGACCAGAGCACTTTTTGCGATTCGGCACTGCGTTGTTTTAACTGACAATTGCGCGGTTGTGCGACGAGGCTCCCAAACAAAATTGACGTCCTTTTTTCCCCACAAATAGAGCTTTTTTTTGGTGGTGTTTGATCACCTCTGCGGTTTTTATTTTTTACGCTATAAACAAAAAAATTTTGAAAAAAAACCGCATTATTTTTGACTTTTTGCTATAATAAATATCCCCAAAAAAATATATAAAAAATTTTTTTTCCCTCAGTTTAGGCCGATACGTATTCTTCTACTTGGAGGTCACAGCGGGCGCGCATTAATCTGGCTGTACGTGCCCTTCTGCCGTCGTATATCGGCGTTAGCCAGTCAGCAAGCGATTAAAAACTCCTGTACTCTACTTCAAGAAAAAGATTTTACAACAAGCTGTGAGGTGTTTGGTGGATTCTAGTCGTAGTGGAATACAAAGATTATATTGTGAGCAAGCATTCTAATTTTAGCACAGTTGCAGTGTTTGCTGAACAGCATTAGGATTTCACAGATTGGTATAACTTGTTATCTGGAATGTAACAATGATCTTACCATGTTTCTCTCAGAACAGGTTTACTTTTAGGCAGGGGTGTCAAACTCAATTTTATTGCGGGCCGCATTAGCATTATGATTGCCCCCCCCCCATCAGATGTCAAGAGTCCCCCACCATCCCTTAAATCACAGTGCACCCCCCTTATCATTTGTTGCTGTGGGGAAGAAGCTATGAGTGGAGCTGGGAAGCAGAAAGTGCAGGGTCAGGAGGAGGATCAGAGGAGGACTGGAGTCAGCTGCTGGACAGAAGCTAAGGGGTTGCCACAGCTGCAAGAGAGGTGCGAGGGCCAAATTGAATGGTCTGGAGGGCCTGATTCACACCTGTGTTTTAAAGTATCTTTCAAGTAAAAAAAAAAAATGCAACATACAACTCATAAAGAAAGTGAAGTTGAGTTTCAGACACTTGTTTAATGCACTATATAGCACTGTGAATCATACGTTTATACATAGGAACACTGAATAAAATTGAGCAATTGATCTTATGAGAGAAAATAATGTGCTTACGCCATTCTCAACTTAAACTCTGCGTACTTTAAAAGTTAAAAGAAGAATATTTTTAGACTGGGGAAAGGGTGTTATTATCATGTTTTTCTTTCTTATCATCAGAGACTTGAGTCCACTCCTATAATTGTTATGTTGTTCACTGAAGAGCCTGATACACAACAAAGGGATACATAAGGGATGTAAATAGAACACTTCCACAGTGTTGATGAAGTAGCCATCTTATAGAGAAGCATTAATGCTCTCCATAGTTCCTTAAGTATTGATGGGTAATTGAGATATCGTTATCATCATTTGTTCAACAATAAGCAGATCACACATCTGTGTTACACATGAATAATTCAGGATGTCAGCCATGAATACACTTTCTCCATACACAACAGACATGCAAATACCTACTCTTTATGAGGAAACTAATTGTAGAGGAGCAGAAGGGAATGACATATTTGGAAGTGGATTCAAAGCAATACTCTCTTTCTCATCCCTATGCCTCGTCTTTACTCCTATTTCTCTTTCATGCATTTCCTCTACTTTCTCTAAATCTTTCCACTCTATTAATAAAACTTAAAATCGTGTAGTGCTCCCCCCAACATATATATACATTCCTATTGTGAAATACATGTAGCGCTGGTAGATTTGCAATCTACCGCAGGTTAGGTAAATTTAGTGAATTGTGTGTTAGGAAGGCTAAAAGTTTGCCTCTGTTCCAGCTTGGCTGACGTTGTGTGTGCTTCCGTGCTGACCGGTGGGTGTCGCTGTTGCCATTGGTCAGTGTTGGAAAGGCAACGTGTCGAAGTGTATAGATGCTCCTCTGTCTCGGAGGCAAGCTCGGTGGAGGTGGTCCTCCGAGTTGCATTCTGGGAAGAGGGTATTTATGGGACAGACGCCATGTTCTGGAGTTCGTTTTACAGCCACCTGCTGGCCCTCCTGGCCGACAGGTATGCGTTAAGGAGCTACCTCGTGGTCCTCCAATCGGGAGGCCCACGATGCTGCAGCGCAGGGGTGGGTCCAGAGGCTTGTCTGGGGCCTACCACCGCGGCCGAGGAATGGTCCTGAGCTGTCGGTCCTGTGTGACGAAGCTGAGCGGCCGAGGAGAACCCGTCTTGGAGAGATCACGCAGCGTGCTGGTCTATAGAGGGGCCTGGTGACTCGGTCTAAGGACGTATCCAAAAGAAGTAACTATACAGCATAGTGTTGCCGGTTCGGCTTAAAGGTTCAGGCACTGTGACTGACTTTCACTGCAGAGAAAATCTGATACATCCTGTGGCAGAGGATCATACGGATTTACCCCCCAAATGAGTCTGTGGCAGAGACTTTTGATTCGTGCTGCGTGCTGGCTGCTAGACTGGTGAGAGAGGCCTATCCAGACGAGCAAGGAGTGTGTCCCACGAGGGGAGCGCATTCCGCCTAGTTATCTGAATTCTACCAGAACATTTGTTGCTGAGATTCTATAAGAAGATATTTGAGTTTCTCCTGAAAGTTTCCTTTTCCGCCTCTTTCCTGCTACTTCCTAAAGTTGTTTGTTCAATAAAGCATTGAAAACGTACTCCAGTGTTGGTGCGTGTGTCGTCTAGCAGTAAACTCAACGGAACCCCTAGACCCGGTGCCGGTGAAACCAAGGGAAGCAAAGTGAAGGTAACAGACCCGCTTAAACTAGCAGCTCCACCGTGAGTTAGTGCTAAATGTGGGGGCGTCATCCGGGATTTGTTGACCGACAATTGTTGCAACCCAGTTGGAGTGTTTTACCGGGAGTTTACTGAGAGAGCTGGACTTTGAAAAAAAAATCTTTTCAGGAAGGGTTAAACTGCGGGACTTTGCTTTGGAGTGCGTGGACGCTGGCCGCCAGAAGAGGCCCAGGGGCTACGTGATTGAAAGAACAAGTGGGAGGAGTTACCCTACTTGCTACCGCGTGGGACACGTGTAGTGTGCTTGGCGCCAGAAGAGAAGCCTCGTGATCGCGCTGAAAGGTCAGAGTGTGGCCATGTCTTTTCCGGCGTTGCAATCGTTCGTGGGACACAGAGTGTTCCCTGCAAGCACCGTGATGAATACTGTGCAATCTGGAACTCTGCTCACGGATACTGGAGTTCGAATGAAGCCGCAGGGGAAGTTTGTCCTGTATACCTCGGGAGATGTTGAGGGACTGGGCATGACTTGCCATCGATGTGGAGGATTGGCCGTACATCTTCGTCCATTTGGCCGATGTCCGCAGTGTGGAGAGTACTTGTTTGTGGTGGAGCCATCCACTATGCCACCCCGTGCCTATCGGATGGATTGGCTGACAGGTATTGCTACAGTGGAAGCTGCTACCACTGCAGAAAGAGAGCGACGGGCCGCTGCCTTGCCTGTTGCTACTTAAAATGTTTCAGAAAGAGACACCGTTGCTGCCGTCTCATCCGGAGACATTACTTTGATTTCTGAGTCCACTACGCCTGTTCCTGTAGTACCTACTCAGAAGAAAGTGGGCTATGTGAAGGCTTCCTGGGGCCGTGGTCGAGGCCTACCCTAGAGGTTACCTGAGCCGGAGCTACCAGAGTCTACACCTGGGACGGGTAAGCCACTGTTGGGGACTGTAAATAAATATTTGCCAGCGAAAGAATTAAGAGACTCGGAAATAGAATCCATGTCGGATCTTTCCGGGGGTGATGACTTGTTTGAAACCATGTCGCAAGAGCTATTGTGGTCACAAGGCGAAGATGTTGCCTCCACAATGACCCTTCCTGAATGGACTGCCATGAGTTCTGGGAAGACGTCACCCTGTGTGGAGACGCACAGTGCTGTTGCTGGGACTTTGTCTAAAGTTATTGATTCGCTACAGACACCGGCTGGGTCTATGGTGAAAAAGTCATTAGATTCCTGTGTACCGCCTGGTATGGGGAGAGACAGACCTTTGCCAAAACTTGCTCGCTTGCAAAGGATGGTAAATAAGCGTGTGGCTGCAGAGTATGGATTGGAGTTCCCCTATGTGCCTCAGGATGTCATGCTGGAGATTGAAGCTAATCGGGAACTTTGGTATAGTGACGCTATTTGGGACTACTTGTCTGTGCCTAAGCCCTTTAGAAAGTCTGGATGTTCTGTCCGGATGGATGAACGTTTCAACGGATGCTTAGTACATTGGAACTATGGTCGGCATATCTATGCTGATAAAGTGGTAATTTGCAGACCGGGAAAGGACAATGCTGTGTACTTTATTACCACTGTAGATAAAGAAGGAAAATATGTGACTTTGCCAGATCCTCGGTTCTACTGGTAAATATGGACACTACTTTAAAGTTACTTAGCTAGATAGTGACAGGGTAAAGAGGCCTGCGTGGTCAAGATCTACAGATCCTGTTCTGTGTTTAAATCCAAGGACTTCTGTTTGCTAGCCGGATTTCTTTTACAAGAAAAGTTCTCATGCAGGGATGGACTTCAAAAGTTTTTTCTTTAATATAAAATAATAGGAAGAGAGTCTCATTTTAAATGAGGCTTTGATCCTGGTGTTGCGCAGTGTGTATATATGTGTGCTTAAATATGTTTTATAAGTCTCATAATGTCTTTATACTGTCCTTTCTCTCTTTCTTTGCCTATCTAAAGTTATGAGAAACTCAAATGCTACTCTCAGGCTTGAGAGTTACTGTTACTGTGTTGGGACAGACGTTGAGGACAACGTCTATTAAAGTGGGGGGAGTATGTAGCGCTGGTAGATTTGCAATCTACCGCAGGTTAGGTAAATTTAGTGAATTGTGTGTTAGGAAGGCTAAAAGTTCGCCTCTGTTCCAGCTTGGCTGACGTTGTGTGTGCTTCCGTGCTGACCGGTGGGTGTCGCTGTTGCCATTGGTCAGTGTTGGAAAGGCAACGTGTCGAAGTGTATAGATGCTCCTCTGTCTCGGAGGCAAGCTCGGTGGAGGTGGTCCTCCGAGTTGCATTCTGGGAAGAGGGTATTTATGGGACAGACGCCATGTTCTGGAGTTCGTTTTACAGCCACCTGCTGGCCCTCCTGGCCGACAGGTATGCGTTAAGGAGCTACCTCGTGGTCCTCCAATCGGGAGGCCCACGATGCTGCAGCGCAGGGGTGGGTCCAGAGGTTTGTCTGGGGCCTACCACCGCGGCCGAGGAATGGTCCTGAGCTGTCGGTCCTGTGTGACGGAGCTGAGCGGCCGAGGAGAACCCAGGGGAGGACCCGTCTTGGAGAGATCACGCAGCGTGCTGGTCTATAGAGGGGCCTGGTGACTCGGTCGAAGGACGTATCCAAAAGAAGTAACTATACAGCATAGTGATGCCGGTTCGGCTTAAAGGTTCAGGCATTGTGACTGACTTTCACTGCAGAGAAAATCTGATACATCCTGTGGCAGAGGATCATACGGATTTACCCCCCAAATGAGTCTGTGGCAGAGACTTTTGATTCGTGCTGCGTGCTGGCTGCTAGAACGGTGAGAGAGGCCTATCCAGACGAGCAAGGAGTGTGTCCCACGAGGGGAGCGCATTCCGCCTAGTTATCTGAATTCTACCAGAACATTTGTTGCTGAGATTCTATAAGAAGATATTTGAGTTTCTCCTGAAAGTTTCCTTTTCCGCCTCTTTCCTGCTACTTCCTAAAGATGTTTGTTCAATAAAGCATTGAAAACGTACTCCAGTATTGGTGCGTGTGTCGTCTAGCAGTAAACTCAACGGAACCCCTAGACCCGGTGCCGGTGAAACCAAGGGAAGCAAAGTGAAGGTAACAGACCCGCTTAAACTAGCAGCTCCATCGTGAGTTAGTGCTACATATATGTAGCGCTGGTAGATTTGCAATCTACCGCATGTTAGGTAAATTTAGTAAATTGTGTGTTAGGAAGGTTAAAGTTTGCCTCTGTTCCAGCTTGGCTGACGAAGTGTATAGATGCTCCTCTGTCCCGGAGGCATGCTCGGTGGAGGTGGTCCTCCGAGTTGCATTCTGGGCGAGGGTATTTATGGGACAGACGCCATATTTTGGGGTTTGTTTTACAGCCACCTGCTGGCCCTCCTGGCCGACAGGTATGCGTTAAGGGGCTACCTCGTGGTCCTCCGTTCGGGAGGCCCAAGATACAGCGGCGCAGGGGTGGGTCCAGAGGCTTGTCTGGAGCCTGCCACCGCGGCCGAGGAATGGTCCTGAGCTGTCGGTCCTGTGTGACGAAGCTGGACAACCGAGGAGATCCCAGGGGAGGACCCGTCTTGGAGAGATCACGCAGCGTGCTGGTCTATAGAGGGGCCTGGTGACTCGGTTGGAGTACGTATCCAAAAGTAACCATACAGCATAGTGTTGCCGGCTTGGCTTAAAGGTTTAAGCACTGTGACTGACTACAGAAAAACCTATACATCCTGTGGCAGAGGATTGTACGGATTTTGTTCCCAAACAAGTCTGTGGCAGAGACTTTGATTCGTGCTGCGTGCTGGCTGCTAGACCGGTGAGAGAGGCCTATCCAGACGAGCAAGGAGTGTGTCCCACGAGGGGAGCGCATTTCAAATAGTATTTGAATTCTACCAGGAAATTTTGTCAAGAGAATCCTACCAGAGAATATTTGAGTTTCTTCTGCAAGTTTCCTTTCTACCTCTTTCCTGCTACTTCCTAAGCCGTTTGTTTTAATAAAGCATTGAAAACGTACTCCAGTGTTGGTGCGTGTTTGGTTGTATATATATATATACTATATTATGAAAAGTATTGGGACACCTGCCTTTACACACACATGAAGACACATGAACTTTAATGGCATCTCAGTCTTAGTCCGTAGGGTTCAATATTGAGTTGGCCCACCCTTTGCCACTGTAACAGCTTTAACTCTTCTGGGAAGGCTGTCCACAAGGCTTAGGAATGTGTCTATAGGAATGGTTGACAGTTCTTCCAGAAGCGCATTTGTAAGGTCAGCCACTGATGTTGGACAAGAAGGCCTGGCTCGCAGTCTCTGCTCTAATTCATCCCAAAGGTGTTCTGTCGGGTTGAGGTCAGGACTCTGTGCAGGCCAGTCAAGTTCCTCTACCCAAAACTTGCTCATCCATGTCTTTATGGACCTTGCTTTGTACACTGGTCTAAATCATTGGGTGGAGGGGGATTATTGTGTGGGGTTGTTTTTCTGGGGTTGGACTTGGCTCCTTAGATCTAGTGAAGGGAACTCTTAAGGCGTCAGCATACCAAGACATTTTGGAAAATATCATGCTCCCAAGTTTGTGGGGAACAGGTTAGAGATGGCCCCCAGAGCTGCCCTCAGAACCCCCCTTTTACTTACCTGAACCTGGATCTTTCCAGCGACGAGAACGAGCCCAGCAGCTCCAGCTGCTGTGTTTGTGCTCATTGGATAGATTGATAGCAGCAGGAGCCATTGATTCCCGCTGCTGTCAATCAAATCCAGTGATACGTGGGCAGGGCAGAGTCCTGCTGTCTGTGTCAATGCACGCAGCAGCAGGACTCGGGAGTGCCCCCATTGAAAGCGGATCTCTCCGCGGGGGGTACTCGATGCGGAGGAGGAGCCAGGGTAAACCAGAGTCTAAGTTATACAATTTGGCATAGTAATCCCGGAAACCTGAGGCAATTTTAGAAGACTATACCACAATTTCTCCAGAGGAGGAGTGGAGCTTTGGTATATACGCCTGAGCATGCTTTTTCCGTAGGGCCCTTGCGAGCATATGACCACACTTATTACCATGATCATAATATTTATGAGACAGATATCTAAACTGCTTACGGACTTGGTGGTCTAGCAAGCGCAAGAATAGCTCCCTCAATTTGGTCAGTTTTTTCAGTGCATCAGGGTCTCCGCTATGTTTGTGCTGGAATTCTGCTTTTTGAAGGGCATCAAGTACTCTTTGAAAGTCCGCCTGATGCGCTTTCTTGAGTTAGGAGCCCAGTGAAATCAACTGCTCCCTGACCACTGCCTTATGGCTTTCCCTTACAATGCCCTCACCAAGGCCATCCGTGGTATTTTCTTTGAAGTAATGAGTTAAAACGTCTGTTACCCCTGCCACTACTGCAGTATCGTCCAGCAGATTTTCATGCAGCCTCCATGTCCAGGCCCTATGAGTGCCTGATGGCAGGGTGAAAGCAATTGTGACCGGAGCATGATCTGAAATAGTAATATTGCCAATGGACGCTGACTGCAGGAACTCGAGGGTGGTGCGATCCACGTAAATATGGTCTATGCGGGTGTATACATGTCATGTATTTTGAAATAGTAGCTAAAATATCGACCCGAGGGGTGGAGTACTCTCCAGCTATCCATCAAAAGGTGGGACTGGAGGGTCTTGCGAAAGTGCTTGAGGAAAGCATAAGAGTGCGAGGGTCCGGTATGGGACATGTCAAGTAAGGGGTCAGGGCTAACATTGAAATCTCCCCCAAGGACCAGGAGACCCTCTTTAAATTCAGCCAACTGCTCCAGGGCTGAATAAATGAAGGTGAGTTGCTTAGTGTTGGGGGCATAGATCGTGGAAAACGTATACAATTGCCCAGCAATGCTGCCCTTCAGGAAAAAGTATTTTCCCAGGGGATCAATTTTATTCCCAGTGGGTTGAAATGGGCAGGATTTGTGGATTGCAATAGTTGTCCCCCTAGATTTAGATACCGGGAAGTACTATGAAACCACTGACTGTAGAGGTGAGTGGGTAGCTTAGGGATTGAATGGGGGGTAAAATGGGTCTCTTGCAATAAAATCAATGAATGCAATGCAATGAATCTATTTCAATAATAACTGCCTGCAGGCTGCGGTAAGGCCAGTGTATTTGGAGCTCAAGCCTAGACAGCATCAGCAATAAATGGCAGAAAACAAAAAAACTGAATCAGGGAGGGTCTGCATTTGTCATGGGTATCCCCAGACTCCACCGGAGGGTGTCCATGCAACATGTAAAGTCAATCAAGAACTGGCCTGGGTGTCACAGGGGGGTCATAGGCACAACAGCAGGGACACCCCATGACAAAAAAGATTCAACCATGGAGGTCATGAAGACTCCCCCTGTCAGTCTCTGGAGGCAGCTGGGCCTGGCAAGGAACCAGATGGGAGACGTTGCCGATCCTTTTTACGACTTCTGCGTTTAGCAGGTAGCCACAGTTGAGGCAGTCGGATGGTTGGGAGATCTGTCGATCCTCTCCAGTCCGGAAAGTCTACAGGATCCAATCCAAGAGTTGATAAGAAGTGCTTAAGGTCATCTTTGGTGCGTAGGGTCACAGGTTTGCCTTCTTTGGTCACTCCATCGGAATGGCAGACCGGCGTCTTGTATTTATGCAGCTTACATATGATGTCCCTTGGATTGTCCACATCCTGAGAAGGGGGTCTGGGTGCTCTATGGGCGCGATCGATCTCAACTGTGGCAGTAGCAGGCGGTTTTAAAATTTACTTATATGCCTACTAGAGTGGGGATAATATCTTTGGAGGCCATAGCTTCTGGTAGGCCCCGATTCTGATATTAGCCCGCCGACTACGGTTTTCCACATCATCTAACAGGCAGAGCAAAGTTTCAATCTGCTGATCCTGTGTGATGCATTTAGCCTGCAGCATGTAGATGACAGGGAGTGCCTCTTTAAATCTTTGCTCCAGAGACTCCACTCTGCTGCCCAGGTGTGAGGTGTCAGCTTTTAGCTGTGCAATGTCCTCCTTTAAAGCTTTCTCTACCCTGTCAGGAAATCGCTTCAGGTCCTCTCTGGTAGGGAGTGATCAAATATGGCACTTGATGTCTTCATCCCCAATCCCCTTAATCCCCCGGCGGCGTGTTGGGGAGCTTTTGGGGCCTTCTGGGACTTCGTGGTTGGCGCCATCTTGGAAGCCTCGCGGCTCTGCCCACGGGTCCTGGGGTAGAACGAGTCCAGCTGCCCCTGTCACATGCGGTCGGTCCTCGGTGGCTGGGAGGATAGTGGACTCCTCTGGGACATGGTAGGAGCTGCCTGGAGCGAAAATCCCCCTCTGTAGCAGTGAATAAGTGTGCCGGTGGTACGGAGCCCATGAGACACACACGTCCTCACTCCTCCATAGCCAGGACAGGCCCCCAACCCTGTGAATGGATTTTAACGCCTGTTTATGTGGTATTTACCAAGCGTTTTTTTTAGTGTTTTTCCGCATATACCGCACAAATGGTCTCTAGTGAATTGACAGTTTCAGGATTGCATGAGATATTTAGGCAAAATGCATTCTGACACCTAAATATCTCATGCGAGTTAATTCTGTGAATGGAGCCCTCTGTGTTTTAGGTTGGATTAAAAAAAAGTAAATTGCATGCTTTTGTTTCTGGGCTCTAATGTGGGTACAAGCAACAAATATTGCACAGACATGTGGTATTGCTGTGATTATCAGAAATAGGAGACTTTATTTTGGGTTGTCCTTTTGGTAGTGGGTCATGGTATTGGCAAGAAATATACCACAATATTTCCAAAATATATATATATATTTTTTTTACTGTTCTGGGCCAGGTTTCATTTGATAATGATAAAAGAAAATTGGGAGATATTTATTAACATTTATTATCAAATGAAAGCCATGAAAAGTCCTGAAAAGAAAACGTTATAATTTACCTGGATAAACAAAGTAGTTGCAATGATATGTCCAATTTTACTACATGTCAAAGTTGCAAAACTGTTTTCAGGTGTTAAGATTTGTTTTGACCTTTGCCATGAAGGGGTTAACATAGCAGCTTATTAATAATATAATATGTATTATATGTAACATACAGGGCTACCCAAAAATAAACTAATGTATCATACTATAACAAATAATCTATACATATAAAAAGACTGGTAATTGCATTTATTTGTATAGATTATTTGTTATGGAATTCATTATTTGTTTTTGATATATTTATTTACGGTATGGGTAGTGCTATATGTTGCAATTACATTTTAAATATGTTATTCAGATATTTTGAATACAGAAGTTTGGTTTTAGAGGGTTTAGGGTGAGTGCAGAAATTTTTGTATTTGCTTTATCTCTATTTTTTGCTTATTTCCTGTCTCTGTTCTTTATGTTAAACTCTTTAAGAGTCTCCCTCACCGACCAGGTCCCAGCCTCTGCTCTTGTGGCCAGCTAATTGTACAGAAACAATCTGCTCATCCGTGTTGTATCTGAGAAATTAAGGAAGGGTCCCCAGCATGTACACAGAGGTGTTCTCCTTTTCCATCCCAGTGAAAGTTATGCAGCTCACTAGGCTAAAATTGTCTTTTGTCAAATGACGTCAAGAGCCCAGGCCTACAGTGTGTTATTCACATCCTTTATATCTGTGAAGGTTTTCTTACAACCCTGCTCATAAACATAATGTTCTTTTTCTTGTAACTATAATGCTGTCATAAATGCTGGATCGATCATTTAGATGTATTATTATCTATACAGTAAATGTGTTCATAGACACATTTTATTTCACAGCAAATTCACAAACTGTACTTAAAAAAACAACTTATTTGAACAAATAAGACTACAATGGATACAAAGAAGTGAATCAAACTGGGAAAAATGAAGACCCAATAGAAAAATAGATGTGAAATAACAAGATGGAACTTATAGGTCAACCTAGCTCCGCTTTTAAAGTGGAACTGTAATTTAAAAACATTGCAAACAAGCAGGTTTTTTTAACGCAGAAGAGACATTCAATGTCCCTTCTGCATTAGGTAAAATTCACAACTATGCAGGTTGGAGTTGATGCATTTTTCCGGTGCATTTTGTGGAGTGGTTTGTGCTTTTTAAAGAGTTTTAAAGTGATTGTAAAGGCTCGTTTTTTTCCCTATAAAAATAACAATTGTGTCATACTTGTTCTCTTGCAGTGGATTTGCACAGAGTAGCCCGGATCGTCCCTTCTCGGGTCCCTCTTCTGTGCTCCTGGCTCCTCCCTCCTGTTTAGTGCCCCCACAGCAAGCAGCTTTCTATGGGGGCACCCGAGCTGAGTCACAGCTCCCTGTGTCCATTCAGACACGGAGCCCCGACCCGACCCTGCCCCTCTCTCCCATGATTGGCTAGCTGACTTTGATTGACAGCAGCAGGAGCCAATGGCGCTGCTGTGTCTCAGCCAATCAGGAAGGAGAATATAGGATAGCTGAGACATTTGTGGACATTGCTGGACAGAGAGGGACCTCCAGTAAGTATTAGGGGGGCTGCTGCACACAGAAGGATTTTTATCTTATTGCATAGACTGTATTAAGATAAAAAATCTTCAGCCTTTACAAAACCTTTAATGCTTTTTGTGTTTTGCATTTTTAGGATGTGTTAATTTTGCTAGGGGGAGCTGTCTGTTGTCATGCAGGAAACACAGCAAAAATGCACCAAAGACACATGTAAATGCCTTTTTCATGGGTTTTTCATGCGTTTCCATTGAAGTCTATGAATCCAAAAATGCAATCTGCTGCCCTGACCCTTTCCAAAAAACACACCAGTTGAAAACGCACAGATGTGAACATGACCCATAAGAAATCACGTTGAATGGACTGTAGTGCGTTGCTGCAAATCTGAAAACACACTGCAAAATGCATAGGTGTGAACCTAGACTAAAGCCTCGTACACATGAACCGATTGTTGGCAGGGGATTGTCTGTTGACAGACTGTTGTCCTAAAATCAGACCGTTAGTACGCTCCTTCAGACAATTGTAGTCCAACTTTCAGCCAACAAATATTGGATGGCAGGCTAGTAAATTTTCGACGGACAATGGTCTGTTGTCTGATTTTTGTATCATTTGTACACAAGTCCGTCACACATAAGTCAAAAGTACAAACACGCATGATCGGAAGCAAGGAACGAGCCGGAAGCGGTCGGTCTTGTACACTGGCGTTCGTAATGGAGAATTAACATTCCTGACACGGCAAATTCTGAAATGTCGAAATACAGCGCACATTCTCTTCTTCTTTAATGGGATAATAATGAAGCTGCTTTGCTGGTGATAGTGATGGAGTTATGGCAAACGTATTTTAAAAGGCATTTGTTTTCTAGTGATATCAAGAATAACATTATTATGCTTGTTGTTTTATTTTTTGGGCAGGTTACCACAACACCATTATCCCATAGTTTTTAAGATCAAAGATACAACTTAGATTTGTGTCCCTTGTTAATTTTACATTGTATTTTTTAAAATGTAACTGCCTACTCCCAAACTGTCATTTGAAGTAAAACACATAGCCAAGAAGTATTCTACACAATTTTTTCATTGTGCATAAAAAAAATAAAGCAAATTAAATTAGAGATGCTATCTGTCATCCAAATACTTAACCAAAAAGTGCATTCTATGCATCCAAAAATATAGAAAATATACCAAATCAAATTATTCCAAAAAAAAAAAAAAAAAAAGGAAGTTAGTAAGTTGGGTAGCGGTGAAAATCCCCAGACCAGCGGGCTTGTTGGGGGTCTTGTGGCTGGTATTGCCACTGACCGCCATGCTGCTGTGGTGGGTGGGGTGGCTGTGGAGGTGGTGGATGTGGGGCCACAAAATCACACAGGTGTGTGTTTTCTGAAATTTGCCCCGTCACCCCTTGAAGAGCTGCAGGATGAGTTCCTCACACCTACTCCTTTGCTCACCGGCCATCTCCCTTAATTTATTGGCCGTCACCATGGCAAATCCCTCAGCCTCATCTGGGTCTGTCAGGAGGGCAGTAGTGGCCTGGCTGAGGAAGGCAGCTGCGGCCTCCTCCAGATTCGTGCTCTTCCTGGCCCTTTTAGCAGGAGGGCATAGGGGAGGGATCTGGGACTCTGTCTGGCTGCTGACTGCTGGCTCCTCCAGACTGACACTTTCCTGTGTATGAAAATGGGACATAATTAGAATCTTTTTTAGTGTTTGGTCATCAATCACACACAATTTTGATCTCCTCACTGTTGCAAATTGAATGTGGACAAATAAAAAAAAGACTATCATTGTGACTGGTCATCAAAAGGAATTCTGGACGATCTTGGAGTGGTGTCATCCAATGTACAGGTCACGGCAAAGTGGAACAAACTTACGCGTTTCGCACTACGAGGAGCGCTTAGTCATAGAATGTTAAGGCACAATTCAATTTCCTGAGTATGATGGGATGTGTATGTAATGTGTTAGATCATGCCTGTTTAGCCTTGAAAAAGGAGAAATAATGCAAAACATACATATTATACACCAAGATGTTGGTTTGTTTTAAAACCTTAAAATGCACATGTGAATGTGCTTTGAGTAAAATGTTTTTTTACTAAACAATGTTTGGCTTATTATTTCAATGCTCAATACCAGTGTATTTGTTAAGTTATTGTAGTTAAAGTGACAATGTGCTCTTAAATGTGGCCAACTCCTGCAATTTTTAGTCCTCAAAAAAATTATAAGAGTTGAAAAGGCATAATGTTTTTGAACTTCATGCATTAGATCCACTAAGAACAAAACATTGTGTGTGTGTAGCAGACCCACAGCACACCATACTAGTTAGCTGAAGAAGATATTGTCACCTCATGTAGCAAATAAGGTACATTTGCACTATTGGAGCAAGTGGCAAAAATAAAGCCCATTTGTGAACATAATAGACAGATAAGAAACACAGACAACAGTAGTTCAAATGAAAAATAAGTTTATGATCTCAAAATTATATTAGACATGATCAGCTACAATTTGCTGCCAAGCCACTGCCCCTCTACCCACAAAATAATCAAGGTATTTCTGCTGTAAATCTCGGGCATTTTGTGAGGGAAATCCAGCACGGCATTTTCAATTGACGTCAGCACGCCCACAGACGGCCGAGCTGCAGCCTCTTTAGCTGGGCCTGCCACTGCAGGGTCAACATCACTTGGCAGTGAGGCAAAGTAGCTGGTAGCATTCCTCCTTAAAAAAATATGTAAGATACAACAGCATAGGACCACGTGGTTGATCTTGAAGAGTGCCAGGTTGATTGGAGTCAAAAACAGCCTGAAACTACTCGATAGGATGCCAAAGGCGTTTTCGACCACCCTTCAGGCATGAGAGAGCCTGTAATTGAATATTCTCAGCTCTGGGGTGATGTTCCTCATAGGAAACGACTTCATCAGATGTTCCCCCAAAGCAAACACCTCATTTGCAACAAAAATAAGATTGAGGCCCTCAACCAGTGTTGCCTACCCCCTGAAGTGAAATTTACTGGCAGGATGACAAAATTTACAAACGGCACCACTTTTTTACTGGCAAAAATCATGAAAATTACTGGCAGATCTGCATTTTTTACTGGCGCTGCAAAAAAATACCTAAAGTTACTATTTTCAGTGCTAAGCAGTGCAAGCATACATATTTGAACTATAAACATATAGCTAGTGCTATTAGCAATGTATTTAAGCTAAACAAAAGTTAAAAAACATATTTCTCCATTGACATGAAGGTCAGGTTACTATAACCCAGCTAGCACTAGGTTCCTTCCTTACATCAGAGTCTGCAGGGATCCCGCTTACAGTGAAAGGGAACTCTTATGTAAAGGGGAACGCTGCAGATCATGATCTAAGGGGGAACTCTGATGTAAAGGGAGGCTCTGGTGACCAGAGACCACCTTATATCAGATTCCACTGTGTTCCCTTTACATCAGAGTTCCCAATTACATCAGGGTCTGCAGATTGAGTTCCCCTTTGCACTGTAAGGGGCAATCCTGCAGACTTTGATGTAAAGGGGAATGCCAGGAACTCTGCTGTGGTGGGCACTCTGGTGACCAGAGGCCACCTTCCGCAGAGTGAATACACTAAGGTAAGGGGAGTTACTAATTTAGGGGGAAACCTTTATATCAGTGCCCCTTACATTATTGTATTCACTCCCCCTTACATCAGCAACCCCCCTAGACTGGCCTGGCGGTGCTGTCACTGACCTCTCAGGTGCATTGTGCCGGGCTCAGTCAGATGGCTCCAGCTTGGCGACTCTGGTTTTCCTATGGTCTCCTCTCCACAGTCCACACACGTCTGACTTCTCCCGTGACCCCATGATCCCGGCGGCGCTCCCACTCTTGACTCCTTTCCCGACTCCCCCTCAGAGACTGCAGACATGATGTAGGAATAAGTCAGAGGCTGCGGACAGGAGATGGTCAGAGGCTGCGGGCAGGAGATGGTCAGAGGCTGTGGACACAGGAGATGGTCAGAGACTGTGGGCACAGGAGATGGTCAGAGGCTGCGGGCACAGGAGATGGTCAGAGGCTGCGGGCACAGGAGATGGTCAGAGACTGCGGGCACAGGAGATGGTCAGAGACTGCGGGCACAGGAGATGGTCAGAGACTGCGGGCACAGGAGATGGTCAGAGGCTGTGGGCACAGGAGATGGTCAGAGGCTGCGGGCACAGGAGATGGTCAGAGGCTGCGGGCACAGGAGATGGTCAGAGGCTGCGGGCACAGGAGATGGTCAGAGGCTGCGGGCACAGGAGATGGTCAGAGGCTGCGGGCACAGGAGATGGTCAGAGGCTGCAGGCACAGGAGATGGTCAGAGGCTGCGGGCACAGGAGATGGTCAGAGGCTGTGGGCACAGGAGATGGTCAGAGACTGCAGGCACAGGAGATGGTCAGAGGCTGCGGGCACAGGAGATGGTCAGAGCAGAGGCTGTGGGCACAGGAGATGGTCAGGGGCTGTGGGCACAGGAGATGGTCAGAGGCTGCGGGCACAGGAGATGGTCAGAGGCTGCGGGCACAGGAGATGGTCAGAGGCTGCAGGCACAGGAGATGGTCAGAGGCTGCGGGCACAGGAGATGGTCAGAGGCTGTGGGCACAGGAGATGGTCAGAGACTGCAGGCACAGGAGATGGTCAGAGGCTGCGGGCACAGGAGATGGTCAGAGCAGAGGCTGTGGGCACAGGAGATGGTCAGGGGCTGTGGGCACAGGAGATGGTCAGAGGCTGCGGGCACAGGAGATGGTCAGAGGCTGCGGGCACAGGAGATGGTCAGAGGCTGCGGGCACAGGAGATGGTCAGAGGCTGCGGGCACAGGAGATGGTCAGAGCAGAGGCTGTGGGCACAGGAGATGGTCAGAGCAGAGGCTGCGGGCACAGGAGATGGTCAGAGCAGAGGCTGCGGGCACAGGAGATGGTCAGAGGCTTTCACTTCTGTCACTCACTCACTGACGTCCTGCCGTGGCCGGGCCCGGTAACATGGCTCCTCCTGCTCCCCCCCGCTGAACCGCCGAGAACTGAAGAACGAGCGGCGGCCGGCGGCTTCTGTTCAAAAATGGCGCCAGGTGGCGTCATTACATTACTGCGCATGCGCCGGCCTGCCGAGCTCGTACGATATTTCCCGAGTCCTGCAGGCTTCGGAAAGGCGCATGCGCAGTTGCATGGCCGGCCCGCAGCCATATTTTTTACGGGCACCGGCTGCCCGTAACGGGCATTCACGGGCGCCCCGAAAATGGGGTGCTTTTTACGGGCTGCCCGTAAATTAACGGGCGGTTGGCAACACTGCCCTCAACATTCTCCTCAGCAGGTGGCAAGCTAGCATGACTATGCTACAAAAGCCCTTATGATTAAAATAATATGAGCCAAAGGTGGTTGGTGGGACAATCCAGACATGCTTGCCATCAATAGAACCACCACAGTTGGGAAAATTCCACTGATGGTGGAACTGGGCTGCAACGTCCTGCTATTGCTCTGGGTTGGAAGGAAACTGTGGATGAAATTTTTTTTTTTTTTTTAATTACTACTTCTGCACATAACATTGCAAGCAGATTTGACACAAACCTGCTTAGCCAACATAAGGATACAACTTAAATGAGTATTTAAAGACAAAAGTGTAAGGTTAACTTATCTGATCTTATCTGATTTATCCCCCCCCTCTGGTGGGCCATTAGCAAAATTTTAGGGTGGGAGGGAGCTAATGTGTAGATGTTTTGGACAGATAACCCTCTCCACTTCCATGAGAGCTGTTTGCATAACTAATCTGTGATACTTTAGCCAGACCCAGTGGTATATCCAGGGTAAGGCACATATGGCAAGTGCCATGGGCGCCATATGAAGGGGGCGCTCCTGAGTGGCTGGGCAGCAAGGCTTTGTCCATAATAATTTGGTTCTTATATGTCAACATGTGGCTGAATAGGAGCTGCAACAGTGTAAGCATCCAGCACATCCAGGGATTGGCAAGCAAGCCAGCTGGATGTGCACTGTGCTGCTCAGATGAAAGACTTCACCTGTCAGATCCAAGTTTTGATGTTGGGTATGGGCAGGACTGCTACTCAGACCCGCCCCTCTGTCAAATAACCAGTTTAATGAAAGAGCTGGCTCACATTGTACTTTATTACATGTAATGCTCCTCCCCCTCCCTATCACATCCCACACACCATACTTCCCCATTCTTCCCTTACACAGAGCACAGCAGCCCCTCCCCTCTAGCACGTTGTATCTAAGCCCCACCCCTCCCCTTACGTCCTTTCCGTCATGAGCAGCTTCGGTTAGTATACACAGAGAGAACACTGCAGGTGAATGTAAGGTGAGTGTATAGTGAGAGGAGGCTGGGCTCTGATTGGACAGTGGGGTATCAGACATTCACAGGAGGGACTACAGGTCCCAGCATTTTAGCTGACTTCTGGGGAGGTTTTTTATTGTTCTATCACTATGTACAGTGCTGAGGACATCACTTCCTGGTTACTACATTCTGTGTGATGTTGCATTTACTCACTATGCTGGTGGGGGGGAATGATGTATCAAGCTGGCCTCCCCCTTGGCTGTCTGTATGCATTGGTGGTATCTCTCGTTGCAGATACTATATCTCTGCAGAATGGATCTATCCAGTGTGTGGGCTCCAGGGCCCCCTACAGGAGATCTGAGAGGAGGATCAGGCACCTAGGGGTGTCAAGCAGTAAAGAGAACCTGGCATCGTCCATTCAGATCAATGTAGTTGGTAAGTGCTACAGCTAAGCGCCTCAATTGCTGACACCATCCCTGCACTCTCCTGCCATCTATCTGTCTGTAAGGCACCTAGTCAATGCTTTGCTCTGTGCCAAGGCCCATCCCTGGTGTGGGGAGACATTAAAGCTGACATTTTCCTGAAAATCAAATTGGGTACACACTATTTAATTTTTCTCATTCAACCAGCAGGCTGAATGAAAAAAAACAAACTGACAGCTCTGGGCGACTCTTTCATTACACTGGTTGTTTGACAGAGGAGCGGGTCTGAGTAGCAGTCCCGCCCATAGCCGACATCAGAGCTTGGATTTCACAGATGCAGTCTCTGATAGGATCTGCACAGTGCGCATCCAGCGGGCTTGCTCACCAATTCCTGGATGTTCACACTGCTGCAGGTCCTATTCAGCCAGAAGTTGACATACATCACTGGCTGGGACAAAGATGTAAAGTGTCAGGATCAATTGTCTGTTCCCCTTCCCCAGGGGGTTTTTCAGCCTTGTGTAACCCTGCACTCACAGGTCGTATCTTTCACTTTAAAACACATAAGCCTGGTTTTTGTAGTTGAAAGTTAAAGTAACATCTCTCCCACCTCTCCTTGAAAGCCTCTGCATTAGTCAGAACAAGTGCTGGACTGGCTGACTGCAGTGTGTTCAAGAGGAGGAGGGGGATGAGCTGCCCCTAATCCTTATCTACTTCCTGCTCTGGGAATTCAGGAGCTGAAAATGAGTGTGCACCCAGTGCACTGAAAGGGTGATAGAAGCTCTGGCTGCAGTGGATAGAAGAGCCATCTACAGAAAGGAGCTGCTTTTACGAAGGTAAACAAGTTGAAGATGGTGGAGCTTTGGGGAGGGGGAGGGGAGATGAGGGCAGAGCAGAGGGGCAATAGTGAGACCTGCACTCTGTATCTAGCACTCTCCTGAACCCTGCACTCTCTGCATAATGCACTCCAGAACCCTGCTCCCTATGTAAAAGGCACTTCAGAAACCTGCAGTCTGTACCTAGTGCTCTCCCGAGCCTTGCACTCTGTAAATAAAGCACTCCAGAAATCTACTCCCTGTGCATATCACACTCCTGAACAAGGCACTCTGTACATATCACACTTCTAAACCCTGTACTCTGTACGTAATGCATTCCTGAATCCTTCCGCACTTTGTGTAATGCACACTTTCATAGTTTATGCAAAACCATTGTAATGGAAGCTTTTTCTTTTTTTTTTTTTAAATCATAGTGCTGGAGTTTGTATGTATCCGTGAGACTCTATCTTGTGGAACAGCAATCAAAGGATATTTTAGAGGTACAAGGAAACCTGGGGTTTGTTTAGCCAGGCCCATTAAGCCCCTCCCACTGTTAAGAGTTTGACCACACCCACTTTTGCCACAGTGCACTAAGCGTGCCGTCGGACGCTTCCTCCCTCAAGTGTCCCTCATTCTGAAGTTCAAAAGTTGGGAGGTATGCTCTCTTCTGCCCGTAAAAGCCCGCTACGGACAGCGGTGCCCGTAAAAAAGATGGCCGTGGGCTGGCCATGCAACAGTTCCAAAGCCTGCAGGGCTCGGGAAAGATCGTACAGGCTCAACCGGGCAGCGCATTTGTGCAGTAACGTAATGTCGCCGCATGGCACCATTTTTAAATGGAAGGCACTCGTTCTCGGCGGTGCCGCAGCGTCACAATGGTGCAGAGAGGAGGCACAGGCCACAGGAGGACTCAGGAGAACATTACTGGGGGGTGAAGCCGGCCCAGCAGAGGAGAACAATACACTGATGTGCACAGTGCCTGACTGGAGAGGTGAACGGGACACAGTGATAGATCAGTTCAAATCAGAAGACGGACACTGACTTATGTGGAAAGGTATGGTAATATGAAGGGGACAGAGGAGGAAACTACCATGTCCACAGCCTCTAACCATGTCCTGCCCGCAGTATCTGAAAGACAGGTTTCAAATGTTTTGACAGGGGCGCGGTTTCAGTGCTTGTCATAGGCGCCATTTTTACTAGATACGCCTCTGGCCAGCCCCTCCTTACTTACACTATTGGCAGCCCAGTGGACAGGTAAGAAGTGTCATAACCTAAAAATCTCTATACACACTTTCCAAATTGCAGCACATTTTGACATTCTGAAAAAAATTATCAATATAATAGGAGACAAAAACTTTCTACGTTACAATTTGTAGGTAATCAGGCAGGCCCTTGCACTACATGGTTTGGTAAATTTATACAGAAATATGAACACAAAAGAGGGATAGTGTGTATGGGTTTTGCAAAGTCAGCAGATAGAGTATTTGTATCTGTTGACTTAGCATTTTTGGGGGGGAGGGAGGGTTCCAAATGAGTTTGGGCCCCAAAAAATGGTCTTTTGCACTCTGCCTGAATTTGAGGACAACAATAACATTTGTACACCTTTTAGGGGTTGTTTAGGGTAGGCCCCAAAATGTAGCTGACAAAAAACATAGTTAAGTTACTAGGCTAGGTGTGTATGGGCCCAGGATAGCATGCTGGGGAGGTCAGTTATGGGAAATATGCATGGAGCAGGAAAAGCTTACAGCATGCATGAGGACAAAGAGGACATTCACAGCATCTTACAGTATTGATAATTATGTAATCAACAAATGAATGCAATACATTAGCAAACATTAATACATAGAATATGATCTTAAAGGTAAAAATTTACCCTAATATAGTACTTCTGCAGGACTTGAATAATGGCTGAGCAGGTCTCTGGAATAATGAGTCCCAGAGCCTGGGGGGAGATCCCAGTGGTAAATTTGAGGTCCTGGAGACTTCTCCCCATCGCCAAGTACCGCAAGGTGGCTATGAGCCTTTGGTGATGCAAGCCTCATGCATGTGTCCTGCTTCTTAATATAGGGGGTCACCAATGCCAAGAGTTGGTGAAAGCAGGGGTCCATCATCCTGAGATAATTCCGAAAATCATCCGGTTTATTCTCCTGGAGTTCCAGCAGCAATAGCATATGACATTTGCCTGCACAGAGTAGAAGTAGAAATGGGTCCCTGGCGTGTAACTAATATTAAAGACTGACATTTCTCTCTCTGAACATAGCTCAGTGTGCAGTGTGGATATACAGGTAAGAAACTTTAAAGTGGAAGTTCATCGTAAAACTAAAATCCACGATCTAAGACTAACCTATCTAGTTCTGTAAAAAATAAATCGCTATACATACCTTTTTTAAAGCCACTCCAGTCCGGTCTCCAGTGGTGGAAGTTCTGCAGAGGAGACAGCCGACAACAGCTGGGAAAAGAATGGGAAGTTCCGTCTCCCATAGAGTTACTATGGGGCTTCCGTTGTCGGCTGCCTCTTCTGCTCCCACCTGCACAGAGAAGCTGCCACTGACAGCTTAGCGTGGGACCAGACCAGAGTGGCTTAAAAAAAGTTATGTATAGCGATTTCTTCTTGTGTGAACCCACACAGATGTCTTTCAAGTTTCCCCCGAAGTCGGACTGAAATGCAGCTTAAAATTGTGCGAGTTCAGATGAACTTGCACAATTTCAAAGCCATGTTCAGTGTGAATAAGGGCTAAAGCCTTGTACACATGATCCGATTGTTGGCCAACCGAGCATCTGATTTTTGTCCAAAGGGTGTGTGCCAGGAATAAGCCCCCGAGTTTCTATGGGGCGAGCGAGCGATAGCGAGCGAGGTGAAAAAAAATTTTTGCCCCTTTTTCCAACAAACCGAGCGGGATCTGGAAAAGGTAGGGGTTTTAGGGTGGGGGAGTCATAAAGTGGAGATTCACTTAGAGTTAGGGTTAAAGTTCATAGGTTAGGGTTAGGGTTTGCTCGAAGCACGAAGTAATGGTACACAATTGTCGGCCAACAAACACAAACATAGTGACGTACTAGATGTACTACGAGACTATAAAGAGGAAGTTAATTTCTCAAGCACCTCCCTGCTAATTTCATGTTAGTAGAAGTTTGTTGAGTGTTGATTCGCACTTTTCAGTTTGTGCTTTTCCGTTTGTTTTCTCGCTTTCTTACTAATAATACAATCCCATATACACAAACCTTCACCCATAGTTGATCCAGAGGAAGGCAAAAAACCCCAGAAAAGCATGATCCAATTTGCTACAGCAGGGACAAAAATTCCTTCCTGACCCCCCGAGAGGCAATCAGATTTTCCCTGGATCAACTTTACCTATATATGTTAGTACCCAGTTATATTCTGTACATTTAGGAAATAATCCAGGCCTTTTTTAAAGCAAGCTACTGAACTTGACAGAACCACCTCTGGAAAGAGTCTATTCCATATTTTCACAGCTCCTACTGTGAAGAAACCTTTCCGTATTTGGAGATGAAATATTTTTTCCTCTAGACGTAAAGAGTGCCCCCTTGTCCTGTGTGATGTCCTTAAAGTGAATAACTCAACACCAAGTTCACTATATATACCACTTATGTATTTGTACATGTTGATCATATCCCCCCTTAATCTCCTCTTCTCAAGAGGGAATAGATTCAGTTGCTCTAATCTTTCCTCATAACTGAGCTCCTTCAAGCCTCTTATCAGTTTGGTTGCCCTTCTCTGCACTTTCTCCAGTTCCCGATATCCTTTTTGAGAAGCGGTGCTCAGAACTGAACTGCATATTCCAGATGAGGTCCTGCTAATTATTTGTACAATGGCAAAATGATATCTCTCTCTCTGAAGTCCATACCTCTCTTAATACCAGAAAGGACTTTGCTCGCTTTGGAAACCGCAGCTTGGCATTGCATGCTATTATTGAGCTTATGATCTACCAAAACCCCCAGATCCTTCTCCACCATTGATTCCCCCGGTTGTACTCCCCCCAGTATGTATGATGCATGCATATTCTTATCTCCCAAGTGCCTAACTTTACATTTATCAACATTAAACCTCATTTGCCACTTAGTTGCCCAATTAGACAGTGCATTGAGGTCGGCTTGTAAATTGGAGATCATCCTGTAAGGATGTTATTCCACTGCATAGTTTAGTGTCATCTGCAAAGATAGAAATGTTACTTTTAATCCCAGACCCTATATAATTTGTAAAGGGTCCCGGGGCGTGGTCTGGAGCCGCATGGAATAGGACATGCAGTGTGAGAACTCCGCTCGAGCAACATCCTAAAAGCCGATCCTGGGGGTCATTCTCCCCGCACGCAGCTGCCAGAACACCTCAGGCTACCTGTCCGATCCAATACTACCATGTCTCCGCTGAAAAAAGCGAGTGCCATCGCTAAACTTGGCAGATTTCAAAACGAAGAGCGGGAACCTGAAGATGAAGATGGCGCCCCCCCCCCCCGCTCCTGGGGGAAGAGGATCAGGCCTCCGGGGACACTGCTAAGGTGTTAGAAGCTATTGCCCTGTGCCAATCCACGCTCACCTCCAGGATTGAGGAGGTGAAGGTGGACATCTCCCTGATCAGGCAGGACATTCACAAGCTGCGGGAGCTTGTGTCCGAGACCGAGCGCCGCGTCAGCCACGAGGAGGACGGCATCCACCCGCTCCAGGTCACCACCGAACAGCTGCAATACCAGCTCAACGCGTTTCTCTCCAAACAAGATGACATGGAGAACCGCCTTTGCAGATGTAACTTACGCTTCGTGGGGCTCCCTGAACGGTCCGAGGGTGCAGACCCCCCCACCTATATTGAGAACCTGCTCATCAAAACGTATGGCAGAGAGGCTTTCTCCTCAACGTTCGTGGTGGAGCGCGCCCATCGTTTGGCAGCGAAGCCCTCGCCTAATGGCGCCCTGCCACGCGCCTTCATTGCCAAGTTTTTAAATTACCGTGACCGGGACACCATCCTCCGGCTCACCCGAGAGCGTGGCAACATCCCCCTCGGCAATGTAACAGTGGCGGTTTTCCCGGACTTCTCAGCCGAAGTCCAAAACAAGAGAGCGAGATTCACCGAGGCAAAACAACGGTTACGAATACAACATCTACCCTATGCGATGCTTTTCCCTGCATGGCTCCTGGTGGTGAGCGATGGCAAAGCACATTTTTTTGAGGATCCGCAAGCTGTTATCTCCTGGCTGGAGCAGCGTGGCGCAGCCGGCGCGGCCTGCTCATAGGCTCCCACCTACTACACACCGCCACCACTGCTTGCCTGCTTCTGGAAGGCCTTCTGGTACATTCTCTCCTCACACCCCCATGAAACCTTGAGTTGACAGTTCTTTACTTGCAGTGCCCCCCTCCTATCTTCCCTTCCCCTCATTACCTCGGTCCCATGCCCATTCTGCCATCCTCCTCCAGCCTGTGGCATCTACAGATGTAACTCCCCCCGCCACCATGCCTGAACTAGAAGTCTCGGGGGGCTCACTTGTACGTACATCCCCCCTTACTGGACACATCTTTGCACCGTTGAGCGCTTTCCAGTTTGTTCACCCCAAGGACCTCATCGGTTGCCCTAAGAACTCGACATATATGCCACCCCTGAACACAATAATCCCAATGCTGTTTCCCTGGCCAGCCCCTGCTCCCACCATGGTAGCTTGTAGTTGTGTGTTCACTCTGCTCTGCTGGTCCAGCGTGTTTGCAATACGTTTATTTTTTGTTGTTTTTTGCAATTTTTTCTTTTTTGACATTGCCTTGACATACCCCATTGACTCCTGCTCTTTTCCTGTATTCTTTTTTATGCCAATGTCTATGCATGCTTACTTTATTATGAAATGCTTTTACTGCCATGTTAATGTTTTCTGCTGCGGGATGCTCCCTGGGGGTCCGATTGCTCACGTTAATTTTCCCCTTCACCTCATGGCCTCCATCAAAATTGTAAGCTGGAATGTCCGGGGCCTTGGCGACAAGGCCAAACAAGTGGCAATCCTCTCACACCTTAAATCTCATAGGGCAGATATCTCAATCCTGGTAGAAACCCATCTCGCTGGTCAATAGCAGATGAGCCTTAAAAAACCATGGGTGGTATGGTTGTATCAAGCCCCGTATACCACCAATTCTCGAGGGGTTGCGACCCTCATAGCCAAATCGACCCAATTTCAGCTTCACTCATTGCAGTCGGATCCTCAGGGCACCTTATTTTTACATGCTACTGTTTATGGTATGGAAATCCTCCTCCTAGCCTTTTACATCCCTCCCCCATTTCAATTCACCTTGTTGCAGCGGGGGTTAGCCTTTATGGCCCAACATCCCTCTGTGCCTGCCATCTGGGCGGGAGACTTCAACGTGGTCATTAACCCGAGCCTAGACAGGTTGTCCCCGGCTGCCCACCTAGCTCCCCCACCTGGCACCACCAGATTTGGGAGGTTCCTCACGGAATTTTCCCTCATCGACACATGGAGACACAAATACCCACTGCTTCCACGATATTCCTGTTTTACTCCTTCCCGTCCCGCCATGTCTCGCATTAACCAAATTCTCCTTACCCCTCCCCTCCTGCCGCACCTCCTTGATGCAGGCTTTGACACCAGAGTGCTCTCCGACCACTCCTCATACTGGATCACCCTACGCCTTCCCGCCCCCCCCCACAGAACGTATATGGAGGTTGAATCCATTCTGGCTATCCACCTTTACCAACCTAGCCATTGTCCAATCTGAATGGGACCACTTCTTCCGCACCAACGACAGCTCCGCCTCGGCTGGGACAGTTTGGGAGTCATTTAAAATACATGCCCGTATGATACTGTCCACACACATTAATAGACACAAGGCCACCTCCAAAGTACTGCTCCGTCAGTCAGAAGACCGTCTAAATATGCTCGCCAACACCTCCCTCGTACACGCGCAAACCAGGCTAACTGACCACTTGCACTTTCAGAAAGCTAAACAAGGCATTTTTTTCAGTAAGCAACATGTCTTTGAACATGGAGAGCGAGCTGGCAAGCTCCTCGCATACATGGCACACCTAGAACATAGGCCCCCAGTTGTAGTCTCCCTCCAATCAGCCTCAGGGATCAGGATAACAGATCCGGATCTGGTGACTGAGTTGTTCAGGTCCTTCTACTCCAATCTATATTCCTCTACAGCCCGATATTCCCAGGAGGAGCTACTGGCTTTCCTACAGGATATCAATTTCCCCACACTCACCCCATCAAAAATTGCTCAATTGGATGCCCCCATCACCACGGATTGCATAGCGGAGGCCTTAGCTCAACTTCCCGTATCCAAGGCGCCTGGCTCGGACGGACTCCCCCTAGAATTCTACATTCAATTTGGAGAAACCCTTATGTAAGTTATATGCCCACATCTTTGACACAGACACACTCCCCACATCTATGGGCGAAGCCCTCATCGTCCTGATACCCAAACCTGGGAAAGACCCCCTTCTCCCTGAATCGTACCGGCCCATCTCACTCCTCCAGTTAGATGTTAAAATACTTGCCAAAATTCTAGCCTTACGCCTCAACAAAGTTATTCTCAGTCTTATCCACCCCGACCAAACTGGTTTCATGTCCAACAAAAATACAGCCTTCAACCTCAGGAGACTCCACATGAACCTTCAATCCCAACACAACAATGTAGGCTCCAGAGTAGTGCTTAGTCTTGATGACGCTAAGGCATTTGACTCTGTGGAGTGGAGGTACTTATGGGAATGCCTCCGCAAATTTGGCTTTGGCCCAAAATTTATTAAATGGCTTCAACTCCTATATCAAGCCCCCACAGCACAAATCCAGGTTAACGGTAGAATTTCCCCTTCCTTCCCACTCTCCCGTGGTACACGCCAGGGCTGCCCCATCTCACCTCTACTATATGCCCTGGCTGTAGAGCCCCTAGCTATTGCACTTAGGAATCACCCCGGCATCAATGGTCTCAGACGCCCTATACCTAGCAGACGCCGGCCCCTCCCTTCAGACGGCCCTACAGCTAATCACAGATTTTGGAGCATTTTCCGGCCTGCAAATTAACTGGGCCAAGTCCCAAATCTTCCCTTTAGACTTTGACGTCCCCACCGCCAACCAAGCTGCACTCCCTCTAGTCAGAGCAAGTAACATTAAATACCTGGGTGTTCAGGTCTCTCGGTCCCTTCAAGATTATATTGCCCTCAATATTGAACCCCTATACGCCATCCTCAAAACCAAAACACAAACATGGTTCTGTCTCCCACTAGGTGTTATGGGCCGAATAAACCTAGTCAAGATGATACTACTCCCCAAACTGCTCTACATTTTCTGGCAGGCTCCGCTCTACATCCCCCAATATTTAAATCCATGGAATCAATCCTAAACATTCATTTGGGGCCCCTCCCGACACAAATTGCCGTGGCGGGTTCTCAAATGCCCGACTGATCTCGGCGACACGGCATTACCCGACCTCTTCACATACTACATAACTTTCCAACTCTCCCACTTCTTTTATATCAATCACGCAGACAAGGAGAGATATTCCACCCTAGTTTGCTCTCAGGCCCCCGGCTCAACAGCTCATCCCTTTCAGATCCTGTTCTGCGGCCCCCGCGGCTTGCTCCGCACTACTGACAGGAAACATATACTCTTCCACCATTGTAAAATCTGGCAACTGGCCATGCAACTCAGCGGGCCACCTGCCCCCCACTCACATACATCCCTATGGAACAACCCACACATGCCGGAACTGACATCCATCCCCGACTACGGCCTGTGGATTGACAAGGGGGTTCTATATTTATCGCAAGTAATAGCCAATGGGACGGTTAAGTCCTTCCAAGCTTTGAAGGACAACTTTGCTCTACCCAATGTTTTTTAGATACTTTCAACTTCGCCATGCTCTCAACACCCAATTTAGGGACTCTATCCCAGTCTTTGAAATCATATTATTGGTGGACATAATTTCAGGGACAGACTCCAAAAAACTTATTTCCCAAATCTATAACTACCTCATGCTTCCCATGGCACAAACCACTGCCCTCCAACTGAAGTCCCGTTGGGAACCCGACCTTGGCACCATATCTGACGAAGACTGGGAGGAGGCACTTGCCACCTCTAGGACTATCTCCTAAGCTGTCTGACCGCCTCACCCATCTTTATATCTTGCACAGGTCCTACCTAACACCCCATCGCATTTCCAAGTATAATCCCGGGCAAAATCTCAATTGTCCCAGATGCGATCACCCTACCAGCTTCTTCTATCACTTGCTTTGGACCTGTCCCCCTATACGGGAATACTGGACTCAGGTGGTCCAATTCCTCCATGACCGCATGGGTTCCCCACTGACCGTATGCCCCCGACAGTGTGTGTTGGGACTCCTCTCACTATCTGAAAGCGAAAAAAACTTAAACATACTTCTGCAAGAAACTCTATTCCTGGCCAGACTACAAATAGCCAAATTGTGGATGAGGGATTCCCCCCCCCACGCTGCAACAATGGATTAGAGCTGTCAACAGTAACCTCCCATATAAAAAAGTATTGTACACCCACAGGGGCTGCCCAAACAAGTATCACAAAATATGGGATAGATGGCTAGCAGATTCCTCCACCTGCTCTGTTGCAGATTAAGGACATTCATCCTCGATCACCCCCCCCCCCCCAGCTCTTCATACTACTCTCATACCCCCCTCACTAAGTTTCCACAACTATATTATCCACCAGACTACAAATGCTAGAATTCTCCTCTGTAGCCCGTCAAGAATCAATGTATGTCAACAAGGTCATTCTGTATGTAGTGCCTGTTGCACTTTTTGTAAGAAAACATTTTCTTTTTAGTTTTCTTTTCTTCCTAACCCGAATGTTATTACACTTAACATGTTTAATAAACGCTACTTTTGATCAAAAAAGTAAGGGTCCCAACACTGAACCTTGGGGTACACCACTGATAACCTTAGAGTCTTTCAGAGTAATGCCCCGTACACACGGTCGGACTTTGTTCGGACATTCCGACAACAAAATGCTAGGATTTTTTCCGACGGATGTTGGCTCAAACTTGTCTTGCATACACACGGTCACACAAAGTTGTCGGAAAATCTGATCGTTCTGAACGCGGTGACGTAAAACGCGTACGTCGGGACTATAAACGGGGCAGTGGCCAATAGCTTTCATCTCTTTATTTATTCTGAGCATGCGTGGCACTTTGTCCGTCGGATTTGTGTACACACGATCGGAATTTCCGACAACGGATTTTGTTGTCGGAAAATTTTATATCCTGCTCTCAAACTTTGTGTGTCGGAAAATCCGATGGAAAATGTGTGATGGAGCCTACACACGGTCGCAATTTCCGACAACAAGGTCCTATCACACATTTTCCATCGGAAAATCCGACCGTGTGTACGGGGCATTAGAGTCATGAACCATTACTCTCTGAATTCTGTTTACAAATTGATCTTTCCAAGCTTGTAGACTTTACCTTACCCATGAGCCATGTGTGGGGAACTGTGTCAAACGCTTTTGTAAAATCCAGGTATACCACGTCCACAGCCACCCCTCTGTCCAAGGTTTTACTTATCTCCTCATAAAAAAAAATCAGGTTTGTTTGACAGTAACAGTGAAAAAATTGTGTTATGTGTACACTTTTTGATTTCGCTGCAGTCCTTAGAGACATCATCACTTTCTATTCACAGTGGCACTATTGTTTATTATTTATTTTGGATTGATCACATTCCTTTTACTCACTTAGCGCGAGGGATCACTATTATTATTCAGGTTTGTTTGACAACTGTCTTTCATGAATCCATACTGTCTGTTACTTAAAATATTTTTTCCAGCAAGAACTCATCTATGTGGTCTTTTATTAAACTCTCCAGTATCTTCCCGACTATAGAAGTTAAACTAACAGGTCTATAATTACTTGGTAAAGACTTTGATCCCTTTTAAAATATGGACACCACGTTGCCCCTGTGGCAATCCAGTGGTACTATTCATGTCATTAGGTGATATTGAATAGATTGCAATGCCCTTAGATGGCAATCAAACACCTAGTAGTATTGTGCCACATCCTAAATAGTTTAGATAGTGTGGAATTGGGAATAATGTACTTTATAGGCACGTATAAAAGTAATTTCAAATTTTAATAGTTCACATAAAAATCACAACATATACAGACAGTAATATGTAATAAAAATACATAGGACTCAAAGTGATTCCCCTGGAGGATATACTAGAATATACTTCCTGTGTGGCAATACTGGAAGTATCAAGAATATGCCCACACTGATATATATATATTCCTCTCAAATTGGTTTTCACATATCCTCTTGCAATAAAAATTCTGCTTTACATGTTTCGTGACCTGAACCGTCGCTTCTTCAGGAGCTTCAATATTTCTAATCGAAAAAAAAATACTTTAATTAGGATACAGGAAATATATCAACAATTGTATAGATACAGGTGTATATGTGTGTACATCTTATGTAAACATCACTTGTAGCAAAGTGCTCGACAGGAAATTCAACACTCACTTGCACCAAGGGTACCAAACCACCAAGGAACCCCCCACTTGACCAAGGACCCTGGTGTTTGAAGAGCGACCATGAATTAGCACATGTGTCAGGATGTGGGGACATACAAGGTAACTAGGGATATAAAGAGTATGCATAGTAAATAATCATAAATGCATTAGTTCATGAATGGATTTTGGGCTAAATGGCTCTATCCTGTACTCACATAGCAATAGGGATACATTCGCTGATGCTGAAGCCAGACTATGCCGGGTTCTTAGACATCTATAAGGAAAAACCGAAAAATTCTCTCCCATAGTGTTCAAACGATTAGTAAAAGACATTAGACTGTATCCCTTAGTGGGGGAAATACAGTTGTGCTCGTAAGTTTACATGCCCTGGCAGAAATTATGATTTCTTGGCCATTTTTCAGAGAATATGAATGATGATAACAAAAACATTTTTCATTAATGGTTAGTGTTTGGTTGAAGCCATTTATTATCAATCAACTGTGTTTACTTTTTTTAGAGTACAGTGACAACAGAAACTACCCAAATGACCCTGTTCAAAAGTTTACATACCCTGGTGATTTTGGCCTGATAACATACACACAGGTTGACACAAAGGGGTTTGATGGGCTATTAAAGGTAACCATCCTCACCTGTGATCTGTTTGCTTGTAATTAGTGTGTGTATGAAAGGTCAATGAGTTTCTGGACTCCTGACAGACCCTTGCATCTTCCGTCCAGTGCTGCATGACGTTTCAGAATTCTGAGTCATGGGGAAAGCAAAAGAATTGTCAAAGGATCTGTGGGAAAAGGTAGTTAAACTGTATAAAACAGGAAAGGGATATAAAAAGATATCCAAGGAATTGAGAATGCCAATCAGCAGTGTTCAAACTCTAATCAAGAAGTGGAAAATGAGGGATTCTGTTGAAACCAAAACACGGTCAGGTAGACCAACTAAAATTTCAGCCACAACTGGATGCAAAAGAAAAACCCACAAATAACTTCTGGTGAAATACAGGACTCTGAAAACATGAGGTCTGGCTGTTTCAAGATGCACAGTAAGGAAGCAAAAATTAGCTGCATGGTCGAGTTGCCAGAAGAAAGACATTACTACGCAAATGCCACAAAGTATCCCGCTTACAATACGCCAAACAGCGCAGAGACAAGCCACAAACCTTTTGGCACAAAGTCATTTGGAGTGATGAGACCAAAACTGAGCTTTTTGGCCACAACTATAAAACGCTTCATTTGGAGAGGAGTCAACAAGGCCTGTGAGGAAAAGTACACCATTCCTACTGTGAAAAATGGAAGTGGATCGCTGATGTTTTGGGGATGCGTGAGCTACAAAAGGCACAGGAAATTTGGTCAAAATTGATGGCAAGATGAATGCAGTATGTTATGTTGTTATGGAGGAATATTTTCAGCCAGGAAGCTGCGCATGGGACGTACTTGAACATTCCAACATGACAATGATCCAAAACACAAGGCCAAGTCAACCTGTTATTGGCTACAGCAGAATAAAGTGAAGGTTCTGGAGTGGCCATCTCAGTCTCCTGACCTCAATATCATTAAGGCACTCTGGGGAGATCTCAAACACCTGCAGTTCATGCTACACAGCCCAAGAATTTCCAGGAACTGGAGGCTTATTGCCAAGAGGAATGGGCAGCTTTACCATCTGAGAAGATAAAGAGCCTCATCCACAAATACCACAAAAGACTTATGCCGCGTACACACGGTCGGACTTTTCGTCTACAAAAGTCCAACGGACGCTGACGGACTAAAGCTGGCTGGTAATCCGATCGTGTGTGGGCTTCTCCGGACTTTCAACATACTTTTTTAGCCTCAAATCCGACGTACTTTAGATTTGAAACATGCTTCAAATCTTTACTTCGTAACTACGACGGACCCCGAAATCCGCTCGTCTGTGTGCTAGTCCGACGGACAAAAAGCCACGCTAGGGCACCTATTGGCTACTGGCTATGAACTTCCTTATTTTAGTCCGGTGTACGTCATCACATAAGAATTCGACGGACTTTTGTGTGATCGTGTGTAGGCAAGTCTGTTCGTTAGAAAGTCCGCCGCAAGTCCGTCGAAAGTCCGCCGAAAGTCTGCCGGAAGTCTGTCGGACAGGCTGTCTGACTTTTGTAGACGAAAAGTCCGACCGTGTGTACGCGGCATAAAAGCTGTCATTGAGTGTAAAGGGGGCAAAACACGATATTAAGAACTGGGGTATGTAAACTTTTGATCAAGGTCATTTGGGTAGTTTCTGTTGTGAGTATGATGTAAAAAGAGTGAACACAGTTGATTGATAATAAATGCCTTCAGCCAAACATTAACCATGAGTGAAAGAAATATTTTTGAGTTATCATTCATATTCTCTGAAAAATGGGCAAGAAATCATAAATTCTTCCAGGGTATGTAAACTTATGAGCACAACTGTATATAGCAGGAGAGGGGTATAAACAATACCTTTGTTCCTCACTGATCAGGGATAGGAGGATTCAGTCGCAGCAGTGCCTCCATAGGCATTTAGGATTTGTATGTAGTACTATTACATCCACTTCCCTAGAGGCGGGCAGGGAAAAAGATAACATGAGAAAGGGGAAAGGAAGAGCTAGGGATACTCAAGGTGAAGCTTAGTACAGCAAGGAGTACCTGAAAATGTGGTGTTTCCATATATCCTAGATGTAGGGCTGCCTGGTTGCCACAAAAGAGGGTCCGTCTCCCTCGAGGCGCCAGGGAAATGGCTCCCTCACCTCTGTTTTTGTATACCCCGATTGAGATCACTCATCAGAGCAACGTCTGACGTCACTCAGCCCAGCCGCTGATGCACCGCTCATGCGTCAGCTGGATGCATGCGCACTGGGGTCGTTCCGGAAATGCCTGCCATGTGCGGCGGCTGCGGTGAGCCTGGGAGACACTAGAGTTGAGAAACATGTAGAGCAGAATTTTTATTCCAAGAGGATATGTAGAAACCAATTTGAGAGGAATATATATATCAGTGAGGGCATATTCTCGATACTTCCAGTATTGCCACACAGGAAGTATATTCTATTATATCCTCCAGGGGAACCACTTTGAGTACTATGTATTTTTATTACATATTACTGTCTGTATATGTTGTGATTTTTATGTGAACTATTAAAATTTGAAATTACTTTTATACGTGCCTATATAAAGTCAATTATACCAATTCCACACTATCTATGGTCATTTAGGTGCCTATCTAATAGTTTTTTGAAATTATCTATGCTCCCTGCAGAAACCACTGCACGTGGAAGAGAATTCCTTACCGCTCTCACATTATAATCTACACAATTGTTACAAAATGTAAAAGTTGCAAAGCCAACTCCTACTATCAGCCAAATCTTAAAACAGGTGTTAATCAAAATGACATGACATGACTTTAAATGTTTCTGTATAATTGCATGTTGTATTACCCTAATAACCTCGTATATAAAAGCTAATTACCATGTAGGTGTCCAAGTTCAGCTGTAGGAATTGGCGCAGAGCCTGTCTTTCTACAAGAAATGTTCTGCCTGAAGGTGATCTACCTGCAGCATAGGCTGACTCTTACATATCACCGCCACAAATGGGTTTGCTGTGCCATAAAGCAACAGACAGAAACAATTTATTCAGGAAAAAAGCTAAAAGAAAATTAAGTTGTTACACTGAATATTAAGTTAATACAATACATGCCTGCACTGAATGTATAATTTGCTTATGTTTGCTAAATGTTTGCAAATGTTTGCTAAAAACATTAGCTAACATTTTCTCTGTTTCAAAGCTCAACTGTTATTAAGCCTCGTACACATGACCGGATTTTCCGCAGACAAAGCGCCAGACTTTTGTCCGAAGGGCGTGTGCCGTGAACTTGTCTTGCAAACAAACGGTACACACAAACACGAACGTAGTGACGTACTATGTGGAATTTCAGCTCTTGAAAGCCACTCTTTGGGCATCTTCTGCTAATGTCGTGTTTGGTGAGCATTAATTATGAGCATGCGCATTGTACTTTGGACCTTTGTGTGACAGACTTGTGTACACACAATACGAAAATCTGTCAACAGACCGTTGTCCGCCGAAAATTTACTAGCCTGCCATCCAACATTTGTTGGCAGAAAGTTGGCCAACAATTGTCTGATGGAGCATACACATGGTCGGATTTTCCACCAACAGCCTGTCATCACACAATTCCCGTCGGAAAATTAGATCGTGTGTACGAGGCTTAACGGTTGGATTTTAGGCAAACAGTATGTCATCACACAATTCCCTGCCGAAAATCTGATTGTGTGTAGGAGGCTTATACCTTGTACATACGATCAGACTTTTCATTTCGCACTTTTCAGTTCATTCTTTTCAGTTTGCGCTTTTCAGTTCGTTTCTGAACGGCCGTTCGTCAACCAGACATGTTGCGGAATCGGAGGAGATAACGTGTTATTATTGGCCTTGGAGTTATTGCTTTTACATCATTTATTTGGTTTAATAATGATTTGATTTGGTATATTTTCTATATTTTTGGATGCATAGAATGCACTTTTTGGTTAAGTTCTATTGGCAGATAGCATGTCTAATTTAATTTTTTTAATGCACAATAAAAAAAAATTGTGGAGAATAATACTTGGCTAAGTGTTTTACTTCAAATGACAGTTTGGGAGTAGGCAGTTACATTTTAAAAAATGTAAAATTGACAAGGGACACCAACATAGTTGTATCTTTGATTTTAAAAACTACGGGATAATGGTGTTGTGGTAACTTGCCCAAATAAAAAAAAAAGCATAATAATATTATTCTTGATATCACTAGAAAAAAAAAGCCTTTGAAAATTTGTTTGCAATAACTCCATCAGTATCACCAGCAAAGCAGCTTCATTATTATCCCATTAAAGAAGAAAATAATTTGCGCTGCATTTGGAGATTTCATAATTTGCCACGTCACAAATGTTAATTCTCCATTACGAACGCTAGTTTACAAGACCGACGCTTCTGGCTCGTCCTTGCTTCCGAGCATGCGTGTTTGTATTTTGGACTTCTGTCCGACGGACTTGTGTACACACAATCAGAAAGTCCGACAACACACATTTGTTGGCGGAAATTTTAAAAACCTGCTAGCCAACATGTGTTGGCGGAAAGTCTGACAACAATTGTCCAATTGTTGGACACACGGTCAGATTTACCGACAACAGCCTGTCATCACACATTTCCCGTTGGAAAGTCCGATCGTGTGTACGGGGCTTTTGAGGCTCAAAGTTTAAAAAATTGTTCTCTCCCCACCCACGCCTACCCAATTCATATTTCATTTTTAAACATACTTCGGAGTATCCGGAGGAAACCTACTGTTATAAAGAAAACAGTAGATGTGTTGTAAAGTTGAGAATGGAAAGCTCACTCCTTTTTATTAATCTATTGCTGCAAAAGATGAGTGCTCTCCATCAAGATACCATGCTACATATTTAATGGTTGATTGGTCCATACAAAGATCTCCAGAAGATTTGCCCCTGGCAGGTGACCTTCAGCAACAGAGGCTGTGCTGAGCATGCCAGGAATTTGACTGGTCAGAACCTTTACGGGAACCTGTCAGATGCTTACCTGTATTAGAAGAAGTTTATACCCAGCTCTGGAAGCTTTGATCAGCCAAATCCTGGTGGTGATAGTAGGTCCAGGCTCCATTCATATATATGCGGGTCCGGTTTTGGTGCAGAGTCCGGTGCGGTTTCCGTTCAACAGTTCAGGTGATATTCAGATGCGAATTTCACACTGAAATCGCACCTGAACCGGACTGAAAAATGCACAGGGCCCTTTTAAAATGTGCACCACAACCAGCGCACATATATGTGAACCGGCTCTATTGAAAGACGGTCTGGTTCACATGTTATGCGAACTGGATGTGGTTCAAACGCATCCGATTCGCATATATATGAACGCAGCCTTAAAGACAGCTCACACCCTTGCAGATTCGTACGGAGTAATAGATGCAGTGCATGGCAGTAAATAGATACCTCTTGTAGAGCGCCTGGGCATACATCTTTCAGGATGGAGCCTTGGCTACCCATAACTTGCATTACATTTTATGCAAGGAGTAATGCTGTCAATCAATAAAAACAGATAAGCTGATAACAGAGAGAAGTTTTCAGGTAGCAAATAAAAGAAATACCTGGTTCCAAGCTTACCTTTTCTCCAGTACTAAAACCTTTCAGTCAGCGCAAATTTTTAACTCAACAGGTTTAGCTTTTCATTTTTAGAATTCTTGTATATGAGATATGATTTGACGCTTAACAGGAATTTAAATCAGCTAAGAACACATGCAAAGATTGTTAGCAAATTTGCTGGAATAACAAAACTAAGGTAAGACACCTTTTGGCATTATTATTATACAGGATTTATATAGCACCAACAGTTGCGCAGCCCTTTACAACGTGACGGAAGACAGTACAGTTACAATACGATTCAATACAGGAGGAATCAGAGAGCCTGCTCATTAAAGCTTACAATCTAAAAGCATTATATAGTAAGAGACTTATAAAACATCTTCTGTCACATACAACGGTGAAAGCTTTATAGCACATTTGTTGGGTAAACCTTGCTGGTCACATTTACTGTATTCACAATTCTTAATGGAAACCCCACACATGTAGCAAACATGCACGTGTTTGAGCCTGCACAGACGCAATTTTAAAATTCATGCCGTCACCTTTTTTGCGTGTTTCATATGCATAGGGCAGCCCTTTGAAATGAATGGGTTGCCCTAAAATATGAAGCATGGGAACACACAAAAAAAAGCATGTGTACTCGGACGTGTTTCATAGTGTGAATCAGTGGTGGCTGGTGAAGTTTTAGAATGGGGAGGGCAGACCCGCCCTTCCTTTTTGACCCCTCCGACTTCTAATAACCCTCACCCCTTATAGAATCCACCCACTCCGTCCCCTGTATTCCACCCATAGTGTCAGGAGTATTCAGTGCAGCCTCACAGGACATAGTATACAGCTCAGCCTCACAGGGTATAGTATACAGCTCAGCCTCACAGGACATAGTATACAGCTCAGCCTCACAGGACATAGTATACAGCTCAGCCTCACAGGGTATAATATACAGCTCAGCCTTTACAGGACATAGTATACAGCTCAGCCTCACAGGACATACAGTATACAGCTCAGCCTCACAGGACATAGTATACAGCTCAGCCTCACAGGACATACAGTATACAGCTCAGCCTCACAGGACATAGTATACAGCGCAGCCTCACAGGACATAGTATACAGCGCAGCCTCACAGGACAGAATATACAGCTCAGCCTCACAGGACATAGTATACAGCACAGCCTCACAGGACATAGTATACAGCGCAGCCTCACAGGACCTATAGTATACAGCGCAGCCTCACAGGACCTATAGTATACAGCGCAGCCTCACAGGACATAGTATACAGCGCAGCCTCACAGGACCTATAGTATACAGCTCAGCCTCACAGGACATAGTATACAGCTCAGCCTCACAGGACATACAGTATACAGCTCAGCCTCACAGGACATAGTATACAGCGCAGCCTCACGGGACATAGTATACAGCGCAGCCTCACAGGACAGAATATACAGCTCAGCCTCACAGGACATAGTATACAGCACAGCCTCACAGGACATAGTATACAGCGCAGCCTCACAGGACCTATAGTATACAGCGCAGCCTCACAGGACATAGTATACAGCGCAGCCTCACAGGACATAGTATACAGCGCAGCCTCACAGGACCTATAGTATACAGCGCAGCCTTACAGGACTTAGTATATAGTGCAGCCTCACAGGACATATAGCATACAGTGCAGCCTCAAAGGGCATAAAGTATACAGTGCAGCCTCAAAGGACATAGTATACAGCTCAGCCTCACAGGACATAGTATACAGCTCAGCCTCATAGGACATAGTATACAGCTCAGCCTCACAGGATATAGTGTACAGCCCAGCCTCACAGGACATAGTATACAGCTCAGCCTCACAGATCATGGTAAGATAGAAACTCCAATTCCTCAGCTCAGCTCACAGCACCAGGAGACATCCACTAAAGCCTGTCAGCCTTCCCTGTACTCTCAGTTGTGTGTGAGGGCAGAGAAGGGCTGTTGGTGCAGGGGGAGGCAGGGTTATCACAGAGGATATTGCAGGTCTATCAGTGTATGATGTGCAGCTGCTTCCTCCAACTGCTTGCTCTGTTCAGACTACCTCCTCATCTTCCCCTTATTTTTACATTACGTTCTCTCGTTTTAGCCCCTTCCTGACCGGGCCATTTTTTGCGATAAGGCACTGCGTCGATTTAAGTTACAATTGCGCGGTCATGCAACGCTGTACCCAAACAAAATTGATTTCCCCACAAATAGAGCTTTCTTTTGGTGGTATTTGATCACCTTGGTGCTTTTTATTTTTTGCACTATAAACAGAAAAACAGCACCAATTTTTAAATAAAAAACACAATTTTTTTACTTTTTGCTATAATAAATATCCCCAAATTTTAAAAGTAAAATTTTATTTTTTTCCTCATTTTAGGCCGATAAGTATTCTTCTACATATTTTTGGTAAAAAAAAATCACAATAAGCGTATATTGATTGGTTTGCGCAAAAGTTATAGCGTCTACAAAATAGGGGATAGATTTATGGCATTTTTATCATTTTCTTTTTTTTTACTAGTAATGATGGCGATCTGCGATTTTTATTGGGACTGTGACATTGCAGTGGACAGATCGGGCACTTTTTTGGGACCACTGACATTTATACAGCTATCAGAGCTATATATAGCCACTGATTACTGTATAAATGTCACTGGCAGGGAAGGGGCTAACACTAGGGGGGCGATCAAGGGGTTAAATGTTTTCCCTCAGTGTGTTCTAACCAGGGCAGCCATCAGAAATTTTGGGGCCCCTTACACAGCTTTAGGCCTGGCTTCCCGTGGCCCGACCCAACATTCCCCAGGGCCTGCCCACTAGTCGTCCACTTCAGCCGTGAAAAATTTTACCCCCTTCCTGACCAGAGCACTCTTTACAATTTGGCTCTGCGTCGCTCTAACGGACAATTGCATGATCGTGCAGCGCTGTACCCAAACAAAATTTGCGTCCTTTTTTTCCCACAAATAGAGTTTTCTTTTGGTGGTATTTGATCACCTCTGCGTTTTTTATTTTTTGCGCTATAAACAAAAAAGAATGTCAAAAATAAACAAATTTCTTTATCAGTTTAGGCCAATATATATTCTTCTACATATTTTTGGTAAATAAAAAAAGCAAGTGTATATTGTTTGGTTTGCGCAAAAGTTATAGCATCTACAAACTATGGGAAATATTTATGGCATTTTTATGGCATTTTTTTTATAGTAATGGTGGTGATTCACAATTTTTTGCGGTACTGCAACATTGCGACAGACAGATCTTTTGACACTTTCTTGGGACCATTGACAATTATATAGCGATCAGTGCTAATTACTGTGTAAATGTCACTGGCAGAAAAGGGGTTAACACTAGGGGCGATCAAGGGGTTAAATGTGTGCTCTAACAGTGTGGGGATGGATGGTGCAGGACGTGGATGGTGCAGGGCGTGGATAGGGATGCATCGTGGGGACTGGAGGGATGGAGCAGGACATGAAAGGTGCAGGGCGTGGATGGGGATGCGTCGTGGAGACTGGAGGGATGGATGGTGCAGGGCGTGGATGGGGATGCGTCGTGGAGACTGGAGGGGTGAATGGTGAAGGGTGTGGATGGTGCAGGGCGTGGATGGGGACGCGTCGTGTAAACTGGAGGGGTGGATGGTGCAGGATGTGGATGGGGACGCGTCGTGGAGACTGGAGGGATGGATGGTGCAGGGCGTGGATGGGGATGCGTCGTGAAGACTGGAGGGATGGATGGTGCAGGGCGTGGATGGGGACGCGTCGTGGAGACTGGAGGGATGGATGGTGCAGGGCGTGGATGGGGATGCGTCGTGGAGACTGGAGGGATGGATGGTGCAGGGCGTGGATGGGGATGCGTCGTGGAGACTGGAGGGATGGATGGTGCAGGGTGTGGATGGTGCAGGGCGTGGATGGGGACGCGTCGTGGAAACTGGAGGGATGGATGGTGCAGGACGTGGATGGGGATGCGTCGTGGAGACTGGAGGGATGGATGGTGCAGGGCGTGGATGGGGATGCGTCGTGGAGACTGGAGGGATGGATAGTGCAGGGTGTGGATGGTGCAGGGCGTGGATGGGGACGCGTCGTGGAAACTGGAGGGATGGATGGTGCAGGACGTGGATGGGGACGTGTCGTGGAGACTGGAGGGATGGATGGTGCAGGACGTGGATGGTGCAGGGCGTTGATGGGGATGCATTGTGAGGACTGGAGGGATGGATGGTGCATGACGTGGAAGGTGCAGGGCGTGGATGGGGATGCGTCGTGGAGATTGGAGGGATGGATGGTGCAGGGCGTGGATGGGGATGCGTCGTGGAGACTGGAGGGATGGATGGTGCTGGGTGGAGATGAAGATGATTGAGTTGCATTGTGAAAATGGATGAAGATGACTCTGGGTGGGGATGAGAGTTAAACAGTGAAGAGGCTCTCCAAAATGTAAGTCTCATATGCACCCAGAGTCATCCATTTTAACAATGCAACTCAATTATACCACATTACATATTTGAGACTTACCCTCCATGCTGCACTCTCTATCTGCATCATGGCACCTGTTATTGCTGTGTCCTGTGTCCATGTGCACCGAGCTGGCCACTCCCCCTGCCCCTGTCCCGACCAATCACAGTTCAAGTAAACCTGTGCTGTGTGTGTCGTGTGCAGAAGATTACAGTGTCTTGGATTCTACTCTGCAGCCGCACACATACAAGTTCTGATCAGCTGCTTAACCTTTCCTGTTTGTAGATCTGATATCTGCCGGTGTTCTGCCGAGAAAGTTCTGCTCGGCGGATAAGGACCCCCCTCTACTGCGCAGGCGCTGCGCCTGCGCAGTAGGATCCGGCGGAAATAGCCAAAGGTGAATAGTTGAAAATCAGCTGTACACGGCGCCTGTAAGAGGGCCCCTCGCGTGCTCACTTCGCTCGCCACGCTTCGGGCACGGCCTTGCTTCGCTCGGCTCTTTTTTATTCCCCCTCTAGGTCCACTTGGATGGTGGTGAAGGAACCTGGACCTAGGGCACAGGCGCCATGTACAGCTGATTGTAGATTTTGAGCTTCGGCTATCTCTGACGGCTCATAGTAGTTCGTACTGCGCAGGCGCTGCGCCTGCGCAGTACAGGGGGGTCTTTATCCGCCGAGGGAACTTTCTCAGCAAGACACCGGCGGGGGCAGGGGGGCTGTGCTATCGTGAAGTTTCTGAACCTGTTTGCAAATCGGATGAGCTGCTTAACATGAACCCGCCGGGGGGGTGGGGGATGCTGTCGGAAGCGAAGTGAAAGTGTCACATCTTGTGGGCGTTTATCTGTTGCTGCGGTTCTGGATGGGGGGGAGTGGCCCCTGGGGACACTCGGGCCCCTTACATGTGTAATGCCTGTAACCCCCTGATGGCAGCCCTGGTTCTAACTGTGGGGGGGATGGGACTGCCTGGGGAGGAGACTGATCAGTATTCCTATATACTAGGAACACACGATCTGCCACCTCTCCCGTCAGAATGTGGATTTGTGTGTTTACACACACAGATCCTCGTTCTGGCTCTGTCAGGAGCGATCGCCTGTGACTGGCGGACATCACGACCGTCGGGCACATGCATCGGCTCCTCAGTACCACATCGGCTCCTCAGTAAGCGGCCGCCGTAAAGCTATGGCAATTCGTGCAGGGGAACCATTCTGTCGCCGTCAAACGACGGCGGGCGGTCGGCAAGCGGTTAAGCTTTTAGTATTTTTTGAGCTTCAGTGTCCAGGAGCTGAAAAAATTTTTTTTTGTAGTTTCTTGGAGTGTTTTTCCAGCAGAAATGCTCCTTATTGCTCCTAAATGCTGCTAAATGCTACTAATAGCATTGTTTGTGCTTTTTTTCTCCCCCCTTTTTTTTTTTTTTTAAGGGAACTGTAAAAATGCTAGGAAAACGCTAATGCTCCAAAACGCTGTGAAAATGCTACTAGAAAAAGTTATTACCAGCGTTTTTATCCAGCATTTTTTTCAGTGTTTTTTTAGCTTAAAAAAACGCTAGTGTTCATGTAGCCTTACTGTAAAAATGCTAACAAAACGCGAATGCTCCTAAACGCTCCTAAACTGCTGCTAAAACGGTCATCCAGCCCCGCACTTACCCCATCTAGGTTCTAGGGAGTCACAGGACCCGCTTCATGATTGGCCAGGAGGAGGATCAGTGTGAGAATAGCGAAACTTCATTTGCTATTGTCACACAACTGGGTGGGTTTAGAGCGCAGTGCTCTATTTTGTTGACACTGTATTAGTGTCACTGGTCCTCAAAAAAGTGTCAAAAGTGTAGTGTCAGATTTGTCCTCCGCAATCCCTCTATAGGTCGCTGATCGCCGCCATTACTAGTAAAAATACATAAATAAAAATGTGGTAAATCTATCCCATAGTTTGTAGACGCTATAACTTTTGCGCAAACCAATCTATATACAGATTTTAGTATCAAAAATATGTAGCGGAATATATATTGGTCTAAATTGATGAAGAAATTCAATTTTTTTTCCATTTTTTATTGGATGTGTTTTATAGCAAAAAATATTGTTTTGTTTTTTTTCAAAATTGTCGGTCTCTTTTTGTTTATAGCGCAAAAAATAAAACCCGCAGAGGTGATTAAATACCACCAAAAGAAAGCTCTATTTGTGGGAAAAAAAGGACATAAATTTTATTTAGGTACAGCGTGCAATTGTCAGTTGAAGTAACGCAGTGCCATATCGCAAAAAGTGGTCATGAAGGGGGTAAACCTTCCGGACCTGAAGTGGTTAATACAAAAAAAAAAAAAAAAAGCTTGACAACCACAGTTCTGAAGGCAAAACAGGGTCCAACCTGGTACTAGCAAGGTGTACCTAATATAGTGGCCGGCAGGGCCGGTACAAGGGGTGGGCAGAAGGGGCAGCTGTCCTGGGCACTGTGGTATCATGAGAGGTGGGGGTGCCACAAGGAGATTGGGGGGGGGACTTGTGTTGGGAGGGGGATTTTGGGGGGCAGCAAGGGGTAAGATTTTTTTCTAAGAGAAAAAATTTGGAGGGGTGCTATAAGTTGTGATTTGGGGGGATTTGTGTTGAGAGGGGGGGGGGGGGTTGCGGGATTTATGCTAGAAAAGGGGGATTTGTGCTTAAAGAGGTGATATGGTGGAGGGGATTGGTGCTATCAGGGATGATTGGGGATATTTTTGCTAGGAGGGGACATAATTTTTTCCTTGTTTGGGTAGTGGTGGGGGGGGGGGGTCAGGTTGTGCTGGAGGAAGAGGATGTGTACTGGGAAGGGAAATTTGAGGGGTGAATGGTTTGTGCTAAGAGGAGTGATTTTTGGGGGGTCAATTTGTGCAGTTGGGAGGGGGGGGATTTTCAGAGAGAGAGGATTTGAGCTGGGTGGGGGATGGGGGGGGGCAAAGATTTGTGCTGGGAGGGGGGATTTCAGCAGGGGGGTGTATTTGTCCTGCGAAGAGGGGGGACTTTATGCTTAGGGGTAAGCATGCAGATTAGATTTTTTTTTTGAGGGGGATTTGCTGACATATAATACTCATACATCTTGGGGGAGGGTACAGTTTGGCATGTTCACCCTGGGCTCCAGATGACTTTGTCTCAGCACTGGTGGCCAGTGAGTGTATTTGACTACTTGCTTATATGGCAGCTTGTATTATTGTGTACATTCTTACACACACTGATTATTTCACAAACATCCAAAACTTCTAGCTGATGCGTAGGAGGCTGGGAGCAGGGACCACTGTGTCAGCCCGTCTCCTAGCAACCAGCCCTGCTGTCAAAGGGTCACTATCAGGCTCGGGGAAGGCGGGGGTACTGGCCACGCCCAGTCCATGTTGTGTTGGGGCTGACCCAGCACGCAGCGTCACGGGGAATCTCTGCGTCGTGCGCGTTGACGTCCAGGGATCTCCTAGTAGCAGCGAAGTGCGTTGTGCGCTGTCTGTGACGAGTCTCTGGGGACCAGGAACAACGTTGTCACCTCTTCTTCTTCTCCTCCGCCCGCTGCCTGTCTGTGTGTGTCCTCATTGTCTCCGCCCTGGACTGACTGGACCTGTGACACTGTTCTGGCCCAAAGCCGAGCCTGCTTCTGCAGGGGACAAGGATGGAGCTGCGGCAGAGCTGCATATAGGTGTGAGGAGCGGCAGGTAAGTGTCTGTGAGGGAACAGCGGGGGGGCGGGGAGGATTGTTGACATTCCTGTGTGACTGACAGGTAATCGGGAAGTTCCTCAGTCACTTCCCTCTGCTCATCCCTGACATTCCATTGGTGGCTTTGGCATTGCTTCCCAATACAGACCAATCACAGCACATGTCATAAGCTTTCACCCCTTTTCTGGAACTTTTTGTTTACAAGTCTAAATCAGTATTTATTTTTCTATTTTATTTATTTTTTTGCTAGAAAATTACTTATAACCCCCAAACGTTATACATTTATTTATATATATATATATATATATATATATATATATATATATATATATATATATATATATATATATATATATGAGACCATAGAGAATAAAATGGCGATCGTTGCAGTTTTTTTATGTCATTTATTTACACAGCCGTTTTGCAAACGTAATTTATTTTTGGGGGAAAAAATACACTTTAATTAAAAAAAACTAACAAAACACAATATCTACCCCATTTTAATTACTTTTTTTTTTCTATAATGTGAAAGATGATGTTACGCCGAGTAAATAGATACCTAACATGTCACGCTTTAAAATTGTGCAAACTTGTGTAATGGCGACAAACTACAGTACTTAAAAAAATAAATATCTGCAGACGAAGCTTTAAACTAAAGATGCAATAAAATTTCAGCGGCCGAGAATCAGTATTATTGTCATTTTTGCAGATAAAAGAAAAGGCACCAAAAACGCACGCGATTTTACCACGATTTTACCACGCTTATGGTGTGGGTCTCATAGGTCACGTGGCTCAAAAACTGCTTCAAAAATGTGTTATTGGTGTGTTCTTGCTGCGTTTTTCAGTGCATTTCAACTAGGAATTAGGGCTGAAACAACTAATCGATTGATCGACAACCAATCGATTATGAAATTAATCGATTACTATTTTCATAATCGATTAATCGGCCAGTAACATAATGTGGTTAAAAAAAAAAAAACTAAAAATGAGCCCTTTATAGTACAAAAAAAGCAAATGATCGCTACTGTAAAGGGGTTAATTTTTTTACTGTAGAACTGTGAAAGAAATAGTTACAGTAGCGATTATTTGCTCTTTTTGTACTATAACTATTTCTTTCACAGTTCTACAGTAAAAAAAAATTAACCCCTTTACAGGAGTGATTATTTGCTTTTTTTGTACTATAAAGGGCTAATATTTGTTTTTTTATCCCCATTATGTTACTAAACGTCTTACACCTGGTTCACATCTATGTTTTTTTTTTTTTTTTTTTTTTTGGTGCTTTTTCAGCCGCTGCGTATTTGGAAAGGGTCAGGGACTTTTTTTAATGCAAAACGGTGCTTTTTTTGGTTCTACATACATCAATGGAGAAGCTGCAGAAAAGCATGTAATGCATTTTTGCAGCAATTTGTGTTTTTAATCTGCCCAACAACAAATTGGCCAAAAAAAATGCAAATCGCAGCAAAATCCCGTGCGCAGAAATCAAAACGCACAGCAAAGATCACTTCAGAAACAGATCAAAAGCAAACTGCATAGGTGTGTACTGAGCCTTATGCTGGCCACACCGATCAATTTTCAGATGAGAATATTCAGACCAAAAATCTCTGTACATTCGATGAATGAAAGAATGTTTGAAATTTTCACTTGTTTTTAACATTCTGTTTTTAAAATAATTGTAATTTCTGAACGAAAACCACATACACTGTCTGATAATTCCTTTCACCAAGAAGTTTTTTATTATTTCCAAATTTTCCCATTACTGTGGTTGAAAATGAACGTCGATTTGACCCCACTAACGATTAGAAAATCGAACGAACGTCCTTATCTCTCCTCTTATAGTATATACAGTATATCTTCTCTAATAGTACATACAGTATATCTCTTCTGTCTGTTATTCTCAGAGTGGATTAGATATTTTGCTCCCTAACCATATAGTTGACTATTTTTATTTACCACTGCATAGAGATATTTAAGAATAAATTGCCTTTTTTTTAAAACTTTACATGTTAACTAAATTATACATCACACTTTTTTTTTTTTTTTTTTTTCAGTTTATTAACCGATTAATCGAAACAATAATCGGCCAACTAATCGATTATGAAAATAATCGTTAGTTTCAGCCCTACTAGGAATTGACCATTTTTTAATTTTTTTTTTATTGCATTTAAGTGTAAATATAAGATCTGAGGTCTTTTTGACCCCAGATCTCATATTTAAAAGGTCCTGTCATGCTTTTTTCTATTACAAGGGATCTTTACATTCCTTGTACAGTAAAAGGAATAAAAGTGACATCATTTTTATTTTTTTTAAAAAACTGTGTAAAAATAAAAGGTAAAATAGATAAGAAAAAAAAATGCTTTAAACGCACCCCGTCCCGCCGAGCTCGCGCGCAGAAGCGAACGCATACGTGAGTAGCGCCCGCATATGAAAACTGTGTTCAAACCACACATGTGAGGTATCGCCGCGATTGGTAGAGCGAGAGCAATAATTCTAGCCCTAGATCTCCTCTGTAACTTAAAACATGCAACCTGTATATTTTTTTTAAACGTCGCCTTTGGAGATTTTTAAGGCTAAAAGTTTGTCGCCATTCCACGAGCAGGCGCAATTTTGAAGTGTGACATGTTGGGTATCGGTTTACTCGGCGTAACATTATCTTTCACAATATTAAAAAAATTGTGCTAACTTTACTGTTTTATTTTTTCATTCAAAAAACTGTATTTTTTTCCCCAAAAAAGGGCAGTGATGGTGAACCTTGGCTCCCCAGATGTCTTGGAACAACATTTCCCATGTTGCTCCACGACACTGTGCATGAGCATCATGGGAAATGTAGTTCCAAAACATCAGGGGTGCCAAGGTTTGACATCGCTGCTCTAGGGTATTAGAAAAAAAAATGTATAATGTTTGGGGGTTCTAAGTAATTTTCTTGCAAAAAAACTGTTTTTAACTTGTAAACAACACATCTTAAAAAGAGGCTTGGTCCTTAAGTGGTTAAATAGCTTTACAGGTTGCATGTTTAGAGTTACAGAGGAGGTCTAGGGCTAGAATTATTGCTCTCGATCTAACCTTTGCGGTAATGCCTCACATGTGTGGTGCAAATACCACTTACACATGCGTGCGTGACTTGAATATGCGGGGGGGGGGGTGCTTTAAATTTTTTGGTTTATTTTATTTTTACACTGTCCCTTTTATTTTGATCAGTTTTACTCCTGAGAAAGGATAGAGAGCGCCAGTGTGGGGGACGTCCCCTCCTGCCGCTTCTGAAAGCGTTCCAGTGGCTCATGAGAAAGCCAGCAGCTGGCTGTAAAAATACCGGGGGCTATGGCTGTTCTCTTTAGCCATTATCCTGGTAAACCACTTGCAAACCGCAGTCGGCAAGTGGTTAAAAGGTTTAAATTTAGGAAAGCCTTGTGACAGTTCTGTTACCATACTCACACTTGTGCCACATTCAGGCAGTTCTTGCCACCGCCACTTTTAGAATCTGTCGCTTTGGCGACAACGTGTTTACTCACTTGCCATCCGGGGCAGTTTTGACATTTCTGTCATGAGCATTTATTTTTTGTTGCTACAAAATTGCTTAAAACACTCAAACGCTAATATATTCTGAAAGCAGGGGCCCTGGAGAATAAAATGGTGTTGTGTTATTTTTTTTTTTTTTTTTATGTCATTTGACACTTGTGCAGTAATTTATCAAACACAAATTTTCAATAAAAAATACACTTAACAGTAGTGGTGCACTGAAATGAAAATTCAGGATGCATTTGGCCAAAAACCAAAACTGAAAAGGACAGTTAAAAAAAAAAAAAAAAAATTATATACGCTTTTGCGGTAAAAAAAAAAAAACATGAAAAATGCATCCCTTTAAATTCTATGTACAGTATGTCTTCACACTGGTCCATTGCAGTGTAACGCAGCTTCCCATTGCAATGCATCGAAAACGCACCCATGTTGTGTTTGCGGTTTTGTGGGTCACATGATCTATGAAAATTGCGTTTGTTTTTGGTGGCCATTATCGGCACTTTTTTTTTTTTTTTTTTTCTATCAGGCCAAACACAGATAACCCTATTTTCGGCTTGGTGCATCACTACTTAAAAGAATTTTAGTGCACACAAACACAATGTAATACCCTTTTTTAGTGGTCACGTTGCGTCGAGTAAATCGATCCCAACCATGTCAAGATTTAAAATTGCACACAGTAGAGGGAAGTCGGCAACCAGGTGTACAATGCGTATGCATACTTTTTTTTTGCAGAATAAACAATATATAGGTAGCGCTCCGCTGCTAGCTAAATTTTTAGTGATCACATACTTCACATACTTCATATTTACATATTTACCGATGTGTAAAATATATGTGTCATTAACAGATACCATAAGCCAACTGTGTACTAGTGTACATCAATATTAATTAAATAAATATTTAATATTAATTAAAGTGGTTTTAAAGGCTCAAGGTTTTTTACCTTCATGCATTCTATGCATGAAGGTAAACAATTTTCTGTGTGCAGCTGCCCTTCCTAATACTTACCTGAGATCCAGCGTTGTGCACGAGAACCTCGGCTCATTCTATGCTTGAGCCAATCAGTAGAGACAGGGGTGTGGGCTGAATGGACACGCAGAGCCTGCACCCCAATACAAAGGACTTTAAAAAGACATTTGTAAACAAGCAGATCACCTTGAAAAAAGACTTTCCTCATCCCGACCTGCGTTGTTTCTAGGAGGCATGGGTAATGTCACTGTGTCTCACCATTGCCTTCTTTAATAACTGAATGCTAGAAATTCTAGGGGAGTGCATTTTTGCAATGGGTTTGTGGCAGGGTGGATAAAATTCAATGATTAAAAAAACCCCAAAAAACTCATTTTTTTTGGGGGGGGGGGGGATATTTATCAAATTTAATTTACTAAAATGCTTTTGGAGTAAAAGATACATTAATAATTTTGTTTATTCGGCATGAAATGGAGCTTAGTTATGTAGCATGAGGCTGTATATTCTGCAATATTTATTTACATTTTTGGTAAACTCATTCAATGAACCCAAGCTCTGCAAGATAACATGCACTGCATTGATGCATTCACACAATTTCACAGTGACCGTGAGATGAAAAAAGCTCAGGAATATTCCTTTATCCCATTGCTTTGCAAATATATGTACAATACAAACTGTGTGATTGAATCAGTTCTGATATCGCTGTTTTACTAACCCGACAGCTGCTTATTCTAAATAGGAAACCTTCATTTTGTTTGCATTTTGTCCTTACATTTTAAAGAGCTCCTGTCATTCCAGATCCATCATGGCAGCGCCTTTTAGTGGGCATCCACTCACCTGCTGCCGCCACATCCCTCACCTTGTTGTGTCACTGCCGCATCACCAGCCGTCCCATTAAAGTGAATGGGACTGTCAGTGAATCAACAGCAGGTGAGAGGAGGATCCGCTGCGGGACAGAGATGACATTTGCTCTTTAAAAACTATGATTTAAATCAAGCCTTTTTACTAGTGATTTAAATCGCGATTTAAATTGACTTGATTTAAATCAAATCCACCCTGGTTTGTGGGTTTTCTTGCGGGCTTTTGAGCTCCCAGTGCTGCAGGATGGTGCAATGTTATCACCCATGTTTCCTGGGAGGCGTCACAGTCCTGGGCCGAGGTATGTGTTTTTTTTTTTCATCTGTTTGTTTACAAATGGCTTTTTAAAGATTGGAAGGTTGCTTCCAAAAATGTGGAGCTTCTGTTTGGCTTGTTCAGGCACTTCAGGATGACAACATTCTCCATTGGCGCTGTTGTGTTGTCGTCCAGTCATATAGAGATTGTGCTGACACATAGATTGCACAAACCAGTGGTCCCCAACCTTTTTAGCACGGGGACTGGTTTCGTGGAAGAAAATGTTGTCAAGGGGCACGGGATTCCACGTTTGTGGGTGATTTGTTGGGGCAATAGCTGGTGTTGGCGCTTCAGTCATCACCTCACCATGATTCTTATGATGTCAGGATGATTGAAGCACATTATTTCTATTATTACATTGCAATATAAGATGAAATAACTCAACTCACCATAATGCAACATTAGCAGCATTTTTACTTGTCACCTGCCACCCAGATGCAGCAGATGTAATAATCTCTCTGCTCACTCGTGGCTGCAGCTCTGTCAAGGGCGGAACAGTGGTAATGCGAGGCGGGCAGTGAGCGCTGCAGAGGCACCACAGACCGTCGCTGGCCCGGGGTCTGGGGACAACCAGCACAAACCTTTGTCACAGTCGGGAAGCTGGTCCTGACCAAAGATGTGAGATGAAACACATGTGGTAAGGAAGTGTTTGGAGGAGAACAGCAGCACTAAGATATGTCAGATAATAACAAAAAGGTAAAAACTTTATTTTATAAAAAAAAACGACAAACGTTTCTAATACACAGTGCTTCAGCAAATTGTTATAGAGTTGGGGTCTAGTACTAATTTTAATAATCTGCGTACCCGAAAAATTGAGACTGGGGGGGGATCGGGCAGTGGCTGCAGCATTGGGAACATGTTACATGTTCCACCCTAACATGTTGTAACATGTAACATGTTCCCTAAAGTAAACAAATCCTTTAACAAGTTGGGGATCCCAAACATTGGCTGCTGTGTGGTTTAGATTTGCTGGTTTTATCACTGATCTAGATCAGAAAATCTCTGTTTTATATTGTGCTCTGGTTTCAGGGATTTCAAGCAAGGCTTGTTGCAGTTAAAGAGGAGTTCCACCCAGGGGGTCCATTAAAAAAAAAAAAAATTAAGTCAGCAGCTACAAATACTGCAGCTGCTGACTTTTAATTGGACACTTACCTGTCCCTGGGTCCAGCGATGCGGGGGATCGAAGCCCCGCTCGTCAGCGCCGGCATTTCAACTGTGGGCGCCGGGCTGTGGCTTTACAGCCTGGCACCCACTGCGAATGAACGAGCGGCGCCACGATTGGCCGCTCAATCACCTGGGACCTGTAATGGGTCCCAGATGATTGACAGGAGGGAGCAGAGCCGAGCCCTTCCTGTGCCGAGGGGGAAGTGATGTCACCAGCCCAGGCAAAGGAAGAGGCAGACTACGAGGGACCCCCTAGCAACAGGCATTTAGAGGTAAGTGAAAAAAAAAATATCCAAATGTGTTTTTTTTTTTTTTTTTTTAGAATTTTTCAGGTATTTTTGTTTTTTTGGGTGGAACCCCACTTTAAATGAATACAGACCATTTCTGACTTGCTGCATTCACAAGTTGTGTATCTCTGAAAGTGAAAGATAACAGCAGAGAAAGATCAGGTCTCCGCCCCTGCCAGGCTGTGTAAATCTGAGGACTGGATGGTTAGAAATATATAATTCCTTTGTCAGGTAAACCTCTCCTATATACAGTATATCGTTCATTTATACGTTTTAACTGTTTGCTATGAGTTCAGCTTTGACCCCTTACAAAAAAATTAATTCGTAAAAGCAGATGAAAAAACTGGAAAAACATAGCAACCAAAGATGGAACAGATAATTATTTTCTCTATTGGCTAATTAAAAGATGCCAAAGCTCAAAACTCTTTAAGAATGTTTTTCAAAATGTGTCGCTCGGGTGTGAATGCAGACTAATAGTGGTTTTGTTGTTGGCTCTTTCTGCAATGATCACTGTACTGTACACTGCAGTATTCCATGGTAATCATAAAGTTTATTACATTGTAGTTATGTTTAGCTGTTAGTAGCAACTTATTACAGTGCAGCATATTGCATTGTACAGCAAACCTAGGAATCAGAAAAAAAAGTGTTTTTCCCCCCCCAGTAAAATGTTGACCTGTTTTTACTCCATGTTTAACCCTGAACGAGTTCTGATTAATGTCTGCCACTCCTTTCTCTCCTTGTCTACTTTTTTTCTTTTTGATTTGTTTGTATTAAGTGTAAACATAGTATTTTTAAAAATGCTTTTTATTCCATTTGGGAAAAAAATGCACTACACCTTGTGCCAAAAAACATTCTATTAGTGTTCTAAGCAGGGAAAATTACAGAATAAAACCTCGTACACACAATCGGATTTTCAGACGGGAATTGTGTGATGACAGGCTGTTAGCGGAAAATCCGACCGTTTGTACGCTCCATCGGACAATTGTTTTTGGCTTTTCCGCGGACAAATGTTGGATGGCGGGCTTCAAAATTTTCTGGGGACAAATGTGTGTTGTCGGATTTTCCGAGCGTGTGTACACAAGTCCGTCGGACAAAAGTCCAAAGTACAAACACGCATGCTCGGAAGCAAAAACGACCCAGAAGATTTCAATCTTGTAAACTAGCGTTCATAATGGAGAATTAACATTTGTAACGTGGCAAATTATGAAATCTGGAAATGCAGCGCACAGTTCTCTTCTTCTTTAATGGGATAATAATGAAGCTGCTTTGCTGGTGATACTAATGGAGTTATTGCAAACAAATTTTCAAAGGTTCTTTTCTTTTTCTAGTGATATCAAGTATATATATATATATATATATATATATATATATATATATATATATATATATATATATATATATATATATATATATATATATATATATATATATATATATATATATATATATATATATATATATATATATATATATTTAAAAAAAATACAATTATTGGCTAATGCCTCATGCATGTGTCCTGCTTCTTAATATAGGGGGTCAACGGCGAATAATAAATAACACGTTATCTCCTCCGATTCCGCAACATGTCTGGTTGACTAACGGCCGTTCAGAAATGAAAAGTGTGAAATGAAAAGCACGAATCCACACTCGCCAAACTTCTACTAACACAAAATTAGCAGAAGGAGCCCAAAGGGTGGCGCTAAAGAGCTGAAAAACCACGTAGTACATCTCTATGTTCGTATTTGTTGGCTGACAATTCCTTGCCGTTTGTATGCAAGACAAAATCCAGGCATACGCCTTCGGACTAAAGTCAGAGGTTTTGTCTGCGGAAAATCCGATCATGTGTATGAGGCTTAAAGTGGATGTAAACCCAATGTCATCCTTTCTAAACTACTGCCATAGGGGTTATCTATAAGGATATACATGCCTCCTGCATGTATCTTTACCTGTCAAATGTCTCCCCTCTGTCCGTTATGAGAGCCGAAAAACTGCATATTCTGTGGGTGGGTCTGTTGTCTGGAGCTCGGTGGGTGGAGTCGTGATGTCAGTAGACTCCCCGCTCACCTCTACACTCCCCTTGTCAATATGCATTTTCTCCTGTGTATTTCTTACACTGAACTTCTGCTATGATCTCTAACATCCAGTGAAAAGACAGGAAAGTAACCACATGACTTTAGCATGTCAAATTATGCTGAGGTGTAGAAAACATCCAATCCTGGCAGAGCAGCAGAAGAAAGGAGTGGGGGAGGGAATTAAAAAATAATGCATGTCTTAGGCTAGTGCATGAGATATGTAAATCACCTGTCACTCACAGCAAGGGGGAGGATTTGACAAAGTTTTTCTCTGTTTGTCAAGTTTTATCTCGCTGAACAATAAAAGAGGATTGCTCAGAGATGGATTAACTCTTTGTGGCAAGACTGGGCTCAAATGATGGGAAATCTTATACTCTATATTATGACATTAAAAAAAAAAATTTCGGGTTTACATCCACTTTAAGGCTTCTTGCACGCTGGCGCCTGTGCAACCAAAATATAATCAAATTTCCGCTACCTGGGAAGCCCAGGTGCTATACAGACACCCATGAATGGCTGTGCAAGGCTGTACTCGGGTATATTCTGGTGCTTTCATAAGCACTTGTAAAGTGTACGGAGGTATTAAAGAAAAAAATTGAAAAATTTGTTATACAAGTGTTTACGTGAGTAAAACTATGCGCAGCTATCAGTATGCAGCACCTGAGCTTCCCAGGCAGATGGTAATACATCATCATTTGTTTACAGGCCCAGGTACCTATGTGCAAGAAGAGTAAAATGTGTTTTGTTTTTTGTTTTTTATTTTATTTTTTTAACAGTAATATTGGATGTTTTAAAACTGCTCATGTTCGTGTGTGGAGTGGTTGGAGGTGCATAGAGAAAATATTATTCATGTATAAAATATATTATTTCTTGGAGAGTATCACCAAAAACCCAATTAATATGAGCTAATTATCTAATCCTTTAGACAGCCTAGGTGACTCAGAGACATGACCTTTAGGACAGACTTGCCGTCTTTTAGCTCAGAAGACACAATCGACATTATCATAAATAGAAACACAGAATACCTTCACACAATAGCAGAGTTAATTAACACAAACAACAATGGGTGAAATACTCTTAGGCTATGTTTCCACTATTGCTTCCCCAAAGTCGTGGGATTTTGCCGCAATTTTTTTTTACCGCAATTTTTTGCCGCGACTTGCAGCAATGCCTGTGTATTCTTGAGGTCTATGGACCTCACGGCGCATCAAAGTGGGACCAAAGTTGTGCAGGGACTACTTTGAAGTCGCTCTGATATGAATGGTACTCATTGGAAATCATGGGGTACGACTTGTCATGCGACTTTTCAGTCCCAAATCGCATGAAAAGTCACACTAGTGGAAACCTAGCCTGAGAGCCCACACTAGCCTTATTTACAATAAACACATTATATCAGACAACAGGTGGCTGGAGTTCATGACATCAGCATCTTCTATGAGCCCCAACATTATGAATCAGTCACTATTTATAATATGGCATATACAGGGTTCCCAGAGTTTTGTGTTTTGGGGGGACATGGACTTGAATCCAAAGTAACATTACTTCAAGGTCCCCAGGCATACACCTCGCAAAGAGTATTGTTCCCTTAAAATCCAGGGCCCATAATCAGAAGGCAAGAGGCTAGCATTCAGTCCTCTCCAAATGCCTCTGTCCCGGCTAGGTCTGTCACAGAATATCATTGAAGTCGGATCAAAGTAGGATCCTTGTCCTAACCATCCGACTTGTGACATCCAACATGGTGATTACAACAGCAGTAAAAGGAATTTATGTCACTCTGGTACTGTTTTGATTGGTCAAAGGACAAGTCGTACTATCTCAAAGTCGGAGCAAAATCTTATCTTGTTCATGCAGGTCGGATGGAAGTAGGACCGATGTAGGACAGATGTAGCAGGGCAAAGTAGGATGACAGTCGTGTTGTACCAGTGTGAACCCAGCCTTAAGAGAGTTCTCCTCCTAATCTTAGCTCATTACCTGTATAGAAGAAGCCTGGGAGCCAGAAAGCTTGCTGATTAATAGGAGATCAAATACTTATTTTATAACTTTTTTGAAATGCATTTTTTTTCTGGTAATTTTTGTTGTTCTGTCTCTCACTGTTAAAATAAACCTACCATTAAAATTCCAGACTGATCATTTCTTTGTCAGTGGGCAAATGTACAAAATCAGCATGGGATCAAATACTTTTTTTCACTCACTGTATGTAGGCAGATTTGATTCATCTCTGTATATCACCTGAGGCTAATCACTTCTCTGGGTATATGAAAGAGTTTACAACCAGTTTCAGTGTAAAGATGTGGGTGGTCAGGATGGGGAGTCCCCTCCTGTAAGTTTTATTGCCTGTAGATCCATTTTGTTTTTAGAGTGACAAAACTGTTTGTTCTGTAGTGAAATCGTGCAGCAACGTGGTCAACCTGTGAACAGGGTAATCTTAGACGGACGTGTAGATTTAAATGTACTCTGGTCCCCAGAAAATATGCAGGGTACTGTATATTGCTTGTTTACTTTAAGGGGGTTCTGAAAGGGAGCAAGCCGCACGAGTGCCCACATAGGAAGCAGCTTTTAATGGGGGCACTTACCAGAGAGGAGAAGCTAGGAGCAAGCTGCTGCAAGACTCGTCAACCTTACCAACTGCACAGTTTCCACCACCCCTCTGCCAATCCCTCCACTGGCTTCTCATGGCCCAACAAATAAAATTTAAAACATTAACAACATACAAAGCCCTTTACAACTCTGTCCCAAGCTACATCACCAATCTTGTCTCCAAATATCACACAAACTGTCCTCTCATCTCCTCCTAAGACTTCCTGCTCTCTAGCTCTCCTCTCCCATCCTCTGGAACTCCCTACCCCAATCTGTCTGGCTATCTCCAACTCTGTCCACTTTTAGGCGATCCTTGAAAACTCATCTCTTCAGGGAGGCCTATCCTGCCTTCAGCTAATAACCAAGTCTTCTTCTATTTCTCCCATCAATTCATCCCTCAGTTATTACCTTTTTGATCTACCAGCCCCTCCTTATTAGATTGTAAGCTCCCAGGAGCAGGGCCCTCCTAACTCTCTTGTATTGTTGCTGTGCTGTCTCCCTTTATGTTGCAAAGTGTTGGCGCTATATAAATCCTGTGTATCAAAATGCCTTGATAGTTGTATGTCTGAAGTAGTTGGCATTTCTAGACAGGCTGTATTTGCATGCAGACCATCCTAGGTAATGCCAACATAGGATCCTGATCCAACATGATTGAAAAAACTGAAATGCAATGAATGGAACAAGTGGGCCAGCGACAGTAAGGCTAGGGAAGAAAGAAATTGATGATGTTGGAGGTCCTCCAGCTGTAAAACGAAGCTGCAGCTTCTAATGCACATTGAGAGTAGCACACAGTATGCAATGAAAATAGAGCAAGCAAATTCTGTACAAGAGGAGAAGAGCCTGTATAATTGTTCAAGACTGAAGGTACGGCTGGTGTTCTATCGGAGTAAAATTTACATCTTATGTGGTCTTAAAAGCCATGCACTGTGACCTTTGCTGTTCTATCACTTTTAGATTACAAAAGTGAATTTAGTGAGGAGGTGAACATTTGAATGGAAAAACTAATTTTGGTTTGTCCTTGGCAGTCATTTGCTTGTTGCTGTCCTTGGAGCATTCCACAGGTGACCAAACAAATGGCTCCTCGGTGTGTTTGCCTAGTTTAGAATGCTGAGCTTTTGAGCTGTTTAATGTTCCGTTCGCCCACTCTTACCTTGAAAAGTGCAGCATTTGTATTTTTCTTCTAGCAATATGCCTCACATTTCATTACCCCATAAAGTCCCCCTGTAATTTTCTAGTAAAAGCACTTTATGTATGGGATAAAGAATTTGACAAGAGACAGGTGTAAACAATAGTGGGGGAAACCGCTTACCGTACTCTGTATGTAATAGAGAACATCTACTGAGGAAGAGAATTTCTTAGGAATTAGCCAAGAAAAGCAGGTCACATGTGTTGTAGTTTCCAGAGAGTACACCTGGCTTCAGATATCGGATTGGAGTTAAAGAAAAATTCCAAGGAAATGTGCCCACACTGCATAGATTAACTACTCTTTTTTGTCTAGGGTAAAGGAGAGCGCATAATCCTCAGAGTGCAAGACCGATCCCTGCTGCTCCTGCCCCCTCGCACGCTAGCTGTCTTGGGGAATGCGCGGTTCCTTGCATCATCGCGCCCATAGACCGGTGTTCTGTCAAACTCCAACTACTTAGCTTCCGGTTTCTTTAAACCATCAGTAAGGGATTTTGACAAATTGCTGTTTGGACACAACACCGGCAACCGAATAGAGTCTGGTGCATGATATTATGGGCAGGGATTGTTACTCCACCACTCCAATACTAGCAACCAAAATGGCTGCCGGCAAGGCAGTGACAACTTTGTCCTCATTAGCAGCTGTGATGTCAAAACAGCTAGATCTTTCTGTATCGGACTCTATTCGATTGCCAGTGTTGTGTCCAAACAGTAATTCATCAACATCTCCAGTTATTGATGGTTTAAAGAAACCGGGAGTGATGTGGTTGGAGTTTCTGATGGGCTGGCTAATTTGACAGAACACTCGCTCTGGATGTGAGGATGGCTGGAATAGTCCATTTCCCTTACACCTGTGTGCTCTCATACAGCGCATGTGTAATCATATCCAGCTTGTTGTTTTCAGCTGATGTCCAGTGAATGTGTCATGCAGTATGGCCTTCTGCTCACTAGGGTACTCTTATCCTGCCTGATATACCTCCTCGAGGGGGAGGGTGCTGGTCCCTTTAAGAGCGCCTTACCCACCGATGTTAGTTTATTTTCGTGCCATGTTTGCAAAAGAAGGATGCCCCCAATAGTGTAAAATGATATGGTAACACTTTAATTTATAATATTATTCTTGCATATAAAAATACAAATCTCAGCATTCAATGGGGTAAACTCTTCCTGGTTTGACGTTCCTTCTGGTCTGCAAACCCTCAGGCTCCGCCCTATGGCACGCACAACATGACTGCATCAGTGGAAAAATGCAGTGAATATTTTAGTTCATAATCTATTTTTTATCTTTTTTTACTCTATTCTTGTTTGTTGGCACATTGTTTTCTTAACCACTTGCTTACTGGGCACTAAAACCCCCCTCCTGCCCAGACCAATTTTGAGCTTTCAGCACTGTCGCACTTTGAATGACAATTGCGCGGTCATACAACACTGTACCCAAATGAAATTTTTATCATTTTTTTTCCCACAACTAGAGCTTTCTTTTGGTGGTATTTAATCACAGCTGGGGTTTTTATTTTTTGCTAAACAAACAAAAAAAGATGGAAATTTTAGAAAAAAAAAAAAAATCATATTTAATAGTTTGTTATAAAATTTTGCAAACAGGTAATTTTTCTCCTTCATTGATATGCGCTGATGAGGCGGCACTGGTGGGCACTGATAGGCTGCACTGATGGGCACAGATAGGCACAGTTAAGGCGGCACTGATGGGGACAGATAAGGCGGCACTGATGGCCACTGATGGGTGGCACGGATGGGTGGCACGGATAGGTACCACTGATGGGGGGGCACTGATGGGTGGCACTGATGGGCAGTGATGGGCGGCACTGATGGGCACAGATAGGTTGCACTGATGTGGGCGCTGATGGGTGGCACTGTGGGCGCTGATGGGTGGCACTGTGGGCACTGATGGGTGGCACTGTGGGCACTGATGGGTGGCGCTGATTGATGGCACTGTGGGCACTGATGGGTGACGCTGGTGGGCACTGGTAGGCAGCACTGCTGCCTATTGCCTTGTGTTAGATGATCGCCGTGATCGGGACAGATGTCCCGATCACGGCCGCCGGTGATCGGGTTTTAGCGCGAGGAGGAAAAATAGCCGATTACCGGCTCTGTTTACATCACATGATCAGCTGTCATTGGCTGACAGCTGATCATGTGGTAAGGGGTCGGGACCAACCCCTTACTCTGATCTGTGATCAGGCGAGTCTCATAGACTCGCTGATCACCGAGCGCGCCCTGCAGGGGGCGCGCAGGCCGCTCGTGCACGGGACCACGTCAATGGACGTAGTCCCGGCAATTTAGATCCGCGCTGTTGCCGTTATTTGACAATGGCCAGGATCTAAAGCGGTTAAAGTAGAACTTCAGTAATTTTTTCATCTTTCCATCTATTAAATCTTCTGCCCTTGTTTTAACTTTGGATAGTAAAACATTTTTTTTCTGCCAGTAAATCCCTTATACAGCCCACTTCCAGTTTTTATTACAAATTATGTGAGCAGACTGCAGTTCCTCTTTTTAAGTTTCACATCAATAACACGTACGGTATTTTGTGTAGAGACTAGTAGCGTGGCACTGATTTTAATTATATAAATTGTGTGAATACAATTGTGCATTCATGCAGCAACCCAAACACACATTTTGTTATTTTTCTAACATTTTATTTTTCTATTCTTTTATTTGGGCACTAGTTTATATGTGTGTAAGGTACTAGATTTGGACGCGCAGGGCTTAACCGCTTCAGCCCCGGAAGATTGTACCCCCTTCCTGACCAGAGCATTTGTTTTGCGATTCGGCACTCCGTCACTTTAACTGACAATTGCGTGGTCGTGCGACGTGTCTCCCAAACAAAATTGACGTCCTTTTTTCCCCACAGATAGAGCTTTCTTTTGGTGGTATTTGATCACCTCTGCGATTTTTATTTTTTGCACTATATATATATATATATATATATATATATATATATATATATATATATATATATATATATATATATATATATATATATATATATATATATATATATATATATATAATGTGTATGTGTGTGTGTGTGTGTATATATATATATATATATATATATATATATATATATATATATATATATATATATATATATATATATATATATATATATATATATATATATATATATATATATATATATATATATATATATATATATGTATGTGTGTATATATATATATATATATGTATGTGTGTATATATATATATATATATATATATGTGTATGTGTGTGTGTGTGTGTGTGTGTGTGTGTATATATATATATATATATATATATATATATATATATGTATGTGTATATATATGTATGTATATAATTTTTTTTCCTCAGTTTAGGCCGATCGTATTCTACATATTTTTGGTAAAAAAAAAATCGCAATAAGCGTTTGGTTTGCGCAAAAGTTATAGCGTTTACAAAATAGGGGATAGTTTTATGGCATTTTTATTAATAATTTTTTTTTTTACTAGTAATGGTGGCGATCAGCGATTTTTTTTTTTTTTTTTTTTTTATTGTGACTGCGACGTTATGGTGGATATGTCGGACATTTTTGACACATTTTTGGGACCATTGTCATTTATACAGCAATCAGTGCTATAAAAATGCACTGATTCCTGTGTAAATGACACTGGCAGTGAAGTGGTTAACCACTAGGGGGTGGGGAGGGGTTAAGTATGTCCTAGGGGAGTGATTACTAACTGTAGGGGGATGGGCTAGCAGTGTCATTACTCTGATCACTGCTCCCGATGACAGGGAGCTGTGATCAGTGACACTTGTCACTAGGCAGAATGCGGAGATGCTGTTTACATCAGCATCTCCCGTTCATCCTCTCCGTGAGGCGATCGCGGGTATCCCCGCGACGATCGAGTCCTAGGGACCCGCGACCTGACTCACGGAGTTCCCGGCCGCCGCGCACGCAATAGCACAGCGGGAGATTCAAATGGACGTACCTGTAAGTCCATTTGCCCAGCCGTGCCATTCTGCCGACGTACATCGGCATGCGCCGGTCGGGAAGGGGTTAATCACTAACACGTTCGTGGGAACAGTCCACTGCTGTGTCAGGGGAATTAGGCTGTACGCTGAGCGCACACCATATCTCCTGTGCTAATAAGCACACATTTTGTCTAATATAATGCGTCATACCTATAGCTTTTTTTTTTTTCACGTATATCCCTGAGTAAACAGACATCACCATAGCTTACATTCACAGCTCCATCAGCATGACTGCCGCCAAGCAGTTTACTGCTTCTTTTATTTACACAAACGGGAAGTCACAAACTGGAGGGTTTGCCTCCAACAGCCAATCGCCTCCTACACAGGATGTGACCTCACAGGAAATAACCAAATAAGGATGTAATACAGGATGTGAATGTCAACACAGGAAATGACCACATGTGCATGTAACAACCCAGGATGTAAATGTCAACACAGGATAAATGAATTTATACAACAACCAATGAACAATGACTACAATTCCTGCTGATGGGAGCTTATTTGCAGGTGTATGTCATGGCACCTCAAATATGTTGATCAGGCATACAGGGGTGACAAAAGTGCACATCCGCTAAACTGATAATGTGTTTGCAGAGCGGACACATCCCCCCCAGATGAACGTCTGTGCATCACACAGGGGCCCTTTCGCCTGCAGACATATCCTCACTCCTCAAACCTCTCGCTCCAATAGGAAGCTTTCCACTACCTAACGGATCTCAACCAGCGTTAGTCTGCCCCAGTGAGCTCTTTAGAGCGGGTTGCGGGAGAACTAACACTGGGAGACACTGTGACAATACATATAAAAATACATCTTCATAAAATTTCCACAAAAGCTGGACGTCGGGGAGTGCTGTTTTCCAGAGGATCGAAGGGCTGTGTAATTATAGCTTTTAGGTATGCTCCTAGACAAAACGAGCAGTTAACCCATGCAGTGGAGGCACAGCCCCCAATGCATGGGAGAAGTTTTTTTTTTTTTCCATGGAGTTTTGTTTTAAAGTAGAGTTCCACCCATTTAAAATTTTGGCAGCCAAAAAAGTGTAGCTGCTGACTTTTAATAAACAGACACTCACCTGTCCCATGGTCCAGCGATGTGGGCGCATGAAGCCTCACTCCTCTCCCCCTCCTCTCCGTGGCACCGGCATTGTAACTGTAGGCGCCCAGCTGTGGCTTCACAGCCGGGCGCGCACTGCGCATGCGCGAGCCACGCTGCGCGTTGTGAATGGCTGGGAAATCTTCTGGAACCTGTGATGTATCCCAGAAGATTGGAGGGAGAGAGGTGAGCTTCCCTGCGGTGCCAGGGGAGGAAGTGCGAGCTGGGTGCCTGTCAAAATTGGGTAGCTGCCCCCCCCCCCCCCCCCCCCAAAAAAAAAAAAAAAAAAAAAAAAAAAGACATGCCAAATATGGCATTGTAGGGGGTTACCAGTACTTAAAGCAGACGTTCCATTTTTTTGGATGGCACTCCGTTTAAGTGCAGCATTTTTTCTTATTTTGATATTATTATTATTATTTTTTTTTTTTTTTTTATTCCAAAGGATTTGTGGTTCAAACCACTGTGGAGACAAACGCACATGAACTGAACCACCATTTTAAATTGGCTACGCAAGGGGAATCATAAAATGTAGGGCAATTTATAGAGGTACAAGACTAAAGCAGCAACACAGGAAGGTAGGTATGGGGAGTGGGATGGGGTTGTTGACTACTTGACCCCCGGAAGATTCCCCCCCCCCCCCCCCCCCCCTTCATGACCACTCCATTCTTTGCCATTATGTACTAATGACACTGGCTGGAAAGGGGGTTAAACATCTAGGTCAATAAAAGGGTTAATGTGTGCCTAGCCAGTGTATTTGTGTACTGTATGGGCTGCTTTTACTAGGGGAAGGAATGGATTTTACTCTCTGCTTTGCAGAGACACAAAATCCATCCCTTCCCCCTCTGTCAAAAATGAAGTCTGCCATGTTTACATAGACAGATCTCCTTTCTGTGTGTTTTGACCGATGATCAGCGGTTGCTGGCAGACATCCAGTGATCCACCCACTGATCGGCTTTTGAATTTTGATACGTTTGGCCCCAGAACAGTTTTCCACTTTGCAGCAGACCATTTTAAATGAGCTTTGGCCCAGAGATGGTGGCATTTCTGGATTATGACTTCTCCTTTGCATGATGTAGCATTAGCTTACATTTTTGGAAGGCACAGCAAGCTGTGTTCACGGACAGTGATTTTTGGAAATATTTCTGAGCCCATGCAGTGATGTCCATCACCGAATAATGTCTATTTTTAACGCAATGCCGTCTCAGGGCCTGAAGAATGTGGCATGTAGTTTTACATTTCGACCTTGTCCCTTGTACACAGATTTCTCAAAATTATCTGAATCTTTTGATGATGTCATATACAGTAGATGATGATAAATTTAAAGTATTTGCAATTTTATGTTGAACGTTATTCTGAATTTTAGACAATTTTTAGACCCAGATTGGTAAACCCCTGGCCATCTTTACTTCTGAGGTACTCTGACTCTCTAAGATGCTCTTTTTATGCCCAGTCATGTTACTGACCTGTTGGCACTTAACCGATTGCCGACCAGCTGCCGTCGTTACATGGCAGCAGGTCGGCTCTCCTGCGCAAATTGGCGTAGCTGTACAGCGGCTCACGCAGGTGCGATGGTGGGCGAGCGCCGGTGGGAGTGTGCCCGCGGGTCGGGTGGACTCTATGTCCACCGGCGGCCTGCGATCATGGTGTACAGAGGCAGAATGGGGATCCGTCATTGTAAACAAGGAAGATCCCCATTCTGACAGGAGTCATGACAGATCTACTGTTCCCAGTGATCAGGAACACGCTGAGGGAACGCATTTAACCCCTTGATCGCCCCCTACTATTGACCCCTTTCCCTGCCAGTGTCATCTTTACATTGATCAGTGCAATTTTATAGCACTGATCAATGTAGTAATGTCACTGGTCCCCAAAAAGTGTCATTTGGGGGCAGATTATGTGTGTGTATTATAGCAAAAAGTTAAAAAAACATTGTTTTTTGTTTTTCAAAATTGTCGCTCTTTGTTTGTTTATAGCGCAAAAAATAAAAACCGCAGAGATGATCAAATACCACCAAAAGACTCTATTTGTGGGGAAAAAAGGACGTTTTTGTTTCGGTACAACATCGCACGACCGCGCAATTGTTAAAGCGACGCAGTGCCGAATCGCAAAAAATGGCCTAGTCATTAAGGGGCAAATTCTTCCGGGGCTGAAGTGGTTAACCTAATCAGTTGCAAAATGTTCTTCCAGATCTTGTTAGTGCCACTTTGCCAGCTTTTTGTTGCCCTGTCCCAACTTTTTTTGAGATATGTTGCTACCATCCGTTTTAAAATGACTTTATTTTTTACTTGTATACATATAAATGATAAACAATTGATGTTATAACCCAACTAAAAATGTAAGGCCCCTTTCACACGATCGGACCATTCCGGTCCGCCTGTCAGTTTTGCCGGTGGACCTGAACGGGCGCTCCATGTTAGCCTATGGAGCGACGGATGTCAGCCGAGACATGTCCGCTGACATCCGACCCGGTCCGATACGCTAAAAGCAGACGGATGGCCTTACGTCCAGGTCCGTCGCTGGCGGATCGGATCGGGTGAGATCTGACGAAAACGGACATGCTGTCCGTTTTCGTCCGATCCCTCCATAGGCGGCAGCGGCGCCTGACAAGCCCCTCCCGCTCAGTGAGCAGAGAGGGACCCGTCATCTGCCGGCTCAGCGGAGATCAATGGACTGATCATCTCCCGCTGAGCCGGCGGACCGAGGCGGCCTCCGTGGAAACGGAGTCCGCCTCATGTGAAAGGGGCCTAAAATTGATGTACTTCCTCAGTGTTTCAAATGCCTGTTTTTGTTTGTTTTTTTTTTTCTTGCCAAATTAACTATCTTGAAAATGATCCCATGGCATCTACACCTGAAGACTATATGAAGGGCCTATGTTTTCCATAAAGCAGAGGTTGTCTTTTTTCTAAGCAGCGTACACAGAATGATTCCACTTTCTATATAACAGAGTGTTCATAGAGGTGTGCCGTCGTAATCTCACATGACTGATCTGGCTGTGCTTTAGCACACACATACAGAAAGGTAACTGTGCACCGTCTGTCCTGGGGGAGGGACAGCATTGCCTATTCACTTTCCCTGACGTCTTTTGGGTGTTACAGGAATGCCTATTTTTGTTTTCTCTTGTACTATGAGCAGCTGCATGTTGTACGGCTTGCCACATGAGATGTTTACATTAAAACTGTTTAAGAACTGGGTATAATTTTCATAGAAAGAAAGTAATGGTTTTTCAAAAACAAAAAAAAAACTAAAAAAAGTTTAGAAAACTTCCTTCCATACACACAGGACCAGAGCATCAAAAATGTTTTTAGTTTTTGGTACAGATACTCAAACATAAATAGATCACTTGCTTCTGTTCTTCTTTCCCTCTCTTGGACTGTGTATGTTCAAGTGTGTTGCTGTGCTGTGGGAGAAGGGCCTACATGCTACACACTGGGCAAAACTAGTGAGTTTTGGCTATCCATAAAGCTCTATTCACTCCATTCTCTTCTGTCTAAAGTGATCTGTCATGAATAAAAGAAAAAAAAACCCTAAGAAGTAGATACCTAGAGTGGAGTTCCACCCAAAAGTGGAAGCTGCGCTTATCTGCTTCCTCCTCCCCTCCAGTGCCACATTTGGCACCTTTCAGAAGGCGGGGGGGACTGCGCCGCAGTGAAGTTCCTCTGAAGTTCGGCCCCCCTCCTCCTTCCTCCGCCGCTGGGCCAGTTAGAAAGCGCAGTTCAGTAGGGAAGCTGCTGTGAAGCTGTTGGGCTTTACTGCCGGTTTCCCTTTCCACAAATGGTGGCGGCCGCACCAGACAGCCCATCCGAAAATCGGCTGGAGTGCTGACATCGCAGGCTCCCTGGACAGGTAAGTGTCCTAATATTAAAAGTCAGCAGCTACAGTATTTTTTTTGTAGGGGGGGGGGGTTGAACTCCACTTGAAAGTGGTTGTATAGTTTTTTTTTTTTTTTTTTTTTTTTTGCTCCCCTAAAATAAAAAAAAATACCAAAAAAAACCCATAGTATGAATACTTTCTCTGTACAATGAAATTGCACAGAGCAGCCTTGAACCTCGTCTTTTGGGTGGTCCTCTGCTATTGCTCTTGGCTTCTTCTGCGTGTGCCACCATAAGAAAGCCGCTTCCTATGGTGACACACGTACGGGCTCGATCAGGAAGCTGAGCTGTATGCATCTATTGTCACACACAGTGTGACTCAGCCACACCCTCTGCTTACTCCTCACTGGAATTGACTGACAGCATCAGGAGCCATTGGCTGCCACTGCTCTCAGCCAAGCCTGTGAGAGAGCGTAGACTGCAGAGAAGTCCTGCAGACGAGCACTGCTCTGGATCAATACAGGTCTCGGGTAAGTATTTGGGGGGAGGAGGAGAAACGGGCACTGAAAAGCTTTGTACCTTAATGCATACAATGTATTAGGTAAACCTTAGAACCATTTTAACTACCCACACTGCTCCTATTCATTATAACACAGACTAGGCTGAGATGATGTCTTCAGTCTGCTACAGGCACGAGGAAGTGTTTCCCTACTCTATCTCCCTGTGATTAGACTACAACAATTAGACTGCAGAAATCCCAATCTGCAAAAGCTCATTTCAGGGAGGTGGAAAACTCATTTCAGGGAGTTGACGCTTTAAGCCGGCGCCGACCCCTCACAATTAAATGCAGCTATACCAGTGCCAATTAAATGCAGCTATACCAGTGCAGACATCTCAAGTCTCACGGACACCCGCGAGTGCGGCACAATCTCCCCGGCTGAGCCTGCCTACACTGTCACCCATTGCCACAGGAGGCTTTTGAACAGCGGCTGTGAACAAAGCTCCCGAGCTTGACTCTCATTGGTCCATGGGTGGTGCCTGCGTCAGCGAAAGGAGGGAAGAGGGAGGTGGGCCCGTGCGGGAAAATCATTCCAGTGCGTGCGCCGCGATTGGTTGCTAGGCTCGGATAATTTGCCTAGCAACTGAGGGTGTTGAGGCGGGGCCACGTGATGTTTCTACGCATGCACAGTACGGAGCCGCAGAACAGCTGAGTTTACGATCAGCCGAGGCACATTCATGTAGGTGAGGGGTGGATAGTTACATGATACATAAACGTTCCATGCTGCCAGTGTGAATGAGGTCTTACCACACATACATAAAGGTTCCATGCTGCCAGTGTGAATGAGGCCTACGTTTCCACAGTAAAGGTGCAGAAAAGTGTGCTGTTGCCAAGAAGTACAAAGCTGTGACTACACAGGGTGCTGGGCAAATAAGGGCAAGGTTTCCTTGTACTGACTGTCATTTATTATATATTATTCAGTGCCAGGACATAAGCTGCACACATGGCACACCGTGCTATTATTCTCCTCCTGTGACAATCGTATACACCCAACGCTACACACATCCAACCGCCCTCCGCTCCGGGCCATCACTGAACGTGGTAAAGTCAGAGAGGACAAAAGATGCCGGAGCCATGCCCCATCTTCTCTGGCCATCCAATCACCGTCATACTCTTCTGTACACCTGCCTCAATACGCAAATTAGCCGAGCCTAGCAACCAATCGTGGCGCACGCACGAGAATTATTTCACCGCACCTCCTCGCCTCCCTCTTTCCTCCTCTCGCTGACACAGGCACTGCCCATGGACCAATGAGAGCCATCGGGAGCTTCGTTCGCAGCTGCTGTTCAAATGCCTCCTGTGGCAGTGAGTGACAGTGCAGGCAGGCTCAGCCGGGAGATTGTGCCGCACTCGCGGTGCCCGTGAGCCCACTGTGAAATGCGGGAGACTTGAGATGTCGTAGATTGTAACTTTTATTTGTAACTTGTAACAGTTTACGCAACGCTTTACAGCATGAGGGCTGACAGTACAGTTACAATACAATTCAATGCAGGAGGAAGCAGAGGGCCCTGCAATTAGAGCTTTCTTTTGGTGGCATTTGATCCACTGCATATTATTATTATTATTATTATTATTATTATTATTATTATTTTTTGCACATATAAACAAAAAAAAAAAAGACCGACAATTTTTGAAAAAAAAACAAACAGTTTTTACTTTCTGCTATAAAACATATCCAGTAAAAAATGTGAAAATATCAAATTTCTTCATAACTTTAGGCCAATATGTATTCTGGTACATGTTTTTGGATAAAAAAATCCCAATAAGCGTATATATTATAGCATCTACAAACTGGGATATATACTAGAATTTATTTTTATATATATATATATATATATATATATATATATATATATATATATTTATTTTAACTAGTAATGGTGGTGATCGCCAACTTTTAGTGGGACTGCAATATTGTGGCGGCCAATTGGACACTAACTGACACTTTTTGGGAACCAGTGACACTAATACAGTGATCAGTGCTAAAAAATTTTAAACTAGGAGAGGAAATGGATTCTAGTTCCCTGTTTGCAGGAACATAGAATCTATCCCTTACCCCCTGTCAGAACGGCAATCTGCCTTTGTTTACATAGAAACTGATACGCCCTCCCTATAGTTAAATGAGAACTATGGGGTTGCCAGCAAAAAAAATATTATCCTCGTCTAGGTGGATGCAACATTGATCCAATGCCGAAGTAGGTCTAAAAAAGCTTGAGGCTGTGAATTCATATGCCAGCCAAAAAAAAAAGTGTGTTTAGGAAAAAAAAGGTGGTATTGAGACATGCTGTATATAATACAATATGCTGTATTGTGCTGGTCTTTTTGAAACAGTGTGTTCACAAATACGGCTGAGTTTATATAGAGAATACATAATGTGACTGTCAGATGACATTAATAATATGTATTATTAGCCTAATTTTCATTCTTAAGAAGATAGATAGATAGATACTCTGAAGATATTTTATTCTGTAAGGCAAAACTGATGAAGCTTCATATCCTAACTCCATAGCTGACCCAGCCAAGGCAAACATCTTACATCCTGTTCCTCCAGGATTCAGCCATTGAACTTTAATCTCCAAATGTTAGAATCTTTTTATTTGTGTGTGCGTGTTTGTTTTCACTTCCACTTGTTATGATCACCAGCAATAAAAGTCCTGCTAGCATAGGGGCAAGTAAGTGAAATGTCCATTCATATCATATCCAGGTACTGAATGCCCACATCACATCTGCTCAATGACCTTTTTATGGTATACTATTTTTATTTAACCTGTCTTGTTAAAGCTTCAGGTCTGATGTTTTAAATGCATCTGTCGCCTACATCACTGTTTATTATTATTATTATTACCTGACCTTTTTTTCAGTTATTAAAATGATTGTAAACCTATCCAGTGCTGTGCCTGACTTCTTCAGCTCTTCTCTCCTCTTTCAAAGCTCTCAAAAGCTTGGACGAGAGCAACAGTAGTCATTGGCTCCTGCTGCTTTCAGTCAAATCCTGTGAGCCGGGGGTGGGGCAAGGCGGTTTTAAAGGAATTATTTTACAACAGACATTTCTTTTTCATACATCATGGGACACAGAGTTAGGCTAATATTGATTACCTACTGGGTTATACGCCATCTCTAGGTGAATGGACACTGGTAGACAGTCTTAGACAGGAAGTGATCCCCTATATAACCCCTCCCATACAGGAAGTACATCGGGTTTTCGAAAGGAAGGGAGACACCTGGGAGAGGAAAATGGCTGCACACCCCAAGATAATTTCAAAAACGGGAATTTACCCCCAAGAGTGAAGGGGTTTTCTAGGCAGCGAACAATGATTGCAGATATTTTATGGTTTAAAAGGTATTGAACGTAGGACATTAGAGTAAAAGACATGAACTGTGTACATGAAGTTATAAAAAGCACAGGAGCATGTACAGAGCTATACATAAATTATGCAATACAGAAGCGCTTGGATAGACTGACGCGTTTCGACCCCATCTTCTGAAGACCTGCTGTGTATTGCATAATTTATGTATAGCTCTGTACATGCTCCTGTGCTTTTTATAACTTCATGTACACAGTTCATGTTTTTTACTCTAATGTCCTACGTTCAATAAAGCTACCTTTTAAACTATAAAATATCTGCAATCATTGTTCGCTGCCTAGAAAACCCCTTTACTCTTGGGGGTAAATTCCCGTTTTTGTACATCAGGTTTTTACCAGTGTCTGCAAGGTGGATGGGCACGTTTTGAGCTCTCTGAGCTCCAGGCCTCTATTCCCACAAACTGTTCTTAAATGAATCAAGGGATTGACTGATCTGATCCGTTTGACACAGGCTCTATATGCTTAGATAAATGGTACTTGAGCCTCGCAAAGAAGACTCAAGATCCTGCGAGGTTTTGCCTGTAATGCGACCTCCGGGCGCTGGAACCTGCAAAGTGGAATCCTGGGCACCACAGCGCTAAGGCTTTCCTGCAGGGTGCTGTACAGGTCCAAGGGAGTGGACCCTCAACATGAAAAGGTTACCCAGTCCTTGAAGGTCCTCAAGTGACAGGAACCTGCCGTGATGGGTGAAGATTGGTCTCTTAGCTTCTAAGCTGCCCTGCGCCTGGACAGGTAAGTGAAACCACCTTATTTACTTATTCTGGGGTGTCCCAGTGATTGTAACAATCAGTCAAGCTAGCTAGAGGCTGGACATCTGTGTGCGGTGACCATACGGGGGAGTTTTTGGGCTAGCTGTGGGTGTTTGCAAGGTGTACCTTTTTTGCTTGTCTGGCTGTTTCGTACTTGTATGATGGCGCACGACGGTGCGCCATTTCGCCTCTTGGTTCACCATGGTGCACATGCATGTGCAAGAGCATTGCTGTGCTCAGAAGTTTGTTTGGCGGCCATGGCGCACGCGGCGGAGTCACACTTGCGTTGTAGCCTTTATCTGGGTTTACAAAGATTTGCATCATACGTGAATACAGCCTCGCCTGTTCGCTGGGATCGCGCACGTGCGCATGCATGCATGCATGCGCAGCATGCGGTGCTTCCAGAAGGCAGCTGTGGGACACAGAGCAGGCTCTGAACCAGGCATTTGCAGCGGTTAATTTCTCCTTACCCGGATCTCGTGAGTCACCAGGTGTTGCTTGGCAGGCTATAGGTGCTTGGCAGGATTGTTGCATTGGGGCTGGGTGAGGTATGTTAATACTACACCCAGGTACTCCTTTTTGTGGCTTGTAAATGTCTTCAAAAAAGAGGAGCGGGACTAACACTACAGGGAAGGGCACACCTATGTCGTCAGTAGTTCCTGATGAACCTAGTTGTATCCCTGGTGTTGTATCCCCTGAAAGGCCAGAGGCTTCCGGGCAATCTGAGCCGCTGCGCCTATCTGGTATGGTGCTTACAGTCAACGCTGCTGCTTCACCCTTTATTACCAAGGATGAACTGTCCTCGGCCCTAGCCGGGGTAGAGCACAGGATTGCTGGCATGATTGCCTCCATACCGCAGGGTGACTAGAAGCGTGACCGATTTCCCCCTCCCCAGAGCCTCCTAGTTTGGAGCAGGAATGGGTTGAGGAGGGGGAAGAGCTAAAATCTCAGGATTCTGTACAGGGCCTGGCGGATGAGTCTGCTTCTGAGCAATCTGGTCAAGAAGATATCCATTTGATGTCTGCCTCTCAGTGGCAGAGGCTTTTGATCATCCAGACTCTTACCTAGATGGTTGTCTCTTGCAGAGGTGACTGAGCCCCCCTGGTCCTCTTTGGGGTCCCTGAGGCCTATTCAGACCGCACAGGCTTTCCCCTTACACCTTCTGTTGGAACAAGCGGTGTATGCTGATTGGGAACATCCTGACAGGATTTTTGTTCCTCCTAAGAGGTTTTCCCTTTTTATAACCCATGGATGAAAAGTTTGTTAAGAAGTGGAGCATGTCAGCCATAGATGCAGCAGTCTCTTCCTTAACCACTTCAAAACCAGCCTCGTTTTGGATTTTAGGTGTTTAAGAGTTTAAAACAGGTTTTTTTGCTAGAAAATTACTTAGAACCCCCAAACATTATATATTGTTTTTTTTCTAACACCCTAGAGAATAAAATAGCGGTCATTGCAATACTTTTTTTTGCACCGTATTTGCGCAGCGGTCTTCTAAGCGCACTTTTTTTGGAAAAAATTCACTTTTTTGAAAAAAAAAATAAAACAGTAAAGTTAGCCAAATTTTTTTTTATATTGTGAAATATAATGTTACGCCAAGTAAATTGATACCCATCATGTCACGCTTTAAAATTGCACCCGCTCGTGGAATGGCGTCAAACTTTTACCCTTAAAAATCTCCATAGGCGACGTTTAAAAAATTCTACAGATTGCATGTTTTGCGTTACAGAGGAGGTCTAGGGCTAGAATTATTGCTCTCACTCTACCGGTCGCGGCGATACCTCACATGTGTGGTTTGACCACCGTTTTCATATGCGGGCGCTACTCACTTATGCGTTCGCTTCTGCGCGCGAGCTCATCGGGACAGGGCGCTTTAAAAAATTTTTTTTTTTTTTTAATTATTTATTTTACTTTATTTTATTTTATTTTTTCACTGTTTTTTTAAAAAAAAAAAAATTGGATCACTTTTATTCCTATTACAAGGAATGTAAACATCCCTTGTAATAGAAAAAAGCATGACAGGTCCTCTTAAATATGAGATCTGGGGTCAAAAAGTCCTCAGATCTCATATTTAGACTATAATGCAAAAAAAAAAAGTCGTTTAAAAAAATGACACAAAATAAATTGTGCCTTTAAGAGAAGTGGGCGGAGCCGTCGTAATGACGTCGCTCCGGCCGTCACATGGTATAGAGACGGGTGGGGGCCATCTTGGCCTCACTCGTCTCAGTACCTCAGCAGTGAAAGGACCCGATCGCCTCCGCCGCTACCGACGGCTCCGGTAAGCGGCGGAGGGTGCGGGAGAGCGGCGGGAGGGGGGGTGGCACCTCTCCCGCCGCCAATAACGGTGATCTCGCGGCGAACCCGCCGCAGAGACCACCATTATCGTGTGCAGAATCGCCGGCCCTAAAGATGGATACCTCGGTTGTGGCAGCAGCTGCTGCCGTTACCGAGATATCCATCTTTAAAAAACAGGACGTCAATATACAGTGGGCGGTCGGGAGGTGGTTAAACGAGAACTTAACTTGTCCAATAGATGAAGCACAGGGCTTAAAAGACTCTGTTGACAAGAAATTGGAGTCATTATTAAAGCTTTCCTTTTCTTTGGCCAGTTCAGCTATTCAGCCAGCTGTTGCAGCAATTGGTATCTGCCATTTCTTAAAGGATCAGGTCAGACAGCCTGAAGGCCTAACCAGGAGGATTAAAATAAGACGGCTATTCCTCGAGTGCTGTGTTTTGCTGTTGACGCCTTAAAAGCGGAGTTCCACCCAAAAGTGGAACTTCCGCTCATCGGATTCCTTCCCCCCTCCGGTGTCACAGTTGGCACCTTTTCAGGGGGGAGGGGGGTGCAGATACCTGTCTAAGACAGGTATCTGCACCCACTTCGGGGAATAGACTCCCATGGGAGTCACGCCCCCTCCTGCACTCCCCCGCTGTCTCCTGGGAAAGACACAGGTCCCAGGAGATAGCGGCGACCATTGAGAAAGCGCAGCACGACTCGCGCATGCGCAGTAGGGAATCGGGAAGTGAAGCCGCAACGCTTCACTTCCTGATTCCCTCAGTGAGAATGGCGGCGGCAGCACCCGAGGATCGAGGGATGGTTCGGTCTCGGGTGCCGACATCGCTGGACCCCGGGACAGGTGAGTGACCTTATTTTAAAAGTCAGCAGCTGCAGTATTTGCAGCTGCTGACATCTAAAAAAAAATTTTCACGGGAGTCTCGATTTAAAGGATTCAATACAGCAGGTTTCTCGTTTGGCTGTCTTGTCTGTACATATGCGCAGAATTTTGTGGCTCAAGAACTGGTCAGCCAAACTTCCTTGTAAAATATTATTGGCAGGTTTCCGCTTTGATGGGGAATGTTTATTTGGTGATCATTTGGAAAAATATATCCAAAAGATTTCCGGAGGGAAGAGTTCTCTACTTCCTGTGAAGAAAAGCACCAGGCGTCCCTCGTTTAAAATTTCAGGGACTGCTTCCTCGGGTGTCTCCGTGCCAAGGCAGTTCCGCTGCCAACAGGGTGCTAGAGCCAGGGGCAAGCTGCAAGGCCAGGGCTAGAAAAAGCCCTGAGTCCAAAACTCTTCTAAATCCAGCACCAAGCCCTCCTTTTGAGGGGACGCCCCCACTCTATCAGGAGGGGGAAAGGCTGCTGTACTTTGCGGACATTTGGAGAACAATGGTTCGGGACGAGTGGGTCACCTCAACTATATCCCGCGGTTACAAGCTGGAGTTGCGGGGGGTTCCCCCTCAGAGGTTACTAAGATTCAGCGTTCCCTCGGATCCTCAAACGAAAATTGTTTCAGGCACTACACCATTTAGTGCATCAAGGAGTGATTGTACAGGTTCCTGTATCCGAAAGGGTCGCAGGGTTTTACTTGAACCTGTTTATGGTTCAAAAACCAAATTGGGACACAAGGCCCATTTTGGATCTAAGATCCCTGAACCAGTATATACTAATCCAGTCCTTTCGGATGGAGTCTGTCCGCTCAGTAGTAGCCTCACTCCAGACGGGAGACTTTCTAGCCTCCATCAATATAAAGGACGCGTATTTACACATACCTATCTTTCAGCCTCATCAGCGGTTCCTGCGATTTTTTTTTTTTTTTTTTTTTTTTTTTTTTTTTTATTTATTTATTTATTTATTTATTTATTTTTTATTTATTTTTTTTTTTTGCAGTAGAGGTCATTTTCAGGGGGAAACTAGGGGAAATGGCCAAGAACCGAACAGATCCTGCCCATCAACGTCCTGAATTTACGGGTAGTACGTCTGGGCCCTATAGTCCTGGACTGCCCTATCGGGGTTCAGTCTGACAATGCCACTGCAGTGGCCTAATATAAACCACCAAGGCGGTGCCAGGAGTCGTTCAACTCTCTGGAGGTTAACCACATACTAGCCTGGGCAGAGTAACATGTGTCGATTCTATCGGCAGTCCCGGGAGCAGAGAACTGGAGGGCAGATTATCTCAGCCGCCAGCAGATCTGCCGGGGGAATGGCCCTTATACCTGGGGTGTTCCAGGAAATTTGCCAGCATTGGGGATGGCCACGGGTCGACCCATTTGGCATCCAGGTTCAACAACAAGCTACAGCAGTTTGTGTCCTCAACAAGGGATCCTTTGGCAATCGGAGCAGATGCTCTGGTAGTTCCATGGAGCCAGTACTCCTTTTTTTGCCCCCCCCCCGGTCCCTCTCCTTCCACATTTGTTGCCCAGGATTCGGAGAGAAGGGGGTTCCAGTAATTCTGGTGGCACCAGCCTGGCCCACAAGGCCCTGGTTCCCGGAGATTGTGAGACTGACAATAGGCCATGGACGGTTCCACAAGCTTGTCAGGACCCCATGGGGCAAGGATTGCGATATACTGCAGATGGACACCGGCGGCAAAATCGCCCTGAAGCGATTCGGTTCGTATAGGTAGCGCTAAACAAGTCGCTCATTCATTCACGTCGCCCCTGATCTACTGTCTCAAGGTTCTATATTCCACCCCAATTTACAGTCTTTAAATTTGACGGCATGGCTATTGCTGGGGAAGAGGAGGAGCAGGGTTGCTGTGTGCAAAACCACTGCACAGAACAGGTAAGTATAACTTGTTTGTTTGTTTTTGTTTTTTTTCTTTCTTGTTTGTTTTTTTTTTTTTTTTTATTAAAAAGGTTTAGGGCTACTTTTGTGCAGTACCATTGTTTGCATAGAGCAGGTACATGTGACATGTTTGTTAGGCCAGCCATACACAATTCAAATCTCGGCTGGTTCCTGCTGAACCAGCTGAAATTCAAATTGTTAGCGGGCAGGGTGAATGGGAGGGGAGGAGCCAAAATTGCCAGCAGAGGGCTCAAAAAGAGGAGGTTCCGTGAGTTGCTCTGTGCAAAACCACTAAACGGAGCAGGTAAGCAAAAACATGTTTGTTTTTGTTGTTTTTAATTTAAAAAAAAAAGTTCTTGGGTACAACCAGCCTGTCAGATTCTCTTGCGATTTATTTCTGCTGTTGCCCCGCCCACCAGGAGAAGATAATGCCCTGGCAGGAGGGATTCCACCATCAACACTGTCTGTTGATGGGGGAATTGAGCAACTTCCTTTCCTGCAACCTGTGGTGGGAGTAAATGTAACATGTTACATTTTACTCCCATTTTCAGATACAGCAGCTCAATCTGCTGATCACGGGTGCAGTGCTTTGCAGGCTCATAGTTAAAAAAAAAAAAAAAATGCACTTTTTTTTTTTTACCTGCAAAAAGATGTGCATTTATTATAATTTTTTTTACAAAAGGTGAACTTCTTTTTTTTTTCTTATATTAAAAGATAAGAAAAAACACCAGCATTACGGTCACTTTAACAGCAAGTCCAAATACACAAAGGAGTGTTTGTTTATGGCAATCCTTCAGAAGAGGTTTTCCAACCCCTTCTCAGCAGACTTAAAGTGATTGTAAAGGTTTTTTTTTTTCTCTTTAAAATAACGAACATGTTATACTTGCCTGCTCTGTGCATTCACTGTTTACTTCTATACAGATGCACCTACCCATCTCACTTTCATGGTTTGATTTATGAACCATCACACCCTAACACGTTATTTGTTAAGACTACGCTATTTATTTCACTCATGATATTTTCGTTGGCATGAGATTGCCACAATAATTAGGATACATTAGCTACAACACATTGCATCTCAATAGAACTATATTCTTTTAATATAATATATATTAAGAACCAACACATCTGGATATATAGGTGGGGATGAGCCTATTGGGGATTATGATTACTATTAAATAAATATAAATACTCAACCATTTATTGGAATATATTCCAGGTGCCTTCCATCCCCTCCCCCTCCATTGTTTCAATTACGTGTGACTCCTTGCAAGCCTCCTGGTGTTGGCACCCGTCTGTGTAATGATCGGGTTTATTAATATGTATTGGGTGATATGATGTAGAGTGGGTGTAGTGATCGGGTATATGAATATATACTGGGTGTATAGATGTAGAGTGGGTATGATAATCAATTAGTGGTTATTATAAGGATGATGATTTAAGTACTCTTCCGCAGCAACCCAATTCTTCCAGAGAGATGCACTTTATTGACTTCCAACACAGAACAAAGTCCACAGATGACAAAGAAATCCGACAGAGGAGATATAATTCAGAACTCCATGTCTTAGGTCCGAGTGTGCATACACAGAAAAGCCTCACTCATACACAGACGAGCCTCACTCCCCCAAACCTATAGACTGAATGCCGTGTTATATTCACTAAATATTGAATGGCTGAGCAATTTGATTGGCCGTTTCAATTTAGGACTTTGATTAGCTTTAGTCTTTCAAACAGACAACAGCCCCCAGCCGTGAACAGCCGTGAACCACCCCAATTTGCACTCCCGCATATCAACATCAACAAGTCCCCTTTAGATATGTGTAATTATATTAACAGATACCACCTGAATACCCTTTGAGATGTTCAAATAGACTTGCATAAGATTAACACATCAAAGAGTCTTCAGCTGTTAAAATTCAGTTGGACAAATCAACCATTCTGTCATTGTCATTCTGGCCTGGTCAACATTGACTGCATGTGTACATACACACAACAATGTCCCACATAAATCGGTGAACATATTACAACATATACAACAGTCTGGAGGGGTGGAAATTGACCAATGAGGACCCCTGAATTAGTGTTTCTACTTGGGAATCTCTGAATATGTGGCACTTTTTTGGAATCCATTTTTTAAGTGGTAACTATACTAACAGAAGAAAAAAAGAGAAAAAAAGACCTCTCCTGCGCTCAGGTGTCCATGAACTGGATATGTGGTGCAGCCACCTATAGACGTAATGTCTAGCGTCTTGCAGCCCTCATTTGAACAATGGGTATTCAAGCTAAAAAAAGAGAAAAGAAAGAGGGCGCACCAACCTAGTGCATTACCACTGATAAACTTTAATGCAGCATTTATTAGGTTGTGGTTGGTTTTTAGATAGTCGCCTATTGGCTTATTTGACAACATGATGTACTTTTTGTCATTTTATGTCATTTACCGCCATTGGAGTCTAGTGTCTATTTCCACCAGATGCTAGCGGGCAATGGTGCCTCTCTCTCTCTCTTGTCTATGGTATGCCGGTCCGCAGAGGTATCCTCCAGGGTATATGCTGAGGTGATGGGTACCACTGTCATTTGGCATAGTATGTTTTACTATTATATGGTTTATATACATATTTGTCACTATATATATATATATATATATATATAGAAAAAACACATGGAACGATGCTTGATGCCAAAAAGTGTCCTTTTACTGAAAAGTTAATCCATTAATTGTTTCAATATACAAGCAAGCCACTGTACAGTTCCGAGCACAGATCGCTCTTCGTCAGGCTTTTCAGGCTGTGTGTGAAAGGCTAAACCACACTGTGTTCTTTTATCCACACCCAGTCTGATACACACCTGTGTCACATAATTAATTATCCTATACAAAACACCTAAAACCATTCCAAATTTAACCCTATTGAATAAACCTACTACCCTAAAACCATCCTAAATTCCCCAATAGGGGATAATCTACAAGACAGGTTCATCATATTATCTCTCAAATATCCTCATCATGTCACTTATGAACCAATTATATTATCTCATTTCATTAGCTCGGTGTTTTACAAATATTTCTCATGAATATACATATGTTGCTATTTCTGTTCATGTCTCAAAATTCTTCATGGATTCCAGTTGATATTCTGCTATCTAGTATTTCCAACGGGAGCCTTTTGTGATCAATCTAAAGAAAATATAACATATTCAAAAATAGTCATACCTTCTAATCAATCTTGTACTGTAAATTTTTAAACAAACAAAAACAAATCATAGTCCCTGTTCATACCATCAGGGTACAGGGACTGTAATTTGTTGATCCACCAAACTTCACGTCTTTTTAGTTTCAAAATCCTATCCCCCCCTCTTTTGTCATGGGGAATCTCTTCTAAAACCATAAAGCGTAGATCTGTGTCTTTGTGGCCCATTTCTGAGAAGTGACGCGATACAGGTAAACTTGATTGGGGATGTCTAATTGTACTACGGTGTTGTGCGATACGGTCTTTAATTTTTTGGGTGGTTTCCCCCACGTACAGGAGATTGCAGGGGCATGTGAGAATGTAAATCACATATGATGACTGACAGGTGTAGAAACCGTTAATTATTATTTTCTTGTTAGTCCTAGGATGAGAAAAGTTATTCCCTTTGATCACTAAATTGCATTGAATGCAATTAAGACAAGGGTAACAGCCTTTTCTTTTACTGCCAAGAAAGGTCATCTTTTTCTCATCCTGCCTCTCTGGTTTAAATTCGGATCGCACTAAGAGATCGCGCAAGGTTTTATTGCGCCGGTATGCCTTCATCGGAGTTAACTGAAACTCCTCTATATGAGGATAGGATCGTTTCAATATCGTCCAATGTTTTCTCAAAACATTAAAGATCCTCTCGCTATAACTGTTAAACTGGAAGACAAATGGAATTCGAGGTTTATCAACTGAGTATCTCTTCCTATTGGGAATTTCAATAGGATTCAAAATCTTATTTAATTCGTGTCGGATTATGTTTTCTGGGTAGCCCCGCTCCTTAAACTTGCAGCACATTTCATCTAATCTTTCATTTTTAACTGTAGTATCACTCACTATTCGCGTCACTCTGAGAAGCTGACTTCTAATGATAGAACTAAAGACATGAGGGGGATGATAACTGTCATATCTCAATAACTGATTCCTATCTGTAGGTTTCGTGTATATGTCAGTTTCAATGCGTCCCTGTTTTATATATGCCCGTATATCTAGAAAGGGGACCGAATCTCCACCAATATGAATCTTGAACTGGATCTCTGGTGAAATACTATTAGTCATCTCATCAAACATTTTGAGTGATTCAATGTTGCCCCGCCATATGACAAAAATGTCATCTATATAGCGCCACCAGGTGGCGCAATGCTCCCGAAACAGGTCATTCACAAAAATATGTTTTTGCTCAAAATCATGCATAAATGAACAGGCATATGGCGGGGCAACATTAGAACCCATGGCTACCCCCGTCAATTGCACATAGTACCGGTCCTTAAAGAGAAAATAGTTATTGTACAAAATCAATCTAAACAGTTTCTCAAAAAAAATTATCTGAGCTTCTGAGTACTCCTGACATTTCCTAATTAGGCTTAGCGCTGCCTCAATGCCAGCCACATGAGGAATCGATGTATATAGACTTGTTACATCCCAAGTGACAAGGATATATTCATTCTGAATTTGTGGTAAGTCCCTGATCTTGGTTAGAAAGTCACCAGAGTCCTTGATGTAGGATGGGGTGGCCTTAACCAAGGGTGATAGTACTTTATCCAATAACTTGGCCGTGGGTACAAAGATCGAATCCCTCCCCGATACGATCGGGCGTCCCGGTGGGGAATGTTTGTCCTTATGGATCTTGGGGAGTATATACAAGACCGGAATGCGGGTATGTGTTGGTAACAAAAATTCGCATAAATCATGTGAAATTAATCCTTCTTTAAATGCCGGTTTCACAATACTTTCCAAGATCTTTCTAATACTCCATGTGGGATCTGATTGTAGAGGTTTGTATACTGTGTCGTCATCCAGTTGTCGCTTGATCTCATTCTCATAAGCCTGGGGGTCCATAATGACTACCGAACCCCCTTTATCAGCAGGTTTACAAATAATATCATTCCGTTTGGTTAATTCCCGTAATGTCACTCTTTCATGAGGGGACAGATTGTTAGGTACATGATCTTTAAAGTCCACTTGCTTTAACAGACGTTTCACATCTCGGGTAACCTCCTGTACAAACATCTCAACAGGGACATAGGTAGTAGGGGGGACGGATTTAGATTTCATTACCAGTCCTAGACTTTTACTACTTAGTCTCCCTTCAGGTATGTCATTATGAACAAATGGTTTGTGAAGAAAATGGACCTTCCATCTAATATTACGAAATAGGCGATACAGATCTTGATCTAACTGAAATGGATCTAAGTGACTCTTAGGACAATAAGATAAACCACGGTTAAAAAGTCCTACCTCCTCCGGTGAAAGGACCCGCCTGGAGATGTTATGAACTAGGTCTCCCTTGGTCGGCCACGGTTGCCTCGTGTATTGCGATATCTGTCGTGGCTTCCTTCTCTGTTGTAACGGGATCTGGTTTGCATCCGAGTGGTAGATCGTTCTCTGCGATCTGCTTGTAAAAAATTGGATGAAGAATCGGTATCTGTATTGGCTGAAGAGTTGTCAGATATCTCTCTCCTATGGCTTCCATAGTCGCTGCGACCTCGTCGGTTGTATGGACGTGGCCATCGGTACACCTGATTCCTCTCATAATCCTCAATATCCCGATCAAATTTGCTGCGTTTTCTGGTCTCCAGTTCACAACGATACCTGTTGATACTTTCATCGGCCATCTCCTTACATTTATTAAACTCTTCCAGAGACATCGCGGTACGCAATTCTGATTCAATCTTGGTGAGTTGTTCCGACAATGAAGCCAATTCCTTATGTATAAATGAAATAGTCAAAGTCATTAAATCAAATGAACATTTGTTGAGAATCTGCATAAATGTACTCTTGAACTCATCATTATCGCTGAATAGGGTCGGGGCCAAACGTACCCTCAGACCTCTGGGGATTCGTTGTACTCGATGGTATTCGGCCAAGGTTAGCCCGTGCAATTCCAAAGAAGTATGCTTCCTTCTTAATTTCTCCCATGTACGAGAGTTGTAGACCGGGGTATTGCCCATTAGAAAATTTCTGGATCCTGAGATCTGAGACATGATCTGTGTGGTCTCTTCTTGGGTGTATGAAAATATAGCTCCATTGGTATCCATCACAACTGAAGGTAACTTGCTCACTGGGAGTGTAATAAATGAACATCAGGTGGGTTACCCTCTTGTCTTGAAATCCTTGTTCAATCAAGGCACCGTCAGGGTGGACTCCCAAAACTCCACCATAAATAATAGAAAAAACACATGGAACGATGCTTGATGCCAAAAAGTGTCCTTTTACTGAAAAGTTAATCCATTAATTGTTTCAATATACAAGCAAGCCACTGTACAGCCACTATATATATATATATATATATATATATTTTATATCTACATGGAATGGGATGTAGCCTCTTAGTAGGAACACTCTATTGCTGTGTCTAATGGTGACTAATATGGGTATAGGCTGACGAGGTTCAGTATTCACTTTGAGATCCCATATGTATTTTTATGTATTTTCTACTATGTATTATTTATTATTTTATAATCCTTCCTCCTCTAGATTAGTATCATGCTGATATCATGACGACTAATTGTTATGGACTTCCATGTGTTCTTTTAACATTAAGTATATTATATGTTACATTCCAATCTATGAATTTTATGGATATGGTATGATCTACTGTACCTTGGAAGGATACTTCTGCGGACTTCTTTTATTGATCTAACTATTTTACATTATGATCAACATTATAGGTTTGGATTCCATTTTCCACTATCCCTTTTTCCACTTCCTTATTTTGGAATCGACATTTATATTATATTTTCAATTCTATTTTTATTTTAATTAATATTTTAAATTATACATTTTTTTTTTTCCCCCCTCCATTTTTCACCAATGGTTTTTGGCTTAGAGAAAAGCGGGCTGAGCGCTGCTAGTAGCCCCCGCCAGAATGCTGCCTGTCCTGTACAGCCAGATCGCGTCTCTGCCAATGATAATGGTAGTAGTGGAGCGAGTAGTGGAGAGCGCGTGGCCTTACTGAGATGCGCGCGCACTATTTACCATAGGTATGACGGTCGGAAGCAGTGGGTGGGCCCACGCTTCCGGGCCGTGTTCCTGGCGCACAGTGACCTCTGACGCCTGTGGAGGAGGGGGAAATGACGCCACGATCGGCCGGAAGTTGCGGGTGGAACGCAGAAACGCCCGCACTTCCTGGTCTTTCGAATGGCGTGCGTTCCACACACGGTATGCGGCACTATTATGGCTCCTGGGAGCCGGAGAAGCCCTGCACCATCCACCCCAGTAGATCGGAGGCAGGGGGACACAATTAGAGCTGCATGCAGGAGGTGAGGTGTCTTTGTTTTGGCGCACCCAATCCCCCTTCCCCTGCCCTGTTGTATATAGCCTATGCTGTGAGTGAAATTGATCCGCTGGCTCAGTCATCTTATATTTTTATATTTATATATATATTTTTTAAATTAATTTATTTTTGTATTATTATTATTATTATTATTATTATTTTTATAGCAGATAACATAGAGCGATGTTTGCCCTCTATATATTTTGGCTACAAATGGGGAATCACACTCAGAGGGATGGGCTAGGGAGGGTTAACCCGAATGGGTGGGTGGTGCCTAATATCTGTGGGAGGGGGCGTTGTCACTAATTGGGTGGGATAGACACAAGCACATACATACATTTTATAGAGAGAGCAATTCGAAAGACCAACCATTGCCCGCTTAGGCTCTGAAGAAAGGGGTGCTCCCCCGAAACGCGTAAGCCATCAGCCATTTGCGCTGGTCTGATCCTCTCGGCAACAGGTCCTGGGGTGTCGATCCACAGAAACAGCGCTTTTGCGCCCTTTTGAAAGCTATCTCTATTAGCTCGTTTGTGAGTATAATTTTTACTGTTTTTATGCTGCATTAAAGTTTATCAGTGGTAATGCACTAGGTTGGTGCGCCCTCTTTCTTTTCAACTATACTAACAGACCATTTTTATACATAGATGCTAGTGCGCTATAAAGTGTTGGAATAATAAAATCTTTTCTTTGATGTATTTCACTAGAATACAAATCCCCTGAAAAAGACTGCATCATTGGTCGAAATGCGTCGGGTATTCATGTTTAATTTTTAATATCTGAAATGTACTGTATTTTCCATACCTAGATTTAACACTCTTTGAGACATGCCTGTAACCAGAGTACATATTCTTCTGCACAATTGACGATTAGTCTGTATGTTACTGTTTGTATTAATAAATTATTTTAATATACTCTTATTATATGATCCATACATAATTATGCCGCTTAAAAGCCCCCCTGGGGAACTTTCCAATCCTTTCTTTACGAAAGTGAATTAGGGCACCTTCTACCACCCAGGATCCTCAAACAGAGGAACAGTGGGAGGGGGAAAATTAATCCCCTCAGGGGACCATGGAGAGATTGACTCATCTTCTTCTGAGGAATCAAGTGGAGAAGGACCTTCTTCAGCTTCACATGCTCCTCAAGCCTTGCGTGCCTTTCCTGTACGTTCATTGCTGGAAAAGCTTATATATTCTGAGTGGGGTCACCCAGATAAGCATTTTTTCCCTCCTAAAAAGTTTTTAACACTTTATCTTATGGAGGAAAAATTTACGTACAATCTTATGATTGAAAATTTGATCAGCCGAAGCGCCATGCAAAAAGCTCTTGGCTGGTTTTCCTTTCTGTGGGAAAAGCTGTTTTGGAATGATTTCGACAAATGTATCCAAACAATATCAAGTGGGAAAAGTACTCTTTTGCCAGTTAAGGAAAGGAGTAAACGTCCCTCATTAAACGGGCTCTTTCTCCAGTGCCAGAGGCGTCAGCCTCCAGGCAGTCGCGATGGCCTCCACCATCGGGTTTAGGCGGTAAACCCTGGGGTCAACCCCAGGGACAAAAGAAATCCTGGGGGAGGAAACCCACAAGACAAAACGCTAAAGCCTCTTTATGAAGGGGTGCCCCCACTCGTTCGAGTGGGGGGAAGACTTCTGCAGTTTTCAAGGGTCTGGCAGGAAGAATTAAGAGACAGATGGGTGGTCTCCACAATAGCTCTAGGTTACAAACTGTAGTTTCGAGAATTTCAGTCTCCTTGTTTACCTCAGGTCAAATGTCCCCAAAGATCCATAGAAAAAGAAGTCTCTCTAGCGTTAACCGTCTTTTGTCACAAAAAGTGATCATGATGGTCCCCATGGAAGAGCAGGGGTTGGGGTTTTGTTCAAACCTTTTCATGGTGCCAAAACCAAATGGAGATGTCAGGCCCATTCTAGATCTGAAAGTTCTAAACCGGTTCCTTAAAAATCGCTCTTTTTGCATGCAATCAATCCAATCAGTAGTCTCCGTCCTACAAGGAGGAGAACTGGCATCAATCGACATCAAGGATGTATACCTGCATGTACCTATTTTCCCTGCTCACCAGAAATATCTGTGTTTCGAAGTAGAAAAACTTCATTTTCAGTTTGTAGCCTTGCCTTTCGGTCTAGCTACTGCACCTTAGGTGTTTACAAAACTTCTGGCCCTTTCTCTGGCCAGATTAAGGACTTAAGGTATAACCATAATGGCATACCTAGATGACTTGCTCTTGATAGACCGGTCGGTAACCCGCCTGGACCACAGCATGGTCACCACAGTCAACTACCTGGAATACCTAGGTTGGGTCCTCAACCTAGAGAAATATTCTTTTAAAATCAGTAAGAAGATTAGAGTACTTGGGTCTGATTATAGATATAGCACAGAAGAGGGTGTTCTTACCCCAGGCAAAAATCAGCACCATAAAGGAGCTGGTTCAGGTGGTCAAGGCAGAGAAGGGTCCTTCTATCCGCCTTTTTGTATGAGGTTGTTGGGGAAGATGGTGGCTTCATTCGCAGCTGTTCCCTATGCTCAGTTTCATTCGAGACTGCTGCAAAACAGTATCCTGTCGGCTTAGAACAAGAGGATCCAAGCACTAGATTTTCCAATGCGTTTGTCGCCAAAAGTGCGTCAGAGCCTCAGTTGGTGGAGGATACCCAAGAATCTGCAGAAGGGCAAATCCTTCTTACCAGTTATCTGGAAGGTGGTAACAACAGATGCCAGCCTTTCAGGTTGGGGAGCAGTCCTGGAAGAGATGTTGGTCCAAGGAAATTGGTCCAGAACCGAAAGGACTTTGCCCATCAACGTCTTTAGAGATTCGGGCAGCGTACCTAGCCCTAAGGGCCTGGACATTCAGGTTGTGGAATTCTCCTGTCAGGATTCAATCCGACAATGCCACAGCAGTGCCTTTATATCAATCACCAGGAGGCACCAGAAGTCGGGCAGCCCAGGGAGAGCTAAACCACATCTTAAGCTGGGCAGAAAAGCATGTGCCGTGCATATCTGCAATCTTCATTCCAGGAGTAGAGAACTGGCAGGCGGACTACTTAGTTGCCAGCAGTTGTTCCCGGGGGAATGATCCATAGTTACATAGTTGAGTGGAGAAGTAGTAAAGCCCTGTACATTTTAATTTTTAATTTTTTAATTTTTTTTGGGATCTGTAACTATGATGTGGAGATAGAACCCCATTTTGTACTGGTGACCATTCTTGCTGTGACTGGAAGCAATGGGAAATCCAAAATGTTACAGTTGTCACCAGTCAGGTGGTGAAGGAAATCTTTAGATGGGGTCACTTGTTCTGGTGACAACTGTGTGAGGTGATTTCCACTCACTATGGAGAGTTTGGAGAGGTTTCCTTTCACGTCACAATCTCGGCAATAAAACAGAGGCAGCAAAAAAAAAACGAAAAAAAGTTTTTTTAAACCGTTTCTTACTCCATCCAAAGCTATAAAAGTTTTTATGTCGCTCTTACAGCACAAAGACAAAAGGAATATGTGCACATTTAGTGATTTATTAATACATTGGGGTGATTTACCAAAACTGGAGAGTGCAAAATCTGGTGCAGCTGTGCATGGTAGCCAATCGGCTTCTAAATTCAACTTGTTCAATTAAGCTTTGAAAATAAAACCTGGAACCTGATTGGTTTCTATGCACAGCTGCACCAGGTTTTGCTGTCTCCAGTTTTAGTAAATCAACCCCATTATGTTTTTAGGATTTTTATGCCTAAAAGGTGAAATCCACTCTTTGCTTTTCCATGAGGCATTACCGTAAAGTTTATTTGTGCTGTATCTTGAATATTCAGGGCAAACAGCTAGCAATATGAAACTTTAAAACTATAGTAAACCGCAAAAAAAAAAACCAAAAAAAAACTTCTTGCAAGTTAAGAGTATAGTGTGCTAATATACATTGCTTACTAGCACATTATGAAAGACTTGCCTTTAAAACGAAGCACTCAAGCGGTGCTCTGACAAGGCTTTTATCTTTACTTGGTCTTCCTTCCAGGTTTGCGGGCTGCAGTTGTTTGAATAGTCGTGATGACGTTGCTCCGTGCGCACACCATCCATTGAGAGTGCAGTGGGCATGCGTCGTTGACATCACAGCCAAAGTAAATCTCTCCTAAATGGTATATGGTTAGGAGATATTTACTGTATCTGTATCTCCTAAATGTACAGTTACATATAGTACCTTTTTTTTTTTTTATTTTTTTTTTTTTATAGGCTTACCTGTAGGTATAAAAGAAGAAAAGGCACTTTACTACCACTCTAACTATACAGATGTCACAGTAGTGCCTTTAACCACTTGCCGCCCGCCAGCTGTCATATGACGGGCAGGCGGCGCGGCTCTCGTTCTGGGAGCGCGTCACATGACGGCCCTCCATTTAAACAGGGAATGAGTGCGATCGTGTTCGCACATCCCTATTCCTTCGCTGGCGGCGTGTCATGGAGACAACACTCGCCATCGAGGGGGGTGAAGAGCCATTGGGTATGGCTGTTTACCACGTGATCAGCCATGATGAAGTCACGGCCGATCACAGGTGGTACCGCCCCACTTTGCATGGCGCATGCGCGTGAACTCCAGCGCACTGCGCGTGCACGTCGGCGTGTTCCCGGGAGCACTGCTCATCACCGACGCTGGTAAACGGCTATTGTCCGGCGGCTGTTTACCACGCGATCGTCTGTGATCCTTTCACAGCCGATCACTAAATGTCAACAAACCGCTGTAACGAGATGTTACCGGGTTCTCCTCACACACCGATCGTGTGTGAGGAGATTGCAGTAACATCTTGTTACCGCTTACAGTGCACACCAATCACACACTGATTGCCCCCCCCAATAAAGAGGACCTGTCACCACCCATCAAAGTACCCGTCACAGTTCATCTGAGTACCTGTCACAGTCCATCTGAGTACCCAAGTACCTGTCACAGTCCATCTGAGTACCCAAGTACCTGTCACAGTCCATCTGAGTACCCAAGTACCTGTCGCAGTCCATCTGAGTACCCAAGTACCTGTCACAGTCCATCTGAGTACCCAAGTACCTGTCACCGCCCTTCAGAGTACCCAAGTACCTGTCACCAGGCCATCAGAGTACCCGAGTACCTATTTGCAGCCCATGCCTCATAGAATATATACGTTGGGGTGTTTGATTTCCAAAATTGGGTCATTTTGTGGGTAATTCCACTGTCCTGGTGCTCAAGGACCTTCAAAAGTGTGATCGGTAAGAATGAAATGAGATGTGTAATTTATGCTCCTTGAACGCCTGAAGGTACTACTTCAATGTTGGGCCTCTGTATGTGGCCAGGCTGTGTAAAAGTCTCACACATGTGGTATCGCCATACTTGGGAAGAGTAGCAGAATGTATTTTGGGGTGTAATTTTTGCTATATACATACTGTGTTTTAGAAATATCTTATAAATTGACAACTTTGTGTAAAAAAAAAAAAAAAAAAAAAAAAAAACAATGCGTTTTTCATTTTTTTTTTTCCACATTTTCCAAAAACTTCTGGAAAAAATTAACCGTTCAAAAGACTCATTATGCCTCATAGATATGTTGGTGTGTTTGCTTTCCAAAATGGGGTCATTTTGTGGGCAGTTCCATTGTCCTGGTGCTCCAGGGCCTTCAAAAGTTTAACAGGTGGTTGAGAAATGAGATGTGTCATTTATGCTCGAAAAATGCCTGAAGGTGCTACTTCAATGTTGGGCCTTTGTATGTGGCCAGGCTGTGTAAAAGTCTGACACCTGTGGTATCGCTATACTCGGGAAGAGTAGCATAATGTATTTTGGGGTGTAATTTGTTGTGTGCATATGCTGTGTGTGAGAAATAACCTGATAATTTGACAATTTTGTAAAAAAAAAAACAAAAACCAAGAATCTTCATTTTGCAAAGAATTGTGGGAAAAAAATTACAACTTAAAAAACTCACCATGCTGCTTACTTAATACCTTGGAATGTCCACTTTCTAAAAAGGGGTCATTTGGGGGTTATTTGTACTTTCCTGACTTGTTAGTGCCGATTTCACAGGGGAAACACGACTTCAGCCCTGCGGGCCCCCCCCCCACCCCAAAGGACCTTGTCCGCATGTTGATGAGGACAAGGGCCTCTTCCCGACAACCCTGGCCGTTGGTTGTCGGGGTCTGCGGGCGGGGGGCTTATCGGAATCGGGGGGCCCCCCACTTTCCTGCACTGCGTGCTCGGATAAGGGTTTGGTATGGATTTTGGGGGGACCTCCACGCCATTTTTTCGGCATTGGGGGTTCCACTTAAAATCAATAGGAAAATGAATGAGGGCTGACAAGTCGGATCCCAAGTCGTTGTAGTGTAAACCGACCCTAAGGCTTGGTTCACACTACCGTGACTTGGGATCCGACTTGTCAGACCGCAAGTCGCCCCAAGTCGCTTGACATCAGAAATTCCATTACAGTTAATGAGAGCCGTCTTAATGTACACTACTGAAGTCGCTCCGACTTCAGAAAAGGTTCCTGTACTATTTCAAGGCGACTTGTACCCATAGATTTCAATGGAAGTCGCCTCCAAGTCAAATCTCCCATCTATATTGAAGCGACTTTACAGGAAAAGAAAATAGTTTACGCAAGCAAACCCCTCCCAGAGAGCTGATTATTCTGTGATTGGCCACAGCCAAAGTCGCCTGTCCTGGAGGCAACTTTAAGTCGCGTTGTAAGTTGCTCAAAGTCGCGCTGAAGTCGCCTCCATGTCGCCTTGCAAAGTCTCGCTGTAAGTAGTGTTGCCCCAGTGTGAATCGACCCTGAGCCCCAGTTCACACAGGGGCAACTTGTCAGACGACTTAGCCACCTGACAAGTCGCGTCCCGTTCTGTACTACATAACCGTTCTAATAGGAGCGACACAGGTCGCTCCGACTTAGAAAAAGGTTCCTGTAGTATTTTTGGGGCGACTTCAGGCGACTTGCATTGACTTCTATACATAAGTCATTTTGCAAGTCGCCGCTGAAGTCGTGTGCAGGTCGCCTCGGTGAGTCAACCTGCAAGTCGTGTTGCCCCCGTGTGAACCGGCAGTTAATGTCTCAAGAAATGAGATTCACCTGATGTACTGAAGGCCTGATCAGATGTGATCAATTTTCAGTGACTGGCACCATAGTTTGTAGACTCTATGACTTTCACAAAGACCAAATAATATACACTAATTTGGGTTATGTTTACCAAAGATATGTAGCAGTATACATTTTGGCCAAAATGTATTTAGAAAAATTACTAATTAGCAAAATTTTATGACAGAAACAAAGAAAAAAGCATTTTTTTCACAAAATGTACGGTCTTTTTTTTAAATTTATAGCACAAAACATAAAAAAACCCACTAGTGATTAAATACCACGAAAAGAAAGCTCTATTGGTGTGAAAAAAGGACACAAGTTTCATATGGGTACAGTGTTGCATGACTGAGTAGAGCGCTGAAAGCTGAAAATTGGTCCGGGCAGGAAAAGGGTGTAAGTGTACTGTATTGAGATGGTTAAACGTACGTGTGTGTGTGTCTTTTATTTATTTTATTTTTTTTTGTAGTTTTAATTGATTTTATTTTATTTGTAACAGGATAAGGTGGTCATATTGGAAAGCATTGTCTTAAAAAAGTGCAGCATACAGGTACCTGTTATTGATATAGTCATTTAATTGATAGAAGACTGTATGCAGTGATCCGTGGGATGGGTGTTATGAAATGTAGAGAGAAACTGATCTCCATTTCCTCTCCTTCCTGCCTGGCAGCTTGTCCACAAGACAAACACCAGTTGAGAGCTTTTTGCTTAGCATAGAGATAACATGCTACTCAAGCCTTGTGTCCTGTGGATGTCTGTTCAGACCTGGTGCTAATAACTGGAAAAAACAATAAGGTTTGTAATAGATTTTTATGTTTTTATTTTTATTTTTCGTGGGATCCAAATATGAAATGTTGGTTCTGGGTTGGATGCTATTGTATACTAGTCAGTAGAATTTGATTTTGTGTGTATGTGATGTCACTGTTCTATTCAGACTGCAGCTGTGTAGCTAAAGCAGAGCCCAGACTTGTAATACAACAAAACCTTCCAAAGGTATATGTAAATGTTCAATAAAAATACTTTGTTGATCATGTCAGAATTTAGAGCTGTGCTGTGCACATTTCATGTGTTAATACAAGGGGACACGCTTCTAGAATCGCTAACAACTGAGAGTCGTGATTGATCACTTTTGGGATGGAGTAGATTGCACCCTATAGTTCGATCACTGCTTGTGTAGCTCACACCATAACAAGCCATTTGTTCACCTGTATTGCAATTGTGATAATATGATTTTAGCTGATAAAAATGACCCGTGTGTACCTGCAGTATTGATTATCACAAAAGGCTTCTATTTATCATGTAATCTAAATTGAATAAAAGCAAAGCTGCTAAAACGCAAAAAAAGTTTACTTGGGGCTTGGTCACACGGAGCTTTAGTCTCTGAAAAGTGATCCACATTTGGGTTGCTCTTCAGAGAGCATTTGACAGTAGTGTGCTGCAACTGCATGTAGTGTATGTGGTTACGGGGGAACTTGCAGAGCAGCAAGGGGTTAATTCCTGCCATGGCCACAAAGCAAAGCATCACAGCTGCATCGTGTTTACACCTTCAGCTTCTGTAGCTAAAAGGAGAGCGGTTGTGGGGTGGTAAAAGCATTGTTGCCATGGGGTTTTACCCTCCACTGCTAGTGTGAGCAAGCCCTTAGGCTAGGTTCACACTTATTTAGTGGGCATTTTCAGTTTTGAAAAAGTGCACTACAGTATTTTTAACATGATTTCCTATGAGTCACGTTCACATCTGTGCGTTTTCAACTGGTGTGTTTTTTGGCAAGGGTTAGGGACTTTTTTGCCTATAGGAGGTTGCGTTTTTGGTTCCCTAGCCACTTGCCTACCTGGCACTTGCACCCCCTTCCTGCCCAAGCCATTTTTCAGCTTTCAGCGCTGAATGATAATTGCGCGGTCATGCTACACTGTACCCAAACATTTTTTATCATTTTCTTCACACAAATAGAGCTTTCTCTTTGGTGGTTTTTAATCGCTGCTGGGTTTTTTTATTTTTTACAAAAGAAGACCAAAAATTTTTTTAAAAAAGTCTTTTACTTTTTTTTTTCTGTCATTAAATTTTGTAACTAAGTAATTTTTCACCTTCACTGATGTGCGCTGATGAGGCGGCACTGATAGGCTGAACTGGTGGGCACTGATGAGGTAGCACTTATAGGCACTGATTAGGTGGCACTGATATGGAGGCACTGTAAGGTGGCACTGATGGGCACTAATAGGTGGGCACTTATGTATATAGTGGTGTTATGCGCTTAGGACGGGCTTGTGACCGAACTGCAGCCCCCCAGATAAAGAAAGCACCAAAGGTGCGATCCAATAGTTATAAAATCTGAAGAAATAGGGGATTGGCGCTGTTCACTAGTGAAAAATAAATAAAAAGTGAAAAGTGTAACACAGTGTAAAATAATATTTGAAAATAAATATATGTGCTGAAAATAGTCACAAAAATGTGCAGACTGCCCAAGGTGAAATATTAAAAATAATACATGAGATAATAAATAGAACTCCAAGCAATAATAAAAGTGAATGATCAATCAGGTGTATATAAAGTTTTTTTTTTTTTACAAAATCCACAAAAAATATTCAATGAAAGGTATAAGTGAGTTATACCTAGGAGAGAGGACAAACACAGTGTTGCCCACTATAAATTAGTGTATATACTAGTGAAGCTGAATGTTGTTGGATGAAAAATGAAAAAAATATATATAAGCTGAAAAAAGGACTACTGACATGTAGTGTGCATAACAATATTAGTGCACAAAGAAAATCAAAAAAGTGAAAGGGAGACAAAATAAAAAGTCCAAGCAACCAAAAAATTTTTTTCAAAAAAACAAAAAATGCCGTGAATATTAAATCTATCGTTCAGTGTAAATAAACAGTTCTTGTGCAACAAGCTAGTGCATCTTTAAAGGTTGCAGGTAAGTCCGTCCCAATGAATGTGTACTGTCCTGTGTGGAGTCCCCTCTAGTGCCCCCACTCACCGGAGCGCCCAACCCCTGCAGGGGTAATGAGCATGTAGATGTGAATCCGATGATCCAAGCGGTCGGTGTCCCCCTCACCACCTATTTTCCACCTGTGTCACCAGATCGCTTTCAAAAGGCATCCATCCGGACCAATTACCATGTGCAGGGAGAAGAGAAGAGCCTCATAGTGTGATTCCAAATATAAATTTATTAAGCTCAAGCTTACAACAAACGAAAGAACTAAATAAAATAAAAAACTAAAAAGCTAAAATCAAACAGCACTCTGCTGGCTGGCTCCACGTGAGAAGCCGCAGACAGTGCAGTGTGAGCGGCGTGCGTTCCACAGCCGTCTGCCGCCTTAGATGACGTCTTGATGACGAAACGCGTAAGGAATGGCCTCTTGGTACACATACGTCCTTTTTTCCTTCTGTTTTTGTCCTGCACTTCCGGTTTCGGCAGACGGCTGTGGAACGCACGCCGCTCACACTGCACTGTCTGCGGCTTCTCACGTGGAGCCAGCCGGCAGAGTGCTGTTTGATTTTAGCTTTTTATTTTATTTAGTTCTTTCGTTTGTTGTAAGCTTGAGCTTAATAAATTTATATTTGGAATCACACTATGAGGCTCTTCTCTTCTCCCTGCACATGGTAATTGGTCCGGATGGATGCCTTTTGAAAGCGATCTGGTGACACAGGTGGAAAATAGGTGGTGAGGGGGACACCGACCGCTTGGATCATCGGATTCACATCTACATGCTCATTACCCCTGCAGGGGTTGGGCGCTCCGGTGAGTGGGGGCACTAGAGGGGACTCCACACAGGACAGTACACATTCATTGGGACGGACTTACCTGCAACCTTTGAAGATGCACTAGCTTGTTGCACAAGAACTGTTTATTTACACTGAACGATAGATTTAATATTCACGGCATTTTTTGTTTTTTTGAAAAAAAAATTCTTTTTGGTTGCTTGGACTTTTTATTTTGTCTCTCTTTCACTTTTTTGATTTTCTTTGTGCACTAATATTGTTATGCACACTACATGCCAGTAGTCCTTTTTTTCAGCTTATATACACTACCGTTCAAAAGTTTGGGGTCACCCAAACAATTTTGTGTTTTCCATGAAAAGTCACACTTATTCACCACCATACGTTGTGAAATGAATAGAAAATAGAGTCAAGACATTGACAAGGTTAGAAATAATGATTTGTATTTGAAATAACATTGTTTTTACATCAAACTTTGCTTTCATCAAAGAATCCTCCTTTTGCAGCAATTACAGCATTGCACACCTTTGGCATTCTAGCTGTTAATTTATTGAGGTAAGCTGGAGAAATTGCACCCCACGCTTCTAGAAGCAGCTCCCACAAGTTGGAATGGTTGGATGGGCACTTCTGGCGTACCATACGGTCAAGCTGCTCCCACAACAGCTCAATGGGGTTCAGATCTGGTGACTGTGCTGGCCACTCCATTACCGATAGAATACCAGCTGCCTGCTTCTGCTGTAAATAGTTCTTGCACAATTTGGAGGTGTGTTTAGGGTCATTGTCCGGTTGTAGGATGAAATTGGCTCCAATCAAGCGCTGTCCACTGGGTATGGCATGGCGTTGCAAAATGGAGTGATAGCCTTCCTTAGCTTTTACCCTGTACAAAGCTCCCACCTTACCAGCACCAAAGCAACCCCAGACCATCACATTACCTCCACCATGCTTAACAGATGGCGTCAGGCATTCTTCCAGCATCTTTTCATTTGTTCTGCGTCTCACAAACGTTCTTCTTTGTGATCCAAACACCTCAAACTTGGATTCATCTGTCCACAACACTTTTTTCCAGTCTTCCTCTGTCCAATGTCTGTGTTCTTTTGCCCATCTTAATCTTTTTCTTTTATTGGCCAGTCTCAGATATGGCTTTTTCTTTGCCACTCTGCCCTGAAGCCCAAAATCCCGCAGCCGCCTCTTCACTGTAGATGTTGACACTGGTGTTTTGCGGGTACTATTTAATGAAGATGCCAGTTGGGGACCTGTGAGGCGTCTGTTTCTCAAACTAGAGACTCTAATGTGCTTATCTTCTTGCTTAGTTGTGCAACGCGGCCTCCCACTTCTTTTTCTACTCTGGTTAGAGCCTGTTTGTGCTGTCCTCTGAAGGGAGTAGTACACACCGTTGTAGGAAATCTTCAATTTCTTTGCAATTTCTCGCATGGAATAGCCTTCATTTCTAAGAACAAGAATAGACTGTCGAGTTTCAGATGAAAGTTCTCTTTTTCTGGCCATTTTGAGCGTTTAATTGACCCCACAAATGTGATGCTCCAGAAACTCAATCTGCTCACAGGAAGGTCAGTTTTGTAGCTTCTGGAAGGAGCTAGACTGTTTTTAGATGTGTGAACATGATTGCACAAGGGTTTGCTAATCATCAATTAGCCTTCTGAGCCAATGAGCAAACACATTGTACCATTAGAACACTGGAGTGATAGTTGCTGGAAATGGGCCTCTATACACCTATGTAGATATTGCACCAAAAACTAGACATTTGCAGTTAGAATAGTCATTTACCACATTAGCAATGTATAGAGTATATTTGTTTAAAGTTAGGACTAGTTTAAAGTTAGCTTCATTTAAAAGTACAGTGCTTTTCCTTCAAAAATAAGGACATTTCAATGTGACCCCAAACTTTTGAACGGTAGTGTATATTTTTTTCATTTTTCATCCAACACCATTCAGCTTCACTAGTATATACACTCATTTATAGTGGGCAACACTGTGTTTGTCCTCTCTCCTAGGTATAACTCACTTATACCTTTCATTGAATATTTTTTTGTGGATTTTGTAAAAAAACTTTTTATATACACCTGATTGATCATTCACTTTTATTATTGCTTGGAGTTCTATTTATTATCTCATGTATTATTTTTAATATTTCACCTTGGGCAGTCTGCACATTTTTGTGACTATTTTCAGCACGTATATTTATTTTCAAATAATATTTTACACTGTGTTACACTTTTCACCCACCTAGAATTGGGGTGTAATGCTTCCCTTGTGTTAGGAGTCTGTTTATAGTTTATTTATTTATTTTTCACTAGTGAACAGCGCCAATCCCCTATTTCTTTATAATAGGTGGGCACTGATGGGTGACAGTGATGAGCATTACTGATGGGCATTGACAGCAGTAATGGGCATTGATGGGCAACACTGATGGCACTTGTGGACTTTGGTAGGCACTGATTGCTGCCACTGGTGGGCACTGATGGCTGGCATTGGTGGGCACCGATTTGTGACACTATTTTGCAATATTGTAATCAGGGCACTGATGATCTGATGATTACATTCCTAGATGCCCCCTTGCGTGGAGATGCCGCGGATCGATTACCGGCACTTCCTTGTTTACATGTGACCGGCTGTGATCTTTCCAGAGATCATATGACGGCGTCCCAGAACGAGAGCCGCACTGCCCCGCCGTCATTTGATGGTGGGCGGGCAGCAAGCAGCTAGAGATCAGTGGAAATGCAGCGGAAACGCATCAAAATGCAGTGCCTGAGTTTCTGTTGTGTTTTTGCTGGTTTCTCCCGCATGACAAAAGACATTTCTCAAAAACACAATAGAAATGCATCAAAAAGCGTGTGAAATGTGAAAGTGAATCAATGCAACCTGCATGAGTGTGAACCTAGCTTTAGAGAATCTTCTAGGTTGGACTGGACTGTTTAGATTTAGAGATAAACATTTAATTTATCTATGTCTGATTAATTCCATTGAGAACTATGTTTTGTAATGTAAAAATGGCACTGTAAATTATCAATATAAATGGCAGTTAATACCTATATGGTTGCCTTAGGCTACTTTCACACTGGTGTGGGCATCAGCTGTAAAGCGACTTTATTTTTAGCGCCGCTTTACCGGCGCTATTCGGCCGCTAGCGGGGCATTTTTAACCCCCACTAGTGGCCAAAAAAAGGGTTAAAATGTGCAGCGGCGGTTTGGCGGCGCTGCCCTATTGATTTCAATGGGCAGGGGGCGCTTTTGGAGCGGTGTATACACCGCTTCTACACCGCTGCAAAGATGCTGCTTGCAGGACTTTTTTTACCGTCCTGCAAGCGCACCGCTCCTTTACAGGCGCTATGCAGGCGCTATTTTTAGCACTGTAGCGCCTGCAAAGCGCCTCGGTGTGAAAAGTAGCCTTATACATACCCACTATGAATATTTGTTCTACCTAACTTGGATTGTTGCATGTGGTTTGTTGTTGTGCCAATGGAATGCACTTGTTCCTACGAATTGTTTTTCTATGCCCATGCTTTAACACGTCATTCCAAGCTGTTTAGAATAAGCTAATGAGCAAGCCTTTTATTGCTCCCATTGGGTAAAATTTACTTTTACAACATATCACAATGAAGGAAACAAGATATGCATTCTAAATAACACATCAAATAATTTGAATAAATATTTTACAATTGTACACTTAATGTATAACTAAGGCCCCTTTCACACATGTGGACCATTTTGTCAGTTTTTCATCCATCTGTTGACAGATGAAGAACAGACATCAATGTATCTCTATGGAAAAACTGATGTAAATGGAGGATCATCCATTTACATCTGCTTCCGTCAACATCTGTTTTTTTTTTTGTTTTTTTGTTTTTTTTAACGAAACAAGTCCGCATGTGTGAAAGGGGCGTAAAGGCAAAACTTCTTTTTTTTTTTTTTCTTTTCTTTTTTTAGGTTTGGATAAAGTTATGTTGCTCTTGCTCATTAGTGTAAGTTGTCTATAACTCAAGAGATAGTGTCTCTGGCCTTGCTGCCCTCCAAGTTTGGGGATATCCTAATAGTCATAAAAAGAAGAGGGTGCACCAGCCTCGTGCATTATCCAAATGCAATTTATTAGTAAAAACAAGATAAAAACTACCAACAAACATGTGGCGAGTAACTGCTTGTAAAAAGCCATCAAAATGTAGCAATCAGTCCTGAAACCAACAGTCTCCAGATAGCAAACGGGAGGACATCAGGAATGCTGCTGACGGACACATTTCAAAGGAGTACCTTCTTCCTCAGAGTCTAAAGAGTAGACTCTGAGGAAGAAGATACTCCTTCAAAATGCATTCCTGATGTCCTTGAGTGGCCCAGCAGGAGCCCAGACTTGAACCCGATTGAACATCTGTGGAGAAATCTGAAAATGGTCTGTGCACCGATGCTCCCCATCCAACCTGATGGCGATTGAGAGGTCCTGCAAAGAAGAATGGGAGTAACTGCCCAAAATAGGTGTGCCAAGCGTGTAGCATCATACTCGAAAAGACTTGAGGCTGTAATTGGTGCTAAAGGTGCTTCAATAAAGTACCGAGCAAAACTGTGAATACTTGGTGAGGGAAAAATGTATTTGATCCCCTGCTGGTTTTGTATGTTTGCCCGTTGACAAGAAATGATCAGTCTATAATTTTAATGGTAGGTTTATTTTAACCGTGAGAGACAGAATAACAAAACACTCCAGAAAAAAGCATTTCAAAAAAGTTATAAATTGATTTGCATTTTAATGAGTGAAAGAAGTATTTGATCCCCTATCAAGCAGCAAGATTTCTGGCTCTCAGGTGTCTTCTATACAGGTAAAGAGCTGAGATTAGGAGCACTCTCCTTAAGAGTCGGTTCACACTGAGGCAGCACGACTTGCAACGCGACTGCCTCAGACGACTTGAACATGACTGCAGCGGCGACTTGCAAAACGACTTCTATATAGAAGTCAATGCAAGTCGCCTCAAGTCGCCCCCAAAGTAATACAGGAATCTTTTTTTAAATCGGAGCGACTTGCATCGCTCCGATTAGAACGGTTCCATTGTACAGAACGGGACGCTACTTGTCAGGTGGCTAAGACGCCTGACAAGTCGTCCTAGTGTGAACCGGCTCTAAAGGGAGTGCTCCTAATCTCAGCTTGTCACCTGTATAAAAGACACCTGTCCACAGAATCAATCAATCAATCAGATTCTAATCTCTCCACCATGGCCAAGACCAAAGGACTGTCCAAAGATGTCAGGGACAAGATTGTAGACCAACACAAGGCTGGAATGGGCTACAAGACCATCGCCAAGCTGCTTGGTGTGAGGGTGACAACAGTTGGCGCAAATAGAAGAAACACAAAATAACTTTCAATCTCCCTCGGTCTGGGGCTCAATGCAAGATATCACCTCGTGGAGTTTCAATGATCATGAGAAAATGAGGAATTGGCCCAGAACTACACGGGAGAATCTTGTCAATGATCTCAAGGCAGCTAGGACCATAATCACTAAGAAAACATTTGGCAACATACTACGCCGTGAAGGACTGAAATCCTGCAGCGCCCGCAAGCTCCCCCTGCTTAAGAAAGCACATGTACTGGCTCGTCTGAAGTTTGCTAATAAACATCTGAATGATTCAGAGGAGAACTGGATGAAAGTGTTGTGGTCAGATGAGACCAAAATCAAGCTCTTTGGCATCAACTCAACTCGCCATGTTTGGAAGAGAAGGAATGCTGCCTATGACCCCCAAGAACACTATCCCCACTGTCAAGCATAGAGGTGGAAACCTTATGCTTTGGGGGTGTTTTTCTGCTAGGAGGACAGGACAACTTCACTGCATCAAAGGGACGATGGACAAGGCTATGTACCGTCAAATCTTGGGTGAGAACCTCCTTCCCTCAGCCAGGGCATTGGAAATGGGTCCTGGGTGGGTATTCCAGCATGACAATGACCCAAAACACACGGCTAAGGCAACGAAGGAGTGGCTCAAGAAGAAGCACATTAAGGTCCTGGAGTGGCCTAGCCAGTCTCCAGACCTTAATCCCATAGAAAATATGTAGAGGGAGCTGAAAGTTTGAGTTGCCAAACGTCGGCCTCGAAACCTTAATGACTTGGTGAGGATCTGCAAAGAGGAGTGGGACAAAATCCCTCCAGAGATGTGTGCAAACCTGGTGGCCAACTACAAGGAACGTCTGACCTCTGTGATTGCCAACAAGGGTTTTGCCACCAAGTACTAAGTCATGTTTTGCAAAGGGGTCAAATACTTATTTCACTCATTAAAATGCAAATCAATTTGTAACTTTTTTTAAATGCATTTTTCTGGATTTTTTTGTTCTCTCTCACTGTTAAAATAAACATAAAATTATAGACCTGATCAGCTTTTTCCCTCACTGTACATGAGATTTATTAGATTTTTTTTTTTTAAATAAATTTGCAAAGATTTCAAACAAACTTCTTTCACGTTGTCATTATGGGGTATTGTAGAATTTTGAGGAAAATAATGAATTTAATCTACTTTGGAATAAGGCTGTAACATGACAAAATGTGAAAAAAGTGAAGTGCTGTGAATAATTGCCGGATGCACTGTTTTTTTAGTTATTTAAGCAGCTGGACAGCTTATATAAGGGCAGAGGAATTGTTCGGAGTCCTGAGATCTTTTTGAAGGGTATATGTTTGATAGCCCTGATGATCTTCTGGGGTACCTTGCCAGCGCTTCGGGCCTCTCCTCATCTTTGTCAGGTGCCACCATGGAAAGCTTTCCATGGGGGCACCCATGCGTGCTTGCTCCCGAGCCCTGCTGCTACGTCCATTGACGCAGACAGCGGGACTCGGCCTCGCCCCCCCACTTCCGTGTCACAGGATTTGTTTGACAGCAAAGGGAGCCAATGGCTCGTGCACATTGCTAGAATGCATTAAAATAAAAAACCCTAATTCTTTAGAGCCATTTTAATTTATCCATTCTTGTATGTGTTCCTACTGTGGATGCTCTGGCATATAACATTTGATAGTCTTGTAGTTGCACATTACTTAGATTACTTAGCATGCATGCCCTAAAAACCCACAAACTTTTCTTGTGGTTTTAGTTAAAGCAGGAATGTGTCAGTTTTAACTGCTGTATGTTTTCACAAGAAGTGGAAAACCTCCTCCTTGAGATATTGATGGCAATAAAATCCTGCCTTGCTCTGTTGGAAAATGTGTTTTTTATTGCTGTCTTTGTCCCTATTAGGAAGATTTTACTGTTCTGTCTGACAGCCATTAAATTGTAAATGAAGAGATTTTTTTTTTTTGTACTTCTGACACCTGGAAAATAAATCGGTCTCAGTCTCAAATACAGTTGCAAGAAATTTCCCAAAGCTAATTACAGGTCGCCTGAAGTTTGACAGTTGCCAGCCTGTGGGCTGCCTGGCAATTATACACTGCACACTCTGGCAAACTGTGTTTTAGACGGTAGACCTAGCATCAGATACATGTTTTCATTCTCGGTACATGAAAGCGTAATAAAGGTTAAACCTGGCCATACTTTTGGGTGTATTAGCAGGCTGAACGAAAAATAAACTGAATTGATTTCCCCATCCACACATTATAGGTGTATGGGGAATCCTCCACACTGCGCTATAGTATTCTGACAGCAGCTGGACTGCCCCGCTGCCAGAATGCACAGATCAGCTCTACAGCCACTGATCAAGCGGCTTTTATCCGACGGGATGGTTTAACAGAAGTCATTCTGTAGATAGACTTATGTTCCACTCCCGTGACCACATATGGATCAAAATTCAGTCAGTCCCTACTGAACCGGCCAAATTTCGATCCATCTTTGGCCACCTTAAGTTTAATACTTAGGCCTGGTTAGGTTTGTTATCAGTAGGTGCCGCGCTTCACATCAAATCTTTCCCCATAATACAATTTTGTGATCCACATAACCATAAAACCCAACAATGCAAAATTAATAAACAGAAATTCTGCACAAAAGATATATATGCAATAAAACAAAAATGGATAAAAAAAGTCCCAATGTTCTATCACTGCACAGCTAAAACTCAAATTTTTTGTCAGTGTCAAATTTGTCTTCGATCACCACCATTCTGTGCTATTATTAATATAGGTGACACGAATGCCCTGCCCCAGATGTACCCTCACCTGGAATATATGACCATACAGTTATGTATGGCCACAAAGCGCTTGCGTCCCCCCTCAGTGGACTTATTAAAACGTTCCCAGATATATAATATTCACCGGTACTCCTAATCTCTGTATGTTCCTTTTAAATATACTCACACCATTCAAAGTCTCCACTCAGCTGCATGGAGGGCCATCTTTTCGCATGGGCACGCTGGGCAGTTGTCCGGGGGCCCCACTTGCCTGGGGGGCCCCACCTGCCCAGCGACCCCAACCAGGGCCGGACTGGCCTACCAGGATACCTGGAAATTTCCAGTAGACCGCCTGCCCTGGGGCCGCTTTGAGTTGCGGCTGCAGCGCTCCGCTCTTTCCCTCTCTCCTCCTCCTCCTGTGTATCGCGGAGCTGGCTGGGTCTGTGTTCGGCAGCCGTGCTGTAACAAGGTCCCACCCCCATCGACCGGCTCGTGTAATAGTAGATTGAACCAGTGTTCCACCTATCACACGAGCCAGTCTAGGGGGGTGGGACCTTGTTACAATGCGGCCGCCGAACACAGACCCAGCCAGCTCCGTGATACACAGGAGGAGATGCCCGGTGTGTGTGTGTTACCAGGCGATGGTGAGTCAGTATTGGCACAGCGATGCTGTATTCATGGGCACAGTGAGGGTGCAATGGTGGGCACAGTGAGGCTGCAGTGGTGGGCACAGTGAGGCTGCAGTGGTGGGCACAGTGAGGCTGCAGTGGTGGGCACAGTGAGGCTGCAGTGGTGGGCACAGTGAGGTTGTATTTAATGGGCACAGTGAGGCGGCATTCACAGGCACAGTGAGGCTGCATTCACGGGCACAGTAAAGCTGCATTTGATGGGCAATTGTGCGTGATTGTGTAGACAGAGCCCCAGTGCACTGTATTGCCCGGCGGCCTAAAATTCTCTTAAGATGGCACTGGCTGCATGTAGAGAAAAATCACCACACCTAGTGCTCTTATCATTTTAAAACATTTATTTCTTCCCAAATCCTCCAGTCACATACTCTAACAGGTGCATAAGTGTACCAAGTTTTGCTAGCAAGCATAGTTGAATTGTACATCCAAAACACCACTACTTCATAATAGGGGCCTCGTTTGTTACCCCGAGGGTAGGTCTGAAGGTAAGACGTGTAATACATAAGGTCCTGGGTGGTCAGATCATAGTCCATTCTAGATAGATCTCTGTAAGGAGAATTTGCTAATGGTGGGATATTTTCACCGCCAGATATCCACTTGGCCTTAAGTCATACACCATTTGACACTTAGATTCTGACTGTAAAGGCAAAGTTTGTCCGGGGGCAGATCACGTACGAAGTAAAAATTCCCTAGGAGTACCTTTAGGAAATTGTGATATTTTGGTTCTTCCCTCCTTGAATAAGTATAAGTAACATAGAGTGCCATCTGCATTATCAAGGTGTTAAACAGTTTGCGGTGGATAATATATTTGCCGATTAATCAGATTCAGTGTCAATGCATTCTAAATAAATCTGCTAGTAAATCACTATTGAGACCCCATGGGCATAGTTGGAATAGGTAGATTGCTTTGGGCAACCCAGTATGTTTTAATGTCCGGTATCTTGGATCCAGGTCTCCTGCAAACAAAGAACATGTGATTTGGTTTCAGGAACTCAAAACATGCTAGCGCATTTGTATTCACAATTTAAGCCCCTTATGTTCTAAGAGATAAAGTTAAAGGTAGTCATCATATCAGAGAGAGGTAGTCGGTCACCAAGAGTCCCCAAACAACCAGCAATTGGAAGTGCAAGTCACATTCGCAGCACAGATAAGCAATAGATTACCCAAATGAAGTGCCCAAAACATAAGCAGATGAGAAAAGCATAGAACATCTAAACTCTCCTGTCCAGCTCATGAAATGGAGTGGGCTTAATCCCCTAACAAAACAGCCAGCGGGGTAGCCTGTTCCAGACCTATGCAAACGCTGGTAATAATAGCATTCGTTGAAGCCTCCAGTATAGAAGTGAAATAACTTTGTAGTGAATCCTTTCTAGAAAAAAAGTGAGCTTTGCAGCAGTCTCTGCATCTTGGGTTGGTTGACACCTGGGAAAAAAAGGCACTCTGGTTGGCATGGACTCCACCCAGGAAATAACAATTTCTGGTATGGTAAAGAATTGCATTTGGCAACTATAAATCGCCCACAACTTAACTGGAAAGTTAAGTACTGTATATCCAGTGAGCATAGCTTTTGCTTAACTGGCTATAACTGGGCATGGAGCCTGTGGACTTGCATAATTTGGATACAGAGAAACCACAGTGTTAACATGTGCCCTTGGTTCTTGCTGCCCTCACAGTGCTTGTCTCTGTAGTTGAGCAGGCATAGCACAAAAAGATGACCCTCGTCCTGGCAAGTTATTGCAACACAGCCTGTTCTCTAAATCCGCAGCATTGTCCTCCACTACTTTAAATTTGCCATTTGGGTTCCTAACTTGAGGAAGAAGAGGAAATAACTGTGTACTCCAACGTACTGATGTGGGTTTCAGCAAAAGTAGTTCTCTCCATTATCGGACATACAGTATGTCTTGGTGCAGTATAGTAAAACCTGATTTTAGAACCTCAACCTTTCCCATCAAAGTAGAGTGGATTACCTACTTAGTTTGCAGGACATCATATTGGGCGAGTTCCTACGTACCGTCAGAGGTCACTGATCTAGGTAAGAAGAAAGTGATAAGATAAGGCTGTGACATTTTTGGAGGCTTTTTGAACATTTCAGCTGTGGAGGGGAATGTAGAAAAAATGATCCGCACTCCGGTTGTTGCCCTTAAAATTTCTTCTTTTTATTGAATAGCCACAGTGAACAAACGTGGATTAAGTTAGTTAACGCGTTTCAGCCGATAAGGCCTTAGTCATAACTACTAGAGAAAGGGGAGGCGCATGGAGAAGTGCTGCAGGTGCCAACTTGATTGGATCAGAATGCCATACTCCTTTAGACTGATGGTGGCTTTTTGTGGTGGCTCATTCACTAAATAACATACCAGAAACAAGCCTGGGTTTGTGAAACAGGGTTTGGTCGGTGGTGGCATATAGGCTGATAATGCCAGGATGGGACAGTATAGAGCAGGGATCTTGAATTAACATTTACGGAGGTCCGCTCAGCAAAATTTCCTTCCGGCAGAGGTCCGAATCTCATTAGCACTATAACCCCTCACGGTCCCAACGTACTTGATTGTCTTTAGTGTACCTTTTACATTGTAGTCCCCTTTCAATCACAGTTCCTTCTTTTAAGCAGTCCTGCAGTGTCCTCTGTCCCCTTTTACATCACTGCCCCCCTTTACAATCGCAGTGCCCTTTTTAAAGCAGTCCCACAGTGTCCTCAGTTCCCCTTCACATCACAGTCCCCCTTTACATTACAGTGCCTCTTTAAACAACACAGCACCCCTTTACACACCTTGGTGCTGCAGCTTGGGACAGAGCAGGAGTAATTTTTCATATTAACAAGTAATCACCCGCTTGTTAACATAACAGTCCCCATCCGCAGCTCCTTCCACCCGCCCGCTGTGAGAATGACATCGGTGGCTAGGCTGGAGCCCAGAAGAGAACACCCAGCTGTTGCAGTGGCACAGCTGCAATCCAGACAGGACTGTCACTCAGTCCAGTTTCAGACTGCGGTCCGCCATTTAGTGACGGCTGGTTTAGAGGAAGGTACCAGCGGAGTTGCAGGGAGAAGCGTCCACTGACATCACTTGCCAGGACAGACCTCTGCTAAAATAAATTTTAGTGCATTCAAACACAATACAATACCTAATTTTTACAACAAAAATGTCAGCTGAAAAAGTAAAAGACCCCTTTTTACACTTTCACTGAATAGTCAGGGGGTGGCATAAAAAAGAGATGCATGGCTGCTGTTGTAGCCATAAGCTTGCTTTAACTTCTTAAAATCCAGTTTCCAAACTGTGAAACTGGAACATGTATAAACTAATGCAAAAAGCTTTGAATATCCAGGTGGACCACCACAACCCCTGCATTGAATTTTTAAGGGATTAGAATTTCCTTCAGGTTTTTATTGCTGTCTGTTCCCCCATTAGGGATTCATCCTTTCAATGTGTCTACCGTTATTACCTAGTGTGAAAGTTAAAGAAAATCGCAAATTTTGGGTTGTCTGTCACTAGAGCAGTAATAGGGAAAATCTTTCAGTAGGGACACTAGTTCTGGTGACAACCAGGGATTCCCTCACCCACGTTTTGACTATGGGACAGGAAGTGAATTGAAATTTCCCCAAGGGACACAGATGGTAAAAAAAAAAAAAAAATGACGGGTTATAATTCTCCCTTATGCTATCTGGAAAAAAAACAGTTGAGTTGAACATTTTAATGATAGGCAACTCCTATCCTCATATTGATTAGTGGTTCTAAATTAATAACTACTGCAGTAGGGAACAGACACAAAAGATACGCTCAGCATCTTTCCAAATAACTGTTCTGCTTAATTATGACGCAATTGAAGGTTTTAATGCACATGATTACGTAGGTATCACATTAATATTACAATTGTATGTTTATGGCAACAAGGGGCGTTACATAGGCAGGCTAATTCTAATCAGGACTCGAAAGAATGTAAACGTACTAAAAACATTATTAGGGCCATGTGCACAGTGAGGGCAGTGTGCACTACATACAAAATAGAATACAATTATTTACAGAACTTACAAATTTCCATTACAGTCTCCCCTCTTTTGATCAATATTTTGATCACTAACCACACCTGCTATCACCTTTTAACCTGGAACCTCCACATGCTTAGGTGGAGGTAGTCCTGGCCAAAGAGGCAAAGACTCTATTGTGGAGAAAAAAATAGCTGAGCAGCTTTTTCATTACAAAATGACTTTTCATTGTGAAAAACAAATGATTGATGAGACATATTTACAGAGTACTGGCTGTACACTCCTGTGGCCAGAATGGCCTTCTAGCTTAATTGTTGGCATGCTGACTTATCAGCACATGTAAACACAGACAATTCTACATAAAATAGAAGACATACAATAGACAAATATGATTTCAACATGGCTAAACAATTTTATATATATATATATATATATATATATATATATATATATATATATATATATATGTATGTATATATATATATATATATATATGTATATATATATATATATTTCTATTAACAATCCACAAGTCACCTGGCTTTAGTTTTATATCCTTCCAAACTTTTAGGATCTGGAATTGGGGGAAAACACATAAATGAGTTTTTCAAAAACCTTAAAAGATCAGCAACATTCTCTGTGAGATCCGAAATGGAGGACTTCAGCTGCTGAGACAAAATATAAACAAGTGAGTAACACACTCCCAAACCAAATCCCATAGGGAGAGAGTCCAACATCCCCTTAGGGGCTTGATAAACTATAAGAAAACATTCAGGCAAAAGTTTTCTAGTTTCTTACTCTACTTTGTCCGCTACATTGTAGACAGTAGGGAGTGTAAAAATAAAACCTCAAAACTTCTAGTACGGACTCTACTATAAAAATTATTTCCTCTGTTACTCTCTCTAGATTCTGCACTCTGTACTAACAAACTACTTCTGTTCACACTTTTTACTGTGGCCTTTTCAGTAGCATTTGCCACTAGACATCCAGAAAACATGTTCATACAGACAAAATGCATACTCGTAAGATCCTGACTTGGGCATCTGGATATATCTTTTTGTAATCTCAGGAAGGGATGTTCAGCTTTTGGTAACACCTTTTGGTAACAGGTAAAACAAGAAGTGGTATGTTATAAAAATAACTGGAGAACCCTGGCTCTATCCCACACTCATTTACTAAGGAAGCCATAACTGCTTGTGACTGATGACATGGTCCATGTGTCAAGCTGGAGGGAAAAGAGTGGCTGGCAGACATAAATGATCACCTTTTCCGAAGTCCTGTTTCATAAGAAGTTGTCCTCTGTGGACCACTTGTTCTTCTCGTTCTGGGGTCCTAAAGTTGAATTATTAATCCCAGCTATACTGGGCCAGAACTAGGGTGGAATCTGTGAGTTGCACAGACCCAGCAAGTGTCCGGGGCTGTAAATCCAGCATCCTTAGTCGCCTGGTCTGCTTCCATGTGTGAGTTTTAATGTTCGTATGGCTACCTCAGCAAGAACCTGGAAGGCTAAAAACAGCCAATTAAATTAACTTGGCATGCTTGATTGGTGTACCTGCCGAAGTAAAAACAAACTTCTGGCCCTTCAAATGGAACCAAAAGCTCTCTATATCTCGACCTATCTATATAAATATATACTCTTTTTATAGCTCACAGGCTTTGCTAAAACATGAAGCTCTGCTTCTGGAGCTAGGGAAAAAGGATCCAATGACTCTAAATACAGAGTATCCTTCTGGGTGATAAACTGCATACTCAGTATGGGTATTGCCATCCTCCAGTATAAAACCGGGATCAAATCTACAAAAAATTTAATATCTGGGTCTCCAGGGAGTGTGTCCTGCACTGGGCTCACAGCAGCTGATTCCTTTGCCATCAATTTAAAACATGTGGATTCCTTTGTGTCCAGCCTCCTCCAATAGAGGCAATAAGGTGGCTGGATTCAAATGTACGCATTTTTTATTGTTAGATTTGTACAGGAACAAAAAAATTCATATTTTGAACCTTTCATTAGACAAGCATTTAGTTAGTTGTATATTTGCTGTGCAGAATGTGGGACCATTAAAATTTAAATATTTGACCGAAATAATGTCTGTAACTTTGTCTAATAGCACCTTTGCATAAAGCTACAGCTCTAACGGGATGAACCCTTCATTACTGTGTCCAGCTTGCATAAATATATTACAATGGCTTGTTTTCTATCATGCTGTTTGTGTAAGAACTACAGTTTCCGGTTTCAAAAAAAGACAACTTTTTCCTGGCAATATTATAATAAATGATAAAAATACCCTGCAGTTGTGCATAGATGTCCATAAATCCAAAATATTCTTCTGCTTATACCACTGCACTTACAAGGAAAAGGGGCACATCATTACACATTCTGCTTTGGATTTCCAAAATAAAAATAAATAAACACAAAAGGACCAACAATCTGTAAGATGGACCAGAAAGCACTCAGCCACATCAAAAACTATAAAACTGGCTGCAGGTGGGATTAAACCCTAACAGGGTGTGTGGACTTGATGTGATGGGTCTGTTATATTTAAGTTTTATTCATTATTACTCTCACATCACGGACCGCACATCAAGTTATTATCAGACCTTAAGATTTCATTTTTGTAGAAAAACTTCTTATGTATCCCATCCATCTTGGCTTTGTTAAATATTATGGCAGCTGTATTCCAAATAACAACCTCATCTTAATCTTTTTTTTTTTTCTCTCAATAAGGGCTTATTGTATAAATGTAAAATTACAGAATTGTTATCTTAATCTAAACTAATCCCATTCATTACAAATTTCCCCCATTAACCTGGATTTCATTTCCAACCAAAGGTTGTCTAAACCAGTTTCAATATATTTATATTATTAATAAAATTGTTAAACTCATATTAGAAATTAATACTAACATGATAATTTCAATATCACACCCTAATTCTAGTATATATCCAGAGATATATTTCCTTTAAATTAGGACATTTTACTTAATTTCCCTTTTTTTAAATGCACTGTTTCCACTATCAAAGGATATTCAATTTGTGTAATACATGATTAAATATAACCTTCATTTTACCAAGTTCGGAAAACAGATTAAAAAATAATTGTGATCACATTGTTTATCATTAGATTAATTAACCCAGCACATTTTGTTATAAATGTTTTCTCTAAAAAAACTGAAATTGGCATGGTGTCCTTCCAGCTTATCACTGACCTCTCATCCCAGCCACATTCTTTCATGAGAGTGCAAAGGAGGGGGTCACATCTGCATATATGACACGCACAAGAGATAGAACTAAAGGTCCCAGCATTCACACACATACACGAATATCTCTCTAAAATCGCTTACATTTTTCCCATTTGTACACAATACATGCATATCATTCTCTCACTTTCTTTTAACTCTTTAAAATTTCCTTGCTTAACTTCTGCTTTTCTTATTTTGTTCTGATATCCTTTGCATCCCATGCATTGTAATACCATACTTTACATGCTATAGCTTCTATGATTCTCTGATCAGACAGACAGCCATAGTGCTCATCCCATCTTCCCTCTCTGTCAACATATAAAGTATTCTGTTTTAACTCTCATTACTCTGTTTTACTTTAACTAGTTGTAGTGCCTGACCCCAAATTTATCCCACAACTTAACATCAAAATGTCCCTTTCTTTCTAGTGTTAATTGTCACCCTTGATCCATCCTGCTCACATGGCTGTTTCTCTAGCTGTTTACTCTGCACGATTCTTATTCCCTGTGGACTTTGGTAACCCAGTTACCCATTGTGGATCACTGACCACTTTAACCATTAATCTAGGGGCTCAGTATAGGCGGAACCGCACCTTTGGTTCATATATAACGCTCCTCTTGTGCTGGGCATTTTTGAGGGTCTCTTACCCTTCACTCCCTTACTTAATTTAATGCCCATAATGACTGGCCAGTCTTCTCTACGTGTGCCTATACCCTCTTGCCTCTAAACTACTTTATCTAGCAGATGTGCACTACATATACCTGTGAACAGCACTACTCTTCCCTTTCTTATCCATAACACTCCAATGGACAGTAGACAGTGACAACATAACATATAATTACCAATCAATACAGTTCGATTAAGGGGATTATCAGAAATTCCCAGATCGTCTCAAGCTCCTCGTTTCGGATTCTCAGGGTCACCTGCAAAACCCCTCCTAGGCAAAGCTCGCCACTTGAGTTGGACTTTTTGATGATAGGCAACTCCTATCCTCATATTGAATAGTGGTTCCAAATTAATAACTACTGCAGTAGGGAAAAGACACCAAAGATACGCTCAGCATCTTTCCAAATAACTGTTCTGCTTTATTATGACGCAATTGAAGGTTTTTATACACATGATTACGTAGGCATCACATTAATATTACAATTGTACGCTTATGGTAACAAGGGGCGTTACATAGGCAGGCTAATTCTAATCAGGACTCGGAAGAATGAAAACATGTACTGAAAACATTATTAGTGCCGTGTGCACAGTGAGGGCAGTGTGCAATACATACAAAATAGAATACAATTATATACAGAACTTACAAATTTCCATTACACAGTTTTGCCTTTTTTGTTCTAATTTAAAGTGGAATGCCAGCTTAAAGTGGTTCTACAGGCAGAAGGTTTTTTTATCTTAATGCAGTAAGATGAAAAAACTTCTATGTGCAGCAGCCCTCCTAATACTTACCTGAGCCCCATCTGGATCCAGCAGTGTTGCACAAGAGACTTGGCTGTCTGGGACTCTCCCTCCTGATTGGCTGAGACACAGCAGTGGGTGCCATTGGCTCCCACTACTGTCAATCAAAGTCAGTAAGCCAGGGAGGAGAGAAAGGGGGCGGGGCTGACCCGCGGCCCTGAGTCTGAATGATACTTCATTCCCATCGCACACGTTGCTGGTATAAGCTCTAAAGGTTTGGGTGCTGTAGCAACAACTAGCTGGATACTGGTTCAAGTCACAACGTAGATATTTGCCAGTACACAAAGGATCAGCACAAAGAGGCATCCAAACGGTTTAATTTATTGCATGATCACAACACAAGAAGGTGCAATGTTTCGGAGTCACACAGGACCCCTTCGTCAGCCTGACAAAGAGGTCCTGCGTGACTCCGAAACATTGCACCTTCTTGTGTTGTGTTCATGCAATAAATTAAACCATTTGGACGCCACTTTGTGCTGATCCTTGGTATGCTGGCAAATATCTACGTCTGGTCTGAATGGACACACAGAGCCATGACTCAGCTTAAGTGCCCCCATAGCAAGCTGCTTGCTGTGGGGGCAATCAGCAGGAGGGAGGGGCCAGGAGCACCAGAGAGGGACCTGAGAAGAGGAGGGTCTGGGCTGCTCTGTGTAAACCCCTGCACAAAGCAGGTACGTATAACATGTTTATTTTTTAACAAAAAAGTTATCACTCTAAACTTAACTCGCCATAAAAATGCCCGCTCCCCCTCCTAACACCTATGCTGACAAACCTGTGGACAAAAAAAAATACCTGTACTTTACTTTTTCCAGCTGGCTTCAGTCCGGTCACATAATCCCCTGTGTCAGCCAGAGGCAACTAAAGGGGAGAGGGGGGAGCTCTCGACAATGGCTTGTAAAGTCTGGAGTGGTGACGTCACCCATAGGCTCCAATTGCTCATCCGTTGTCGACATTCCCTCCTCTTCCCTGCAGCCGTTGCTGGCTGACACGGGAGAGCTGGATCAGGTGACCGGACTGGAGAAGACTAAAAATAGGTAAGCATATTCATCTTTTTTAGTAAGTGTATATAGTATATCCTTTTTTTTTTTTTTTTTTTCTTTTGTCCACATAGGTGTTAGGAGGGGGAGGGAACATTTTTAAGGCTAGTTAAGCTTAACCACTTCCCGCCCGGCCTATAGCAGATTGACGGCCAGGCGGTGGTTCAGTTATCCTGACTGGGCTTCATATAAGGTCCAGCAGGATAACTGCCACCGCGTGCCCATGGGGGCGTGCATCGCGGCGATTGGTGGAGCGGTGTGTCAGTCTGACACACCGCTCCGCCGATCTTGGTAAAGAGCCTCCGGCGGAGGCTCTTTGCCACGTGATCAGCCGTGTCCAATCACGGCTGATCACAATGTCAATAGGAAAAGCCATGGATCGGCTTTTCCTCACTCGCGTCTGACAGACGCGAGTGAAAGAGAGCCGAACGGCGGCTCTCCTGACAGGAGGGGGTCTGCGCTGATTATCAGCGCAGCCCCCCCCCGGATGCCCACACTAGACCACCAGGGAAGCCGCCAGGACCACCAGCGAAGGGAGCAACATGTGGATGGCCAGGTATGTACCCCATGGCCATCCACATGTGCAAATTATGGCCGATTTGTGCCAATCGGTGCCCATAAATGGGCACTGACTGCCACCATTATATATCAGTGATGCCCAGCAGTGCCACCCATCAGTGTCATCAGTGCCACTCATCAGTGTCCATCGGTGCCACCTGTCAGTGCCCACCTATCAGTGCCCATCGGTGCCACTTATCAGTGTCACCCATAAGTACCCATCAGTGCCGCCTATGAGTGCCGCATACCAGTGCCACCGATCAGTACCACCTATCAGTGCCCGTCAGTGCCACCTCATTGGTGCCACCTCATCGGTGCCCATCAGTCCTGCCTTGTCAGTGCAGCCATATCAGTGCCCATCATTGAAGAAGAAAACATACTTATGTACAAAAAATTTTAACAGAAACAAAGAAAAACTTGTTTGTTTTCAAAATTTTCGGTCTTTTTTTATTTGTTGAGCAAAAAATAAAAACCGCAGAGGTGATCAAATACCACCAAAAGAAAGCTCTATTTGTGGGAACAAAATGATAAAAAATGTGTTTGGGTACAGTGTTGTATGACTGCGCAATTGTCATTCAAATTGCAACAGCGCTGAAAGCCGAAAATTAGCCTGGGCAGGAAGGTGTCTTAAGTGCTGGTACTGAAGTGGTTAAACTAAAATTCCACTTTAAGCATGCGCAGACAGTAAAGAGCAGTTTGGCAAGAATGTTAGACTGTTGCATGCAAGGCATAAATCCCATGGAGGTGATTTACTATGTGACTATAGTAGTCTTTGCCTCTCACAGTAGCGTCTTATAGATGCTAGAAATACATAGGGCTGTGAAGCATGCACATTATAGAGGAATGCCGGAGGAAGTGCAAGATACCAAACAAACGAGTGGGTTTTTATGTGTAAATTGGATATATTTTTTTAAGAGTATTAAGGCATTACAGCTGATCCAGTAAAAAACATATGTATCCTGTTTTAACAAGACAGCAAGGCACACATAATCCAGGAGCAGAACATTTAGAGTACAGTGTAATTTAAAGGTAGAAATGGTCACTGGTCGGTAAGTAGAAGTGGGAATTTTCTTTGGTTATGTTTGACATTCATCGCCCTTCCATGTGCTCCTTGCTGCAAAGGCAAGTTGTAGGTGGGGCAGTGGCCATTTGTTTGTACTGTTGGAATATTGATGAGGGGACACACTGGACACCTTCGCTGCTATTGTGCTATATGCTGGGTGTTCAGTGCACCCCTGTGCCTTTAAGGAGGGGTGGGATCCCTCCAGGCTCATCTACTCATTTATAATGCATGTGCTTCCACTGTGGAGGCTCTCAAAAAAAAAAATTTCACAAGAAAAAGAGGCTCTCAAAATTTAGACTGCTTTCACAATGAGGAGCTCTACAGGCGCTATATCGCTAAAAATAGCGCCTGCATGGAGCTTCTCCTCTCACTCCAGTGTGAAAGCCCGAGTGCTTGCACCATCTTTGCAGCGCTGTAGGAGCGTTGTACACACCCATCCTAAAGCGCCCTTGCCCATTGAAATTTATGGGCAGCGCCGCTGCAGTGGCATTTTGCGGGCGGTTTTAACTCTTTTTTTTCGGCCGCTAGCGGGGGTTAAAAGTGCTCCGCTCTAGTGGCCGAATAGCGCCGCTAAAACGATGGTAAAGCGCCGCTAAAAATATTGATGCTTTACCGCCGACGCCCTCAGTGTCAAAGTAGCCATAGAGTTAGGACTGCAGATAATATTCCGTGAAGAGGGGTTCCGTGAAGAGGCTCTGCAGCTTACGCATATATTTGCAAATGTGTAAAAACGAAACCCCTGTTTTTAACGCATACTGTTAGACCCGTTGATTCGTTGGTTGCAGACTGGTCGGTGAGTAGAGCTGAGCGGTTTCTTTGGTTTTGTTTGACATGTGTTGCCCTTCCATGTGCACTTTGCTGCAAAAGCCAGTTATAGGTGGGGCAGTGGCCATTTTGTTTAGAAATGGTCACTGTCTGTAAAGCATACGTATAAGGTACATGATCTAAATTGGCAGTATAGTCAAAATTCTCTACCCGAGTACGGTAGAATAACCAGTTGAAAATCCTATTTATTCAGTAGGCAGAAGACCCATTGGATACATCCAAAGCATTTAAGAATACATTTGCATTAGCATCCTTGTAAGAAAATAATTCTAATACAGAATGAATTATGCAATGAAAAGGATAATGGGAAGGACAGGGGTGGCCAGCACGCATGGAAAGCCCCTGGAACATCTGGATCCTCAAGTTAAAATCAGAGGAATATTTTAAATGGGACCACACCGTCCACATGAGGTTGTAGGATTCAGACTTGTCATCCCATGTAATCATACACATAGTCAATCTGATTCACTTCACAAGCCCATTCAGCCAAGGATAGGGCCTCAGCATGATGCCAGTGTCTGACGATTACAGAGTGGGCCACCGTAATAAAGTGACAAGTGAGTTTTTAAAAAAGCAGCTGATACCTAAATTTTCTGACAGTTCTTATTTATAGTGAACCTGCAGGACAATGCAACAGGTTAAATTTAGGGCACTTTCAGCGATAAAGCGCCGCTATTTTTAGCGGCGTTTTAGCGGCGCCTTTCAGCCGCTAACCGGGGGCTTTTAATCTCCTCTAGCACCCGAAAAAGCGCCCGCAAAACGCAGCTGCAGCGGCGCTTCCCGTTGATTTCAATGGGCAGGGACGCTTTAGGAGCGGTGTATACACCGCTCCTAAAGCGCCCTTTAAAGATGCTGCTTGCAGGACTTTTTATTTTTAGCATCCTGCCAGCGCTCACCGCTCCAGTGTGAAAGGAGTGGCGCTTTGCAGGTGCTATTTTTAGAGCTATAGCGCCTGTAAAGTGCCTCGGTGTGAAAGTAGCCTTAAAGGGGTTGTAAAGGCAGAAGTTTTTTTTTTATCTTAATGCATTCTATGCATTAAGATAAAAGGCCTTCTGTGTGCAGCAACCCCCAAACAATTACCGGAGGGGTCCACGAGTGTCTCAGCTGTCAGAGATTCTCCTTCCTGAGTGGCTGAGACACAACAGCAGGTCCACTGGCTCCCGCTGCTGTCAATCAGTCAGCTAGCCAATCGGTTGAGAGGTGGCGGGGCCAGGTCAGGGCTCTGTGTCTGAATGACACCGCTCAGATGCCCCCCATAGTAAGCTGCTTGCTGTGGGGGCACAGAACAGCAGGGAAGGGCCAGGATCAAAGAAGAGGGACCCAAGAAGAGGAGGATCTGGGATGCTCTGTGCAAATCCACTGCAACAGAGCAGGTAAGTATAACATGTTTGTTATTTTTATAGAAAAAAAACGAGCCTTTACAATAACTTTCATGACAATCCCATAAGCTTCTTATACCATCCCATCATTCGCTTGCCATTCTGTTTGGCAACTGAGAGCGAGTACTGTGCCCCGTTCTAAGCTTCAAGTTGCTATTTGGAGATTTCACAGTGCTAACTGTTCATCACTCTCCCTGGCTGGACAGAACAGCGAGGCCACAAAGGTAGATATGTGGATTGTTTGGGGCTGATAGTAAAGCAAACCTGTTGCTTAGCTGAAATTAGGCACTTAGTTTGAAGACCATGGTTCTACTTTGTCTTACCTGTACCTGTCTTACCTTTAGGGTCGGTTCACACTACAACGACTTGGGATCCGACTTGTCAGCCCTCAAGTCACCCCAAGTCGCTTGACTTTGGGAATTGCATATAGTCAATGAGAGCCGTCTTAATGTACACTACTGAAGTCGCTCCGACTTTAGAAAAGGTTCCTGTACTACTTCAAGTCGACTACTTCAAGTCACCTCAAAGTCGGATCCTCATCTATAGTGAAGCGACTTTACAGGAAAAAGAAGATTATGAGGGGGAACTCCATGCCAAATTTTAAATAAAAATCCCCCTCCAGGAGCATACCAGGCCCTTAGATCTGGTATGGATTTTAAGGGGAACCCCCTATGCCAAAAAAACGGCGTGGGGGTCCCCCCAAAATCCAAACCAGACCCTTATCCGAGCACGCAGCCCGGCTGGTCAGGAAAGGGGGTGGGGACGAGTGAGTGCCCCCCCTCCTGAACCGTACCAGGCCGCATGCCCTCAACATGGGGGGTGGGTGCTTTGGGGAAGGGGGGCCCCCACCCCAAAGCACCTTGTCCCCATGTTGAAGAGGACAAGAGCCTCTTCCCGACAACCCTGGCCGTTGGTTGTCGGGGGGGGTGTGCTTATCGGAATCCTGGAGCCCCCTTTAATAAGGGGGGCCCCGGATCCCGGTCCCCCACCCTATGTGAATGAGTATGGCGTACATTGTACCGCTACCCATTCACCTTGGGGAAAAAAAATGTCAATAAAAAAAAAACACTACACAGGTTTTTAAAGTAATTTATTAGGCAGCTCCGGGGGTCCTTTTTCGACTTCGGGGTCTCTTCCGACTTCTCTGCTCTCTCCGGCCTCTTCTCCCGGTGTCCGGTTCTTCTCCCGCTCTCCGGTTCTTCTGCCGGGCTCCTCCGCTATCTTCTGCTCTTTTGCCGCTCTCTTGCTAGCGGTGGCCCGGTCTTCTCCGTCGTCTTCTTCCCTTTTCTCTTCTTCCGATGTTGACACAATGCTCTCTCCCGCTGTAATGCTGTGTGCGCGGTGCGCAATGACTTATATAGGCATGGGGCGTGGTCACCGGGTGATGTCACCTGGTGACCCCACCCCTTATGACATCACATTCCCATCATGCCCTGGGCTGTGACGTCATAAGGGGCGGGGTCATCGGGTGACATCACCCGGTGACCACGCCCCATGCCTATATAAGTCAATGCGCACCGCATACACAGCATTACAGCGGGAGAGAGCGTCGTGTCAACATCGGAAGAAGAGTAGAGGGAAGAAGACGATGGATAAGACTGGGCCACCGCTAGCAAGAGAGTGGCAAAAGAGCAGAAGATAGCGGAGGAGCCCGGTAGAAGAACCGGACACCAGGAGAAGAGACCGGAGAGAGCAGAGAAGTCAGAAAAGACCCCAAAGTCTGAAGAAGACCCCCCAGAGCTGCCTAATGAATTACTTTAAAAACCTGTGTAGTGTGTGTTTTTTTTTTTTTTTTAATTGACACTTTTTTTTTCCCCCCATTTGAATGGGTAGGGGTATGATGTACCCCATACTCATTCACATAGGGTGGGGGACCGGGATCCAGGGCCCCCCTTATTAAGGGGGCTCCAAGATTCCGATAAGCCCCCCCGCCCGCAAACCCTGACAACCAACGGACAGGGTTGTCGGGAAGAGGCCCTTGTCCTCATCAACATAGAGACAAGGTGCTTTGGGGTGGGGGGGCCGCAGAGCACCCACCCCCCATGTTGAGGGCATGCGGCCTGGTACAGTTCAGGAGGGCGCTCGCTCGTCCCCATCCCTTTTCCTGACCGGCTGGGCTGCGTGCTCGGATAAGGGTCTGATATGGATTTTGGGGGGGACCCCCACGCCGTTGGGCGTAAGGGGTTCCCCTTAACATCCATACCAGACCTAAGGGGCTTGTTTTGTTCCTGGAGGGGAATTTCCTCTTGCGCTCGCTGCAATAGGAAAATGTGTTTTTCCTAATGCAGCGAGCGCCAGATGTACCGTACCCTGTCGCCGAGAACCAGCGCGATGGGATCGCACTGGAAACACATTCTCATGGGCAGGTACTGTATGTCACAAGAGATGATTAGCTCTGATTGGCCACAGGCAAAGTCGCCTGTCCTGGTGGCGACTTGAAGTCGTGTTGAAAGTCGTGTTGAAGTCGCATTGCAAAGTCGCGCTGAAGTTGTGTTGCCTCTGTGTGAATTGGCACTTATGCACTTAGCTGTAAATGAAACTGTGGACACTAAGACAATCTTTTAATCTTACTATTCTTTGATCTTCAGTAGGATTTTATAACAAAGAATCCTATATAGTCAATTTTGTTTTTCCATTAACCTTAATTTTTATTTCTAATCCTTTTTATTTTTTTAACCTTGGTAAATGCCTTGTTGGAATGTTTGTATACATGCTTGAGAATGTTGTTGCCTTTCAGTGGATATTTTTTCTTGTAGTGATTAGCATGAAAATAAAATGTAATTTTGAGCTTTCCTATTGATTAACCCTACTTATCCCCCCTAGTTGGAAGAATGTCAGTTAATCAAATTTTCGTTGCTGTGGAAATGAGAGCAGAGTTGGAAGTATGCAGCGTCCTCCATTTCAGTATAATTCATGCTTTTGGCCTGGGGCAGAAGAGGTTTGTGTGGCTAGAGTGGCTTTGTCAGAGACACGTAAACATGCATACGTTGGTTCTTGATTAGTCAATATTAGTCCTTTGGTGCAGGGTTTGACTACACAAGAATGATTTTGTTTTAAACCTAGCAGCAGTTCTCTTTATATGGTTTGATATGGAGATGTTCCATTTTGATATCTTTGTGTCCTAAAATATACCTTTTTTGTTCCCTTTTAACAGTTTTCTGGTGTGATAGGAGTTGTTAGCTTACTTATTATTTGGAAATATTGTTGGTTTCCCCAGGTGGCTAGTGTGTGTGCTTAAAGTGGTTCTAAAGCCTCAAGGTTTTTTACCTTAAAAAAAAACCTTCTGTGCTGCAGGAACCCCCCCTTATTCTCAATTGAGCCGATCCTATCCAGCGATGTGCACAAAAACAACGGCTCTTGCCGCTGTCTCCCTCCTTATTGGGCAGATTGATGGCATTGGCTGTCACTCAGATGCTGTGATGAGGGAGAGGGTATCGGGGCCCAGTTGCCCTGTCTGTGACAAAAAGATGCAGACTGGACGGCTCGGGAGTGAGCATACACCACTTGCTGAAGTGGAGGGGCCTGGAGCGCCTGCGGGGGACCCCAGAAAAGGAGGATCGGGGAGGCTCTGTGAAAAACCATTGCACAGAGCAGGTAAGTATAACATGTTTGTTATTTTAGTTTTAAAAAACAAAAAACAAAGGTTAAAGAGGAGCTCCAATCTGGGGAAAACAAATAAATAAAAATACTGTAGCTGCTGACTTTTAATGTAAGGACACTTGCCTGTCCAGGGATCCCACAAATGTCGGCATCGGGTGCAGACGCCAGTATTGTAAGGGAAACCGGCAATGAAGCCTTCAGGTTTCACAGCCATTTTCCTACTGTGCTTGTGCGAGTCGCGCTGCGCTTTCTGAATGGTCCCGCCGTCTTCTGGGACCTGTGTGTCCAAAAGGCAGCGGGGGAAGGAGGGGCCGGAGATGCACTTAGATCGGCAATCTTACCTGGAAGTGGGAGCAGGTATTTGTCAAAGCCAGGTACCAGCCCCCGCCCCCCCCCCCCCAAAAAAAAGTGCCAAATGTGGGGGAGGGTATGAACAAGCGGAACTTCTCCTTTTGGGTGGAGCTCTGCTTTAAATATCACTTTAATAAACATGGTATGATTTTCATCTGAACTTGATGGACTTCTGTCTTTTTTCAGATTTTGTACAGTCCTTGCCTCCTGCCCTGTAACCCTGTGGCTGATACATTGCCACAGCAACCAACTGTTGTAGTATTCCTTGCAGATTAAATTTACATACTTTCAAACTTATTGAATAAAAGGTGCAAAGAGAAGTTGATGCGCAATGTGTGCTAACCCATAGCAACCACATAGATTTCCATGTACTAGATTCAGTGATTTCTAGATGCTTACCGTATTTATCGGCGTATAACACGCACTGGTGCATACCACGCATCTTAACTTTAAAGGGAAGTTTCAGAAAAAAAAATTATATTTTAAAATAGGGGTCAGTGCTCTGCAGCCTCATCAGTGCCCATCAATGCAGCCTGATCTATGCCCATATGCAGCCTCTAATATGCCCATTATTGCAGCCTGTTTAGTGCCCATCTGCAGCCTCTAACATGCCCATGGTCGCAGCCTCTAACATGCCCATGATTGCAGCCTCTATGGTATACATCTGCAGACTTGCTTTTGCAGATGATTGCAGCCGCGCCAGTGCTGAGAACCACGATCTCCTGCGTATCAGGTGCTTAGTCACTCAGTCCCGCCTGATCATATGATGGACAGAGTAATGGTCCAATGCCGGGCCAAGGGGGAGGGACTGTGTGTGACAGTGCCAGATACACAGGAGATCGCGGCTCTGTGTCATCCAGCGGCGCTCGTCCCCTCCAAGTAGCAGGGATCGGTGTATAACACGCACACACGATTTCCTCCTGATTTTCAGGGGGGAAAAGTGTGTGTTATACGCTGATATATACGCTACTAAATATGCTCTGTAAAGCTGGCCATAGGTGATTCTAAATGAAAAAAATTTATGGATTTCGCTTTCCACAAACTTAGATGGATAGCGGAATCCTCCCCACGTTGTATTCTGTCAGCACTGGACTCCTCCACTGTCAGAACAAACCAGTGACTGTAGCCGTTAAGCAAGAAAAAGTTTCAAACGTCCCTCACATAGTTACATAGTTGGAAAGGTTGAATGAAGACAAGAGTCCTTCCAGTTCAACCTGTGTAGGTGTGTGCATGTAGAACAGGGGTAGGCAAAATGCCGGCACGCAAAGCCTCTTTTGCCTTCACTCAACTCCCTCCCCATCAGCAGAGCAGCGCTGGGAAGTGTCAGTGCAACCAATTTCAGATATCCCCACGCTGCACCTGCACTGGGGGGGGGCACTGTGCCCCCACACATTGTAAAAGATGGGAAACATTGTTTGGTTCTCTAGCTTTGCTGTAGCTGCGATCGTCAGCTTTTGTGATGGGGAAGAGATTGGGTGCAGTTCTGCTAGTGGGGCGGGCCCTGTTTTCAGGAGGAGGAGGACTGTCTTGGCCACTGCTGAAGCCAATCACAGTCCTGTTAGCTCTGTCCACCATCTGGAGGAAGATGACTCGATTGGTTGCCACTACCAATCTCAGAAAGAAAGGATTTCACTGTGATTGAGAAAACCACAATCCGGTTACAGTTTGTGGAATTACTGTTGAGCTTCTGGGAACTTTGTTGAAATTATTCCTGAACCTTTGTGTCACTTACTACTGAACCCCTGCCCTCTGTGTTCCTTTAAGCCACAGCCAGTATTCAGTGCAATGAAAATCACACCCAACCACTTTTTCTCAGCTGCGGGGGTCCAACTTATGATCCTGCACAGAGGCCCACTGCTTTGAGAAAATGCCCCTGACCTGAGGTCATTATTGTGCATCCATTCCAGATGCTTGTATGTGACATCACATACTGTACATCACATACAAACACGTGGGCTGGATGCGAGAGGTGGATTAGCAGGATGAGTGTGACAGGACAGGTAGATGTGTCTCATCTCTGCTTCCTTTCGCCACTCTGCATATCACGCATACAGGGAGGTACAGTGGTGGGGCAGATGAATGAGCAGCGGGGTTACAGTGGTGGGACAGAGGAGCAGGGGGTTACATCGGTGGCGCAGAGGAGCAGGGGGGTACAGAGGTGAGGTAGCTTTGCAGAGGGGAAAGGAGGTACATTGGTGGAACACATGAGCCGGAAGTTACAGTGGTGGGGCAGAAGAGCAGGGGGAACAGAGGTGGGACATATGTGCAGGAGGTACAGTCGTGGGGTAGATGAGAAAGGGGTTTATAGTGGTGGGGCAGATGAGCAGATGGTTCTGTGGTGGAGCAGATGTGCATGGAGGTACAGTGGTGGGACAGAAAAGCAGGATGGGACAGATGTACAGGGGGTTACAGTGGTGGGACAGATGAGCAGGGGGGTACAGTGGTGGGACAGATGAGCAGGGGGGTACAGTGGTGGGGCAGATGAGCAGGGTAGTACAGTGCTGAGGCAGATGAGCAGGGTAGTACAGTGGTGGGGCAGATTTGCAGGGGGGACAGTGATCTGAGGTGTGAAGGTGCATGAATTGGGGCTCATCTGAGGTGTGAGAGTGCAGAATGTTAATTTCTCACTACTAAAGTAGTTTACAGCATTTACTTTATAAAAAATCCTTGTTGTGATTGAGAGTGTGAAGTGGACATTTTTTTGCTATAAAATCGCCACGATCAATTTCTTTGAAAACATTTTTCGGCACACTGTGCTCAAAAGGTTGCCTACCCCTGATGTAGAAAATAATTTCCCACATTTCCGTTTATAGTTTTCGCTAAGATGCCTGTCCAAGAGTCTTTTAAAACTATCCATACTTCTTGCCGACCCCACAGATTGTGGAAGAGAGTTCCACATCCTTACCGCCCTGACAGTGAAAAATCCCCTACACAGCTTAAAGAGGGATTCCCGTGAAAAAAAAAAAATTAAAAGTCAGCAGCTACAAAACTGCAGCTGCTGACTTTTAAAATAAGGACACTTACCTGTCCCAGGGTCCAGCGATGTCAGCACCCGAGACCGAATCGCCCCTCGGTCCTCAGGTGCTGCCGCCGCCAATCTCTGTAAGGGAATCGGGAAGTTAAGCGCTGCGGCTTCACTTCCCGGTTCCCTACTGCGCGTGCGCGAGTCGCGCTGCGCTTCCTAACTGGTCCCCGCTGTCTCTGGGACCCGTGTGTGACCCAGCAGACAGCGCGGCGGGGAAGGGAGGGGGCGTAGACTCCCGTGGGAGTCTATGCCGGAAATGGGTGCAAATACCCCCTCCCCCCTGAAAGGTGCCAAATGTGACACCGGAGGGGGGGGGGGGGTTCCGAAAAGCGGAGGTTCAATTTTTGTGTGAACCTCCGCTTTAAGGTTAAACCGCTTCTCTTCCATTCTCATCGTGTGGCCCCGTGTCTTCCTACACTCCCTGGGACTGTAAAGTTTCATACTTATGCTGGGATCACCATTGAGATATTTGTATATCGCTATCATATCTCCTCTCCAGCGTCTCTTCTCCTGGGAGAATAAATTTAGTGCTTGTAGTAGTTCCTTATAATTGAGGTCTTCCAGTCCCCATATTAATTTAGTTGTCCTTCTCTGGACTCTCTCCAGCTCCAGAACATCCTTTCTGAGGATTGGAGACCAGAACTGGATGGAATACTCCAGATGTGGCCGAACCAGAATTTTATAAAGTGGCAGCATTATCGTTTTATCTCCTGGAGAAAATTCCCTTTTTAATGCATGCTAATATTCTGCTGGGTTTGCTTGCTGTAGCTTGACATTTCATGCTATTGCTAAAGTTACTACAGGTATTACTCCCACTACTCCAAAGTTACTTCAGATATTGCTCCCAGTACTCCCAAGTTAGTTCAGGTAATAGTCTCAGTACTCCAAAGGATACTCCCAGTACTTAGTGTGTTTGCCGCTCCTTCTTTCAGTCTGTTCCAACCATGTTCTTCTGCAGGCTCCTCAGTCCCTATTCCCACTCTTTCCTGTCAGTGTGTCCCTGCTCTCTCTGCACAATGCTCCTGTGGTGTAGGCAATCAAAAATGACCACAACTGTAGGCGCCAATTGGACAGATTCTCAGATAAAATCAGTGGAATGAAATCATATGTATATTTATTGGATGATTTGGTAAAGTAAATAATGGACAACCATTTTTTAAAAATCTCTCCTCACATTGCTGGAGCGGCTATTCAGCAAGAACACCACTTGTGACAGTACCCATAGAAACGGTCAGATGGTAACAGGCTACGTGAAGTAATGCTGCGGTGGAGGTCAGGACAGCAGCCTCTCGCCCTCTCTCCTCCTTTCGGCTTGCACTCCACCACCCTGCACTCCAAGACTCTTTCTGGACCCATGTCTTCCGATCGCATGATGTCACGCTTGGACGTTTCCTTCTGCAGGCTCCCAATAGCAGTTGTTCCTGCTGCCTTTTGGTTTCCGTTCCTCTGCAGCCGCCTTGCTGCCCATCCCCAGAGCCTTTGTTCACAGTACCCGTTCTGCCATCCGGCTCTGTGAGCATTTGTCTTCCCTTTCCAGCGGAACTTGCCGGATCCATTAACCGCTCACCACTGCAGCATTGCTTCATGTAGCCTATTACCATCTGACCGCTTCTAAAGGTACTGTCACAAGTGGTCTTGCTGAATAGCCGCTCCAGCAATGTGAGGAGAGAATTTAAAAAAAATGGTTGTCCATTATTTTCTTTACCAAATCATCCAATAAATATACATATGATTTAATTCCACTGATTTTATCTGAGAATCTGACCATATGGGATGCTTTCAATTAGTGCCTACAGTTGTGGTAGTTTTTTGATTGGCTACAGTTTGTTTCACACCGCTCCTGGTATGTCTATCCACACGGCTGCTCCTTGGTCTGCCAGGCTCCCGGTCCCCGGCAAAAACAGCTCCTCCACGTGCAGCGTCCTTCTCGCAGTGTGTCTCACGGCTCCTCCGATCTTCCTCATGGAAACTACATCTAACAACAATCCCTGTTCTATAGAAGTCGATCTAATGGCCAGATATGGAATTTCTTCCATTTAGCTGTACTGGCCAAATATTAACCATCTATGGCCAGCTTTAGTGAACATTGTTTCCAAGAATAATACACAGCTAAGTCAACGATGGGAGAAAATTAGTATTTGCAGGTAAATTTTACAGTAGATAAATGCCAAGTTGGCATTTTGTTGAGCAGTATTAGTATTTGTAAGAGAGAAAACCAATGGGAGTGACTGATATTCCAAATAAAGCGACAACACTGCTGAGTTGGAGATGGGTAAAGTGACATATCCAGACACAGTGTGGTACTGAGCAGTGGTTGAAAGTGGGATCGCTTTTGTGAAGTAGCAGGGTGGTATTTGAATCCCTCATTTGCTGTGCTCATTGCACATGCCTCTATTTGCCAGTCATGTTTTTTTTTACAGTTAGTGATATTAAAGGATATTAAAAGAAAAAAAATGACAAACTTCATACTTATCTGCTCTATGTAATGGTTTTGCACAGAGCAGAGCCCCGATCCTCTTTTTCTCGGGTCCCCCCATCAGTGCTCCTCCCCCTCGACCAATGCCCCCAATAGCAAGCCGCTTGCTATGGGGGCACTGGTGTGTGCTCGCTCCCAAGCCCTGCTCTATGCATCCATAGGACACAGGGACTCCCGCCCCCTGCTCTCTCCTTATTGGCTCACTTTCTGTGATTGACTCAGCCGAACAGGGATATCCTCGCTCTTCACACCCTTTTTCTGCATAAAGCTTGCAGCTCTAATATGCTCAACTAACAAAATCCCATATATTTCAAAATGTACCCGAGCTTCTTTTAGGCTCCTTTCACACTGACGCAATTTTCAGGCATTTTAGCGCTAGAAATGGCACCTAAAAACTGCCTCCCATGCCGCCCGAATGTGAAAGCCAAGTGCTTTCACACAGGACATTAGAAAAAGTCCTGCAAGCAGCATCTTTGGGGTCGATTTGGGAGCGCTGTATACAGCGCTCCGCAAACGCCTTGCCCATTGAAATTAATGGGCAGTGATTCCGATGCAATATGGGCGGTTTTAACCCCTTCTTCGTCCGCCAACGGGGGTTAAAAGTGCCCTGCTAGCGGCTGAAAAGCACCACTTAAACGGCACTAAAGCGCCTCTAAAACGAGCAGCGCTTTAGTGCCGCCGCGGCCCCAATGTGAAAGTAGTCTTGGGCAGATTGGAGGCAAATTGGTCAATTAGACTTCATTGGGAACACCTGAGAAACACTCATCATGAGCATTTTGTTGCATGTGTTCTGGCAAAACATCAGCTCTCCTATTTGGCTAAAATAAAAATGCCTGAGGCTGGGTTCACACTGGTCCGACAAACGCTCCGACATTGGGAGCTCATGTCGCATGACGTGTGAAATCCAATGTTTCCCTATGGGAGCCGTCCTGGTCCGACACAAGTCGTTCCGACTTTAGAAATGCTCCCTGTACTACTTTGATCCGACTTTGATCCTACTTCAGCCTATTGACTATCATTGAAGTCGGATCAAAGTCGGATCGCCGTCTTGCATCATCCGACTTCGGCTCAGATGATCTTGAGGGGGAACTCCGCGCCAAATTTTAAATAAAAAACCGGCATGGGTTCCCCCCCAAGAGCATACCAGGCCCTTAGGTCTGGTATGGACCTTGAGGGGAACCCCCTATGCCGAAAAAACGGCGTGGGGGTCCCCCCAATCCATACCAGACCCTTATCCGAGCACGCAGCCCGGCCGGACAGGAATGGGGGTGGGGACGAGCGAGCGCCCCCCCCCTCCTGAACCGTACCAGGCCGCATGCCCTCAACATGGGGGGGTTGGTGCCTTAGGGGAGAGGGGGGCGCGCTGTGGTCCCCCCCACCCCAAAGCACCTTGTCCCCATGTTGATGAGGACAAGGGCCTCTTCCCGACAACCCTGGCCGTTGGTTGTCGGGGTCTGCGGGCGGGGGGCTTATCGGAATCCGGGAGCCCCCTTTTAATAAGGGGGCCCCCAGATCCCGGCCCCCCACCCTATGTGAATGAGTATGGGGTACATGGTACCCCTACCCATTCACCTAGGGAAAAAGTGTCAATCAAAAAAAGAAAACACTACACAGATTTTTAAAGTAATTTATTAGACAGCTCCGGGGGTCTTCTTCCGACTTCGGGGGTCTCTCCGGTTCTTCTCCGCGTCTTCTGCTGGGCTCCTCTGCCATCTTCTGCTCTTTTGCCGCTCTTTTGCTATAGCAGAGGAGCCCGGTCTGCTGCCTTCTTCTCTTCGGGGGTCTCTCCGGTTCTTCTCCGCGCTCTCCGGATCTTCTGCCGGGCTCCTCCGCTATTATCAACATGGGGACAAGGTGCTTTGGGGTGGGGGGCCGCAGCGCGCCCCTCTCCCCGAAGGCACCAAACCCCCCATGTTGAGGGCATGTTGAGGGCATGCGGCCTGGTACGATTCAGGAGGGGGGGGGCGCTCGCTCGTCCCCACCCCCATTCCTGTCCGGCCGGGCTGCGTGCTCGGATAAGCTCGGATAAGGGTCTGGTATGGATTGGGGGGTACCCCCACGCCGTTTTTTCGGCGCAGGGGGTTCCCCTTAAGGTCCATACCAGACCCAAGGGCCTGGTATGCTCTTGGAGGGGGAACCCATGCCGGTTTTTTTATTTAAAATTTGGCGCAGAGTTCCCCCTAAAGATTCATACCAAACACAGTGCCGGGCATTGGCGGGGATCCAAGTCGGATCCCCGTTCATTGAAAGTCGGACACATGCCGGCTTCATGTCGCAGGGCAAAGTCGGATCCAAAGTAGGACGGCTGTCGTGTCGCACCAGTGTGAACCCAGCCTGAAACTTGATTACACATGTAATATGCTAAAACTCTTGTAATATGCTTGCAAAACTCTTAAATAACGCCTGAAATTGCTCTGCTCAGGTGTCAACAGGGCCTAAAGTAGCAGCAACAGACAAATGAGGTCATAACTCTGCCATTCTGCTCTCTTTTATTAGTATGTTTTCTAGTTGCCAGATTTGCACGTGGCACACCTGATTCGGCTCCAGTCTGAGTGCCGATGTACAGGGGATTGCAATGTTGCCCATATAATGTGTCCAGCATCTGTTTTGACTAGCTATAGAAACAAGACACCTAGAGTATGAATACTTCAGCAACTTCGTGCATGAAAATAAGCCTCAAAAGCAGATAGTGTTTGTTCAGGGCTAATATCTCTGCGGTTGCTTTACGTAACCCCTGGCGCATATAACAGCCTTGAAGTAATAGTTTATTCCATAGGAACAAAAGAATGGAATGGAGGGAGTGATAAAAATACAGATGTGTATATATTTAATTTTGTATAAAATATATCCAGCCAAAACTTTTAAAATTTTCGCCAGAATCAAGATTTCCCATCACTTAAGCCAGCCATAGACTGAATGAAATTGGGCCAGTTCAGCAGGAACCAGCCCAATTTTGATCCATTATTGGGCTAGCTGGTTGTACTGGAGTCCTTCTATCAGTCAACTTCAGTAAAACCAGCCTGTCGATGCTTTTTTGGTCGATCACTGCCGTGTGGCTATAACCACCAGCAGTGATCATTGTACAGTATGCTGACAGCTGGGAAACCTCCCGCTGTCAGAATACAGTAGAGCAGTGGGAGCGATTCCCCCATCAACGCTGACTGTGTTGATGGGGTCATCAAACCGTTTTCTTTCCTTAAGCCTGTGGGTGACGGAAAGAAAATTGCATACTGAATGGCCTGCCTTGCTGTCTTGGATGCACACTGGTAAGTAAGAATGGGTTCGGGCGTGTTCGCACACTCCACGTGCTAAGCCCGCCAGGAAGTCGGCACGGCGCTGCTCTAATCACAGGCAGTGATTCCAAATGTGCGGCTGCAGAGATCGGGAAATGTCTCACTGCCTGTGATTAGCCTGCTAAGCATGACTATACACCTGGACTACATATCCCAGGGATCCTTACTACCATCAGAGAGATTGCTGGGAGGAGCTATAAAAGAAGCCAGAGACTCTCTTCCTCCTGGGCCTGATGAGTGACGGAACTCTCGTGCATGGAGAGTGGGGTTGCGGCCTACCACGCGGGGTACAACATTCCAACCAGATGAGAAGGGCCTAGCACTGCTTGCTGTTCTAAAGACATCCAACCATCACCATCCGACAACACATGCTTTGAGCTTCGCATCGGGAGATTGAAACAGCTTGATTGATCCGCTGCACGATTGTTGTACCGGGAGCTGTGGTCCAGAAGGCATTGAATCGACCTGGTTGTTGATCAGAGGGCAGTTTCCCACCTTTGCAAACGTTTCCTTATTACTTCACTGGGACACTGTATACAGACAGCTTTACCTTGGGGATACTTTGCTGCACCTTTATTTGGATATAATTAATGAGCTCCGACTGCCGGTGAAGACTATCGGGCCTGCAACGGGGACTATGCTGTCATTACTACTTGAAGGGCCTTTATACCATTTCTATTAAGCCTGAGCTCTCATTAGGATTAAAGGTTAATAGGCCAGCCTGGGTTTCCCCATGAGAAGTTTGCCAGTATAGATACTTAACCTTTGCTTATCCTTTTCAGGTTCAAGCAGTACTCTACTGTACATATGTGTATATAATATACCATTATCTACAGATCTACAAAACCTTGTTACCCAAAGTTCAGTAGAGCTATTGCTTCATCTGCGTAACAATATCCTCTATAAATTGTTCCAGTAAACGTTAATAGAATATAAACGCACTGAGTTCTTTGTCTTATTACTTTAAGGGGGTGCAAAGATGTCTGAACCCAGAGTGTCAGGTGGGTTGGAATGTTCACAAGGTCATGGCGGTGCAGATGAGCAGGTACATCCAAGCAGTCCTCAAAGGGGGTTGTGCTACAAATTTTTCAAGGCACTGTATATCTTTGTGGAAGATTTTTTTCTGTTGAAAGTAATGGTCTGGTGATAGTGGTCTCCAGTGGTCAATTACACAGTTTATTATAGAGGAGTAAAAAAGGAGGAATCTAGGGAGAACCAGATCACATACTCTAAATCCTCTTGCTTCACTGCAGTACAGTTTAGCAGTCCAACAGGTATAAGACTATTGGAAATTCAGAATTCCACTTCTCACAATGTGGGCTATTTGTGGGATATAAAGTGCTCAAGGGAACAATAATGCAACCATTATTGTGCAAAGTGTATAAGGCCCCTTTCACACTCAGGCGCTACAGTGCTAAAATTAGCGCCTGTAAAGAGCCTCTCCTGTCTCTCCAGTGTGAAAGACCCGAGGGCTTTCACACTGGAGCAGTGCGCTGGCAGGACGCTAAAAAATGTCCTGCAAGCAGCATTTTTGGAGCGGTATATACACCGCTCCTGCCCATTGAACTGTGTGGGCACTGCTGTTGAACCACCAGCTTTATGGGTCGTTTTAACCCATTTTCGACCAAAAACCCCAGCAAAAATGGCAGTAAAGCACCGCTATTTTTAGTGCCGACGGTGCCGATGCCCGGTGTGAAAGGGACCTAAAAGACTCCAAATTTAATAAACCGCTTTAACCACTTCAGCCCCAGAATGATTTACCCCCTGCGTCACTTTGACAATTGTGTGGGCTTACGACCCAAATAAAATTACCGTATTTATCGGTGTATAACATGCACATTTTCCCCCTTAAAATAGGGGGAAAATCACGTGTGTGTTATAAGCTGAGATAGGCTGCCACCGAAGGGAAGGAGGGGACGAGCGCTGCCGAAATACAGCTGGATCTCCTATGTACTCGGCATCGGCTCGCAGTCACGCTCAGTCCCACCCCCTGGACATCTAGCATTGACGTCCCAGCATTGGACCGGCGTTATGTCCATCATAGGATCCAGGCCAAGGGGCGGGACTGAGCGTGACGCCGAGCCGAGTACACAGGAGATCCAACTCTATTTCAGCAGCGCTCGCCCCCTCCTTCCACTCGGTGGCAGCCTATATTTCGGCAAGGCTGCGGATGGATGCTGATCAAGCTGCAGTAAGGAGCAATGCTGCAGGTGGGCACTAATCAGGCTGCAGTGAGAAGCAATGCTGCAGATTGGCACAGATTAGGCTGCAGGTGGACACTGATTAGGCTGCAGATGGGCACTGATTTAGACTGTATATGGGCACAGATCAGGCTGCAGATGGGCAGAGATCAGGCTGCACTGAAGCTGCAGATGGGCACTAATAAGGCTGCATTGATGCTCACTGACCATTATTTTGCTTCAAAGTGTTTTTTAAAAAAAAAAAAAAAAATTTCCTGAAACTTCCCTCTTAAATTGGGGTGCGTGTTATACGCCGGCGTGTGTTAAATGGCGATAAATACGGTAAGTTCTCTCCCCCCCCCCCCCCACAAATAGAGCTTTCTTTTAGTGGTATTTGATCACCACTACGGTTTTTTTTTTTTTTTTTTTTTTTTTTGCGCAATAAACAAAAAATTGACAATTTTAAAAACCAATATTTTTTACTTTCTGCTATAATACATATCCAAAATTTTTTTTAAAAAAACGACTTTCTTCATCCAATTTAGGCCAATATGTATTCTACATATTTTTGGTAAAAAAAAAAATCCCAATAAACGTATATTGTTTGGTTTGCGCAAAGGTTATCGCGTCTACAAACTATTCTTTTCTTATTGTTTTTACTGGTAATGGTGATTTTTAGCGGGACCGCGACATTGCAGCAGACAAATCTGACCCTAAGTGACACTTTTTGGGGACCAGTGACTGGGATGCACTGATCACTGTATAAATAACACTGGCAGGGAAGGGGTTAACATTAGGGGCAATCAAAGGGTTAACTGTGTTCCCTGTTCCTGTGTTCCCTGTTAGTATCTTCTAACTGTGTGGGGGATGGACTGATAGGAAGAACACAGATTGCTGTTCCTGATTACTAGGAACAGAATGTTTACATAGGCAGATCCCGAGTCTGCCTCTCTGTGGAGCAATTTGGTTGTGCAGAGGTTTATATGTGTCTGAGACCCATCTGCAGCACAGTAATTAAAACATATTTTGTGGGTCAGGTTTTATTTACTGGACCCTTACCCCCACTCTCCATCCTGAAGGATCCTATTGTGTGCTTGCAGCCACTGGCAAGAAGGAGAGGAGGGAAGCTGGAAGCACTTTGAGGGTAGGGGTGGCAAACAGGGGCCTAGGTAGCAGGGGGAAACATCTGGTGCACAGGGAGGGTGATTGGCACAGCGGGGGCAGTTAATTGAATCACAGGGCATGTTTAACAACCATTCGTTGGCCTTCCCTCCAAGTAAAGTAAAGTAGTTAATGCAGTATCCAAATCCCTATGTATTTTAAGATAAAATGTTCCCTGATAGTTTGAAAACCAGAGCATAGTAATATCCATTCATAGGATAAATGATAAAATGGTTGATGGTGATGGCAGATTCATACAGAGCAACTGTGATAAATGAGCCTTGAGACATCCTCCCTTATGTAAATGTGAACTAGTTATATAGCACAGTCTTTGCAGTGTGATTTATGCTCATCATTACACACTGACATGGTGTGTGAGGAAAGTAAATATTTAAACAGAGGTATCATGCACAACCACTGAGACCTGTGAAGGGAACATTTTTTTCCAAGTGGCAACAACTGCAAATACATTTATTGATCCTGGATTCTTTGATCTTCCCATCTGAGAAGAAAACTCAGTTTAAAGCAGTCATTTGTACTGGCAGATCATTTAGAGCAGCACTAATGCCGACCTCACCTGCTGCCCAGTATACTGCCACGAGATCAGAGGGAAGGCTTCTTTCTGACTGCAGGCATGTGAGCCTGAGTGCTTCTGATAAATAGCTTAGCCTTTCTGAAGATGTTTCAATTAAAATTCACTTTGTTACCCCTACAGGCATGAATTTTTTCATTTATAGATTAGAGCTTTTTATTTATTTATTTTTAAATAAGTTAAAAGAAATATGTCAAGAGAAGTATACAGATTGCCATTGCTGAACTTTTTTTATTTATTTTTTTATTTTTTAACATAGAAGTAAAAAAAAAAAAAAAAAAAAAAAAAAAGCGGTTCATCGTCTGAGTACAGACTGTTTGTCCCAAGCATGTTTTAATCCACTTACTGTTGACTGACTCACTACCTCTGCTGGAAGTCTATTTAAAATATCAACTACTCTTTCAGTAAAATACTTTCTAAGACCATACTTCCCTCCTGAACCGTATCTTTCCACTTCATGTATTTTAAAGATTTCAGTTACAGTATCTCACAAAAGTGGGGGGTCAGTGAACATGGCGAGGCCTGTTCTGAGTGGAACCTGTCCTGTTAAACCGCTGTATGGTCTTGGCCACCATGCTGCAGCTCAATTTCTGGATCTTGGCAATCTTTTTGTAGCCTAGGCCATCTTTATGTAGAGCAACAATTTTTTTTCAGATCCTCAGTTTTTTGCCATGAGGTGCCATGTTGAACTTCCAGTGACCAGTATGAGCGAGTGATAGCGATGACTCCAAATTTCACACACCTGCTCCTCATTCAAACCTGAGACCTTGTAACACTAACAAGTCACATGACACCGGGGAGGGAAAATGGCTGATTGGGCCCAATTTGGACATTTTCACTTAGGGGTGTACTCACTTTTGTTGCTACTGGTTTAGACATTAATGGCTGTGTGTTGAGTTATTTTGAGGGGACAGCAAATGTACACTGTTATACAAGCTGTACACTCACTACTTTACATTGTAGCAAAGTGTAATTTCTTCAGTGTTGTCACATGAAAAGATATAATAAAATGTTTACAAAAATGTGATGGGTGTACTCACTTTTGTGAGATAATGTATGTCTCCCTTTTCCCTTCTTTCCTCCAGCAGCTTCATCTGCTGCCTCTGCCAATGAGGAGGCAGAGATTGCCCTCGTGCACTTCGCGTGGATCGTGATGGAGCTCAGGTAAGTATTGGGTGGGTTGCTGCAAACAGAAGTTTGTTTTTTTTTTTTTACCTTTTTATGCCTAGAATGCATGAAGGTGCATGTCTTGCGTGTTCCCCCGAAGTTCATAGTGGAATCCACGGATCTAATTTTAATCACACCCTTTTGGCAAAAAGACATTGGTTTTTAGCCCTGCTGAACTTATTAGCGAAGCCCCTGGAGATTACCAGTCAGAAGGGACTTACTGAGTCAAGGGCCCGTCATTCATCCAGACCCAGCATATCTCAACCTGACGGCCGGTTTTCTGTGGAGGACCTACTAAGACACAGAGGCCTGTCACAAAAGCTTTTCAACACCCTTTTATCAAGCAGGAAAAAGGTAACAAGGGCAATTTATTCCAAAGTTTGGAAGTATTATAAACTCCTGGTGTTCCAGAAAAAAACTTTGATTTCAATATTTTCATTTCTGTTCAGAATTTCTCTGAGGGCATTGGTAAGGGATTAGCAGCGATCACCCTCGAGGTGCAGGTGGCAGCGCTGTCGGTGTTTCTAGAGAAAACCTTTATCTAGAGCCATTTAATTTGATTTTTAAATTTATTTATTTTTTTTTCATTTTTTTTAGAGCTATGGCTGGGGGTAGACCTATGCCGGTCAAATTATTCCTGAAGTGGGATTTATCTTTAGTTTTTCAAGGGCTCACGAAAGCCCCTTTTTTGAACCTTTGCAAAATGTCTCCATAGAGTTGCGCAGGTTGAAAAGAATCCTGTTAGGGCATGCAACCTCGGGCTTAATTTACTGCTATCTAATGCTGAGCCTTTCCTGAGATATTCTCCAGACAAAATTAATCTTGGGGACAGATCCGGGTTTACTTCCAAAAAAAAAGTGTCTACAGCGTTCCACCGTACACAAAAAATTATACTGCCCACATTCTGTCTAGCTCCCTCCGGCCTGGGAGAGGAGGCCTTTTCACACTCTAGATGTCAGAAGATGTCTTTTAAAATATCTTGAAGTAAAACACCTCAAAGTCTACCTGTTCATCCTGGCAACAGGAGCACGCAAAGGGGAGAAAGCTTCCAGAAGTACTTTGGGAAGGGGGCTAAAAGCATGCTATCGAAGAAGCTGACCTGGCATTTATAAGGCACTACAGGTTAGATCTGTCCTTAAATCGGTCCCACCCTGAAGTAAGTACTCGGTTATCCTCTCCAAGGTGCTGTCCTGAAAGTTGAGGGGAGAAAACCTTAGTTACTTACCGGTAACAGTATTTCTATGAGCCTTTCAGGACAGCAGCTACTTCCCTCCCTTGCTTATTATATGCATTTATATAGTATCTCTGGTGGTTGGTGTTTTCTATGCTTATATCTTCCAGCATGTCGGAGGAATTCTCGGCGACGACTGATGGCATGGTGGAAGCAGCTGCATTTAAAGGGCGTTGTCACGGCAGCGTTTCCTGGGAAGGGTGGAGCTACGCTCTCTCCAAGGTGCTGTCCTGAAAGGCTCATAGAAATACCGTTACTGGTAAGTAACAAAGGTTTTCAAAACCATGAGCAGATTGACTTTATAAGACTATCACAGGAAAAGTTTAGACTGTCGTAAAGTGTGGTTTGGCCTTTCCCACCCTCAGAACCTACATATTGGACAGTAAGGTTGCCCATCACAGTGGTTGCTTTAGGGAAGGGGTTAACAGGAAAAGTAAAGATTTACATATAACGTCAACTGCCTATATCTCTAGTAGGAATGAGCCCAGGCGTGGTTGGATACAATTCCGAACCTGCATGTGCTATCTTACCGGGAAGTTGCCAATCATAAGCAGTGGAGGCATTATCCGCCCCACAGATACACATATACCAGGGGAGTGTATACATAGCGATGCGGGTCGGGGAATGCCTCCACTACCTATGATTGGCCGTCAGCTTTGACAGCTTCCCAGTAAGATAGCACAATCGGGTTTGGAATTGTGACCGACCACGCCTGAGCTCATTCCTCAGTCAGGTGGGCTCAGACTCTTGTCCAAACTTGTCTGAGCTCATTCCTAATCTCTACATCTACAGATTGTTTTGATATGTAGTTTTCATTGAAGGTAACCTCTGCTGTTACATTTTTCCATCTCATGCTCAGGCTAGGTTCACACTCGTGCAGGTGGCTGCGGGTGTGGCGATCGCACCATGTCCCCCACCAGCAGCCAAAGCACACTGTTCTTTTACAGACAGACATGCGGGGCTGCCCTTCATTCTTAATGACTCACCCCCACGCCTCTACACAAGCAGTCCGTTTGCAGGTGCTTGGGCTAAATGGGCTCCTGTGCCAGTACAAATACGGGTCGCACCACACGGCTAGATGTGAACAAAGCTTTATATTGGTTTATGACTGATTTGCATTTTATTTTCAAATAATTAATTAGCTTTCCCATTTTGTGTATAAGCTTAAAACTGAAATAACAGCAGTTGGTTTTGACATGTATGTAAGGGGCTTAGCCTGTCATCCTGGAGCTTTTTTTTCCATTTGGGCATTGAGATGGCAATGCATGGTTCACATTTCTGCCGATATGTCATTCTACTGATTTTGCCAAATTGAGCCATGGATGTCACTGTCGTCGCCACCCCGATTGATAGATGTTAATTTATAAATCAACCAATCCAGGTGGAAAATTTTCCTAACAGTGACTGCATTCACAAGTGTTATGTGCATCCCCTTGTAGGCATTCATGTCAATTGGGACACAGAGACTGTATGTACACAACCCCTACTCTCAATTTGACATCTGTGCGTGTCCTCGACCCACAATGTCTGCATTTGGGAATGAGTACATGCACGCACATGGATGTAAAATTGGGAGCAGATCCAGCTGATGTATAATGAATAAAGAGCTGCATTAAAGTGATATTAACCACTTGCGCCCGCCCACCGTCAAATGACTACAGAGCGGTGCGGCTCTCGTTCTGGGACCACGTCCTATGACGGCGCCACTGAACGGGCGCGGGGGCACGCAGCGCGGCAATCACGGCCGCGCCTCCTTCCTAGGACACGGCGTGACCCCGATCTCAGTAAAGAGCCGATGACACAGCTCTTTAACCATGTAATCAGCTGTGTCCAATCACACAGCCGGTCACATGTAAATGTGGAAGTGCCATTTATCGGCTCTCCTCGCCTCACACTGACAGAGTGTGTGGCGAGGGGAGCTGATCAGTGGCATCTCCTCGCAGGGGAGACCAGGACAGGAAATCGGGACACTGATGATCAGTGCCCTGATTACAGTAAAGCCCCAGCAGTGCCCTTCAGTGACACCAATTAGTACCCATTAGTGATGCCAGTCAATACTGCCTTTCGGTGCTCATCAGTGCCACCTATCCGTGCCACCTCATCAATGCCCATCAGTGAAGGAGAAAAATTACTTATTAACGAAATTTTAAAATATTTTTTTTTTCCATATTTTCGGTCTACTTTTTTTTATTTATTTATTTATTTTATTGCTTTCAGATAAAAGTCTCTGCTGCGGATTCGGCGCAAGATCACTTTTATCGGCAGCGGGAGAGCTGCCTCTCCCACCACGGTCGCTTGCCACTTACCGGAGCCATCGGTAGCGGCGGAGACGATCGGGTCCTCTCCCTAGTGAGACTGGATGCCAAGTGTGGAAAAGATGGCCCCCGCTCGGCACCATAATGGCTCCATAACATCGTCACTTCCGTCCAATGCTCTTAAAGGGGAATTTTTTTTGTTTTTTCTTTTTTCAAAAGACTTTTTAATGCAATAATAAAAAAAAAAAAAGTGTAAATGTGAGATCTGAGGTCTTTCTGACCCCAGATCTCACATGAGAGGTTCTGTCATGCTTTTTTTCTATTACAAGGGATGTTTACGTTTACATTTACATAGAAATAAAAGTGACCCAATTTCTTCTTTTTTTTTTTTTTTGTAAAAGGACAGTGTAAAAATAAAAAGTAAAATAATCCCACAAGCTCGCGCGCAGAAGTAAACGCATACATAAGTCGCACCCGCATATGAAAACTGTGTTCAAACCACACATGTGAGGTATCTCTGCGATCTTTAAAGCAAAAGCAATAATTCTAGCACTAGACCTGCTCTGTAACTCAAAACTGGTAACCTGTAGAAATCTTTAAGTGCCAAAGTTTGGCGCAATTTTGAAGCATGACATGTTGGGTATCAATTTACTCGGCATAAAATTATCTTTCACAATATAGAAGAAAATTGGGCTAACTTTACTGTTGTCCTATTATTTAATTCAAAAAAGTGTATTTTTTTCCAAACAAATTGTGCTTGTATGTAAATATGGTGTGAAATAAAGTATTGCAATTACCACCATTTTATTCTCTAGGATGTCTTAGAACCCCCAAACATTACTTTTTTTTTTTTAAAGTAATTTTTCTAGCAAAAACAAAATGATTTTAACTTGTAAACAACAAATCTCAAAAAGAGGCTCGGCCCTTAAGTGGTTAAATAATAAACATGTCATACCTCCTCTATGCAGTTGTTTTGCACAGAGTAGGCCCAAACCTCTTCTCTGTTTTTTTTCCACCGGCTCTCCTGGCCCCTCCCTCATGCAGAGTACCCCTCAGAAAAAAACACTATCTTTTACTTTTTGCTATAATAAATATCCCACATTTTTTATCAAAAGAACAAATTTTTTCCTCAGTTTAGGCCGATATGTATTCTTCTACATATTTTTGGTAAAAATAATCGCAATAAGCGTATATTGATTGGTTTGCGCAAAAGTTATAGCGTCTACAAAATAGGGGATAGATTTATGGCATTTTAATTTTTTTTTTACTAGTAATGGTGGCGATCTGTGATTTTTATCGGGACTGCGATATTGCGGTGGACAAATTGGACACATTTTTGGTACCATTGACAATTGTACAGCGATCAGTGCTATAAAAATGCACTGATTACTGTATAAATGTCACTGGCAGGGAAGGGGTTAACACTGGGGAATGATCAAGGGGTTAACTGTGTTCCCTAGGTGTTTTCTAACTGTAGGGGGATGAAACTGTCCAGGAGGAGAGAGAGATTGGTGTTCATACATAGTATGAACACACGATCTGTCTCTACACCCCTGAAAGAACCTGGACCCTATTGGCCAAAAGGCGAAGCGACGTAAGGCAACGTCGTTTCGCCCAGCCTTGCCATTCTGCCGCAGTAAAACTGCGGCAGCTGGTTGGCAAGCGGTGAATACTTGCTCAATCAAAGTTCTACACCTGAAAAGGACTAGAAGAAAAAAAAAACAGCCTGCGGACAGTATTGATGTGTGAAATCAATTTTTATTATTTTGCAGTAGTCTTCTGTGATTACGGTTTAGCCAGCAAAACCGTATCAATTTTGTTTAATGTTTCAAATTACAAACAAAAACTTGCAAAGATGAACAAAGGCCCTTTAATCTCCCTGAAATCAGATTCTCTGTGCAATGTTCCACAGTAATGAACAGTGTTTATCTGCAAATAATGGAAAATTACATTATCTGCAGTTTACTTTTTCTGTGAATAGAGATTTCGATATTGCATTTGTGGATTTAAAAACTAATGCCAACATGGTTATCTACATTGTAATTGATTTTGCAATTCAGAAACTTTGCATAACCACAGGTTAATGAAGTGCTCAAATACAGCAGTTAAATATAAACATCTTATTTGAAACTGATAACTGCTGGACATGGAAAAATATAAAAAATAGGCCCAGTCTAACCTTTTATATCATTTCTAGTGCCAGAGCTGTTCAGATCTCTGTAACCAATTAACTTTGTTGCTTCTGTTTGCAATACGGGAGGACGTATAATATGCAGATTAGCTCTACGCCTGCACCAGAATCCTTTGCCTGTGGTGCTTTAGTTAACAGAATAGTTTAAAACCCCGGTTTTGTTATCTTTTTCCAAAAACGATCGTTCGATTTTCCCCGTTTTCATAGCAAATCGGGACCTATGAACGAAAATTTGTTAGAAAATTCTCGAATGACAAAGGCTTTTTTTGTTGTTGCTTATTGTTTCCAGATCATGCGCAGTCTTTCTTTCTTTTCAGATTTTTCTTGTACGAAAACAGTACACATTAAACAAATATCGTGAATTTTGTTCCCGTGGAAGAAAAATTTTGTAGTTTGTCCCTTCGGAAATTTTCAGACAAAAATTAGAAATCGGCTGTCGAAAGTTGTGTACACTTATACGAAAATCGTATGAAAATTCTTTGGAAGAAAATGTTCGTCCGATTTTCTTATAGTGTGTACTAGGGTTGCACCAATACCACTTTTTTAAGACCAGTACCAATACTTTTTTTCAAGTACTTGCCAATACCAATTGCGATACTTTTTTTTTAATGTCATGCGACAGTGGCACTAATATACAGCACTGATGAGGCGTGGACTGTCGGTAGTTTTTTATTTGTATTTATTTTTTACAATTTTTTTTTTATTTTAACAGTGCTTTCTTTCTTTTTTTGGGGGAGTGGATGGTGTCAGTGTTTTTTTATTTATTTTTTTATTATTATTATTACAATTAAACCTTTTATTCTCTTTTTTTTATATTTATCAGCTCTGTTGGGGTGTAGGGGGGGGGGTTGGGGGTGGCTCTAAACAGACCTCTGACATCTCTCCTTTGAGACAGGGAAAGGGACTGAGGGCACAGATTCCCCCGTCCCTTTCTCTTCAGCCTCAGCTGCACTGAAGATGTATTAACAGGAGACAGAGGCTCCTCTCCATTCATAAACTGAGACATCGTAAACACAGTTTTACTATGCTTCAATTATGAATGTTTCAGTTACGATGAACAGACAGAGTCAGTCAGTGATCACATAAATTACATATTTACCAGCTCCTTCTTCCGCTCTCCATCCTGACAGATGGGGGGGGGGGGGGACCGGAGGAGGGCAACACAGAGGACCGGGGAGCCGGAGGAGAGTCTGGAGAGAGGGAGGAGGACACCAGAAGCCTGAGGAAGACTCGGGGAGCCGGAGGAGCACACGGTACAGTCGGAGGTGATCGGTGCGGCGGTGGGGGCAGTTACAAGCACCGATCCCCCTGTATAGCCTTTCAATAAAGCAGCTGACAGCTGCAAGAGGGAGAGGAGGAGAAGCGGCTGTCAACTGCATTATTGAAAGGCTATACAGGGGGATCGGTGCTTGTATCTCCCCCCCCACCGCCGCACCAATCGCCTGTGAGGCTGTCCCGCCCCCCCTGCTGCACTGAGGATGCTTGGCCCAATACAACAGGTATCAGATCAAGCGTCGGAACATTTGCACAAATACCGATACTCGTGCAAATGCTTGGTTTCTGCACTGATACTAGTATCGGTGCAACCCTAGTGTGTACGATCCTTTATTGGGCAGATTTTATTTTTAGTTACTTTGACACAACGGGAAGTGTCCATGTCCATCCGATTTGCCCCAAAGACGAGAGTGGGATGTGTCCGCATCTGCTCTGCAGAGTGGAGCGGAGATGGACCTGTCATCTGCCTGCTTACTGGGAATCAGTGGAGAGATCCACCGCTAAGCAAGCTAAGCTAAGTTTCACGGAAGCATATGTGTGAAAGAGCCTTTGCCTTTAGATCGACTAAAGTATAACTAAAGGCAATTTATTTATTTTTTTGTGGATAGGAAGAGATGATTAGAACCCCTGTCAGTTTTTATTGCTGTCTGTGCTCCTGCTAGGGAGATTTACCCTTCTCTATTTGTTCTGTTTACCATTATCATTAAAAGTAAAGAAAATCCCAAATTTTGGGTTGTTCCCAGAAAAATAGTAAAGGGGAAATCTTTCAGTGGGGATATTGCTTCTGGTGACCTTAATTTGCATGGATTTCCTCTCACTTCCTGTTTAGCTATGGGACAGGAAGTGAAGCAAAATCTATGAAATGGGACACAAATGGCGAAAAACAGTCTGATGGGTTATAACCCTCCGTTGCTCTATCCAGAATGGAAAGGAAAGTTTTGCATATAGTTCTACTTACTGCAGTTTTACTAACATTTTTATTGATGGTGTAATTTTTTTTAACCAATGCCTTGGTGTGACGTCTTTGTATTCTTCAAAGTTTTCTATTGACTGATGTAATAGATTGAGTGGCTTATGTACCTTACCATTATACTGTTGAAAATCTTTATACCGCTATAGGGTTGAGTGAGTGGCTAAATCCTGTCCACTTAGCTTACTGCTCTGTACTTCCTGAGTTGATAACAGACTCCATTAATTTCTTTGGTCCTGCAGCATTTATTACACATACAGTGTGGGGCCATGTCCAACACAGGCACATGCATTTCTACTCTTTTAGATTAGTATCTTTTAGTGCTTGGCCATAAGGATGATGAGAGCCTGTCACTTTTGCATCAGAGCTAAGGAAGTCCAAAACAGTGAACCGTGTTGTCATGTTGCAGCTTCTCACTCATCTAAACAAGCCTTTATTAAAACTTGTATAATAATCCTGTGTTTTGTGTTTCTTTGTAGGGATCAAAGCCACTTGTAAATGTATGTTTTATCCATGATGGCTGACCATCATCCTCCACCGCTGGAAAACACCCCACTGATAACAACTGACATTCCTCTTCTTCCTACACCCATTGTCAATGGAGAAGGTGGCCAGCAGGTATGACCTGATAGTCTAGTAGTGATTTAAAGCTGTACATTGGAATGTAGACAAAGTTTGATGGAGAACTTGCCATATGTATAGACGCAGGGATTTTGAGCTTTACATGTTTATGTGAATAATTGACCAAAATGTACTTAACTTACATTAAGTTAAGAGTTTGTCTCCCTACCTCCTTTTATAAGGAAAGATGTTAATACTTACAGTACCTACCTTGTGACTGTACTGCCTAACTTTTTACTCTTTTGAAGAGCTGAAAGTAGCTGAAATGACGTCAGCATCTGACACACTTATAGGTGTGTCAGATTGTTGGTCCTCCACTCTGCTCTGTGGTTTTACTCTGACCTCCCCTACATTATAGACCATCACACATTATATATTTTCCCTATTGTTATTTAGAATTAAAACACACTAAATACATAGGGTATTTGCTTGTATTTTAGACTAATAATTTTATTTCCCTCGATGTGGCAATGTCTAGTGCGGATTCTCTGTATTAGTATTTCCGGGTACATTTTTTTAAAAAGGGAACTATAATAGTTTTGGGTTAGTATATTTTTACAATTACTGTATGAAATAATTGCTATAAGGTTCCCCAAGCACCATAGCAGAAAGACAGCACAGCAGTAATCCCCTCCTTTCAGACAAGCTGGCTCCTATTGAAAACTCAATGGAAGTCATCCCAAAGAGATGTGTCACTGCTCTGAAGCATTCACTTGTTGAGAATCTCTAAACAGGTCTTTCAGAAGGAGGTAATGAAAAACTAGAATACTTTAAAAAGAAGACTAAAGCTCCACCTGCTGACCTAAAAGGAGAATACAGAATAATATGCATTAGACCAACTATGTCAGACAGACTGCCAATGCTAGCAAACAGTGCCACACCCCTAAGGAGATTGTCACGGGAAAATGTATTTTGGATGGCACTTTAAAGGCACCAAAAAAGTAAACACAAAATGCAAAATGTTTATTGTACAAATATTAAAAACAGACCAAGGGGTTATGATGTACAGACCGCATACAAATGACTATCACATGAAATAACATAGGCGTACCCATCAATCGGCTAAAAAAGAGACAAAATTAAGGTCATTGATATATGAATGAAACTCCAATGCGTTTCAACTTCTGTCTTCTTCAGGGGGGTTAATGTGATGGGTAATCTCTACAAAAGACAATACAATGACCAAAACGTACAAAAATAGTCAAAGCCAAACGACATAACAAACTGTATAGTATAATAAACACATTCACAATGACGCCCCGGGATCACAACAGGCAACCAGGTAGTCAGAAAAGGGTTTAAGGGACATATGACCTCTATATAAAAACTGTATTAAAAAAATATTTTAAACATCTTTTTAAATACCCAGACAGAGAGGGATTATAATATATATATATATATATATATATATATATATATATATATATATATATATATATATATATATATATATATATAGTAGAGTAATAGCTTACTCATGCCAGAAAAACATTGTAGGCATCCCAAATCAAGAATGCCTATGAAGGCGGTATTGGTCTTGCACTGAAAAATAGCATATATTGAGGTAAATATTGATTCCAGGCCAGAGATTTGTAAAACCAAGATGCAAAAAAGCGGATCAAAACATGACTTGCCATATCAAGGGAAATCGTCCCCGATTAAGGGAATATAGGCGGACACAAATAGGTGTTGGATGTTACTCTCTGATATATTTACCACAATCTGGAGATGGTGGCGAGTAACCCTTAAGGCCTGGCTAGTAGCTCAGGACTTGAAATTTTGAGCCCTGTGCTTATTATACACATCGTTTATGAGTAGCCAGTATTTCTCCATTATTATTCCCAGTTATATATAGATAAATAGCGATATATATATCTATATCTAGATTATATATATATATATATATATATATATATATATATATATATATATATATATATATATATAATCTCTCATTTTGAGACATGGCTGTCCTTGTTATAAAGCAGTTGTTTGTTTATGTGCTGCCAGTTTATTCTGGTTCCTGTTTGACCAAGTTTACAATTTAATTTGTTGATGGAGAAGTGACGTGCAAGGTATCACAAACTGCATAAAAGGAGAAGCAGTTCACTTTTCCTGATTCAGATTCAAGGCTTTATTGTATATTAAAAGTTAAATAGATCAGACTGTGTTCACCTGCTATGTCCAATTTCTGTCACTGAGACGTAACAAGCAGAGCCAGCCGAGCTGCATGTATTTCTCATGCAGTGGTCTCATCCAAATTGTGACCGAGTACAAAGCACACCAAGCAATGTCAAATGTGCTTCTCTAAAGTGTGCATCCACCTGTGCTCCTCCAAAACATGACGAAATCATTATGTGCATCACCTGCTGATCTAAATCATTTAGAGATGCATAATTTGCCTTTTATTCTTCAAAGGACCTTCTTAGATTCCTTTCATTTTGTTTAGTCATCTGTTCAGACTTCCCTGAATGCAGCCTTTTCCTAAGGCTAATGTAAGCTGCACTCTGTGGACAGTACCACTAGGACACAAAAGTATCTACGGTAGTTAAATGAAACCTGTTATGAAGGTGGATAGGAAGATGGAGGCTGCCATTGCTAAGCTTTCCTTATGGAAATGCTTGTCATGCCAACCCTCTTGTTTTACTAATCGGAGTTGGTGAACCACAACAGGTATGCAGTACTTCTGATTGTCCTTTGACTTTCCTGATTTGCAATAGAAAATATTGAAGCCAGTGGGCAAGTGTAAGGCCGGCCATACATGGTGCAAATTTCTTTTCTGCAACCACGGGTTGGAGGAAAGAAATTAGCATGATTCCCCCTATCAACAAAGACCATGCTGGCAGGGGAATCTGCAATTGTGTTCTCCCGGCGGGGGCGGGTGGGGGAAGCCGCTGGGAGGAGTCAGTGATTAGTGCTAGGGGCTATAGTAGCCGCTTGCGATAATTGGAAGTGAATCCGGCAAGCTGGTTTACCCAAGTTGATCGAACAACTTGGTACATTTAGCCTGCCCATTAACGATCAAAGATTCTAACCGTGTCGGCTGGCTTACCTGTAATTTTCTAGCATTTTCAGAATATCAGCAATCTCGATCACTATATTTTTCTTGTGACAGGTTCCTTTTAAAGGGAACCTGTCATTTTGCGAGAATTAGAAATAAACTCAAACACCACAATGTGTTTGCAGGAACCTCTATTATAAGATACACTTTCTGATGCTGCACATTTTGGGCATACACACTCTGTCACTAGTTCCCTTGACTTAAAGTATATTTCCACACAGAGCATACCTAAAAAAAGAATAGAAAAAATCTTTAAATCTTTCTAAATCTTTTACTTTTTAAATGTTTGTTAGGAGAAGGTGTCATGACTGCAAACATTTGTGAACAAGATCAGAATGTACAAAAAGATCAGGATGTGTTTGTCCCAATAGAAAGGCCCGAGGATAGGCTTAGCTACTGCTCATTAACCTAGAACATGCCAACTTTTCAATCTTTTGTCAAAGCGATATTAAAGCCTTGTTTTATAAAAAATAAAAATAACAAACATGTTATACTTACCTGCTCTGCGCAATGGTTTTTCACAGAGCAGCCCGGATCCTCCTCTTCTCGGGTCACACATCGGCGCTCCTGCCAGATGCCCCACAGCAAGTAGCTTGATCTGGGGACACCCAATCAGCTGCACTCCCGAGCTGCGGCTTTGTGTGTCCATTTACACCTGAAGCTGTGGCTCCCTCTCCGTCTCTTGACTGGTTCACTGGCTGTGATTGACAGCAGCGGGAGCCAATGGCTTTCGCTGCTGCCAAAAAACAATCGGGATTGCTAGTCCCCGAAGAGGCAAGGCTCTCGTGGACATCACTGGATCGAGAGTGGCCTCAGGTAAGTATTAAGGGGGGCTGGGTGGGCTGCTGCACACAGAAGGTTTTTTGCCTTTGTGCATAGAATGCATGAAGGTAAAAAACTTTGTGCTTTTACAACCACTTTTAAGCTAGCCATATACCATTAGATTTTGTGTGCAGCCCACAGGCTGCAAAAAAGAAAAAAAAAAAAAAAGTTAGATTCCTTGTTATCCATACTATACAGCGCGGATGGACAAATCTCCTACTGTGCCTATTGTATATACCTGAACAGTGGCTGCATCTGATCTGATCAGCTTCTCTACCCACCTCCTTTTTAGTTTTTCAGTGAAAATCCTGGATGTCCGACAGGGCCACCCATGTAGCGAATTTCAATCTGTTCATTCGCAACCTGATATTTGCATAGTTTATGGCCAACTTTCAGAAAGACATGCTCATTGCAGAAAACTTGATTAGCACTGTTGGATTAACATGCGATTTATGCTTATGCTTTGCGATCTCCTTTTCTACTGCACGGTGCAGGATTTAAAACATCCAAAGCATACGAGCTCCAATGAGGATCTGACAGTGGCAGAGCTTAGCCAGCCTGGGGGATATCCCTATGCCTGTCTGCCACACTGGATAAAGTTTTGCAATAGAGGTTGTGACGGGACCGCTTATTTAAAGTGCCATACACCCGTTCTTGTGAGACCATCCAGAATACCTAGGAGTGCATTGGAGGAGGAGTATGGAGGAGTTTTTCTTGTGCCCCAGAGCGGGGGGAAGCATATTTTGACCTGGTATGACAAGTCAAAAGTAAAGGTAAGCGCATTGTTGACTGGTGGTCGGAGTTACAGTATTTCTTCTTTTTATGAAACCGCACAAATGAGTGGATTACTTAAAGTGGATGTAAACCATATACCATTACCCAGTGAAGTGAACAGCCTCAGATGATACACAGGGATGAAACAAATCTCTCTACATAAGTTTTACCTGTATATCTGCTATCTTCATCTTTATATACTGTTAAGAAAGTGCACATTATGTTAGGAGATATTCTCTTCCTGGTTAGCACTGCAGTGAAGCCTGGGCATACAGCCAAGACAGCTGATTGGAGGAAAGGCACACACCCCCTCTCCTCATAGGTAGAGACTTTCAGCTCTGTTTGTTGAATCATTTAGCACACTGCTAATCTATTTATAGTATCCTCCCCAACACAAAATTCAGGGTGCTTTTATCATATGTGCTAGAGAACTTGTCAGGAGTTATCAGGCTGATAAAAGAAGAACGGAGCAGGAGACAGCTACAGGACATAATGCTTTGAAGAGATATAAGAAAACACTGCAGATATGTGCCCAGCTCAAATTTCATGAATGTGGTTTACATCCACTAAGTGCGTGATGAACTGAACTTTATATGAGGAAGCAGAGTGGCACATTTATTTTTTTCACTATTTTATGTATGTTGTTACAGCTTGTACAGTTCTGTTTTGAACGCAATAAAATGATCACTTTGTGCATGCATTGTAGAGCACACTGCTGGTATATACATTTTTTGTTTATTATCAGTTGAGTAACAAACACAATTATTTCAGCACATAGAAAATTTATTATAACACACTTTTCTGAAGAAGTATCAGCATTATTCATAGATAAGGCGCAGCAACATTTATTTGTTTTTGTTTGGTGATTAACATTGTGGGAACACAATTTGGTTGCTTGCAGTCATCCATTAATACCACATAATTAATATCGCATCATTATTGGTATAGGATTTAGTTGAAACTGATAGCACGGGATAACACATAGATAGATAGATAGAGAGACATCTCACAAAAGTGAGTACACCCCTCACATTTTTGTAAGTATTTTATTATACCTTTTCCTGTGACAACACTAAAGAACTGACACTTTGCTTCCACTCAGAACACAGAACAGGCCTCGCCATGGTCGACCAAAGAAGTTGAATGCACGTGCTCAAGAGGTTGTCTTTGGGAAATATACGTATGAGTGTTGCCAGCATTGCTGCAGAGGTTGAAGGGGTGGGGGATCAGCCTGTCAGTGCTCAGAACATACGCCACACGCTGCATCAAATTGGTCTGTATGGCTGTCATCCCAGAAGGAAGCCTCTTCGAAAGATGATGCACAAGAAAGCACGCAAACAGTTTGCTGAAGACAAGCAGACTAAGGACATGGATTACTGGAACCATGACCTATGGTCCGATGAGACCAAGATGAACCTATTTGGTTCATATGGTGTCCAGCGTGTGTGGTGGCAACCAGGTGAGGAGTACAAAGACAAGTGTGTCTTGCCTACAGTCAATCATAGTGGTGGGAGTGTCATGGTCTGGGGCTGCATGAGTGCTGCCGACACTGGGGAGCTACAGTTCATTGAGGGAACCATGAATGCCAACATGTACTGTGACATACTGAAGCAGAGCATGATCCCCTCCCTTTGGAGACTGGGCGCAGGGCAGAATTCCGAAATAACCCCAAACACACCTCCAAGACGACCACTGCCTTGCTAAAGAAGCTGAGGGTAAAGGTGATGGACTGGCCAAGCATGTCTCCAGACCTAAATCCTATTGGGCATCTGTGGGGCATCCTCAAATGGAAGGTGGACGAGCGCAAGGTCTCTAACATACACCAGCTCAGTGATGTAATCATGGAGGAGTGGAAGAGGACTCCAGTGGCAACCTGTGAAGCCCTGGTGAACTCCATGCCCAAGAGGGTTAAGGCAGTGCTGGAAAATAATGGTGGCCACACAAAATATTGACACTTTGGGCCCAATTTGGACATTTTCACTTAGGGGTGTACTCACTTTTGTTGCCAGCCGTTTAGACATTAATGGCTGTGTGTTGAGCTATTTTGAGGGGACAGCAAATACACTGTTATACAATCTGTACACTCACTACTTTACATTGTAGCAAAGTGTCATTTCTTCAGTGTTGTCACATGAAAAGATATAATAAAATAATTACAAAAATGTGTGGGGTGTACTCACTTTTGTGAGATTATGTATGTGTGTGTGTGTATTATATATATATATATATATACATGCACTATATTACCAAAAGTATTGGGGCGCTTGCCTTTACTCGTACATGAAATTTACTGGCGTCCATAGGGTTCAATATTGAGTTGAAGCTGGTATAGCTGCAAAGGGTGGGCCAACTCAATATTGAACCCTACGGACTAAGACTGAGGTGCCATTAAAATTCATGTGCGTGTAAAGGCAGGCGTCGCAATACTTTTGGTAATGTGTGTTTGTATATTTTGGGCTGTGTAGGTGTGTATGACTTGCTTTGTTTTTTTTAACACAATGGTACTGATATTTTTCATTGTTGCTATGGAAATGGGCATATCGGTGTAACCAACCTGCAGTTCAACTTAGGTGTGCTTTTGTCTTTTCATAGCTTTCCCTAGTTTTCCATGCTTTGCGTTTGCTGCAGTGCATTTTAAAAGGTGATAAAGACCTCCTTGGGCTTCAGGAAAATAACAATTTGTGAACTGCTCATTCCATCATTTTTCACTTTTTCATTGTAAGGTAGTACTTATGATAGTTATATGCAATTTCCCATTTGAGCAAGTTTTTTTACTAATTTATATTCACCGGTGTTATTACCTTATTCTTCTTGATTTAATCTTTTATAGATTTTTCCCTGTGCCTTAATCCATTTGTTAAAATTGTCATCGTCAAGAGGAAGGGTGGTATGGTTTGCAAATTTTGACCTGATTGTCCCATGACCACCCACTTGTGCCTCATTTCTGAAACTACATAGTCACACATTCTTTTTTTCCCTTCTATTCACAAAATTGATTTTAATAGTAACCATACGCCTGAAAATAAAGGACTGATTAATAATAGATTAAATTGGTTTAAAATTCTTTAAACTTTTGACACGAAAAAAGTTTGGCTTGGTTTAATTACATCGGAGTTTACACAAGGAACAGCCATTCTTTTTTTAATAATGTCAATCTTTTTCTGTTGGTGAAAGTATTGATATATTGCTCACTATTTGGTATTATTATTTTCTATCTTGTTATAATGAAAGAACAGCTATTAATGATTAAATCAAATGTACATAGCATTAAAGCATAAGTTCACCCTTAAAATAAATAAATGCACATGTTTTTGAAGGTAAAAAAAGTGCATTTATTATTTTCTTTCTTAGGAGCCTGCAGAGCATTGGACCCATGATCAGCAAATTGCAGGCGCAATGCCAGGCTCCTGCGGACGCTGTTACTACAGTCTAGGAAGAATCAATGAGCTACAAGAGCACTCACCAACATCCTCACAGTTCATTGAGGACTACAAGCTGTCCACCACAGTGGAAGACAGTACTTGTAGTTAATTTATAGAACTCTGTGAAGGAATGACACAGCTGTATGGGTGGAGCCCCTTACAGCCACACAGTTTTCAAATTGTGACAGCGGGTGCAGGAAGAGGATCTCCCTCTGCGTCATTGGATTTGATTGACAGCAGCGCAGCCAATGGCTGTGCTGCTATCAATCTATCCAATCGGGACATGAGACACCAGCTACAGATGGTGTGCTCGTTCCTGGACAGAGGATGACAGCGTCCAGGTAAGTAAAACAGTAGGGCTGGGGGGCTGCAGCACTAAAAAAGGTTTTTCACCTTAATGCAATAAGGTGAAAAACCATGAGGGTTTACAACCCCTTTAACATGAGGAAACTGAAGGCCCAACTACATTGTTGGAGCACTGGAGGGCAGAGGAGGGTTCCAGCTTCTAGGAATGAAAAATGATTTAAAATGGTATTAAACATTTTTTTTTTTTTTTTAGTTTAAAACCTTGAGCATATTAAAATAAACTTTCCCCAAAATTCTTATCCAAGCAATTTACAACTTTTAGTGCTGCTGGCTCCTGCTGTCTCAGTACTTCTTCCCTAAACTTCTAGTCCAGTGGCGGCTGGTGCTCAAAATTTTTGGGGGAGCGCAAACAAACTGAAAAATTCTAAAAAAAAACCCCATCAAACGCAGCCACTGTTCCCTACCAAACTGTCTCGGTGGCGGTGGGACAGCTCCTTGATGTCTTCTCCCGTCCTCTCTTCCCCTCCTCTGCTATGATTGGAAGCCTGATAGGAAACCAATCGCAGCGCCTGTTGTTTCAGCCAATCAGATGATGGGTAACAGATCCGAGCACCTGATTGGCGGAGAGGCGGTTTAGTGTTAGGAAAGCGAATATTCATTCGCTATTCTAACACAGCTGAGTGACCTGCGAGCGCCCAGCATGGCGCTCGCAGGTCACCTTCTTTGACCCCTATTAGAGCCTATGGCTCTAATCAGGTGCTTAAAAAACCCTACCACTGTAATTCAGGCACCCGCCGCCCGAAAAGGGGCTGGGCACCTGAATAGGGGGTGGCAGCCATGGATAGATTCACGCACTGCATGAATCTATCTATTGGTGCTAGAGGGGTGGCAAGAGAGAGGGGGCAGCGCCCATGCACCCTTATGAACGCAGCACCACTGTCTTCACAGGAAAGTGTTAAGTGGACAGTATAGTCTAATCTGGGAGGAGGGAAGTGCAGGAGACTCCAGCTGTGGAACAAGGGTGGCTCCTCAATGACCACAGCACCTTTTACAATTTGGCATTGCGCTGCTTTAACTGGTAATTGCGCAGTCATGCAATGCTGTACCCAAATAAAATTTGCATCCTTTTTTTTCCCCCACAGAAAGAGCTTTCTTTTAATGGTATTTGATTGCCTCTGGGATTTATTCATTTATTTTTTTCTTTGTGATATAAATGGAAAAAGACTGAAAATTTTGAAAAAAAAAATGTATTTTCTACTTTTTGTTATAAAAAAAATTCCAATGAACTCAATTCTAGTCATACATTTAGGCCAAAATGTATTCAGCCACATGTCTTTGGTGAAAAAATGTCAAACGTATATTTATTGGTTTGCACAAAAGTTATAGCATCTACAAACTAGGGTACATTTTCTAGAATTTACGCAGCTTTTAGTTTATGACTTCCTATCTCATTTCTTGAGGTGCTAAAATGGCAGAGCAGTAAACCCCCCCCCCCCCCAAAAAAAATGAACCCATTTTGGAAGGTAGACACTCCAAGGAAATTGCTGAGAGGCATGTTGAGTCCATTGAATATTTTTTTTTTTGTCACAAGTGATTGAAAAATGACAAAAAAAAAAAATTACACAAAGTTGTCACTAAATGAAATATTGCTCCCACATGCCATGGTTATATGTGGAATTATACCCCAAAATACATCCTGATTACATATGACACCAGACCGTCGCTTGCGTTCGCATTTGCGCGTGAGCACGGGGGGACAGGGGAGCTTTTTTTGCTTTTTTTTTTTTTATGTTTAATTTTGCTTTTTTATTTTATTCTTAAACTGTTCCTTTAATTTTTTTTTATTGTTATCTCAGGGAATGTAAATAAAAATATGATCGCAATAGGTAGTGACAGGTACTCTGACAACACCAAGATTGGTGTGATAAAATGCTTTCCCAATTTCACAATGGCGCTGTTTTTATCGGCCGAAACCCAAGTCATGAAATGCTCATAGCTTCCGGTTTCTTAGGCCGTAGAGATGATTGGAGCTGTTCTGGTCTCCGATCAGCACTATGGTCAGCTGGCGGTACCATTCTAGGGTTCCCTGTTGGGACAGGTGAGCCCGAGAAAACCATGGAAGACGGTTTGGGGGGAGGGGATGGGGGGGGGGACGTATATATTGTAATGTTGTTGTTTTTCATGCAGCCTGGGGGCTGAACGAATAATAGAGATTGATTGGTGGGTGTGCCCACCATTAGAATATGTCCTTCATCCACCCATCCACCCACAGAAAAATAAAACCACAACTATTTTTGGCTTTTTTATTTGTTTTTGTGTGTGTGTTTTTTTTTTGCATTTTATATAAACTGTAAACATTCCAGATTGAAAGAGACTTTACAATACATAAGTATTCACCCCTTTGCTAAGAAACCACTAAAATAAGGTGTGGTCAAACCAGTTTAACTTCAGAAATCCCACAAATAAATGATTAAGTAAGGTCCACTTGTATTGCAATCATAGTGTTCCATGATCTGTCACTTGATGTCATTTTAAATACAATACACCTGTTCTAAAAGGCCCCTAAGTCTAGAACAAAGATAACTTGAAGAAACTTGAAGACCAAGGAGCTTTCCAAACAGGTAAGAGACAGACAAAGTTGTTGAGAAGTAGAAAATGAAGGTTGGGTTATCAAACAATATCTTAAACTTTGAACATCCCACAGAGAGCACCATTAAATCTATAATAACAAAAGGAAAAGAATATAGCACCACTACAAATCTGAAAAGAGAAGGCTCCCTTCTAAATCATACATACTGGGCAAGAAGGACATTAAGGAGATGCATGAAAAACACCAAAGGTAAAACTGAAGGACCCGCAAACATCCACAGTGGAGAATGGAACATCTGGATTACTTTACGCCAGGGGTGCCCAACCTTTTAAAGAGCGAGGGCCTCTTAAGCGACTTGGTAATTGGTTGCGGGCCACGATGAGCGGAGCAGGCAGGTGACTGGCCTGTGTCCACTCTGCATATTCAGAGCGGACACTGACACAGCCCACTCTACTCTATGGGCCTTTCGATCCGATCTGCCCTGATGGAAGGGGACGGACCCCCCTTCTGTTTTTTTTTTAAGCAGATCAGAGGTAGGTGGGTGGGTGTAAATGGACACAAGTTCGTTTACATCTGCCGCTCCATAGAGGTGAATGGTCCAATTGGGTCGGACCGATCGTGTGAAAGCAGCCTAAGGCTGCTTTCACACTGATGCGCTGTGGTTTACCCACAATTTGGGTGCAGCGCAGTGCACCTGTGGCTTTCCTTTGGGTTAGCTGCACTTTGCCACAGATTTCTATTATATCCTGCAGGTGTGGTGCACTTTCTGAAAGCGCACCAAACCCGCAGCTAATAACAGAAGTCTTTGGCTCAGTGCCGGATCAGTTTGGAAGAAGCCCAGTAACCACTGCAGAACAGATATGCCCATATATACACTGTGGTTTTAGTAATAAACTTACTTGTAATAGCAGTCTTCTATTCAAGTATCGCCAGCTGTTGCTGTCCTAGACAGAGTGCATTTGGTATCACTCCGCCTGTGACAGGAGATGGCACTATACAGGAAACATCGGCTTATGTGGCTCTGCTCCACAGCTGCTTGCTTCCTCTACCACTGGCTTCATTCACAACACTGGTGTTCTGTAATGGCGGGTCAGCAACCCACGATCTTGGCTTGTGAACCCACCATTCCAGAACACAAGGTCGCGGGCCACATTACAGGGCTCTGCGGGCCACTGATTGGGCACCCCTGCTTTACGCCATACACTCCACAGAGTACAGCTTTATGGAAGAGTGGCCAGAAAACGTATTTACAATCGGAGTGAGACGGCAGGAAGTGAGCTAAAATCTACTCTTGGAGTGGAAATTCACTCCTGTAAGAGATATTGTGGGGAAAAAGGTATTTCCACTGAAGCTTTATCACCAATCCTTGTTGCCACCACAACCCAAAATTTTTAAAATCCAATTGTCATAGGGACAGAAAGTGAGGTGAAATCTTCTCAACAGGGACACAGACAGCAAAACAAACGTTACAGGGGTATTAACCCTTCCCGAAAAACATATTTTATTGGCTTTAGCTACATTTAAATAATGTGCCTGTTCTGACCTACAAATTTAACTTAAGAACAAACCTACAGACCCTATCTTGTTTGTAACCCGGGGACTGCCTGTACATGTTTGGAGTTGAACAAACTGCATGTATGAGAATCCCCAAACACATACAAGAAGGTTCTCTGGTCAGGTGAGACTACAGTTTAACTTTTTGGCCATCAATATGTGTGTAACCAAGAGCTACCATCACCTGAAATCCAATCCACCTCACCATCCAAATAACACCATTGTTACAGTAAAGCATGGAGGTGGTAATATCCTGTTGTGGGAGTGTTCCTCTGCCGCAGGGACTGGAGCACTTGTCAGGATAGAAGGAAAAATGGATGGGGAAAAATACCATCACATTCTTGAGGAAAATCTGCTGCCCTCTGCCAGAAAGTCGTGAATGGGAAGATGGGTTACCTTCCAACACGACAATGACCCAAAGCACACAGCAAAAATGGGCACACAGTGGTTGAATGTTTTTGCATGGCCTAATCAGATCCCAGACTTAAACTCCATTGAGAATCTGTGGAATGACTTGTAGACTGCAGTCCGTAGTCACCCTCAAATTTAACTGAACTTGAACAGTTCTGCAAAGAGTGGGAAAATATCCCAAAGTCTAGATGTGCAAAGTTTATTTGAGACATTCCAACAGACTAAAGGCTGTAATTAAAGTGGAAGTAAACCCATCGATTTAACAGTTTCATAAAACAGTTACATTTCTGGCACATTGTGCTCTCAACCAAACTGTCAAACCATCCAATGGCTACTGTCATAACTGATCACATGTGCAGCAACATGGCAGTTGAAGATCAAACAGAGGCCAAAATGGCAGCTTCCTTGGCTGAAAACGATCTGAGGGTTTACTTCCACTTTTAAAGCTATTAACACCAGGTTGGGATCCTTTTTCCAGCTCAGTGATTCTGTTTTTGAATTGTTTAAATTTTTTTCTGACATGTTGGTGTTATATCTCTCACCTGGCTGTTATAAGTTGCACTGAGTAACTACAGCTGGATAAAATAAAACTGATATACACTTTTTAACCACTGGACGACCAGCCACTGCAGTTATACTGCTCGCCTGGGCAAATCGCCGTAGGTATAAGTCGGCCGCTTTTAAGACCATTAGGGGGCGCTCGCTCCGCCGGCGCAACGACAGAGCTGATGCACGTGCGTGGCAGCCACGATGTTCGCCGGGCACCTGCGATTGCTCCTGAGAAACACAGAACGGAGGAGAAACACAGAACAGAGGTCTGTCAATATACAACAGACAGATCTCCATTCTGTCAGGGGTAAGGAGACACATCTCTTGTTCATACTAAGTATGAACAGCGATCAGTCTCCTCCTTCAGGCAGTTTCATCCCCCCCACAGTTAGAATCACTCCCTAGGACACACATTTAACCCCTTGATTGCCCCCTAGTGTTAACCCCTTCCCTGCCAGTGATATTTATACAGTAATCAGTGGCTATTTTTAGCACTGTATAAATGTCAGTGGTCCCAAAAAAAGTGTCAAAAGTGTCCGATCTGTCTGCCGCAGTGTCGAAATCACCCCAATAAAAAAATCGCAGCTCGCCACCATTACTAAAAAAAAAAAAAAAAAAAAAAAGAGAATAAAAAAAAAATGCCATAAATCTATCCCTTTTTTGTAGGCAATATAACATTTGCGCAAACCAGTCAATATACGCTTATTGCATTTTTTTTTTTTTTTTTTTGACCATAAATATGTCGAAGAATACATATCAGCCTAAACTGGGTGATATTTATTATAGCAGAATGTAAAAAATATTGTTTTTTTTTTTTTTTTTCAAAATTGCCGCATTTTTTTTGTTTATAGCGCAAAAAATGAATATTGCAGAGGTGATCAAATACCACCAAAAGAAAGCTCTATTTGTGGGGGAAAAAAAGGACATGAATTTTGTTCTGGTACAACTTTGCACGACCATGCAATTGTCAGTTAAAGCGGCGCAGTGCCGTATCGCAAAAAATGGTCTGGTCAGGAAGGGGGCAAATCCTTCCGGGGCTGAAGTGGTTAAAGTAGAGAATAAATTGGGTGGTTTTGCAATTTTTTTTGTGTCACACAGTATTTGCGCAGAGGTTGTAAAAATGCAATTTTTTTGGAATACACTTATTGAAATTTTAATGATAAACACAATACATAACCCAATTTTTTGGTAAAATATAAAAGCTGATGTTACACCAAACCAAGTAAATAGATACCAAACATGTCACGTTTTAATATTACACATTCCTGTGCAACCACAACAAACATAAATTTTACCATACATAGCCTTTACAGGTTACCACTTTAAAATTACGCAGGAGGTCTGGTGCTAGAATTACAGCCTGTGATACCTGACGTATGGGGCGATCGTGGTTTGTGTACGTGTGGGACTGATGCTTGCGTTCACCTTTGCGCGTGAGGATGGGGGGTACTTTAATTTTATTGTTTTTTTTTTTATTTTTACACTCACTTTAACCACTTGCTGACCGCCTCACGCCTATATACGTGAGCAGAGCGGCACGGGCAGGCAAAATCACGTACCTGAAACGTGATTGCCTTCCCGCGGGTGGGGGGTCCGATCAGACCCCCCCCCGGTGCCAGCTGCGGTCGGCATTTGGTTGGAAGCGATGAGAGACGAGGGGGAGGCCATCCGATTGTGGCCCCCCCTCGCGATCGCTCCCAGCCAATGAGAAACATCCCCTGCCTCTGTATAGTACACAGAGGCAGAGGATGTGATGTCATCTCTCCTCGGCTCGGGAGTTTCCGTTCCGGCCCGAGGGGAGATGACATGTAAGTGCACCAAACACACACACACAGTAGAACATGCCAGGCATACATTACACCCCCGATCCCCCCCCGATCGCCCCCCGATCCCCCCCCAATCACCCCCCCCCCCCCTGTCACAAACTGACACCAAGCAGGTTTTTTTTTTTTTTTTTTTTTCCTGATTACTGCATAGTGTCAGTTTGTGACAGTTGGCAGTGTTAGGGTAGTGACTGTTACCCCCCTGTAGGTCTAGGGTAACCCCCTTACCCCCCCTAATAAAGTTTTAACCCCTTGATCACCCCCCCTCACCAGTGTCGCTAAGCGATCATTTTTCTGATCGCTGTATTAGTGTCGCTGGTGACGCTAGTTAGGGACGTAAATATTTAGGTTCGCCGTCAGCGTTTTATAGTGACAGGGACCCCCATATACTACCTAATAAATGTTTTAACCCCTTGATTGCCCCCTAGTTAACCCTTTCACCACTGATCACCATATAACCGTTACGGGTGACGCTGGTTAGTTCGTTTATTTTTTATAGTGTCAGGGCACCCGCCGTTTATTACCAAATAAAGGTTTAGCCCCCTGTAGGTCTAGGGTACCCCCCTTACCCCCCCTAATAAAGTTTTAACCCCTTGATCACCCCCTGTCGCCAGTGTCGCTAAGCGATCATTTTTCTGATCGCTGTATTAGTGTCGCTGGTGACGCTAGTTAGGGACGTAAATATTTAGGTTCGCCGTCAGTGTTTTATAGCGACAGGGACCCCCATATACTATCTAATAAATGTTTTAACCCCTTGATGGCCCCCTAGTTAACCCTTTTACCACTGATCACCGTACAACCGTTACGGGTGACGCTGGTTAGTTCGTTTATTTTTTATAGTGTCAGGGCACCCGCCGTTTATTACCGAAAAAAGGTTTAGCCCCCTGATCGCCCGGCGGTGATATGCGTCGCCCTAGGCAGCGTCAGATTAGCGCCAGTACCGCGAACACCCACGCACGCACCGTACACGCACCGTACACCTCCCTTAGTGGTATAGTATCTGAACGCATCAATATCTGATCCGATCAGATCTATACTAGCGTCCCCAGCAGTTTAGGGTTCCCAAAAACGCAGTGTTAGCGGGATCAGCCCAGATACCTGCTAGCACCTGCGTTTTGCCCCTCCGCCCGGCCCAGCCCAGTCCAGCCCACCCAAGTGCAGTATCGATCGATCACTGTCACTTTTTTTTGTAGCGTTTTGGTGAACTGACAAGCACCAGCGGCCTAGTACACCCCGGTCGTAGTCAAACCAGCACTGCAGTAACACTTGGTGACGTGGCGAGTCCCATAAGTGCAGTTCAAGCTGGTGAGGTGGCAAGCACAAGTAGTGTCCCGCTGCCACCAAAAAGACAAACACAGGCCCGTCGTGCCCATAGTGCCCTTCCTGCTGCATTCGCCAATCCTAATTGGGAACCCACCGCTTCTGCAGCGCCCGTACTTCCCCCATTCACATCCCCAACCAAATGCAGTCGGCTGCATGAGAGGCATTTATATATCCTCCCGAGTACCCCTACCCAACGAACCCCCCCAAAAAAGATGTTGTGTCTGCAGCAAGCGCGGATATAGACGTGACGCCCGCTATTATTGTCCCTCCTGTCCTGACAATCCTGGTCTTTGCATTGGTGAATGTTTTGAACGCTACCATTCACTAGTTGAGTATTAGCGTAGGGTACAGCATTGCACAGACTAGGCACACTTTCACAGGGTCTCCCAAGATGCCATCGCATTTTGAGAGACCCGAACCTGGAACCGGTTACAGTTATAAAAGTTACAGTTACAAAAAAAAAGTGTAAAAAAAAAAAAAACACAAACAAAAATAAAAAAAAAATAGTTGTCGTTTTATTGTTCTCTCTCTCTATTCTCTCTCTCTATTGTTCTGCTCTTTTTTACTGTATTCTATTCTGCAATGTTTTATTGTTATTATGTTTTATCATGTTTGCTTTTCAGGTATGCAATTTTTTATACTTTACCGTTTACTGTGCTTTATTGTTAACCATTTTTTTTGTCTTCAGGTACGCCATTCACGACTTTGAGTGGTTATACCAGAATGATGCCTGCAGGTTTAGGTATCATCTTGGTATCATTCTTTTTAGCCAGCGGTCGGCTTTCATGTAAAAGCAATCCTAGCGGCTAATTAGCCTCTAGACTGCTTTTACAAGCAGTGGGAGGGAATGCCGCCCCCCCCCCACCGTCTTCCGTGTTTTTCTCTGGCTCTCCTGTCTCAACAGGGAACCTGAGAATGCAGCCGGTGATTCAGCCAGCTGACCATAGAGCTGATCAGAGACCAGAGTGGCTCCAAACATCTCTATGGCCTAAGAAACCGGAAGCTACGAGCATTTTATGACTTAGATTTCGCCGGATGTAAATAGCGCCATTGGGAAATTGGGGGAGCATTTTATCACACCGATCTTGGTGTGGTCAGATGCTTTGAGGGCAGAGGAGAGATCTAGGGTCTAATAGACCCCAATTTTTTCAAAAAAGAGTACCTGTCACTACCTATTGCTATCATAGGGGATATTTACATTCCCTGAGATAACAATAAAAATGATTTAAAAAAAAAAAAAAATGAAAGGAACAGTTTAAAAATAAGATAAAAAAGCAAAAAAATAATAAAGAAAAAAAATAAATAAATAAAAAGCACCCCTGTCCCCCCTGCTCTCGCGCTAAGGCGAACGCAAGCGGCGGTCTGGCGTCAAATGTAAACAGCAATTGCACCATGCATGTGAGGTATCACCGCGAAGGTCAGATCGAGGGCAGTAATTTTAGCAGTAGACCTCCTCTGTAAATCTAAAGTGGTAACCTGTAAAGGCTTTTAAAGGCTTTTAAAAATGTATTAATTTTGTTGCCACTGCACGTTTTGTGCGCAATTTTAAAGCATGTCATGTTTGGTATCCATGTATTCGGCCTAAGATCATCTTTTTTATTTCATCAAACATTTGGGCAATATAGTGTGTTTTAGTGCATTAAAATTTAAAAAAGTGTGTTTTTTCCCCAAAAAATGCGTTTGAAAATCGCTGCGCAAATACTGTGTGAAAAAAAAAAATGAAACATCCACCATTTTAATCTGTAGGGCATTTGCTTTAAAATAATATATAATGTTTGGGGGTTCAAAGTAATTTTCTTGCAAAAAAAAATAATTTTTTCATGTAATCAAAAAGTGTCAGAAAGGGCTTTGTCTTCAAGTGGTTAGAAGAGTGGGTGATGTGTGACATAAGCTTCTAAATGTTGTGCATAAAATGCCAGGACAGTTCAAACCCCCCCCAAATGACCCCATTTTGAAAAGTAGACACCCCAAGCTATTTGCTGAGAGGCATGTCGAGTCCATGGAATATTTTATATTGTGACACAAGTAGCGGGAAAGAGACAAATTTTTTTTTTTTTTTTTTTGCACAAAGTTGTCACTAAATGTTATATTGCTCAAACATGCCATGGGAATATGTGAAATTACACCCCAAAATAAATTCTGTTGCTTCTCCTGAGTACGGGGATACCACATGTGTGGGACTTTTTGGGAGCCTAGCCGCGCACGGGACCCCGAAAACCAAGCACCGCCTTCAGGCTTTCTAAGGCCGTAAATTTTTGATTTCACTCTTCACTGCCTATCACAGTTTCGGAGGCCATGGAATGCCCAGGTGGCACAAACCCCCCCCCAAATTACCCCATTTTGGAAAGTAGACACCCCAAGCTATTTGCTGAGAGGTATAGTGAGTCTTTTGCAGACCTCACTTTTTGTCACAAAGTTTTGAAAATTGAAAAAAGAAAAAAAAAAAAATTTTTTCTGGTCTTTCTTCATTTTCAAAAACAAATGAGAGCTGCAAAATACTCACCATGCCTCTCAGCAAATAGCTTGGGGTGTCTACTTTCCAAAATGGGGTCATTTGGGGGGGGGTTTGTGCCATCTTGGCATTTTATGGCCTTCAAAACTGTGATAGGTAGTGAGGAGTAAAATCAAAAATGTATGCCCTTAGAAATCCTGAAGGTGGTGCTGGGTTTTCGGGGCCCCGCACGCGGCTAGGCTCCCAAAAAGTGCCACACATGTGGTATCCCCGTACTCAGGAGAAGCAGCTGAATGTATTTTGGGGTGCAATTCCACATATGCCCATGGCCTGTGTGAGCAATATATCATTTAGTGACAACTTTTTGTAAATTTTTTATTTTTTTTTGTCATTATTCAATCACTTGGGACAAAAAAATAAATATTCAATGGGTTCAACATGCCTCTCAGCAATTTCCTTGGGGTGTCTACTTTCCAAAATGGGGTCATTTGGGGGGGTTTTGTACTGCCCTGCCATTTTAGCACCTCAAGAAATGACATAGGCAGTCATAAACTAAAAGCTGTGTAAATTCCAGAAAATGTACCCTAGTTTGTAGACGCTATAACTTTTGCGCAAACCAATAAATATACGCTTATTGACATTTTTTTTACCAAAGACATGTGGCTGAATACATTTTGGCCTAAATGTATGACTAAAATTTAGTTTATTGGATTTTTTTTATAACAAAAATTAGAAAATATCATTTTTTTTCAAAATTTTCAGTCTTTTTCCGTTTATAGCGCAAAAAATAAAAACGGCAGAGGTGATCAAATACCATCAAAAGAAAGCTCTATTTGTGGGAAGAAAAGGACGCAAATTTCGTTTGGGTAGAGCATTGCATGACCGCGCAATTAGCAGTTAAAGCGACGCAGTGCCGAATTGTAAAAAGTGCTCTGGTCAGGAAGGGGGTAAATCCTTCCGGGGCTGAAGTGGTTAAATGTTTTTGTTTTTCTACCACTTTTATTGCTGTCACAAGCAATGTAAACCTCTCGTGACAACAGTAGGCATGTGACGGGTACTCTTTATGGATAGATCTTGGTTTATAAGACCCCAAATCCCTCCTCTGCCCTTAAAAGCATTTGATCACAAGATAGGTGTGATTTGAATGCTTTCGATTTTTAAAAATGGCATTGTTGATATCTGGGTATATAGGAAAATTATATTATTGTGGCTATCGGAGCAACATTTTTTATAGGTTTTACTAAATTTCAGCTTTAACCACTTCAGCTTTAGAGTTTGAGTGGAGTTTGAGTGGTCCCGGAAGGGATGTGACGTCATCCCTTCCGGGTTAATATATCATAGAGCCCAACCAGGCTGATCTGGTCTTTGCTGGGCTCTTTGATCAGCCAGCAGAAGCGTTGGCTGGTCAATCGGGACTCCTGGTGGGACGGGAGATCCGGGTACAGTCGCGAAAGGCGTGGAAGGGGGGGCATTCCCTTCCACTGCTTGTTAAAGCAATCCAGCAGCTAGTGAGCCACTAGGATTGCTTTTTTACAAAAGAGCTGATCGATGGCTCTTAAAAAAACTATACTGGGGTGATGCCTGCAGCTACGGGCATCATCCCAGTATAACTAGTCAAACTCGACTCAAACTCTAGAGCTGAAGTGGTTAAAGCTGAAGTTTAGTAAAACCTATATAATTTTGCTCCGATAGCTGCAATAATATAATTTTCCTATAAAGTACAGTGGAACCTTGGATTACGACATAATTCGCTCCAGGAGAATGCTTGTAATCCAAAGCACTCGCATATCAAAGCGAGTTTCCCCATAGAAGTCAATGGAAATGAAGATAATTGTTCCACATTGACTTCTATTGTATGCAGTACCGCATTTGGCCAGATGATGGGGTCGGGGGGTGGGGCGCCGGAGAGACTCGGAAATATTCAGAGACCGCTCGGAGCCGCTCGGATGGACTCGGAAACCCTCAGAGGTTCAGAAACACTTGGGAACTGAGCATTTCCGAGTGCATCCAAATGGCTTAGAGTGTCACCGACACCCACCCACCTCTGGCCAAATGCAGTACTGCACACCACAGAGGCTTGAATCCTGATTGTTTTGCGAGACAACACTCGCAAACCGAGTCAGGCTTTTTTTTAAAGTAATAGCTTGTATTGCGAAACGCTAGTTATCCGCGTTACTCACAATAAGGGGTATTACTGTACAGTATGTCCTACATGGATCTTGTAGTAATCTGTGGCGTAATGACAGGTCCACGTCCTGCTGTTGAGCTTCTGGAGCTGAGGTAGTTAATAGCTCCGAGTCTTCTGTGAGCTGCAGTGATAAAGATCTAACTTAACTTGCCTGTACCCCCATCCATTCAGAAAAGACCCCGCATTCATTACATTACATTACAAGTAACACTATCTCTGAATGAGGGAGAGTATCTTGTCACTCATCAGAATCTTCCCCATTAGATGTTTCATGCTGTGTAATCAATGCACAGGCATCCTCCGTGGAGGCAGGAGGGGGTGGGCTAGAGTTGCCACCCCATCCCTTTAAACCCAAACACATATGAATTACACAGGTTCTGTGGCTAATTGAATGCAGATAAGGCACTAAGTGAGTTTAATTACCACCTTAATCAGCCACAGAACCTGTGTAATTTATATGTGTTTGGGTTCAAAGGGATGAGGTGGCAACCCTAGGGTGGGCCCCCATCCATAGCTTTTTTTTCCTTGCAGCTGAAGACTCAGAACTATTAACTCCCTCAGTGCTGGAATTTCAGCAACAAGAAGAGGACCTGTCAT